>CM039718.1:33375937-34577687 GCA_022539455.1 Dendrobium nobile | reverse complement strand
AAATTCACCCAGAATTAATGTCTTGGGTGTTGTGATTTGGTTGTGTTTTATTTTACTTTGGTCTTATAAGTGTTTTTAAATACCAATTCAACCCCACCCGCCCCTCTCTTGGTTAGCTTGGGACTGAAGTTAATAGGCTTAACATCCCGTAATGACACTTCAATAGGTATCGAGCGGATTCGAAAATGTTAAGTTTGAAAACTTTTTGAATTTGATCCATGTGCTAAACATTGGGAATCTAACACTGCGGCGAAGGGTATTGCCATTACCCGACCTCCCCTGTTCGATAACCTACCTTTGATTTTTGAAAACCCGCATGTCTAACGTTTTACAATCTCACTGATTATACGCATGTGGATGCTATTCTAGGAAAAGTTATTCTCCACCCTTCTCGTGAAATTAATGTGTAAAAACTGAAGTTGCGTTTACTGAATGGACTTTCGATGAACGTGATTGGCTCAATTAAATGCAAAGTGTTTGAACTGTTTTTTCTGTTTGAAATCTGAGGATTACATGCGTGTTTCAACTTGCAAACTGGTTAAAGAGATTTAGGATAAATTATGCATCACCTATGAAGGTACTAATGATAAGTTAGAAGCAATCCCGTTTAAACACTTCTCTTGCATGACTACAAACTTTTTCGTATGAAACTCATGAATCAAACGATTTCTGACATGTACATAGGTTTACTCAGGTTGTTACTTCATTGCATGCACTAGGAAAAGAGCTTTCAAATTATAAAAAGTTAACAAACTTTTGAGATGTGCCTTCGTCTATGATGCAAAAATTACTGTCATTTCTGAATCCAAAGATTTGAACATCTTTATTGTATATTACTTGAACTCATCATTTGCTTACGGCAAGGGGTGAAATCAATAAAGAAATCTTGTGTAGGTGAGAAAAAAAGGAGAAAACAAATCGCATAAAGGCCACAAATCAGGATTCTGAATCTTCCGGGTTCGAAAGCGATGATGTTGCCTTCATCATAAGGCAATTCAAAATCTTTCTAAGGAAGAAAACAAAAAGCATCATCAAAGTTGGAGGAAATGTAGGATCACAAATATGTTTTATGGGATCTTCTGATGTTGTTTGTTTTGATGCAAGGGAAACCTGGACATGTGAATGCCGATTGCCCTACACTTCAAAATCATTCAAGCAAAGAAAAGGAAAAAGGTGAGGAGAAAGCCAGTCAAGGAAGGACAGAAGAAAATCCAAGAGGTTTGTTTTTGGGTAGAATCTGGTTACTGATTCCTGAGACTGAACCAGAGGAAGAGTACTACGAATTTATGTTTCATGGGAGGAAAATCAAGTGATGGGAAGAGTATGTAAATAAACAACCTATGATGATTGTTTGAAATTGTGAATAAAAATCCATGCATACAACAAAAACTTAAGAAGACTCATGCAGTCTAAAATTAGAACATTCAAATCTAAAAAGAGCATGAAGTTTTTCTCAGATCATGCAACAATTGATTTAAATCCACATGGCTCTTCTTGATGAATTGATGAGTTGTAACAAAAGCATTTGGAATTAGTTGATGAATATAATGTATTAAAAGCTTCACACACCTCACTTAAAGGTTGATCTTAAGAAAATCTAAGAGATTGAGAAAAAATTTGAGGATTGAGATGATGCATTAAAAAGGACAAATTTGAGGATTCAAAATGATTTGAAATGTAAGAGAAGCTAGGATGACACCAAATCAAAAGCCGAACCTAGGAAGAGGCATTTTTATCCTAACCATTTAAGAAAAAACCTTTTCCTGGAGAGTTCAATGTTTTCTTGTGGCATGCAGGACACATCTCACACACTTGCACAGTTTATCGTATGTACATAATGGGTGTGGAGACCATTAATAATGCACAGCATGGCACACAGCATCACCTTCTACTTTTATAAGATGGATCCCAAACTGTGTGGGTTCCTAAATCGACTGTTGTTGAGTTTGCAGGTGTGCTCTCACCAAAGACTCGTGGGAGCATAGGATATACGGACATAAGGATGCTTGCAGCTCAAAATTGCTTAAACTCGCTGCTTTATCACTTGCTTGAAATTTTTAGTTTTTTTGTTTGTGTGTCTTTTATTTATTTTTGTTGTGTGTAGTTTTTGTGTTCCTTTGTGTTGATTTTGTTGCTTTATTTCATTTGTTTTATTTTGGTTTTGTTTTATCTACACGTTGCTCTTTAAATATGTCCTTCCATATGATTAATCCTTTCAAGCTTTAGATTTTGGAGTTTTTGGAGGATAGTGTTTAGCTTTTCAAAATTGGTTAAAGGGAGTTTACTGTTGATGTTTTGCTCAATCTGAGACTTATTTAGTGATATGACTTCTTTTCTAAAAAAAAAGTCTAAACTCGGTTTAACCAATGGCCTGTTAATTAAGATACTTTTTTCTATCTTGCTACACTAATTTATCTTATGCATAATAGCCAAAGTTCTTAGATATCATTCAACCTTTTGAAATCTTGTCATTGCATTATCACATGATTTTGTTTTGTGTGAGTGGATTGTTCTTCCCTATGTTAGAGAGGAGCTCCTATTCTATTAATATTTGGAGGATATACTCACAACTAAGTTTTTTTTAGGGTATATTAAAGAGTTTCTAGCTTGCAAGAATTATAAAAGAAAAGAGGCCAATGAGCCAAATTGAAAAAAGAGTATATACACAAAAGTGTATGAAAGAATCAAAAGTGCTCAAAAGAGCCAATCAAAATGACAGAGGCATTAAAAATGACGCCAATAGATGCAAGCTATCCTCCCTTGTATAACTCTTAAAACTAGAAAACTCATTGTTATGTGATGCTTTCAAAGACTTGACTTCAATTTCCTGATTGAGAAAAATTACTTGAGTTAATAATTATGAGATATTTTCTTTGTAAACAAGTCTTGAAAGGATCTTATTATCCTATTTTGTTATTTGAGTTGGATTTTTGTTTTCCAAAAGATTTTGTACCTAAAGGATGTCCGATGTAGGGTTAACAGAATCAGATGTTCTTACCTTCTTCTGATTGAGATTTGTTAAATTTATGATCTCTTGGAACTCTAAAGTTTAACTTTTGAAAAGAATTCCTCATATGTGCCTCCATAAATACAAAAAAAATTAGAAAAATGAAAAATTCATTTTTGATTTTTCATTTTGTGTTTCTTGTTTTTTTTTTTTTGACTGTTTTTCTTTGTTTTATTTTTGTGGGTCTTGATCAACAGCCTTCATCTTTGATTTCAATTTCAAGTCACACATCCTGGCCGATACCTGTTTCGTCTGGACGAATATGAAAAATTCTGTTCAAAATCCATCTACTGACCTATTTCTGTGCTTGCTATAACTCATCGTCCCGGACGATTCTATTCGTCTTGGACGATTATGAAACTCTGATGATAGTCCCTGGCCGATAGTATATGTTTCATCTGGCCGATGGATTTTATGTGCATCGTCCTGGCCGATACACTGGATCGTCCTGACGATCCACGTGTCGCACGTTTTGATCTTTAAATTGCGGCCTCGGACGATCCATATTTGGACAATCGTCGGGCCGATCACTGTCGTCCTGGCGATACACGTGGCAGTATTTTAAACATTTTAACTTCGGTCGGTACGATCAATTTTTGTGCATCGTCCTGGACGATACACCTAATCAACCGGACGATCTGCTTTTTCAACAGTCGTTCGGCCCTGACTCCTCAGGGACGATCGCTGTGTTAATCGGCCTGGCCGATATCTGATCGGCCCGGACGATTAGATCGCCTTTTTGAGCAATCGCCTGTACGTAATTATTGAACCATATCGGCCTGGACGATTCTGCGCATCGGCCAGGACGATATGGCCGTCTTCTTTTAAATTCAGGCCAATTCCAGCCATATTTTCTCACCCTCCACTCTTCTTCTTTGTGTTTTCTTGTTAAACCTTCTTTTATATGGCTGGTGGGAAGCGTGTTCGTCAGGCATCTGGGAGTCCACTACGACCAGCACCGCGTTGAGGATTTAGCCCGATTTGACAGTTTCGTTACTCAGCAGCAAGCAGCAGCAGCAGCAGCAGCATGACCAGGACATCACCTGGTTCAATACTCGTTCACACACTTGCCACCTACTTTTAGCAGCCACCCTCCACTCTCCTCCATTTGATGATCTGGATCACTCGTTGTTTTAGTCTGTTACTTGTGATGTTTTGTTTCCTTTCTTTTTATAGTTTGCTTCTTGGTCTTTTGTGGTGTTTTTCTTTTGTTTCTGAACCCTCTTTTTGTGATGACAAAAGAGGAAGTAGGGTGTGTAGGAAAAGCTGTTTGGTCTTGGGTTTGTAACTTGATGTTTTATGTGAAAATTTTCCTACTTGTGTTTGCCATCATCAAAAAGGGGGAGATTGTTGCAAATCTATTTTTTCATGGCTTATTTGATGTTGACAAACCACTACTTCTCTTGGCTACTTGGTGCTTCTTACTTTTTAGGAATCGAAGACGGCTCATGAAGAAGCCAAGTTCAGATTGCGTAGGTTTAGGGTTGGTCTGTCTGTACTTTTGTTTTCTCTTTTGAGTCTACTTGTAATGGTCAAAGAGCCTGTGCTAAGTAACCTACACACACATACACTTGAGAGACTTAGAATTCTATTTTTGCCACATCGACAGGCCGATATTCATATCATCCTGGACGATCAGCTTAAAAACAGAAAGTCTAATTAAGATTTCTTATTAAAGGCAGCCGACATTAACATATCGGCCTGGACGATACGTGTAGTCGGCCAGACGAATAAACTCAAAACAGAAGAAGTAGCGCCTTAGACAGTTAAGGTATACTGTATTTTTAAATTATCGGCCAGGACGATCCCCGTATGGGCCTGGACGAATTACCAATTGCCTTATTTGAAGAAATCAAGGGAGTAATTCAGGTTGATGATACGATCTTATAGTCCGGCATGTTGCAGGATCGGCGGAACGATACATCAAATCCTGAGTTGTAGGACATAAATTTCGGCCAGGTCATAACAGGGCGATTGCTCAAGCTGATTTGCATCTGATTTGAACTAATCGGCAGGACGATAGATACGATCATCCTGGACGATCAAGCAAAAATTTAATCGTCCAAGACTGTTCCAGGGCGTGCTCTGGCCGATCTTCTTGGATTTGTACTGTCGGCCAAGACGGATGTGCTAGATCAGCCGGGGACTATAAAGTCGTACTTGCAATTATGAGCTCCTTGAGAGCTCTTCTATTTAAGGCTCTTGTTCAAAGATTTAGAAGACCTTGGCGGCTGCCTTGACCTCGAGAAGACCTGAGGAGAGGAAAGCGAGAGAAGGAGATAGAGAGGATCTTGTGAGGGGGAGCTGTGAGGGGGATTCACAAGGTTACTTCAAGGATCGCTCTGCTTGTCTTTCGTATGGAGTTTCTCGTCCGTGGAGGGTCGGCTAGAGGTATAGGAGTTTGCTTTTGGTTGTGGTTCTCTGCCAGCTTCAGGAGAAGAGGAAGCAAGGAGGTAGGTTCTCTGCTTGCCGGGGTGTGGCAAAAAGGAGGTTCTTATAAGGGCTTCTCCGCCTAGCCGTGGGGCTAAAGGAGAGTCACGTTTGTAGTGCAATACTTGGAGGGTGCCTCCAAGGAGTGGACGTAGGTCGAGTCGACGAACCACTATAAATCTTGTGTTCTTAGATTTTGCTTCCGCACTTTTTAATTCCGCATTAATTTCTTGTGGTGTAATTTGGTTTGTGTTTTTATATTCTTTGTCTTAAAAGTTTTTTAAATACAATTCACCCCCTCTGGTTAGCTTGGGACTAAGTTCAAGGCTTAACATCCCGAACGAACTTTCACAATCGTCCTGGCCGATCCAGTTTTGTCTGGATTACACGTGGCAAGAATTTGAAACGTTTTAGCTTCGGCCGGTCGAATCAATTTTTGTGCATCGTCCTGGACGATACACCTAATCGGCCGGATGACAACTTTTTCAACGGTCGTCCGAAAATGACTCCTCGGGCGTGCTGTGTCTATCGGCCTGGCCGATATCTGATCGGCCGGACGATCGGACCGCTTTTTGCCAATCGGCCTGTACGTAATTATGAAACCATATGGCCTGAACGTTCTACGATCGGCCAGGACGATATGGCCGTTTCTTTAATTCAGGCCAATTCCAGCCATGTTTTCTCACCCTCCACCTTTCTTCCTTGTGTGTTTTCTTGTTAGCTCTCTCTTGGTGGTGGGAAACGGTTCGCAGTGTCTGGAAGTTCTTCCGGGCGACTCTGGACCTCGATTCAGGGAGGCAGAAGATCAGGCTGCCTATCATACGCTACAGGATTGTGGCATCACCCTCTCACGGACAATTAATCCTGCACATCTCTCATATCTGGTAATGGACCTTTTTGTCCACACTTCTCTCTGTTTCATACTCACTCTCGCCGTCCCTTTCTCTTCGAACTCCTCCTTAAATTTTATGCAAGCTGGCATATACCGCACCTTCCAGCCTGCCTCCTATGTGAATCGACGCACCTGTCGAATCACATATCAGTGTAATGTTGATATTTACTAGCTATCCGCCACCGAGGTAATCGCACAAATCGCTTCTGATCCTGATTTTGACTGGTCCACGGCGAATCACTTCCTTTGCCAGACTAATGCACCTTTCCACATTGGGGAGACTAGCTTTTTAGTTAAAGATGCTACAACAATCCAACATGTCCTTCGCACCGCCTAATTCAAAAGCTGGGGACCGAATACCACATCACCCCACTACTTTCCCTCACTACTTTCTATATTATGGCCCAGAGAGAATTCAATGCCACTAATCTTGAAACTAAATACAATCTTCAATATCCTACTCGTCCTGACCTTTACCCCCCCTTTCTACTCAAACCAATTCCTTCATACCCTTCATAGTACTCGTCTCCACCCAGGAGATGGGGAAGGTCGGGGGGGCTAGAGGAGGAGGCTCCCGCTCCCGCTCCGTTCCTGATCCTGTTCCTCTCCACCAGCATTCACCGGGTTGATCAGTTGATAGAGAGGTTTGATCGTTGGGGGAGACTCGTTTTGAACCTACGTTGCTGACAGGAGCAGCACATCTGAGGATATTGCCCGCTAGAGCAGCACCGTGCTGAGGATTTAGCCGATTTGACAGCTTTCTTACTCAGCAGCAGCAGCAGCATGACCAGGACATCGCCTGGTTCAATGCTCATTCACCATACTTGCAAGCTACTTTCAGCAGCCACTCCACCACCTCCATCAGATGATCTGGATCCTCGCTCTTTTAGTCTGTACTTTCTATTATTTGTTTCTATTTTTTTATTTTGTTTGCTTTATTAGTCTTTGTTGTTGTGGTGTGTTTTCTTTTGTATCTGGACTCTCTTTTTGATAACAAAAGGGGGAGTAGGGTGTGTGGTAGGAAAAAGCTGTTGGGTTTGGTTTGTAACTTTGAATTTTAATGAACCTGTTTTTTTTATATTCCTACTTGTATTTTCATCATCAAAAAGGGGGGATTGTTGCAAATCTATTTTTCATGGCTTGTGTTTTGATGATTGACAAACATATTTCTCTTGGACTACTTGTTGCTTCTAACTTTTAGAATCAAAGATCGGACGATTAGAGAGCCAGTCAGGATTGCGAGGTTTAGGGTTTGAGTCAGTCTGTAATTTTATTTTTCACCTTTTGAGTCTACTTGTAATGGTCAAAAAGATTGATGCTAAGTAACCCTAAACACACACAACTGAGAGACTTAGATTTCTATTTTTGCTACATCGGCCAGGGATATTTAATATCGACCGGACGATCAGGCTTAAAAACAGAAAGTCTAAATAGAATTCTTGATTAAGGTAGCGTTATTAACATATCGGCCTGGACGATAAGTGTATCGGCAGGACGATAAGCTCAAAATAGAAAGAAGTAGCCGCCTTAGACAGTTAAGGCATACTGTATTTTTAAATTATCGGCAGGACGATCCCCGGATGGCTTGGAGAAATTACTAAATTATTCCTTAAATGATCAGGAAAGCAAGGGACTATTAAGGATGATTGATACGATAATTCGCCTGGACGATCGCAGGATCGGCCAGGACGATCCATTCAAATCCTTAAGTTACTTCAAGACGATAAATATCGGCCAGCTCAAAAACAGGGCGATGCTCAGGACGATTTGCCTATGATTGAACTAATCGGCCAGGACAGTTCGTGAGATCGGCCGGGAGATCAAGTCAAATTTCAATCGTCCGGACTGTTCCCAGGGCGATGCTCCTGGCCGATCTTCGTGATTTTGTACTAATGGCCAGGCGATGTCATATCGGCCTGAACGATAAAGTCGCTAATTGCAATTAATGAGCTCCTTTTGAGCTCTTCTATTTAAGAGCTCTTGTTCAACATTTTTTTCAAGACCTTTAGCTGCTGCCTTGACCTGAGAAGACCTTGAGGAGAAAAGAGAGAGAGAGAGAAGAGAGGATTTGTGAGGGGGAGCTGTGAGGGGATCCCAAGGGTTGCTTCAAGGATCGCTCTACTTCATTTGTCTAGAATTTCTCATCCGTGAAGGGTCGGTAGGGTAAGAGGTTTCTTTTGGTTTTGGTTTCTGCCAGTTCAGGAGGAAGCAAAAAGGAGGTAGGTTCTCTTACCTTACCGGGTGGCAAAAGAAGGTCTTGTAGGGCTTCTCCGCCTTGCCGTGGGGGCTAAAGGAGAGTCATTTTTGTTAGTGCAATACTTGGAGGGTGCCTCCAAGGAGTAGACGTAGGTCGAGTCGACCGAACCACTATAAATTTCTGTGTTTTTTTCTTGCTTCCGCGCTTTTAATTCTGCTTTATTTCGTGTGGTGTGATTTGGTTTATGCAATTTTCTTTCTTTGTGAAAAGTGTTTTTAAAATACCAATTCAGCCCCCCCCCCCCCCCCCCCTCTTGGTTAGCTTGGGACTAGTTCATAGGGCTTAACATCCCTAACGAACTTTCAAGTGGTATCAGAGTGGGATTCAAAAATTAAAGTTTGAAAACTTTTTGAATTAGATCTATGGCTAACCTAGGGAATCGCACACTACGGAGGGTATTCCATTACCCGACCTCCCTGTTCGATAACCTACTTTTGATTTTTGGAAAACTCGTTGTCAACGTTTTATAATCTAACTGATTATCGCATGTGGATGCTTATTCAAGAAGGTTATTCTCCACTTCTCGTGAAATTAATGGTGTATAAAACTAAAGTTGCTTTTACTGAAGGACTTTGATGAACGAGATTTAGCTCAATTAAATGCAAAATATTTGAACTGCTTTTTCTGTGCTTTAAAATTGAGGATTACATGCGTGTCTCAACTTGCAAAACTGGTAAAGAGATTTGGGATAAATTGTGCATCACCTATGAAGGTGCTAATGAAGTTAAACAATCCCGTTTAAAACTTCCTTGCATGACTACGAACTTTTTTTGTATGAAACCTCATGAATCAATTTCTTGACATGTACACTAGGTTTACTCAGATTGTTACTTCATTGCATACACTAGGAAAAGAACTTTCGAACTATAAAAAAGTTAACAAGTTTTAGAATTCTTGCCTTCGTCATATGTCTAAAATCACAACAATTACTGAATCTAAGGATTTGAACACATATTCTATTGATAAACTTACTTGGCTCACTCATTACTACGAGCAAGGGGTGAATCAAAGAATCTTGATGCAGGTGAGAAGAAAAAAGGAGAAAGCAGTTGCACTGAAGGAGCACAAATCGGATATTCTGATCTTCTGGTCTGAAAGCGATGAAGTTGCCTTCATTACAGGCATTCAAAAGCTTTCTAAGGAAGAAACAAAAGCTCATCAAAGTTGGAGAAAAGGTAAGGATCACAAACATGTTAAAGGTCTTCTGATGTGTTTGTTTTGAATGCAGGAAGCCTGGACTTGTGAGAGCCGATTGTCCTAAACTCCAAGATCACTCAAGCAAAGAAAAGGAAAAGGTGTGAGGAGAAAGCTAAGTCTAGGAAGGACAAAGAAGAAAATCCAAAGAGGTTTTGGGCAGAATCTGGTACTGATTCTTCTGAGATTGAACCAGAGGAGAGACTACAAACTTGTGTTCATGGGAGAGATCAAACTGATGAGGAAGAGGTATGTAAACCAACTTATGATGAATTATTTGAAATTTGTGAAAAAATCGTGCATCATACAAAAAATTAAGAAGATACCATGTTAGCTAAATTAGAACATTTGAATCTACAAAAAGAGAATGAAGTTTTTCTCAAAGATCATGCAACGATTGATTCAAATCCAATGGCTCTTTCTTGATGAATTTGATGAGTTGAACAAAAAGCATTTGGAATAGTTGATAAATAATAATGCATTAAAAGCTTCACACACCTCACTTAAGGTTGATCTTAAGAAAATCTAAAGAGATTGAGAAAAATTTGGGGATGGAAAATGATGCATTAAAAAGAACTAACTTGAGGATTCAAAATGATTTTGATACATAAAATAAAATCGGATGACTTCCATTTTGATCTTAAGCCAGAACTAGGAGAGGCATTATAATCAAACCATTTAAGAAAAACCCTTTTCCTGGAGTTAGATGTTTCTCATGTGGCATGCTATGACACATCTCGCACACTTGCACCGTTCACCGTAGTACACATTGGGTGTGGAGACCTAGATGCATGATTCACAGCATACCATATCTGCATTGCCTCTACTTTTCTCAAGAAGGATCCCAAACCTGTTTGGGTTCCTAAATTTGACTATTGTTGATTTTTGCAGGGTGCTCTCACCAAAGACCTCGTGGGAGCATAGGATAACTGGACATAAGGAGGCTTGCAGCTCAAAATTGCTTTACTTGTGCTTTATCATGTGCTTGAAATTTTTAGTTTTTGTGTTTTTTTTTTTTGTGCTTGCTTGTGTTGTTTTTAGTTTGTTTTATTTTTCATTTGTTTTTTTGTGTTTTATTTCACATTGTTCTTTAAATTTGGCCTTCCATATGATGATATTTTCAGCTTTTAGATTTTGGAGTTTTAGAGAGAGTGTTTAGCTTTTCTAAATTGGTTAAAGAGAGTATGCTATTGATATTTTTCCTCCTTCTGACTTTGTTTAGTGGTATGATTTTTTTTCTTAAACAAAAGTCTAAACTTAGTTTAACCAATGGCTTTTTATTTTAAGATCTTTTTCTTATCTTCCTACATTAATTTAATCTTATACATAATAGCCAAAGTTCTTATATATCATTCAAGCTTTTGAAATCTTGCCATTGCATCTATCACATGATTTTGATTTTGAGTTGTGGATTGTTCTTCCCTTGTTAGAGAGAGAGCTATATTCTCTAATATTTGGAGGATATACTAACAACTAAGTTTTTTTTTAAGGGTATACTAAGAGTTTCTAGCTTGCAAGAGTTAAAAAGGAAAGAGGTCAATAAAGCCAAATTGAAAAGAAAGCTATATATTTACACAAAAGTGATCAAAGATTCAAAAGATGCTCAAAAAGAGCCAATCAAAATAACAAGAGGCATAAAATGAGCCCACTAAATGCAAGCTATCCTCTCTTTGGTAAAACTCTTAAAACTTAGAAAAACTTATTGATTATGTGATGTTTTTCAAAATACTTGATTCAATTTCATGATTGAGAAAAATTACTTAGGTTATTAATTATGAGATATTTCTTTGTAATCAAGTCTTAAATGGATCTTATTATCCTATTTAGTTATTTGTGAGTTGGAATTTTTATTTTCCAAAAGAATTTTGTACTTTGAAGGATGTCCGATCTAGGGTTAACAGAATCAGATGTTCTAATTCTTTGATTGAGATTTGTTAAACTTCTTATTCTTTTAGAACTTAAAAAGTTTAACTTTTTGAAAAGAATTCTCATATGATGCCTCCATAACAAAAAAAAAATTTTGAAATCCAAAAATATTCGTTGTGTTTTTATTTTTTTGTTTTACTGTGTTTTGACTATTTTTTCTTTGATTTTGTTTTTGAGGATTTGATCATCACCAACTTTTTCTTGTTTTCAATTCCTAGTCACATCGTCCTGGCCAATATTTTTATCGTTCTGGACGATAGGTACAAATCATCTTCAAAATCCATCTACTGACCTTTTTTGTGCTTGCTGTAAACTCATCGTCCTGGACGTCCTATATCGTCCTAGACGATTGATCGAACTAAGGTGATAGTCCTGGCCGATTAATATTTGGGTCTGCCGATGCAATTTATGTGCATCGTCCTAGCCGATACATGGATCGTCCTGGACGATCCACGTGTCAGCACGTTTTGATCTTTAAATTCGGCCCCGGATGATCCTTATGGACAATCGTCCTAGCCAATCAACTGTTCGTCCTGGACGATACACGTGGCAAGAATTTGAAACGTTTTAGCTTCGGCCGGTACGTCAATTATTGTGCATCGTCCTGGACGATACACCTAATCGACCCGGATGATCAGCTTTTTCAACGGTCATCGGAATAACTCCTCGGACGAGTCACCTGTGTCTAATCGGCCTGGCCGATATCTGATCGGCCCGAACGATCGGACATGCTTTTTGACCAAAGCTTGTACGTAATTATTGAACCATATCGGCCTGGACGATTTGCGAGTCGGCCGGTCGATATGGCCGTTTCTTTAAATTCAGGCCAATTCCAGTCATGTTTTCTCACCCTCCACCTTTTTCTTATGTGTTTTCTTGTAGCTCTCTCCTAGGCTGTGGGGAAACGTGTTTGCCAGGCATCTGGAAGTTCTTCGAGGGGACTCTGGACCCTCGATTCAGGGAGGCAGAAGATCAGGCTGCCTTTCGTCGCTACAAGGAGTGTGGCATCACCCTCTCCCAGATAATTAATCTCTGCAC
Source organism: Dendrobium nobile (assembly GCA_022539455.1). Lineage (NCBI taxonomy): Eukaryota > Viridiplantae > Streptophyta > Magnoliopsida > Asparagales > Orchidaceae > Dendrobium > Dendrobium nobile. The sequence continues at coordinate 34,564,943 of CM039718.1, read as the reverse complement.
ATCTCTCATAATCGGTAATGGACCTTTTTGCCCACCCTCCTCTGTTTCATACTCACTCTCGCCATCCCTTTCTCTTCCGAACTCCTCCTGAATTTTATGGCAGCCTGCGCATTAACCGCACTTCACAGCCCTGACCTCCTATGTGAATCGACGCCCTATCGAAATCACATATCAGATTGTGTGATATTTTACAGCTATCCACCACCGGGGATAAGCTCACCTAATCGCCTCTGATCCTGATTTTGACTGGTCACGGGAGAATCACTTCCTTCGCCAGACCAATGCACCTTTCCACGTTTGGGGTGACTAGCTCTTTAGTTAAGATGCTTGGACAATCCAACATGTCCTTCGCACCTCATAATTACAAAACCGGGGACCGAATCCATATCACCCCTACACTTTCCCCTCACTACTTTCTACATTATGGCCCAGAGAGAATTCAATGCCACTGATCTACTTTTTTGTTACATCGATCACCTAACCACAATTTGTGATCCAGGCATAGAGGAAAGCCCAATCTAGCCTTAGGACACTCATTGCCTTGTCCTTGAAAACTAAATACAATCTTCAATATCCTACTCCGTCCTGACCTTCACCCCCTTTCTACTCCAAACAATTTCTTCCTGCCCTCTAGGTAATCGTCTCCACCCAGGAAATGGGGGAAGTCGGGGGGCTAAAGGGAGGAGGCTCCCGCTCCCGCTCCGTTCCTGATCCTGTTCCTCTCCACCAGCACTCCGGGTTGATCAGTTGAGGAGGTTTGATGTTGTGGGACTCGTTTTGACACCTACGTTACTGCACAGGTGCAGCAACACTCTAAGGATATTGCCCGCTATGAGCAGCACGCGTGAGGATTAAACCTGATTGACAGTTTTCTTACTCAGCAGCAGCAGCAGCATGACCAGAGACATCGCCTGTCCAATGCTCAATTCATCACACTTGTCAGCTACTTTTAGCAGCACACCTCACCCTCCATCAGATGATCTGGATCCCTCGCTCTTTAGTCTGTACTTTCTGTTGTTTGTTTCATATTTTTTTTTTTTTGTTTGATTTATTAGTCTTTGTTTGTTGTGGTGTGTTTTTCTTTTGTATCTGGACTCTTTTTGTGATGACAAAAGGGGGAGTAAGGGTGTGTGGTAGGAAAAAGCTATGGGTTTGGGTTTGTAACTTTGAATTTCTAATGAACATGTTTTTTTAATTTGCCTAATTGTGTTTGCCATCATCAAAAAGGGGAGATTGTTGCAAATCTATTTTTCATGGCTTGTGTTTTGATGATTGACAAACACTATTTCTCTTGGACTACTTGTTGCTTCTAACTTTTTAGGTACGAAGATCGGACGATCAAGAAGAAGCCAAGTTGGATTGCGCGTAGGTTTAGGGTTGAGTCAGTTTGTAATTTTATTTTCACCTTTGAGTCTACTTGTAATGGTCAAAGAGACTGATGCTAAGTAATCCTACACACACACACACTTGAGAGATTAGAATTTCTTTTTTGCTCATATCGGCCAGGACGATATTTATATCGGCCTGGCGATCAGGCTTAAAACAGAAAGTCTAAATAAGGATTCTTGATTAAGGCAGCCGTCATAACAATCGACCTGGACGATAAGCTCAAAATAGAAAGGTTAGCCTCCTTATACAGTTAAGGCATACTGATTTTTAAATTATCGCCAGGACGATCCCCGGATCGGCCTGGATGAATTACCAAATTATGCCTTAATTGATCAGGAAATCAGGGAGTAATTAAGGATGATTGATACGATCATATCGTCTGGACGATCGCAGGATCGGCCAGGACGATCCATTCAAAATCTTTAAGTTACTTCAGAACAACAAATACTGGCCAGCTCAAATAGGGCGATGCTCAGGACGATTGCCTCTGATTTGAACTGTCGGTCAGGACGATCGTGAGATCGGCGGACGATCAAGTCAAATTTCAATCATCCAGGACTGTTCCCGGGCGATGCTCTGGGATCTCAGAGTTTGTACTAATCAGCCAGGCGATGTACATATTGGCCTGGACGATAAGTCGCTACTTGCAATTAATGAGCTCCTTTTGAGCTCTTCTATTTAAGAGCTCTTGTTCAACATTTTTTTCAAGGCCTTTGGCTGCTGTCTTGACTGAGAAGACCTTGAGGAGAGAAAGGAGAGAGGAGATAGAGAGGATCTTGTGTGGGGGAGCTGTGAGGGGATTCACAGGGTTGCTTCAAGGATCGCTCTACTTCGTCTTCGTCTAGAGTTTCTCGTCGTGGAAGGGTCAATAGAGGTAAGGAGTGCTTTTGGTTTTGGTTCTCTGCCAGCTTCAGGAGGAAGCAAAAGGAGGTAGGTTCTCTACCTTGCGGGGTGGCAAAAAGGAGGTTCTTGTAAGGGCTTCTCTCCGCCTAGCCGTGGGGCGAAAGGAGAGTCATGTTTTGTAGTGCAATACTTGGAGGGTGCCTCCAAGGAGTGGAGTAGGTCGAGTCGACCGAACCACTATAAATTTCTGTGTTCTTTTTCTTGCTTCCGCGCTTTTAAATTCCGCATTTATATTTCTGTGGTGTGATTTGGTTTATGCAATTTTCTTTCTTTGTGAAAGAGTTTTTAAAATACCAATTCACCCTCTTGGTTAGCTTGGGACTAAGTTCATAGGGCTTAACATCCCTAACGAACTTTCAATATTGTCCAGGGACGCATGTGTATTAATGCATTTTTATTCCTTCTTAATATAAGACACCTCCCCGCTCTACGGGCAGAATTCTGATTATCTGGCCTGTGAGGAATGAATGCTAGACCTGAGGAGGCTAGTATTTTCTAAAAAATTTTTATATAAGCCTAATTTTTTAAAATCTTATTACATACATGATTCAGACCTTTTAATCACATGCATTACGTTAGAAACTACTAATTAAAAATTTAATATTAGCTCTAGGAGCATTCACCCTACATAAATCTGGGCCAATTAGGAAATCCTTTAGGCATCCGCCCTACTTTTAAAAACTAAACTACTACCATCTTTCATAAAATAAATTATATGGATTTTAAGCACTTTGGTGGTTAGTTGGCATTCTTTTCTGGCAGTATATAAAGCTCATGTGCATTAGTTATGGATTATAGGTGTTAGTGTTAGGTAAAACACTAAATCCACCTTAGACCTAGGATTTGAGGCTACTATACTGGGTGTCTCATAGTATGCCTAATAGTGGGTAAGTTTTTTTCTTCAGAGACTATAAATCCTACTTATTCGTATCACATAGATGATGCCACTTCCATCATTTCCCTCTGTATGTTTCGAGTACATGATTTTTCTCTCTCATTATACCACCTTAGTCCCTCTAAATGTCAGCATGAGTGGTACTGTTAAATAAACCTACTTGAGCCCTTTTTCTTGAGTAGGAATTTTTTGTCTCTCCCCTTTCATGTCAATCTCTTATTTAGGAAGAATAATATGGATCCTTAATCGAGAGTTTTCTTGGGCCCTAGGCTCAAGATATAATTAATCACGGGGGCTGTACCCATGGGAAATGGAACCCCACCATCAAATAAACCCCACTCGAGTTGATGTATCGGGTGGGGAAACCTGTTTTGATCAGTCATTATATTACTATCCATCGGGGTGCACTGGCGAGAGCCTCTATCCTTAATGGTTGTCATAGTATGATTTAATTTTTCCCTTATATTGGCATGCTTGCAAAGAGCACGAAGGCCTACGATCGTTTAATCCTTAAGGTGGTGCGATCGTATACCCCTCTACCCTCAGTAGTACGTTGGTGTCCTTTCGGAGGTTCCACGTTGAGTCTAGATTTTACTTTTAATTCAAATGTAATTTGATCTATTTGAGTTATAATGTCAAGTGATTTGATGAGATATTTATATTCAACTTGGATTCCAAAAGGAGAAGATATCTCTAAGGGGAGGTCTTCCTCCATTTGGAAGATTAGTTAGAATATATAAAAATATCTAAAGAGAAAAGATAACACCCCTTCGAGGGGGGAGTTTATTTTTATTTGGATGCCAAACTCGATGATCCAAGGAGTTGCAGAAGGACTAAGAAGTGGATAACGAGAAGACCCATTCTCAAAGTCACTTGAGTCTTAGGATTAGAAATCCAGGCTTATTATAGTGGTACCGGTCACTTTACTTTTCTACAATTTTGGGTTGTAATATTAAAGTGCATTTGCCTATGGCCATTAAATTTTAAATTGATTTATTTATTAATGTTTATTGATTAATGTGTATATTGCGATTAGGGTCTATATACTTTTCTTAGTTTTTTGGCAACCTTGTATGTCATATTTTGATTAGCCTGAAACCTGATTAGATCTATTGAGGAATTGTTAAAAACTTATTCTACCTTAATTAAATTTAAAATATTTATGCTCACATAGAAACTCTAACTAATTTATAGAAGTAAGCCCGGAATCGCTGGGTTCTCATATGCATACTTGTTGCATTTTTCTTTCTTTTGCTAGGCACCTCACCACCTGCAATTTTAGTAGTACCACCTACATATGAGGGTGCATATCTATTAATGGTCTGTGCATTCTCTTAGGAAAAAAACTATTTTAAGCCTTTTTAAAAAAATCTTCTATATGATTTAAGTATTTAATCAAGTAGACTAGCAGCATTATATTAGTAATATAAACATAAAAGTGTCTAAAACTTTATTACATTAGCTTAAGCTACAAATACCCAATATAGTTAAGGGTCAATTAGGAATCTACTCTAGATGTCGGCCGATTTCCTTAAACTCAATCTAATTAATTCCTTAACCATTCTTTCATTAATGAATGGATACATGGTTTTAAGTGCCTAGAGATTTAGCTGGCTCCTCAATTTAAGGCCGGGTTAGTCCAGATCTCATTGCCTAGTAGTTTGTGTTTTTAATTTTTAATACCCACTTTAGACTTAAGTTCTGAGGCAGGTACAGGCTATAAGCCCTCAACTCTAGGAATTGAATCGTAACTTTTAATAAAATTTGACATTTAAATTTAAATCTCTTTCAAATCAACTTTAAGTCCACATTAGGATGAATGAGGTATTTTTGAAGTAATTTAGAATTTAAAAACACCTCCTACCTTCTTCTTTTTAACTCTAAGAAATAAGTGTTTCAAATTTGATAGTCCTAATTGAAATTATAATCCTTGCCTCCTTTGACATCAAGCTTTGAGTTCTTAAAATAAAATTTATACCATTATTTTAAATCGAGAGTATTTGTAGGGAGTTTCTATTTCTTATGATATAATTAACTACGAGGGCTTGTGCTCATAGAAGATTTAGTAACCTAGATCTAATTTCTTACAAAATTAATTTTTTTCAAAACATTAATTAATCTCTTTAGAAAAATCAAATTGATGATCATTATCACCATTTTCAAATGATTAATAATAAGTGATATATTTTCTCCAGAAAACATGTCATTATAATATTATGATTTAGTATATAAATTAATGATCTTTTATCTAGATAATCATAGTCAAGAACTCAATTAAATTCTATTTTACCTCCGGGGGTCATATGTGATTCTTTCTTGAGTTTGATATATAAATCAGGATGAATTCAAAGTTTTGAAAATTTGAACTCTTAGGGAATGGTATATTCACCTCCTGAGGTGATATGCTATTAATAATGACGTGTTCAATTTCAAAACTATAATTCATAAATTAAAGCTGTTCCAAAGAAAATTAATATTTTCAAACAACACTTTTTAAAATCAAACAATTGATTTATTGTTTGTATGTACTAATATTTTAGAAAAATCTTACTCAGATTATTGAAGACTTCAATTCAGATTAGATTGGGTTATTATAAATGGAGTTTGTATTTTTTTTTTATTAAGTATGAGAGATGTGATTGTAATTAAGTAACTGTGTACAAACATATGGGGGTGTTTAAAATTTGTAATTTTTTTTAAACTAATCGTACTATTGAAGTCATTTTGTATGGGATGATTTATTCAATTTTTCCATGTGTAGTTAACGACTGCTCAAAGAATAATTTTCTATGTGGTTCATACTGTATCAAGGGTTCTTCAATAAAGACAATGTCCAGAGATACGAATTAAAACGGGTCCTTTTGTCCTGATGAATTCAAAACTTATTATCTTAACTGAAATCATATGTAAGATTCATATTTATACAGACAAGTCCATAGTACAAATTGAAGGGTCCTTTTCATCTCGACGAATTCCAAAGTTTTCTGAACTATTTTATCAGTACCATGTTGTGTTACGATCGAGACGTTTAGAGTATGAATTTTTATGGGCCCTTTATATTACAAACACCAAATTTTTTTGAATGGGTCGTACTGGTTGTGTATGCTGTTGATAAATGCAAATGTTTTGATATGTCCTGAGATACGAAAAAAATGTGAGGAAACCATTCGTCACAATGTAATTAGAAAAATTTTTCTAACTGTTCATATAGTGCAATACTTTAGGTTATTAATTATGAGATATTTCTTGTATACAAGTCTTAAATGGATCTTATTATCCTATTTAGTTATTCTGAGTTGGATTTTGTTTTCCAAAAGAATTTGTACCCTGAAGGATGTCCGATCTAGGGTTAACAGATATCAGATGTTCTACCTTTTCTAATTAGGATTTATTAAACTTCTTAATCTTTGGAACTTTAAAAGTTTAACTTTTTGAAAAGAATTCCATGTGATGCCTCCATAAAACCAAAAAAAATTAAAATCAAAAATATCGTTTGTGTTTTTGTTTTTTGTTTTACTGTGTTTTGACCTGTTTTTTTCTTTTGTTTTATTTTTGTGGGTCTTGATCACCACTATCTTTTCTTATTTTCAATTCCTAGTCCATCTCCTGGCCGATATTTTTTATCATCCTGGACGATAGAACAAATCATCTTCAAAATCCATCTATTGACCTGTTTTCTGTGCTTGCTGTAACTCATCGTCCTGGACGATCCTATAGTCCTGGACGATTGATCGAACTCATGGTGATAGTCCTGGCCGTAGAATATTTCGTGTTGCCGATGCATTTTTGTGCATCGTCCTGGCCGATACACGGATCATCCTGGACGATCCACGTGTCAGCACATTTTGATCTTTAAATTCTGCACGGACGATCCATTATTGAACAATCTGTTGCAAATCTATTTTTTTTATGGCTTATGTTTTGATGGATTGACAAACACTACTTTCTTGGACTACTTGTTGCTTCTAACTTTTCAGGAATCGAAGACCGGACGATCATGAAGAAGCCAAGTTCAGAATTGCGTAGGTTTAGGGTGAGTCTGTCTGTACTTTTATTTTTCTCTTTTTGAGTTACTTGTAATGGTCAAAGGACTGATGCTAAGTAACCTACACACACACTTGAGAGACTTAGAATTTTTGTTTTTGCCCACATCGGCCAGGCCGATATTTATATCGTCCTGGACGATCAGCTTAAAACAGAAAGTCTAATTAAGGGATTCTTAATTAAGGCAGCCGACATTAACATATCGGCCTAGACGATAACGTGTATCGGCCAGGACGATAAACTCAAAATAGAAAGAAGTAGCCGCCTTAGACAGTTAGGTATACTATATTTTTAAATTATCGGCCAGGACGATCCCCGATGGTCCTGGACGAAATTACCAAATTATGCCTTAATTGATCAAGAAATCAAGGGAGTAATTAAGGATGATTGATACGATCATATCGTCCTCGACGATCGCAGGATCGGACGGACGATACATTCAAAAACCTTGAGTTGCTTCAGGACGATAAATTATCGCCCAGTCATAAACAGGGCGATGCTCAGGATGATTTTGCATCTGATTTGAAACTAATCGGCCAGGATGATCGACTATCGTCCTGGAGGATCAAGCAAATTTCAATCGTCAGGACTGTTCCCAGGGCGAAGCTCTGGCGATCTTCTTTGATTTGTACTGATCGGCCAGGCCGATGTCTGATCGGCGGGACGATAAAGTCAGCTACTTGCCAATTAATGAGCTCCTTGAGAGCTCTTCTATTTAAGAGCTCTTGTTCAAACGTTTTAGAAGACCATTTGGCTGCTGCCTTGACCTGAGAAAACCTTGAGGAGAGAAAGAGAGAGTGGATGAGGAGAGAGGATCTTGTGAGGGGGAGCTTGTGAGGGGGATTCACAAGGGTTGCTTCAAGGATCGCTCTGCTTGTCTTTCGTCTGGAGTTTCTCATCCGTGGAAGGGTCGTAAGGTAAGGAGTTTGCTTTTGGTTGTGGTTCTCTGCCAGCTTCAGGAGGAAGCAAAAGGAGGTAGGTTCTCTGCCTTGCTAGGGTGGCAAAAAGGAGGTTCTGTAAGGGCTTCTTCGCCTAGCCGTGGGGGTAAAGGAGAGTCACGTTTTGTAGGGCAATACTTGGAGGGTGCCTCCAAGGAGTGGACGTAGGGTCGAGTCGACCGAACCACTATAAATCTGTGTGTTCTTTTTTTGCTTCCGCACTTTTTAATTCCGCATTAATTTCTTGTGGTTGATTTGGTTTGTGTTTTTATTTCTTTGTTTAAAAGTTTTTTAAATACCAATTCACCCCCCCCCCTCTTGGTTAGCTTGGGACTAAGTTCATAGGCTAACATCCCGAATGAATTTCAAGTGGTATCAGAGCGGGATTCGAAATTTAAGTTTGAAAACTTTTTGAATTTGATCCATGGCTAACATTGGGAATCGTAACACTGCGAAAGGGTATTCATTACCCGACTCCCCTGTTCGATAACCTACCTTTGATTTTTGGAAAACCCGCATGTCAACGTTTTACAATCTACTGATTATCGCATGTGGATGGCTTATTCAAGAAAGTTATCTCCACCTTCTCGTGAAATTTATGGTGTAAAAAACTGAAGTTGCTTTTACTGAATGGACTTTCGAATGAACGTGATTTGGCTCATTATATGCAAAGTGTTTGAACATGTTTTTCTGTGCTTTGAAATCTGAGGATACATGCGTGTTTCAACTTGCATAACTGGTAAAGAGATTTAGGATAAATTATGCATCACCTATGAAGGTACTAATGAAGTTAAGCAATCCCGTTTAAACATTCTCTTGCATGACTACAAACTTTTTGTATGAAAACCTCATGAATCGATTTCTGACATGTACACTAGGTTTACTCAGATTGTTTTTCATTGCATGCACTAGGAAAAGAGCTTTCTAAATTATAAAAAAGTTAACAAAATTGTGAGATGCTTGCCTTCGTCTTATGATGCAAAAATTACTGTCATTTCTGAATCCAAAGATTGATCATATTCTATTGAATAACTTACTTGACTCACTCATTGCTTACGAGCAAGGGGTGAATCAAAGAAATCTGTTGTAGGTTGAGAAAGAAAAAGGAGAGAAAACAATCGCACATAGGCGCACAAATCGGATTCTGAATCTTCCGGGTCTGAAAGCGATGATGTTGCCTTCATCATAAGGCAATTCAAAACTTTCTAGGAAGAAACAAAAGCATCATCAAAGTTGGAGGAAAGGTAAGGATCACAATATGTTTAGGGATCTTCTGATGTTGTTTGGTTTGAATGCAGGAAACTGGGACATGTGAAAGCCGATTGCCCTACACTTCAAAATCATTCAAGCAAAGAAAAGGAAAAGGTGAGGAGAAAGCCAAGTCAAGGAAGGACAAGAAGAAAATCCAAGAGGTTTTGGGTAGAATTGGTACTGATTCTCGAGACTGAACCAGAGGAAGAGACTACGAATTTATGTTTCATGGGAGAAAATCAAAGTGATGAGGAAGAAGGTATGTAAACCAACCTATGATGAATTGTTTGAAATTTGTGAAAAAATCCATGCATCAACAAAAAACTTAAGAGAATATGCTAGTATAAAATTAGAACATTCAATCTACAAAAAAGAGCAGATGAAGTTTTTCTCAAAGATCATGCAACAATTGATTCTAATCACAATGGCTCTTCTTGATGAATTGATGAGTTGAACAAAAAGCATTTGGAATTAGTTGATGAATATTATGTATTAAAAGCTTCACACACCTCACTTAAAGTTGATCTTAAGAAATCTAAAGAGAATTGAGAAAAATTTGAGGATTGAGATTGATGTTTAAAAAGAACAATTTGAGGTATCCAAATGTTTGAAAACATGTAAGAAAGCTAGGTGACACCAAATCAAAGCCAGAACCTAGGAAGAGGCATTTTTATACTAACCTTTAGAAAAACCTTTTCCTGGAGTTCATGTTTTTCTTGTGGCATGCAGGACACATCTCACACCAATTAGACAGTTTATCTGTAGTACATAATGGGTGTGGAGACCAAATTAAATAATGCCAGCATGGCACACAAGCATCACTTCTACTTTTCATAAGATGGATCCCAAACCTGTTTGGGTTCTAAATCTGATGATGTTGAGTTTTGCAGGTGTGCTCTCACCTAAGACCTCGTGGGAGCATAGGATAACTGGACATAAGGATGCTTGCAGCTCAAAATTGCTTAAATCGCTGCTTTTATCATTGCTTGAAATTTTTAGTTTTTTTTGTTTGTGTGTCTTTTATTTATTTTTTTTTGTGTGCTAGTTTTGTGCTCCTTTGTGTTGATTTTAGTTTGCTTTATTTTCATTTGTTTTATTTTGGTTTTGTTTTATCTACACGTTGCTCTTTAAATATGGCCTTCCATATGATTAATCCTTTCAAGCTTTTAGATTTTGGAGTTTTTGGAGATAGTTTAGCTTTTCAAAAATTGGTTAAAGGGAGTTTACTGTTGATGTTTTCCCTCATTCTGACTTTATTAGTGATATGACTTTCTTTTCTAAAACAAAAGTCTAAACTCGGTTGGTTTAACCAATGGCCTGTTAATTAAGATCTTTTTTCTATCTTGCTACACTAATTTATATCTTATGCATAATAGCCAAAGTTCTTAGATATCATACAACTTTTGAAATCTGTCATTGCAATTATCACATGATTTTGATTTTGTGGGGGTGCGTTTTCCTCATGTTAGAGAGAGAGTACTATTCTTTAATATTTGGAGGTATATACCACAACTAAGTTTTTTTTATGAGGTATATTAAAGAGTTTCTTAGCTTGCAAGAATTAAAAAGAAAAGAGGGCCAATAAAGCCAAATTGAAAAAGAAGCTATAACACAAAAGTGTATGAAAGAATCAAAAGATGCTGCAAAAGAGCCAATCAAAATGACAAGAGGCATAAAATGAGCCCAATAGATGCTAGCTATCCTCTCCTTGGTATAACTCTTAAAACTAGAAAACTCATTGATTATGTGATGCTTTCAAAGACTTGACTTCAATTTCCATGATTGAGAAAAATTACTTTGAGTTAATAATTATGAGATATTTTCTTTGTAAACAAGTCTTGAATGGATCTTATTATCCTATTTAGTTATTTTGAGTTGGATTTTTGTTTTCCAAAAGATTTTTGTACCCTAAAGGATGTCCGATGTAGGGTTAACAGAATCAGATGTTCTACCTTCTTCTGATTGAGATTTGTTAAACTTTATGATCTCTTGGAACTCTAAAAGTTTAACTTTTTGAAAAGAATTCTCATATGATGCCTCCATAAATACAAAAAAAATTAGAAAAATGAAAAATTCATTTTTGATTTTTCATTGTGTTTCTTGTTTTTTTTTTTTTGACTGTTTTTCTTTTGTTTTATTTTTGAGGGTCTTGATCATCAGCCTTCATCTCTTGATTTCAATTTCAAGTCACATCATCCTGGCCGATACCTGTATCGTCCTGGACGAATATGAAAAAATTCTGTTCAAAATCCATCTACTGACCTATTTCTGTGCTTGCTATAACTCATCGTCCCGGACGATTCTATTTCGTCTTGGACGATTTGATGAACTCTGATGATAGTCCTGGCCGATAGTATATTTCATTCTGGCCGATGGATTTTATGTGCATCGTCCTGGCCGATACACTGGATCGTCCTGAACGATCCACGTGTCAGCACGTTTTGATCTTTAAATTCGGCCTCGGACGATCCATTATTGGACAATCGTCCGGGCCGATCCACTGTTCGTCCTGGACGATACACGTGGCAAGTATTTTAAACATTTTAACTTCGGTCGGTACGATCAATTATTGTGCATCGTCCTGGACGATACACCTAATCAGCCCGGACGATCTGCTTTTTCAACAGTCGTTCGGCCTGACTCCTCGGGCCGATCGCCTGTGTCTAATCGGCCTGGCCGATATCTGATCGGCCGGACGATTAGATCGCCTTTTTGAGCAATCGGCCTGTACATAATTATTGAACCATATCGGCCTGGACGATTCTGCGATCGGCCAGGACGATATGGCCGTTTCTTTAAATTCAGGCCAATTCCAGCCATATTTTCTCACCCTCCACTCTTCTTCCTTTGTGTTTTCTTGTTAAAACCTTCTTTTATGGCTGGTGGGAAGCGTGTTCGTCAGGCATCTGGGAGTCCACTACGACCAGCACCGCGTTGAGGATTTAGCCCGATTTGACAGTTTCGTTACTCAGCAGCAGCAGCAGCAGCAGCAGCATGACCAGGACATCACCTGGTTCAATACTCAGTTCACCACACTTGCCACCTACTTTTAGCAGCCACCTCCACCTCCTCCATTTGATGATCTGGATCCCTCGTTGTTTTAGTCTGTACTTTGTGATGTTTTGTTTCCTTTCTTTTTATAGTTTGCTTCTTGGTCTTTTGTGGTGTTTTTCTTTTGTTTCTGAACCCTCTTTTTGTGATGACAAAAGAGGAAGTAGGGTGTAGGAAAAAGCTGTTTGGTCTTGGGTTTGTAACCTTGATGTTTTAATGAAAATTTTCCTACTTGTGTTTGCCATCATCAAAAAGGGGGAGATTGTTGCAAATCTATTTTTTCATGGCTTATGTTTTGATGATTGACAAACACTACTTCTCTTGGACTACTTGTTGCTTCTAACTTTTTAGGAATCGAAGACCGGACGATCATGAAGAAGCCAAGTTCAGAATTGCGTAGGTTTAGGGTTGAGTCTGTCTGTACTTTTGTTTTTCTCTTTTTGAGTCTACTTGTAATGGTCAAAGAGACTGATGCTAAGTAACCTACACACATACACTTGAGAGACTTAGAATTTCTATTTTTGCCCACATCGACAAGGCCGATATTCATATCATCCTGGACGATCAGCTTAAAACAGAAAGTCTAATTAAGGATTCTTAATTAAGGCAGCCGACATTAACATATCGGCCTGGACGATACGTGTATCGGCCAGGACGATAAACTCAAAACAGAAAGAAGTAGCCGCCTTAGACAGTTAAGGTATACTGTATTTTTAAATTATCGGCCAGGACGATCCCCGTATGGGCCTGGACGAAATTACCAAATTATGCCTTAATTGATCAGGAAATCAAGGGAGTAATTCAGGATGATTGATACGATCATATCGTCCTGGACGATCGCAGGATCGGCCAGGACGATACATTCAAAATCCTTGAGTTGCTTCAGGACGATAAATATCGGCCAGGTCATAAACAGGGCGATGCTCAAGACGATTTGCATCTGATTTGAACTAATCGGCCAGGACGATCGTACTATCATCCTGGACGATCAAGCAAAATTTCAATCGTCCAAGACTGTTCCCAGGGCGATGCTCTGGCCGATCTTCTTTGATTTGTACTGATCGGCCAGGCCGATGTCTAGATCAGCCGGGACTATAAAGTCGGCTACTTGCAATTAATGAGCTCCTTGAGAGCTCTTCTATTTAAGAGCTCTTGTTCAAACGTTTTAGAAGACCTTTGGCTGCTGCCTTGACCTGAGAAGACCTTGAGGAGAGAAAGAGAGAGAGGAGATAGAGAGGATCTTGTGAGGGGGAGCTTGTGAGGGGGATTCACAAGGGTTACTTCAAGGATCGCTCTGCTTGTCTTTCGTATGGAGTTTCTCGTCCGTGGAAGGGTCGGTAGAGGTAAGGAGTTTGCTTTTGGTTGTGGTTCTCTGCCAGCTTCAGGAGAAAGCAAAAGGAGGTAGGTTCTCTGCCTTGCCGGGGTGGCAAAAAGGAGGTTCTTATAAGGGCTTCTCCGCCTAGCCGTGGGGCTAAAGGAGAGTCACGTTTTGTAGTGCAATACTTGGAGGGTGCCTCCAAGGAGTGGACGTAGGTCGAGTCGACCGAACCACTATAAATCTTGTGTTCTTATTTTTGCTTCCGCACTTTTTAATTCCGCATTAATTTCTTGTGGTGTAATTTGGTTTGTGTTTTTATTTCTTTGTCTTAAAAGTTTTTTAAATACCAATTCACCCCCTCTTGGTTAGCTTGGGACTAAGTTCATAGGGCTTAACATCCCGAACGAACTTTCACAATCGTCCTGGCCGATCCACTGTTTGTCCTGGATGATACACGTGGCAAGAATTTGAAACGTTTTAGCTTCGGCCGGTACGATCAATTTTTGTGCATCGTCCTGGACGATACACCTAATCGGCCCGGATGATCAACTTTTTCAACGGTCGTCCGAAATGACTCCTCGGGACGATCGCCTGTGTCTAATCGGCCTGGCCGATATCTGATCGGCCCGGACGATCGGACCGCTTTTTGACCAATCGGCCTGTACGTAATTATTGAACCATATCGGCCTGAACGATTCTACGATCGGCCAGGACGATATGGCCGTTTCTTTAAATTCAGGCCAATTCCAGCCATGTTTTCTCACCCTCCACCTTTCTTCCTTGTGTGTTTTCTTGTTAGCTCTCTCCTATGGCTGGTGGGAAACGTGTTCGCCAGGTGTCTGGAAGTTCTTCCAGGGCGACTCTGGACCCTCGATTCAGGGAGGCAGAAGATCAGGCTGCCTATCATCGCTACAAGGATTGTGGCATCACCCTCTCACGGACAATTAATCCTGCACATCTCTCATATCTGGTAATGGACCTTTTTGTCCACACTTCTCTCTGTTTCATACTCACTCTCGCCGTCCCTTTCTCTTCCGAACTCCTCCTTAAATTTTATGCAAGCCTGCGCATTAACCGCACCTTCACAGCCCTGACCTCCTATGTGAATCGACGCCCTGTCGAAATCACATATCAGGATTATGTTGATATTTTACAGCTATCCGCCACCGAGGATAATCTGCACCTAATCGCTTCTGATCCTGATTTTGACTGGTCCACGGCGAATCACTTCCTTTGCCAGACTAATGCACCTTTCCACATTGGGGAGACTAGCTTTTTAGTTAAAGATGCTACAACAATCCAACATGTCCTTCGCACCGCCATAATTCCAAAAGCTGGGGACCGAATCCACATCACCCCACTACTTTCCCTCACTACTTTCTATATTATGGCCCAGAGAGAATTCAATGCCACTAATCTTGAAACTAAATACAATCTTCAATATCCTACTCGTCCTGACCTTTACCCCCCCTTTCTACTCAAACAATTCCTTCACTACCCTTCATAGTACTCGTCTCCACCCAGGAGATGGGGAAGGTCGGGGGGCTAGAGAGGAGGAGGCTCCCGCTCCCGCTCCCGTTCCTGATCCTGTTCCTCTCCACCAGCATTCACCGGTTGATCAGTTGATAGAGAGGTTTGATCGTTGGGAGACTCGTTTTGACACCTACGTTGCTGCACAGGAGCAGCAACACTCTGAGGATATTGCCCGCTACGAGCAGCACCGTGCTGAGGATTTAGCCCGATTTGACAGCTTTCTTACTCAGCAGCAGCAGCAGCATGACCAGGACATCGCCTGGTTCAATGCTCAATTCACCATACTTGCAAGCTACTTTCAGCAGCCACCTCCACCACCTCCATCAGATGATCTGGATCCCTCGCTCTTTTAGTCTGTACTTTCTATTATTTGTTTCATATTTTTTTATTTTGTTTGCTTTATTAGTCTTTGTTTGTTGTGGTGTGTTTTCTTTTGTATCTGGACTCTCTTTTTGTGATAACAAAAGGGGGAGTAGGGTGTGTGGTAGGAAAAAGCTGTTGGGTTTGGGTTTGTAACTTTGAATTTTTAATGAACCTGTTTTTTTAATTTTCCTACTTGTATTTTCCATCATCAAAAAGGGGGAGATTGTTGCAAATCTATTTTTCATGGCTTGTGTTTTGATGATTGACAAACACTATTTCTCTTGGACTACTTGTTGCTTCTAACTTTTTAGAAATCAAAGATCGGACGATTAAGAAGAAGCCAAGCTCAGGATTGCGTAGGTTTAGGGTTGAGTCAGTCTGTAATTTTATTTTTCACCTTTTGAGTCTACTTGTAATGGTCAAAAAGATTGATGCTAAGTAACCCTACACACACACACTTGAGAGACTTAGATTTCTATTTTTGCTCACATCGGCCAGGACGATATTTATATCGACCTGGACGATCAGGCTTAAAACAGAAAGTCTAAATAAGAATTCTTGATTAAGGTAGCCGTCATTAACATATCGGCCTGGACGATAAGTGTATCGGCCAGGACGATAAGCTCAAAATAGAAAGAAGTAGCCGCCTTAGACAGTTAAGGCATACTGTATTTTTAAATTATCGGCCAGGACGATCCCCGGATCGGCTTGGACGAAATTACTAAATTATGCCTTAATTGATCAGGAAAGCAAGGGACTAATTAAGGATGATTGATACGATCATATCGTCCTGGACGATCGCAGGATCGGCCAGGACGATCCATTCAAAATCCTTAAGTTACTTCAAGACGATAAATATCGGCCAGCTCAAAAACAGGGCGATGCTCAGGACGATTTGCCTCTGATTTGAACTAATCGGCCAGGACGATCGTGAGATCGGCCGGGAAGATCAAGTCAAATTTCAATCGTCCAGGACTGTTCCCAGGGCGATGCTCTGGCCGATCTTCTGATTTTGTACTAATCGGCCAGGCCGATGTCCATATCGGCCTGAACGATAAAGTCGGCTACTTGCAATTAATGAGCTCCTTTTGAGCTCTTCTATTTAAGAGCTCTTGTTCAACATTTTTTTCAAGACCTTTAGCTGCTGCCTTGACCTGAGAAGACCTTGAGGAGAGAAAGAGAGAGAGGAGAGAGAGAGGATCTTGTGAGGGGGAGCTTGTGAGGGGATCCACAAGGGTTGCTTCAAGGATCGCTCTACTTCATCTTCGTCTAGAATTTCTCATCCGTGGAAGGGTCGGTAGAGGTAAGGAGTTTTCTTTTGGTTTTGGTTCTCTGCCAGCTTCAGGAGGAAGCAAAAGGAGGTAGGTTCTCTACCTTACCGGGGTGGCAAAAAGAAGGTTCTTGTAAGGGCTTCTCCGCCTTGCCGTGGGGGCTAAAGGAGAGTCATGTTTTGTAGTGCAATACTTGGAGGGTGCCTCCAAGGAGTAGACGTAGGTCGAGTCGACCGAACCACTATAAATTTCTGTGTTCTTTTTCTTGCTTCCGCGCTTTTAAATTCTGCATTTATTTCTGTGGTGTGATTTGGTTTATGCAATTTTCTTTCTTTGTGAAAAGAGTTTTTAAAATACCAATTCAGCCCCCCCCCCCCCCCCCCCTCTTGGTTAGCTTGGGACTAAGTTCATAGGGCTTAACATCCCTAACGAACTTTCAAGTGGTATCAGAGTGGGATTCAAAAATTAAAGTTTGAAAACTTTTTGAATTAGATCTATGGCTAACCTAGGGAATCGCAACACTACGGAAGGGTATTCCATTACCCGACCTCCCTGTTCGATAACCTACCTTTTGATTTTTGGAAAACTCGCATGTCAACGTTTTTATAATCTACTGATTATCGCATGTGGATGCTTATTCAAGAAGGTTATTCTCCACCTTCTCGTGAAATTAATGGTGTTAAAACTAAAGTTGCTTTTACTGAATGGACTTTTGATGAACGAGATTTAGCTCAATTAAATGCAAAATATTTGAACTGCTTTTTCTGTGCTTTAAAATCTGAGGATTACATGCGTGTCTCAACTTGCAAAACTGGTAAAGAGATTTGGGATAAATTGTGCATCACCTATGAAGGTGCTAATGAAGTTAAACAATCCCGTTTAAACATTCTCTTGCATGACTACGAACTTTTTTGTATGAAACCTCATGAATCAATTTCTGACATGTACACTAGGTTTACTCAGATTGTTACTTCATTGCATACACTAGGAAAAGAACTTTCGAACTATAAAAAAGTTAACAAGATTTTAAGATTCTTGCCTTCGTCATATGATGCTAAAATCACAACAATCACTGAATCTAAGGATTTGAACACATATTCTATTGATAACTTACTTGGCTCACTCATTACTTACGAGCAAGGGGTGAATCAAAGAAATCTTGATGCAGGTGAGAAGAAAAAGGAGAAAGCAGTTGCACTGAAGGAGCACAAATCGGATTCTGAATCTTCTGGGTCTGAAAGCGATGAAGTTGCCTTCATTACAAGGCAATTCAAAAGCTTTCTAAGGAAGAAACAAAAGCATCATCAAAGTTGGAGAAAAGGTAAGGATCACAAACATGTTAAAGGATCTTCTGATGTTGTTTGTTTTGAATGCAGGAAGCCTGGACATGTGAGAGCCGATTGTCCTAAACTCCAAGATCACTCAAGCAAAGAAAAGGAAAAAGGTGAGGAGAAAGCTAAGTCTAGGAAGGACAAGAAGAAAATCCAAAGAGGTTTTTGGGCAGAATCTGGTACTGATTCTTCTGAGATTGAACCAGAGGAAGAGACTACAAACTTGTGTTTCATGGGAGAAGATCAAACTGATGAGGAAGAGGTATGTAAACCAACTTATGATGAATTATTTGAAATTTGTGAAAAAATCGATGCATCATACAAAAAACTTAAGAAGATACATGCTAGCTTAAAATTAGAACATTTGAATCTACAAAAAGAGAATGAAGTTTTTCTCAAAGATCATGCAACGATTGATTCAAATCACATGGCTCTTCTTGATGAATTTGATGAGTTGAACAAAAAGCATTTGGAATTAGTTGATAAATATAATGCATTAAAAGCTTCACACACCTCACTTAAGGTTGATCTTAAGAAATCTAAAGAGATTGAGAAAAATTTGGGGATGGAAAATGATGCATTAAAAAGAACTAACTTGAGGATTCAAAATGATTTTGATACATAAAATAAAAATCGGATGACTTCCACTTTTGATCTTAAGCCAGAACCTAGGAAGAGGCATTATAATTCAAACCATTTAAGAAACCCTTTTCCTGGAGTTAGATGTTTCTCATGTGGCATGCTATGACACATCTCGCACACTTGCACCGTTCACCGTAGTACACATTGGGTGTGGAGACCTAAGATGCATGATTCACAGCATACCATATCTGCATTGCATTCTACTTTTCTCAAGAAGGATCCCAAACCTGTTTGGGTTCCTAAATTTGACTATTGTTGATTTTTGCAGGAGTGCTCTCACCAAAGACCTCGTGGGAGCATAGGATAACTGGACATAAGGAGGCTTGCAGCTCAAAATTGCTTTAACTTGCTGCTTTATCATGTGCTTGAAATTTTTAGTTTTTTGTGTTTTTTTTTTTTGTGCTTGCTTTGTGTTGTTTTTAGTTTGTTTTATTTTTCATTTTGTTTTTTATGTGTTTTATTTCACATTGTTCTTTAAATTTGGCCTTCCATATGATGAATATTTTCAAGCTTTTAGATTTTGGAGTTTTAGAGATAGTGTTTAGCTTTTCTAAATTGGTTAAAGAGAGTATGCTATTGATATTTTTCCTCCTTCTGACTTTGTTTAGTGGTATGATTTTCTTCTCTAAACAAAAGTCTAAACTTAGTTTAACCAATGGCTTTTTATTTAAGATCTTTTTCTTATCTTCCTACATTAATTTATCTTATACATAATAGCCAAAGTTCTTATATATCATTCAAGCTTTTGAAATCTTGCCATTGCATCTATCACATGATTTTGATTTTGAGTTGTGGATTGTTCTTCCCTATGTTAGAGAGAGAGCTCATATTCTCTAATATTTGGAGGATATACTAACAACTAAGTTTTTTTTTAAGGGTATACTAAAGAGTTTCTAGCTTGCAAGAGTTAAAAAGGAAAGAGGTCAATAAAGCCAAATTGAAAAGAAAGCTATATATTTACACAAAAGTGTATCAAAGATTCAAAAGATGCTCAAAAGAGCCAATCAAAATAACAAGAGGCATAAAATGAGCCCACTAAATGCAAGCTATCCTCTCTTTGGTAAAACTCTTAAAACTTAGAAAACTTATTGATTATGTGATGTTTTTCAAAATACTTGATTTCAATTTTCATGATTGAGAAAAATTACTTTAGGTTATTAATTATGAGATATTTTCTTTGTAATCAAGTCTTAAATGGATCTTATTATCCTATTTAGTTATTCTGAGTTGGATTTTTATTTTCCAAAAGAATTTTGTACTTTGAAGGATGTCCGATCTAGGGTTAACAGAATCAGATGTTCTACCTTCTTCTGATTGAGATTTGTTAAACTTCTTATTCTTTTAGAACTTAAAAAGTTTAACTTTTTGAAAAGAATTCTCATATGATGCCTCCATAAAACAAAAAAAAAATTTTGAAATCCAAAAATATTCGTTGTGTTTTTATTTTTTGTTTTACTGTGTTTTGACTATTTTTTCTTTGATTTTGTTTTTGAGGATCTTGATCATCACCAACTTTTTCTTGTTTTCAATTCCTAGTCACATCGTCCTGGCCAATATTTTTATCGTTCTGGACGATAGGACAAATCATCTTCAAAATCCATCTACTGACCTTTTTTTGTGCTTGCTGTAACTCATCGTCCTGGACGATCCTATATCGTCCTAGACGATTTGATCGAACTCAAGGTGATAGTCCTGGCCGATTAAATATTTGGTCTGGCCGATGCAATTTATGTGCATCGTCCTAGCCGATACACTGGATCGTCCTGGACGATCCACGTGTCAGCACGTTTTGATCTTTAAATTCGGCCCCGGATGATCCATTATTGGACAATCGTCCTAGCCAATCAACTGTTCGTCCTGGACGATACACGTGGCAAGAATTTGAAACGTTTTAGCTTCGGCCGGTACGATCAATTATTGTGCATCGTCCTGGACGATACACCTAATCGACCCGGATGATCAGCTTTTTCAACGGTCATCCGGAATAACTCCTCGGGACGATCACCTGTGTCTAATCGGCCTGGCCGATATCTGATCGGCCCGAACGATCGGACTGCTTTTTGACCAATCAGCTTGTACGTAATTATTGAACCATATCGGCCTGGACGATTCTGCGATCGGCCAGGTCGATATGGCCGTTTCTTTAAATTCAGGCCAATTCCAGTCATGTTTTCTCACCCTCCACCTTTCTTCCTTATGTGTTTTCTTGCTAGCTCTCTCCTATGGCTGGTGGGAAACGTGTTTGCCAGGCATCTGGAAGTTCTTCGAGGGCGACTCTGGACCCTCGATTCAGGGAGGCAGAAGATCAGGCTGCCTTTCGTCGCTACAAGGAGTGTGGCATCACCCTCTCCCAGATAATTAATCCTGCACATCTCTCATATCCGGTAATGGACCTTTTTGCCCACACCTCTCTCTGTTTCATACTCACTCTCGCCATCCCTTTCTCTTCCGAACTCCTCCTTGAATTTTATGCAAGCCTGCGCATTAACCGCACCTTCACAGCCCTGACCTCCTATGTGAATCGACGCCCTATCGAAATCACATATCAGGATTGTGTTGATCTTTTACAGCTATCCACCACCGGGGATAAGCTACACCTAATCGCCTCTGATCCTGATTTTGACTGGTCCACGGAGAATCACTTCCTTCGCCAGACCAATGCACCTTTCCACGTTGGGGTGACTAGCTCTTTAGTTAAAGATGCTTGGACAATCCAACATGTCCTTCGCACCTCCATAATTACAAAAGCCGGGGACCGAATCCATATCACCCCACTACTTTCCCTCACTACTTTCTACATTATGGCCCAGAGAGAATTCAATGCCACTGATCTACTTTTTTGTTACATCGATCACCTAACCACAATTTGTGATCCAGGCCATAAGAGAAAGCCCAATCTAGCCTTAGGACACATCATTGCCTATGTCCTTGAAACTAAATACAATCTTCAATATCCTACTCGTCCTGACCTTCACCCCCCTTTCTACTCAAACAATTTCTTCACTGCCCTTCATAGTAATCGTCTCCACCCAGGAAATGGGGAAGGTCGGGGGGCTAAAGAGGAGGAGGCTCCCGCTCCCGCTCCCGTTCCTGATCCTGTTCCTCTCCACCAGCACTCACCGGTTGATCAGTTGATAGAGAGGTTTGATCGTTGGGAGACTCGTTTTGACACCTACGTTACTGCACAGGTGCAGCAACACTCTAAGGATATTGCCCGCTATGAGCAGCACCGCGCTGAGGATTTAACCTGATTGACAGTTTTCTTACTCAGCAGCAGCAGCAGCATGACCAGGACATCGCCTGGTCCAATGCTCAATTCATCACACTTGTCAGCTACTTTTAGCAGCCACCTCACCACCTCCATCAGATGATCTGGATCCCTCGCTCTTTTAGTCTGTACTTTCTGTTGTTTGTTTCATATTTTTTTGTTTTGTTTGCTTTATTAGTCTTTGTTTGTTGTGGTGTGTTTTCTTTTGTATCTGGACCCTCTTTTTGTGATGACAAAAGGGGGAGTAGGGTGTGTGGTAGGAAAAAGCTATTGGGTTTGGGTTTGTAACTTTGAATTTCTAATGAACATGTTTTTTTTAATTTGCCTACTTGTGTTTGCCATCATCAAAAAGGGGGAGATTGTTGCAAATCTATTTTTCATGGCTTGTGTTTTGATGATTGACAAACACTATTTCTCTTGGACTACTTGTTGCTTCTAACTTTTTAGGAATCGAAGATCGGACGATCAAGAAGAAGCCAAGTTCAGGATTGCGTAGGTTTAGGGTTGAGTCAGTTTGTAATTTTATTTTTCACCTTTTGAGTCTACTTGTAATGGTCAAAGAGACTGATGCTAAGTAATCCTACACACACACACACTTGAGAGACTTAGAATTTCTATTTTTGCTCATATCGGCCAGGACGATATTTATATCGGCCTGGACGATCAGGCTTAAAACAGAAAGTCTAAATAAGGATTCTTGATTAAGGCAGCCGTCATTAACATATCGACCTGGACGATAAGCTCAAAATAGAAAGAAGTAGCCTCCTTATACAGTTAAGGCATACTGTATTTTTAAATTATCGGCCAGGACGATCCCCGGATCGGCCTGGATGAAATTACCAAATTATGCCTTAATTGATCAGGAAATCAAGGGAGTAATTAAGGATGATTGATACGATCATATCGTCCTGGACGATCGCAGGATCGGCCAGGACGATCCATTCAAAATCTTTAAGTTACTTCAGAACAACAAATACTGGCCAGCTCAAAAATAGGGCGATGCTCAGGACGATTTGCCTCTGATTTGAACTGATCGGTCAGGACGATCGTGAGATCGGCCGGGACGATCAAGTCAAATTTCAATCATCCAGGACTGTTCCCAGGGCGATGCTCTGGCTGATCTTCAGAGTTTGTACTAATCAGCCAGGCCGATGTACATATTGGCCTGGACGATAAAGTCAGCTACTTGCAATTAATGAGCTCCTTTTGAGCTCTTCTATTTAAGAGCTCTTGTTCAACATTTTTTTCAAGGCCTTTGGCTGCTGTCTTGACCTGAGAAGACCTTGAGGAGAGAAAGAGAGAGAGGAGATAGAGAGGATCTTGTGAGGGGGAGCTTGTGAGGGGATTCACAAGGGTTGCTTCAAGGATCGCTCTACTTCGTCTTCGTCTAGAGTTTCTCGTCCGTGGAAGGGTCAGTAGAGGTAAGGAGTTTGCTTTTGGTTTTGGTTCTCTGCCAGCTTCAGGAGGAAGCAAAAGGAGGTAGGTTCTCTACCTTGCCGGGGTGGCAAAAAGGAGGTTCTTGTAAGGGCTTCTCCGCCTAGCCGTGGGGGCTAAAGGAGAGTCATGTTTTGTAGTGCAATACTTGGAGGGTGCCTCCAAGGAGTGGACGTAGGTCGAGTCGACCGAACCACTATAAATTTCTGTGTTCTTTTTCTTGCTTCCGCGCTTTTAAATTCCGCATTTATTTCTGTGGTGTGATTTGGTTTATGCAATTTTCTTTCTTTGTGAAAAGAGTTTTTAAAATACCAATTCACCCCCCCTCTTGGTTAGCTTGGGACTAAGTTCATAGGGCTTAACATCCCTAACGAACTTTCAATATTGTCCAGGGACGCATGTGTATTAATGCATTTTTCTTCCTTCTTAATATAAGACACCTCCCCGCCTACGGGCAGAATTCTGATAATCTGGCCTGTGAGGATGAAGTGCTAGACCTGAGGAGGCTAGTATTTTCTAAAAAATATTTTTATATAAGCCTAATTTTTTAAAATCTTATACATACATGATTCAGACCTTTTAATCACCATGCATTACGTTAGAAACTAACTAATTAAAAATTTAATAATATTAGCTCTAGGAGCATTCACCCTACATAAATCTAGGGCCAATTAGGAAATCCTTTAGGCATCCGCCCTACTTTTAAAACTAAACTACCTACCCATCTTTCATAAAAACTAAATTATATGGATTTTAAGCACTTAGGTGGTTAGTTGGCATTCCTTTTCTGGCAGTATATAAGCTCATGTGCATTAGTTAGGATATAGGTGTTAGTGTTAGGTAAAACACTAAATCCACCTTAGACCTAGGATTTGAGGCTACTATACTGGGTGTCTCATAGTATGCCTAAATAGTGGGTAAGTTTGTTTTCTTCAGAGACTATAAATCCTACTTATTCGTATCACATAGATGATGCCACTTCCATCATTTCCCTCTGTATGTTTCGAGTACATGATTTTTCTCTCTCTCATTACCACCTTAGTCCCTCTAAATGTCAGCATGAGTGGTACATGTTAACTAAACCTACTTGAGCCCTTTTTTCCTTTGAGTAGGAATTTTCTAGTCTCCCCTTTCATGTCAATCCTCTTATTTAGGAAGAATAATATCGGATCCTTAATCGAGAGTTTTCTTGGGCCCTAGGCTCAAGATATAATTAATCACGGGGGCTTGTACCCATGGGAAATGGAACCCCACCATCAAATAAACCCCACTCGAGTTGATGTATCGGGTGGGGGAAACCCATGTTTTGATCAGGTCATATATATTACTATCCATCGGGGTGCACTGGCGAGAGCCTCTATCCTTAATGGTTAGTCATATGTATGATTTAATTTTTCCCTTATATTGGCATGCTTGCAAAGAGCACGAAGGCCTACGATCGTTTATATCCCTTAAGGTGGTGCGATCGTATACCCCTCTACCCTCAGTAGCTACGTTGGTGTCCTTTCGGAGGTTCACAGTTGAGTCTAGATTTTACTTTTAATTCAAATGTAATTTGATCTATTTGAGTTATAATGTCAAGTGATTTGAGATGAGATATTTATATTCAACTTGGATTCCAAAGAGGAGAAGATATCTCTAAGGGGAGGTCTTCCTCCATTTGGAAGATTAAGTTAGAATATATTTAAAATATCTAAAGAGAAAAGATAACACCCCTTACGAGGGGGGAGTTTATTTTTATTTGGATGTCCAAACTCGATGATCCAAGGAGTTGCAGAAGGACTAAGAAGTGGATAACGAGAAGACCCATTCTCAAAGTCACTTGAGTCTTAGGATTAGAAATCCAGGCTTATTATCAGTGGTACCCGGTCACTTTACTTTTCTACAATTTTGGGTTGTAATATTAAAGTGCATTTGCCTATGGCCATTAAATTTTAATTGATTTATTTATTAATGTTTATTGATTAATGTGTATATTGCGATTAGGGTCTATATACTTTTCTTAGTTTTTTGGCAACCTTGTATGTCATATTTTGATTTAGCCTGAAACCTGATTAGAATCTTATGAGGAATTGTTAAAACTTATTCTACCTTAATTAAATTTAAAATATTTATGCTCACATAGAAACTCTAACTAATTTAAGAAGTAAGCCCGGAATCGCTGGAGTTCTCATATGCATACTTGTTGCATTTTTCTTTCCTTTTGCTAGGCACCTCACCACCTGCAATTTTTAGTAGACCACCTAGCATATGAGGGTGCATATCTATTAATGGGAATCTGTGCATTCTCTTAGGAAAAAAACTATTTTTAAGCCTTTTTTAAAAAAATGCTTCATATCTGATTTAAGTATTTAATCAAGTAGACTAGCATGCATTATATTAGTAATAAACATAAAAGTGTCTAAAACTTTAATTACATTAGCTTAAGCTCAAATACCCAATATATGTTAAGGGGTCAATTAGGAATCTACTCTAGATGTCGGCCCTGATTTCCTTAAACTCAATCTAATTAATATCCTTAACCATTCTTTCATTAATGAATGGATACATGGTTTTAAGTGCCTAGGAGATTTAGCTGGCTCCTCAATTTAGGCCGGGGTTAGTCCAGATCTGCATTGCTCTAGTTAAGTTTGTGTTATTAATTTTTAATACCCACTTTAGACTTAAGTTCTGAGGCAGGCTCAGGCTATAAGCCCTCAACCTCTAGGAATTGAATCGTAACCTTTTAATAAAATTGACCATTTAAATTTAAATCTCTTTCAATCAACTTTAAGTCCAACATTTAGGATAGAATGAGGTATTTTTGAAGTAATTTAGAATCTAAAAACACCTCCTACCCTTCTTCTTTTAACTCTAGAAATAAGTGTTCAAATTTGATCTAGTCCTAATTGAAAATTATAATCCTTGCCTCCTTTGACATCAAGCTTTGAGTTCTTAAATAAAATTTATACCATTATTTTAATCGAGAGTATTTGTAGGGAGTTTCTATTTCTTATGATATAATTAACTACGAGGGCTTGTGCTCATAGAAGATTTAGTAACCTAGATCTAATTTTCAAAAATTAATTTTTTTCAAAACATTAATTAATTCTCTTTAGAAAAATCAAATCTGATGATCATTATCACCATTTTCAAATGATTAATAATAAGTGATATATTCTTTCTCCAGAAAGACATGTCATTATAATATTATGATTTAGTATATAAAATTAATGATCCTTTTATCTAGATAATCATAGTCAAGAACTCAATTAAATTCTATTTTAACCCTCCGGGGTCATATGTGATTCTTTCTTGAGTTTGACTATAATAATCAGGATGAATTCAAAGTTTTGAAATTTGAACTCATTAGGGAATGGTATATTCACCTCCTGAGGTGATATGCTATTAATAATGACGTGTTCAATTTCAAAACTATAATTCCATAAATTAAAGCTGTTCCAAAGAAAATTAATATTTTTCAAACAACACTTTTTAAAATCAAACAATTGATTTATTGTTTGTATGTACTAATATTTTAGAAAAATCTTACTCAAGATTATTGAAGACTTCAATTCAGATTAGATTGGGTTTATTATAAATGGAGTTTGTATTTTTTATTTTATTAAGTATGAGAGATTGTGATTGTAATTAAGTAACTGTGTACAAACATATTGGGGGTGTTTAAAATTTGTAATTTTTTTAAACT
This sequence comes from Dendrobium nobile, assembly GCA_022539455.1. NCBI lineage: Eukaryota > Viridiplantae > Streptophyta > Magnoliopsida > Asparagales > Orchidaceae > Dendrobium > Dendrobium nobile. The sequence goes on along the minus strand of CM039718.1, from coordinate 34,537,624 downwards.
AATCGTACTATATGAAGTCATTTTGTATGGGATGATTTATTCAATTTTTTCCCCTATGTGTAGTTAAACGAACTGCAGCAAGAATAATTTTCTAAGTGTTGATCATACTGTATCAAGGGTTCTTCATAAAGACAATGTCCAGAGTACGAATTAAAAGGGTCCCTTTTTGTCCTGATGAATTCAAAACTTATTCTTAACTGATCATACTGTACGATTCCTTATTTATACAGACAACGTCCATAGTACAAATTAGAAGGGTTCCTTTTCATCTCGACGAATTCCAAAGTTTTCTGAACTATTTATATAGTACCATTGTTTGTTCATACAGACGACGTTTAGAGTATGAATTTTATGGGTCCCTTTTCATTTTGACAAACACCAAATTTTTTTGAATGGGTCGTACTGTAAGATGAACTGTTCATATAGATGATGTCCAGAGTACGAAAAATGTGAGGAACCTTTCCGTCACAATGAATTAGAAAAATTTTCTAACTGTTCATATAGTGCAATACTTTAGGTTATTAATTATGAGATATTTTCTTTGTAATCAAGTCTTAAATGGATCTTATTATCCTATTTAGTTATTCTGAGTTGGATTTTTGTTTTCCAAAAGAATTTTGTACCCTGAAGGATGTCCGATCTAGGGTTAACAGAATCAGATGTTCTACCTTCTTCTAATTAGGATTTATTAAACTTCTTAATCTTTTGGAACTTTAAAAGTTTAACTTTTTGAAAAGAATTCTCATGTGATGCCTCCATAAAACCAAAAAAAAATTAAAATCAAAAAATATTCGTTGTGTTTTTGTTTTTTGTTTTACTGTGTTTTGACTGTTTTTTCTTTTGTTTTATTTTTGAGGGTCTTGATCACCACTATCTTTTCCTTATTTTCAATTCCTAGTCACATCGTCCTGGCCGATATTTTTATCATCCTGGACGATAGAACAAATCATCTTCAAAATCCATCTATTGACCTTTTTCTGTGCTTGCTGTAACTCATCGTCCTGGACGATCCTATATCGTCCTGGACGATTTGATCGAACTCATGGTGATAGTCCTGGCCGATAGAATATTTCGTGTTGCCGATGCAATTTATGTGCATCGTCCTGGCCGATACACTGGATCATCCTGGACGATCCACGTGTCAGCACATTTTGATCTTTAAATTCAGCCCCGGACGATCCATTATTGAACAATCTGTTGCAAATCTATTTTTTTATGGCTTATGTTTTGATGATTGACAAACACTACTTCTCTTGGACTACTTGTTGCTTCTAACTTTTCAGGAATCGAAGACCGGACGATCATGAAGAAGCCAAGTTCAGAATTGCGTAGGTTTAGGGTTGAGTCTGTCTGTACTTTTATTTTTCTCTTTTTGAGTCTACTTGTAATGGTCAAAGAGACTGATGCTAAGTAACCCTACACACACACTTGAGAGACTTAGAATTTTTGTTTTTGCCCACATCGGCCAGGCCGATATTTATATCGTCCTGGACGATCAGCTTAAAACAGAAAGTCTAATTAAGGATTCTTAATTAAGGCAGCCGACATTAACATATCGGCCTAGACGATACGTGTATCGGCCAGGACGATAAACTCAAAATAGAAAGAAGTAGCCGCCTTAGACAGTTAAGGTATACTATATTTTTAAATTATCGGCCAGGACGATCCCCGTATGGTCCTGGACGAAATTACCAAATTATGCCTTAATTGATCAAGAAATCAAGGGAGTAATTAAGGATGATTGATACGATCATATCGTCCTCGACGATCGCAGGATCGGCCAGGACGATACATTCAAAATCCTTGAGTTGCTTCAGGACGATAAATATCGCCCAGGTCATAAACAGGGCGATGCTCAGGATGATTTGCATCTGATTTGAACTAATCGGCCAGGATGATCGTACTATCGTCCTGGAGGATCAAGCCAAATTTCAATCGTCCAGGACTGTTCCCAGGGCGATGCTCTGGCCGATCTTCTTTGATTTGTACTGATCGGCCAGGCCGATGTCTAGATCGGCCGGGACGATAAAGTCAGCTACTTGCAATTAATGAGCTCCTTGAGAGCTCTTCTATTTAAGAGCTCTTGTTCAAACGTTTTAGAAGACCTTTGGCTGCTGCCTTGACCTGAGAAAACCTTGAGGAGAGAAAGAGAGAGATGGAGAGAGAGAGGATCTTGTGAGGGGGAGCTTGTGAGGGGGATTCACAAGGGTTGCTTCAAGGATCGCTCTGCTTGTCTTTCGTCTGGAGTTTCTCATCCGTGGAAGGGTCGGTAGAGGTAAGGAGTTTGCTTTTGGTTGTGGTTCTCTGCCAGCTTCAGGAGGAAGCAAAAGGAGGTAGGTTCTCTGCCTTGCTAGGGTGGCAAAAAGGAGGTTCTTGTAAGGGCTTCTTCGCCTAGCCGTGGGGGCTAAAGGAGAGTCACGTTTTGTAGTGCAATACTTGGAGGGTGCCTCCAAGGAGTGGACGTAGGTCGAGTCGACCGAACCACTATAAATCTTGTGTTCTTATTTTTGCTTCCGCACTTTTTAATTCCGCATTAATTTCTTGTGGTCTGATTTGGTTTGTGTTTTTATTTCTTTGTCTTAAAAGTTTTTTAAATACCAATTCACCCCCCCCCCTCTTGGTTAGCTTGGGACTAAGTTCATAGGGCTTAACATCCCGAATGAACTTTCAAGTGGTATCAGAGCGGGATTCGAAAATTTAAGTTTGAAAACTTTTTGAATTTGATCCATGGCTAACATTGGGAATCGTAACACTGCGAAAGGGTATTCCATTACCCGACCTCCCCTGTTCGATAACCTACCTTTGATTTTTGGAAAACCCGCATGTCAACGTTTTTACAATCTACTGATTATCGCATGTGGATGCTTATTCAAGAAAGTTATTCTCCACCTTCTCGTGAAATTAATGGTGTAAAAACTGAAGTTGCTTTTACTGAATGGACTTTCGATGAACGTGATTTGGCTCAATTAAATGCAAAGTGTTTGAACTGTTTTTTCTGTGCTTTGAAATCTGAGGATTACATGCGTGTTTCAACTTGCATAACTGGTAAAGAGATTTAGGATAAATTATGCATCACCTATGAAGGTACTAATGAAGTTAAGCAATCCCGTTTAAACATTCTCTTGCATGACTACAAACTTTTTTGTATGAAACCTCATGAATCGATTTCTGACATGTACACTAGGTTTACTCAGATTGTTACTTCATTGCATGCACTAGGAAAAGAGCTTTCAAATTATAAAAAAGTTAACAAAATTTTGAGATGCTTGCCTTCGTCTTATGATGCAAAAATTACTGTCATTTCTGAATCCAAAGATTTGAACATCTATTCTATTGATAACTTACTTGACTCACTCATTGCTTACGAGCAAGGGGTGAATCAAAGAAATCTTGATGTAGGTGAGAAGAAAAAGGAGAAAACAATCGCACTAAAGGCGCACAAATCGGATTCTGAATCTTCCGGGTCTGAAAGCGATGATGTTGCCTTCATCATAAGGCAATTCAAAATCTTTCTAAGGAAGAAACAAAAGCATCATCAAAGTTGGAGGAAAGGTAAGGATCACAAATATGTTAAGGGATCTTCTGATGTTGTTTGTTTTGAATGCAGGAAACCTGGACATGTGAAAGCCGATTGCCCTACACTTCAAAATCATTCAAGCAAAGAAAAGGAAAAAGGTGAGGAGAAAGCCAAGTCAAGGAAGGACAAGAAGAAAATCCAAAGAGGTTTTTGGGTAGAATCTGGTACTGATTCCTCTGAGACTGAACCAGAGGAAGAGACTACGAATTTATGTTTCATGGGAGAAAATCAAAGTGATGAGGAAGAGGTATGTAAACCAACCTATGATGAATTGTTTGAAATTTGTGAAAAAATCCATGCATCATACAAAAAACTTAAGAAGACTCATGCTAGTCTAAAATTAGAACATTCAAATCTACAAAAAGAGCATGAAGTTTTTCTCAAAGATCATGCAACAATTGATTCTAATCACATGGCTCTTCTTGATGAATTTGATGAGTTGAACAAAAAGCATTTGGAATTAGTTGATGAATATAATGTATTAAAAGCTTCACACACCTCACTTAAAGTTGATCTTAAGAAATCTAAAGAGATTGAGAAAAATTTGAGGATTGAGATTGATGCATTAAAAAGAACAAATTTGAGGATTCAAAATGATTTGAAAACATGTAAGAAAGCTAGGATGACACCAAATCAAAAGCCAGAACCTAGGAAGAGGCATTTTTATCCTAACCATTTAAGAAAACCTTTTCCTGGAGTTCAATGTTTTTCTTGTGGCATGCAGGACACATCTCACACACTTGCACAGTTTATCGTAGTACATAATGGGTGTGGAGACCAAAATTAAATAATGCACAGCATGGCACACAAGCATCACCTTCTACTTTTCATAAGATGGATCCCAAACCTGTTTGGGTTCCTAAATCTGACTGTTGTTGAGTTTTGCAGGTGTGCTCTCACCAAAGACCTCGTGGGAGCATAGGATAACTGGACATAAGGATGCTTGCAGCTCAAAATTGCTTAAACTCGCTGCTTTATCACTTGCTTGAAATTTTTAGTTTTTTTTGTTTGTGTGTCTTTTATTTATTTTTTTTGTGTGCTAGTTTTTGTGCTCTCTTTGTGTTGATTTTAGTTTGCTTTATTTTCATTTGTTTTATTTTGGTTTTGTTTTATCTACACGTTGCTCTTTAAATATGGCCTTCCATATGATTAATCCTTTCAAGCTTTTAGATTTTGGAGTTTTTGGAGATAGTGTTTAGCTTTTCAAAATTGGTTAAAGGGAGTTTACTGTTGATGTTTTCCCTCATTCTGACTTTATTTAGTGATATGACTTTCTTTTCTAAAACAAAAGTCTAAACTCGGTTTAACCAATGGCCTGTTAATTAAGATCTTTTTTCTATCTTGCTACACTAATTTATCTTATGCATAATAGCCAAAGTTCTTAGATATCATTCAACCTTTTGAAATCTTGTCATTGCATTTATCACATGATTTTGATTTTGTGTTGTGGATTGTTCTTCCCTATGTTAGAGAGAGAGCTCCTATTCTTTAATATTTGGAGGATATACTCACAACTAAGTTTTTTTTAAGGGTATATTAAAGAGTTTCTAGCTTGCAAGAATTAAAAAGAAAAGAGGCCAATAAAGCCAAATTGAAAAAGAAGCTATATACACAAAAGTGTATGAAAGAATCAAAAGATGCTCAAAAGAGCCAATCAAAATGACAAGAGGCATAAAATGAGCCCAATAGATGCAAGCTATCCTCCCTTTGGTATAACTCTTAAAACTTAGAAAACTCATTGATTATGTGATGCTTTCAAAGACTTGACTTCAATTTCCATGATTGAGAAAAATTACTTTGAGTTAATAATTATGAGATATTTTCTTTGTAAACAAGTCTTGAATGGATCTTATTATCCTATTTAGTTATTTTGAGTTGGATTTTTGTTTTCCAAAAGAATTTTGTACCCTAAAGGATGTCCGATGTAGGGTTAACAGAATCAGATGTTCTACCTTCTTCTGATTGAGATTTGTTAAACTTTATGATCTCTTGGAACTCTAAAAGTTTAACTTTTTGAAAAGAATTCTCATATGATGCCTCCATAAATACAAAAAAAATTAGAAAAATGAAAAATTCATTTTTGATTTTTCATTGTGTTTCTTGTTTTTTTTTTTTAACTGTTTTTCTTTTGTTTTATTTTTGAGGGTCTTGATCATCAGCCTTCATCTCTTGATTTCAATTTCAAGTCACATCATCCTGGCCGATACCTGTATCGTCCTGGACGAATATGACAAATTCTGTTCAAAATCCATCTACTGACCTATTTCTGTGCTTGCTATAACTCATCGTCCCGGACGATTCTATTTCGTCTTGGACGATTTGATAGAACTCTGATGATAGTCCTGGCCGATAGTATATTTCATATGGCCGATGGATTTTATGTGCATCGTCCTGGCCGATACACTGGATCGTCCTGAACGATCCACGTGTCAGCACGTTTTGATCTTTAAATTCGGCCTCGGACGATCCATTATTGGACAATCGTCCGGGCCGATCCACTGTTCGTCCTGGACGATACACGTGGCAAGTATTTTAAACATTTTAACTTCGGTCGGTACGATCAATTATTGTGCATCGTCCTGGACGATACACCTAATCAGCCCGGACGATCTGCTTTTTCAACAGTCGTTCGGCCTGACTCCTCGGGCCGATCGCCTGTGTCTAATCGGCCTGGCCGATATCTGATCGGCCCGGACGATTAGATCGCCTTTTTGAGCAATCGGCCTGTACATAATTATTGAACCATATCGGCCTGGACGATTCTGCGATCGGCCAGGACGATATGGCCGTTTCTTTAAATTCAGGCCAATTCCAGCCATATTTTCTCACCCTCCACTCTTCTTCCTTTGTGTTTTCTTGTTAAAACCTTCTTTTATGGCTGGTGGGAAGCGTGTTCGTCAGGCATCTGGGAGTCCACTACGACCAGCACCGCGTTGAGGATTTAGCCCGATTTGACAGTTTCGTTACTCAGCAGCAGCAGCAGCAGCAGCAGCATGACCAGGACATCACCTGGTTCAATACTCAGTTCACCACACTTGCCACCTACTTTTAGCAGCCACCTCCACCTCCTCCATTTGATGATCTGGATCCCTCGTTGTTTTAGTCTGTACTTTGTGATGTTTTGTTTCCTTTCTTTTTATAGTTTGCTTCTTGGTCTTTTGTGGTGTTTTTCTTTTGTTTCTGAACCCTCTTTTCGTGATGACAAAAGAGGAAGTAGGGTGTAGGAAAAAGCTGTTTGGTCTTGGGTTTGTAACCTTCATGTTTTAATGAAAATTTTCCTACTTGTGTTTGCCATCATCAAAAAGGGGGAGATTGTTGCAAATCTATTTTTTCATGGCTTATGTTTTGATGATTGACAAACACTACTTCTCTTGGACTACTTGTTGCTTCTAACTTTTTAGGAATCGAAGACCGGACGATCATGAAGAAGCCAAGTTCAGAATTGCGTAGGTTTAGGGTTGAGTCTGTCTGTACTTTTGTTTTTCTCTTTTTGAGTCTACTTGTAATGGTCAAAGAGACTGATGCTAAGTAACCCTACACACATACACTTGAGAGACTTAGAATTTCTATTTTTGCCCACATCGACAAGGCCGATATTCATATCATCCTGGACGATCAGCTTAAAACAGAAAGTCTAATTAAGGATTCTTAATTAAGGCAGCCGATATTAACATATCGGCCTGGACGATACGTGTATCGGCCAGGACGATAAACTCAAAACAGAAAGAAGTAGCCGCCTTAGACAGTTAAGGTATACTGTATTTTTAAATTATCGGCCAGGACGATCCCCGTATGGGCCTGGACGAAATTACCAAATTATGCCTTAATTGATCAGGAAATCAAGGGAGTAATTAAGGATGATTGATACGATCATATCGTCCTGGGCGATCGCAGGATCGGCCAGGACGATACATTCAAAATCCTTGAGTTGCTTCAGGACGATAAATATCGGCCAGGTCATAAACAGGGCGATGCTCAAGACGATTTGCATCTGATTTGAACTAATCGGCCAGGACGATCGTACTATCATCCTGGACGATCAAGCAAAATTTCAATCGTCCAAGACTGTTCCCAGGGCGATGCTCTGGCCGATCTTCTTTGATTTGTACTGATCGGCCAGGCCGATGTCTAGATCAGCCGGGACTATAAAGTCGGCTACTTGCAATTAATGAGCTCCTTGAGAGCTCTTCTATTTAAGAGCTCTTGTTCAAACGTTTTAGAAGACCTTTGGCTGCTGCCTTGACCTGAGAAGACCTTGAGGAGAGAAAGAGAGAGAGGAGATAGAGAGGATCTTGTGAGGGGGAGCTTGTGAGGGGGATTCACAAGGGTTACTTCAAGGATCGCTCTGCTTGTCTTTCGTATGGAGTTTCTCGTCCGTGGAAGGGTCGGTAGAGGTAAGGAGTTTGCTTTTGGTTGTGGTTCTCTGCCAGCTTCAGGAGAAAGCAAAAGGAGGTAGGTTCTCTGCCTTGCCGGGGTGGCAAAAAGGAGGTTCTTATAAGGGCTTCTCCGCCTAGCCGTGGGGCTAAAGGAGAGTCACGTTTTGTAGTGCAATACTTGGAGGGTGCCTCCAAGGAGTGGACGTAGGTCGAGTCGACCGAACCACTATAAATCTTGTGTTCTTATTTTTGCTTCCGCACTTTTTAATTCCGCATTAATTTCTTGTGGTGTAATTTGGTTTGTGTTTTTATTTCTTTGTCTTAAAAGTTTTTTAAATACCAATTCACCCCCTCTTGGTTAGCTTGGGACTAAGTTCATAGGGCTTAACATCCCGAACGAACTTTCACAATCGTCCTGGCCGATCCACTGTTTGTCCTGGATGATACACGTGGCAAGAATTTGAAACGTTTTAGCTTCGGCCGGTACGATCAATTTTTGTGCATCGTCCTGGACGATACACCTAATCGGCCCGGATGATCAACTTTTTCAACGGTCGTCCGAAATGACTCCTCGGGACGATCGCCTGTGTCTAATCGGCCTGGCCGATATCTGATCGGCCCGGACGATCGGACCGCTTTTTGACCAATCGGCCTGTACGTAATTATTGAACCATATCGGCCTGAACGATTCTACGATCGGCCAGGACGATATGGCCGTTTCTTTAAATTCAGGCCAATTCCAGCCATGTTTTCTCACCCTCCACCTTTCTTCCTTGTGTGTTTTCTTGTTAGCTCTCTCCTATGGCTGGTGGGAAACGTGTTCGCCAGGTGTCTGGAAGTTCTTCCAGGGCGACTCTGGACCCTCGATTCAGGGAGGCAGAAGATCAGGCTGCCTATCATCGCTACAAGGATTGTGGCATCACCCTCTCACGGACAATTAATCCTGCACATCTCTCATATCTGGTAATGGACCTTTTTGTCCACACTTCTCTCTGTTTCATACTCACTCTCGCCGTCCCTTTCTCTTCCGAACTCCTCCTTAAATTTTATGCAAGCCTGCGCATTAACCGCACCTTCACAGCCCTGACCTCCTATGTGAATCGACGCCCTGTCGAAATCACATATCAGGATTATGTTGATACTTTACAGCTATCCGCCACCGAGGATAATCTGCACCTAATCGCTTCTGATCCTGATTTTGACTGGTCCACGGCGAATCACTTCCTTTGCCAGACTAATGCACCTTTCCACATTGGGGAGACTAGCTTTTTAGTTAAAGATGCTACAACAATCCAACATGTCCTTCGCACCGCCATAATTCCAAAAGCTGGGGACCGAATCCACATCACCCCACTACTTTCCCTCACTACTTTCTATAAAATGGCCCAGAGAGAATTCAATGCCACTAATCTTGAAACTAAATACAATCTTCAATATCCTACTCGTCCTGACCTTTACCCCCCCTTTCTACTCAAACAATTCCTTCACTACCCTTCATAGTACTCGTCTCCACCCAGGAGATGGGGAAGGTCGGGGGGCTAGAGAGGAGGAGGCTCCCGCTCCCGCTCCCGTTCCTGATCCTGTTCCTCTCCACCAGCATTCACCGGTTGATCAGTTGATAGAGAGGTTTGATCGTTGGGAGACTCGTTTTGACACCTACGTTGCTGCACAGGAGCAGCAACACTTTGAGGATATTGCCCGCTACGAGCAGCACCGTGCTGAGGATTTAGCCCGATTTGACAGCTTTCTTACTCAGCAGCAGCAGCAGTATGACCAGGACATCGCCTGGTTCAATGCTCAATTCACCATACTTGCAAGCTACTTTCAGCAGCCACCTCCACCACCTCCATCAGATGATCTGGATCCCTCGCTCTTTTAGTCTGTACTTTCTATTATTTGTTTCATATTTTTTTATTTTGTTTGCTTTATTAGTCTTTGTTTGTTGTGGTGTGTTTTCTTTTGTATCTGGACTCTCTTTTTGTGATGACAAAAGGGGGAGTAGGGTGTGTGGTAGGAAAAAGCTGTTGGGTTTGGGTTTGTAACTTTGAATTTTTAATGAACCTGTTTTTTTAATTTTCCTACTTGTATTTTCCATCATCAAAAAGGGGGAGATTGTTGCAAATCTATTTTTCATGGCTTGTGTTTTGTTGATTGACAAACACTATTTCTCTTGGACTACTTGTTGCTTCTAACTTTTCAGAAATCAAAGATCGGACGATTAAGAAGAAGCCAAGCTCAGGATTGCGTAGGTTTAGGGTTGAGTCAGTCTGTAATTTTATTTTTCACCTTTTGAGTCTACTTGTAATGGTCAAAAAGATTGATGCTAAGTAACCCTACACACACACACTTGAGAGACTTAGAATTTCTATTTTTGCTCACATCGGCCAGGACGATATTTATATCGACCTGGACGATCAGGCTTAAAACAGAAAGTCTAAATAAGAATTCTTGATTAAGGTAGCCGTCATTAACATATCGGCCTGGACGATAAGTGTATCGGCCAGGACGATAAGCTCAAAATAGAAAGAAGTAGCCGCCTTAGACAGTTAAGGCATACTGTATTTTTAAATTATCGGCCAGGATGATCCTCGGATCGTCCTGGACGAAATTACTAAATTATGCCTTAATTGATCAGGAAAGCAAGGGACTAATTAAGGATGATTGATACGATCATATCGTCCTGGACGATTGCAGGATCGGCAAGGACGATCCATTCCAAATCCTTAAGTTACTTCAGGACGATAAATATCGGCCGGCTCAAAAATAGGGCGATGCTCAGGACGATTTGCCTCTGATTTCAACTGATCGGCCAGGATGATTGTGAGATCGGCCGGGACGATCAAGTCAAATTTCAATCGTCTAGGACTGTTCCCAGGGCGATGCTCTGGCCGATCTTCTGAGTTTGTACTAATCGGCCAGGCCGATGTCTATATTGGCCTAGACGATAAAGTCGGCTACTTGCAATTAATGAGCTCCTTTTGAGCTCTTTTATTTAAGAGCTCTTGTTCAATATTTTTTTCAAGACCTTTGGCTGCTGCCTTGACCTGAGAAGACCTTGAGGAGAGAAAGAGAGAGAGGAGAGAGAGAGGATCTTGTGAGGGGGAGCTTGTGAGGGGATCCACAAGGGTTGCTTCAAGGATCGCTCTACTTCATCTTCGTCTAGAATTTCTCATCCGTGGAAGGGTCGGTAGAGGTAAGGAGTTTGCTTTTGGTTTTGGTTCTCTGCCAGCTTCAGGAGGAAGCAAAAGGAGGTAGGTTCTCTACCTTACCGGGGTGGCAAAAAGAAGGTTCTTGTAAGGGCTTCTCCGCCTTGCCGTGGGGGCTAAAGGAGAGTCATGTTTTGTAGTGCAATACTTGGAGGGTGCCTCCAAGGAGTAGACGTAGGTCGAGTCGACCGAACCACTATAAATTTCTGTGTTCTTTTTCTTGCTTCCGCGCTTTTAAATTCTGCATTTATTTCTGTGGTGTGATTTGGTTTATGCAATTTTCTTTCTTTGTGAAAAGAGTTTTTAAAATACCAATTCAGCCCCCCCCCCCCCCCCCTCTTGGTTAGCTTGGGACTAAGTTCATAGGGCTTAACATCCCTAACGAACTTTCAAGTGGTATCAGAGTGGGATTCAAAAATTAAAGTTTGAAAACTTTTTGAATTAGATCTATGGCTAACCTAGGGAATCGCAACACTACGGAAGGGTATTCCATTACCCGACCTCCCCTATTCGATAACCTACCTTTTGATTTTTGGAAAACTCGCATGTCAACGTTTTTATAATCTACTGATTATCGCATGTGGATGCTTATTCAAGAAGGTTATTCTCCACCTTCTCGTGAAATTAATGGTGTTAAAACTAAAGTTGCTTTTACTGAATGGACTTTTGATGAACGAGATTTAGCTCAATTAAATGCAAAATATTTGAACTGCTTTTTCTGTGCTTTAAAATCTGAGGATTACATGCGTGTCTCAACTTGCAAAACTGGTAAAGAGATTTGGGATAAATTGTGCATCACCTATGAAGGTGCTAATGAAGTTAAACAATCCCATTTAAACATTCTCTTGCATGACTACGAACTTTTTTGTATGAAACCTCATGAATCAATTTCTGACATGTACACTAGGTTTACTCAGATTGTTACTTCATTGCATACACTAGGAAAAGAACTTTCGAACTATAAAAAAGTTAACAAGATTTTAAGATTCTTGCCTTCGTCATATGATGCTAAAATCACAACAATCACTGAATCTAAGGATTTGAACACATATTCTATTGATAACTTACTTGGCTCACTCATTACTTACGAGCAAGGGGTGAATCAAAGAAATCTTGATGCAGGTGAGAAGAAAAAGGAGAAAGCAGTTGCACTGAAGGAGCACAAATCGGATTCTGAATCTTCTGGGTCTGAAAGCGATGAAGTTGCCTTCATTACAAGGCAATTCAAAAGCTTTCTAAGGAAGAAACAAAAGCATCATCAAAGTTGGAGAAAAGGTAAGGATCACAAACATGTTAAAGGATCTTCTGATGTTGTTTGTTTTGAATGCAGGAAGCCTGGACATGTGAGAGCCGATTGTCCTAAACTCCAAGATCACTCAAGCAAAGAAAAGGAAAAAGGTGAGGAGAAAGCTAAGTCTAGGAAGGACAAGAAGAAAATCCAAAGAGGTTTTTGGGCAGAATCTGGTACTGATTCTTCTGAGACTGAACCAGAGGAAGAGACTACAAACTTGTGTTTCATGGGAGAAGATCAAAGTGATGAGGAAGAGGTATGTAAACCAACTTATGATGAATTATTTGAAATTTGTGAAAAAATCGATGCATCATACAAAAAACTTAAGAAGATACATGCTAGCTTAAAATTAGAACATTTGAATCTACAAAAAGAGAATGAAGTTTTTCTCAAAGATCATGCAACGATTGATTCAAATCACATGGCTCTTCTTGATGAATTTGATGAGTTGAACAAAAAGCATTTGGAATTAGTTGATAAATATAATGCATTAAAAGCTTCACACACCTCACTTAAGGTTGATCTTAAGAAATCTAAAGAGATTGAGAAAAATTTGGGGATGGAAAATGATGCATTAAAAAGAACTAACTTGAGGATTCAAAATGATTTTGATACATAAAATAAAAATCGGATGACTTCCACTTTTGATCTTAAGCCAGAACCTAGGAAGAGGCATTATAATTCAAACCATTTAAGAAACCCTTTTCCTGGAGTTAGATGTTTCTCATGTGGCATGCTATGACACATCTCGCACACTTGCACCGTTCACCGTAGTACACATTGGGTGTGGAGACCTAAGATGCATGATTCACAGCATACCATATCTGCATTGCATTCTACTTTTCTCAAGAAGGATCCCAAACCTGTTTGGGTTCCTAAATTTGACTATTGTTGATTTTTGCAGGAGTGCTCTCACCAAAGACCTCGTGGGAGCATAGGATAACTGGACATAAGGAGGCTTGCAGCTCAAAATTGCTTTAACTTGCTGCTTTATCATGTGCTTGAAATTTTTAGTTTTTTGTGTTTTTTTTTTTTTGTGCTTGCTTTGTGTTGTTTTTAGTTTGTTTTATTTTTCATTTTGTTTTTTATGTGTTTTATTTCACATTGTTCTTTAAATTTGGCCTTCCATATGATGAATATTTTCAAGCTTTTAGATTTTGGAGTTTTAGAGATAGTGTTTAGCTTTTCTAAATTGGTTAAAGAGAGTATGCTATTGATATTTTTCCTCCTTCTGACTTTGTTTAGTGGTATGATTTTCTTCTCTAAACAAAAGTCTAAACTTAGTTTAACCAATGGCTTTTTATTTAAGATCTTTTTCTTATCTTCCTACATTAATTTATCTTATACATAATAGCCAAAGTTCTTATATATCATTCAAGCTTTTGAAATCTTGTCATTGCATCTATCACATGATTTTGATTTTGAGTTGTGGATTGTTCTTCCCTATGTTAGAGAGAGAGCTCATATTCTCTAATATTTGGAGGATATACTAACAACTAAGTTTTTTTTTAAGGGTATACTAAAGAGTTTCTAGCTTGCAAGAGTTAAAAAGGAAAGAGGTCAATAAAGCCAAATTGAAAAGAAAGCTATATATTTACACAAAAGTGTATCAAAGATTCAAAAGATGCTCAAAAGAGCCAATCAAAATAACAAGAGGCATAAAATGAGCCCACTAAATGCAAGCTATCCTCTCTTTGGTAAAACTCTTAAAACTTAGAAAACTCATTGATTATGTGATGTTTTTCAAAATACTTGATTTCAATTTCCATGATTGAGAAAAATTACTTTAGGTTATTAATTATGAGATATTTTCTTTGTAATCAAGTCTTAAATGGATCTTATTATCCTATTTAGTTATTCTGAGTTGGATTTTTATTTTCCAAAAGAATTTTGTACTTTGAAGGATGTCCGATCTAGGGTTAACAGAATCAGATGTTCTACCTTCTTCTGATTGAGATTTGTTAAACTTCTTATTCTTTTAGAACTTAAAAAGTTTAACTTTTTGAAAAGAATTCTCATATGATGCCTCCATAAAACAAAAAAAAAAATTTGAAATCCAAAAATATTCGTTGTGTTTTTATTTTTTGTTTTACTGTGTTTTGACTATTTTTTCTTTGATTTTGTTTTTGAGGATCTTGATCATCACCAACTTTTTCTTGTTTTCAATTCCTAGTCACATCGTCCTGGCCGATATTTTTATCGTTCTGGACGATAGGACAAATCATCTTCAAAATCCATCTACTGACCTTTTTTTGTGCTTGCTGTAACTCATCGTCCTGGACGATCCTATATCGTCCTAGACGATTTGATCGAACTCAAGGTGATAGTCCTGGCCGATTAAATATTTGGTCTGGCCGATGCAATTTATGTGCATCGTCCTAGCCGATACACTGGATCGTCCTGGACGATCCACGTGTCAGCACGTTTTGATCTTTAAATTCGGCCCCGGATGATCCATTATTGGACAATCGTCCTAGCCAATCAACTGTTCGTCCTGGACGATACACGTGGCAAGAATTTGAAACGTTTTAGCTTCGGCCGGTACGATCAATTATTGTGCATCATCCTGGACGATACACCTAATCGACCCGGATGATCAGCTTTTTCAACGGTCATCCGGAATAACTCCTCGGGACGATCACCTGTGTCTAATCGGCCTGGCCGATATCTGATCGGCCCGAACGATCGGACTGCTTTTTGACCAATCAGCTTGTACGTAATTATTGAACCATATCGGCCTGGACGATTCTGCGATCGGCCAGGTCGATATGGCCGTTTCTTTAAATTCAGGCCAATTCCAGTCATGTTTTCTCACCCTCCACCTTTCTTCCTTATGTGTTTTCTTGCTAGCTCTCTCCTATGGCTGGTGGGAAACGTGTTTGCCAGGCATCTGGAAGTTCTTCGAGGGCGACTCTGGACCCTCGATTCAGGGAGGCAGAAGATCGGCTGCCTTTCGTCGCTACAAGGAGTGTGGCATCACCCTCTCCCAGATAATTAATCCTGCACATCTCTCATATCCGGTAATGGACCTTTTTGCCCACACCTCTCTCTGTTTCATACTCACTCTCGCCATCCCTTTCTCTTCCGAACTCCTCCTTGAATTTTATGCAAGCCTGCGCATTAACCGCACCTTCACAGCCCTGACCTCCTATGTGAATCGACGCCCTATCGAAATCACATATCAGGATTGTGTTGATCTTTTACAGCTATCCACCACCGGGGATAAGCTACACCTAATCGCCTCTGATCCTGATTTTGACTGGTCCACGGAGAATCACTTCCTTCGCCAGACCAATGCACCTTTCCACGTTGGGGTGACTAGCTCTTTAGTTAAAGATGCTTGGACAATCCAACATGTCCTTCGCACCTCCATAATTACAAAAGCCGGGGACCGAATCCATATCACCCCACTACTTTCCCTCACTACTTTCTACATTATGGCCCAGAGAGAATTCAATGCCACTGATCTACTTTTTTGTTACATCGATCACCTAACCACAATTTGTGATCCAGGCCATAAGAGAAAGCCCAATCTAGCCTTAGGACACATCATTGCCTATGTCCTTGAAACTAAATACAATCTTCAATATCCTACTCGTCCTGACCTTCACCCCCCTTTCTACTCAAACAATTTCTTCACTGCCCTTCATAGTACTCGTCTCCACCCAGGAAATGGGGAAGGTCGGGGGGCTAAAGAGGAGGAGGCTCCCGCTCCCGCTCCCGTTCCTGATCCTGTTCCTCTCCACCAGCACTCACCGGTTGATCAGTTGATAGAGAGGTTTGATCGTTGGGAGACTCGTTTTGACACCTACGTTACTGCACAGGTGCAGCAACACTCTAAGGATATTGCCCGCTATGAGCAGCACCGCGCTGAGGATTTAACCTGATTGACAGTTTTCTTACTCAGCAGCAGCAGCAGCATGACCAGGACATCGCCTGGTCCAATGCTCAATTCATCACACTTGTCAGCTACTTTTAGCAGCCACCTCACCACCTCCATCAGATGATCTGGATCCCTCGCTCTTTTAGTCTGTACTTTCTGTTGTTTGTTTCATATTTTTTTGTTTTGTTTGCTTTATTAGTCTTTGTTTGTTGTGGTGTGTTTTCTTTTGTATCTGGACCCTCTTTTTGTGATGACAAAAGGGGGAGTAGGGTGTGTGGTAGGAAAAAGCTATTGGGTTTGGGTTTGTAACTTTGAATTTCTAATGAACATGTTTTTTTTAATTTGCCTACTTGTGTTTGCCATCATCAAAAAGGGGGAGATTGTTGCAAATCTATTTTTCATGGCTTGTGTTTTGATGATTGACAAACACTATTTCTCTTGGACTACTTGTTGCTTCTAACTTTTTAGGAATCGAAGATCGGACGATCAAGAAGAAGCCAAGTTCAGGATTGCGTAGGTTTAGGGTTGAGTCAGTTTGTAATTTTATTTTTCACCTTTTGAGTCTACTTGTAATGGTCAAAGAGACTGATGCTAAGTAATCCTACACACACACACACTTGAGAGACTTAGAATTTCTATTTTTGCTCATATCGGCCAGGACGATATTTATATCGGCCTGGACGATCAGGCTTAAAACAGAAAGTCTAAATAAGGATTCTTGATTAAGGCAGCCGTCATTAACATATCGACCTGGACGATAAGCTCAAAATAGAAAGAAGTAGCCTCCTTATACAGTTAAGGCATACTGTATTTTTAAATTATCGGCCAGGACGATCCCCGGATCGGCCTGGATGAAATTACCAAATTATGCCTTAATTGATCAGGAAATCAAGGGAGTAATTAAGGATGATTGATACGATCATATCGTCCTGGACGATCGCAGGATCGGCCAGGACGATCCATTCAAAATCTTTAAGTTACTTCAGAACAACAAATACTGGCCAGCTCAAAAATAGGGCGATGCTCAGGACGATTTGCCTCTGATTTGAACTGATCGGTCAGGACGATCGTGAGATCGGCCGGGACGATCAAGTCAAATTTCAATCATCCAGGACTGTTCCCAGGGCGATGCTCTGGCTGATCTTCAGAGTTTGTACTAATCAGCCAGGCCGATGTACATATTGGCCTGGACGATAAAGTCAGCTACTTGCAATTAATGAGCTCCTTTTGAGCTCTTCTATTTAAGAGCTCTTGTTCAACATTTTTTTCAAGGCCTTTGGCTGCTGCCTTAACCTGAGAAGACCTTGAGGAGAGAAAGAGAGAGAGGAGATAGAGAGGATCTTGTGAGGGGGAGCTTGTGAGGGGATTCACAAGGGTTGCTTCAAGGATCGCTCTACTTCGTCTTCGTCTAGAGTTTCTCGTCCGTGGAAGGGTCAGTAGAGGTAAGGAGTTTGCTTTTGGTTTTGGTTCTCTGCCAGCTTCAGGAGGAAGCAAAAGGAGGTAGGTTCTCTACCTTGCCGGGGTGGCAAAAAGGAGGTTCTTGTAAGGGCTTCTCCGCCTAGCCGTGGGGGCTAAAGGAGAGTCATGTTTTGTAGTGCAATACTTTGAGGGTGCCTCCAAGGAGTGGACGTAGGTCGAGTCGACCGAACCACTATAAATTTCTGTGTTCTTTTTCTTGCTTCCGCGCTTTTAAATTCCGCATTTATTTCTGTGGTGTGATTTGGTTTATGCAATTTTCTTTCTTTGTGAAAAGAGTTTTTAAAATACCAATTCACCCCCCCTCTTGGTTAGCTTGGGACTAAGTTCATAGGGCTTAACATCCCTAACGAACTTTCAATATTGTCCAGGGACGCATGTGTATTAATGCATTTTTCTTCCTTCTTAATATAAGACACCTCCCCGCCTACGGGCAGAATTCTGATAATCTGGCCTGTGAGGATGAAGTGCTAGACCTGAGGAGGCTAGTATTTTCTAAAAAATATTTTTATATAAGCCTAATTTTTTAAAATCTTATACATACATGATTCAGACCTTTTAATCACCATGCATTACGTTAGAAACTAACTAATTAAAAATTTAATAATATTAGCTCTAGGAGCATTCACCCTACATAAATCTAGGGCCAATTAGGAAATCCTTTAGGCATCCGCCCTACTTTTAAAACTAAACTACCTACCCATCTTTCATAAAAACTAAATTATATGGATTTTAAGCACTTAGGTGGTTAGTTGGCATTCCTTTTCTGGCAGTATATAAGCTCATGTGCATTAGTTAGGATATAGGTGTTAGTGTTAGGTAAAACACTAAATCCACCTTAGACCTAGGATTTGAGGCTACTATACTGGGTGTCTCATAGTATGCCTAAATAGTGGGTAAGTTTGTTTTCTTCAGAGACTATAAATCCTACTTATTCGTATCACATAGATGATGCCACTTCCATCATTTCCCTCTGTATGTTTCGAGTGCATGATTTTTCTCTCTCTCATTACCACCTTAGTCCCTCTAAATGTCAGCATGAGTGGTACATGTTAACTAAACCTACTTGAGCCCTTTTTTCCTTTGAGTAGGAATTTTCTAGTCTCCCCTTTCATGTCAATCCTCTTATTTAGGAAGAATAATATCGGATCCTTAATCGAGAGTTTTCTTGGGCCCTAGGCTCAAGATATAATTAATCACGGGGGCTTGTACCCATGGGAAATGGAACCCCACCATCAAATAAACCCCACTCGAGTTGATGTATCGGGTGGGGGAAACCCATGTTTTGATCAGGTCATATATATTACTATCCATCGGGGTGCACTGGCGAGAGCCTCTATCCTTAATGGTTAGTCATATGTATGATTTAATTTTTCCCTTATATTGGCATGCTTGCAAAGAGCACGAAGGCCTACGATCGTTTCTATCCCTTAAGGTGGTGCGATCGTATACCCCTCTACCCTCAGTAGCTACGTTGGTGTCCTTTCGGAGGTTCACAGTTGAGTCTAGATTTTACTTTTAATTCAAATGTAATTTGATCTATTTGAGTTATAATTTCAAGTGATTTGAGATGAGATATTTATATTCAACTTGGATTCCAAAGAGGAGAAGATATCTCTAAGGGGAGGTCTTCCTCCATTTGGAAGATTAAGTTAGAATATATTTAAAATATCTAAAGAGAAAAGATAACACCCCTTACGAGGGGGGAGTTTATTTTTATTTGGATGTCCAAACTCGATGATCCAAGGAGTTGCAGAAGGACTAAGAAGTGGATAACGAGAAGACCCATTCTCAAAGTCACTTGAGTCTTAGGATTAGAAATCCAGGCTTATTATCAGTGGTACCCGGTCACTTTACTTTTCTACAATTTTGGGTTGTAATATTAAAGTGCATTTGCCTATGGCCATTAAATTTTAATTGATTTATTTATTAATGTTTATTGATTAATGTGTATATTGCGATTAGGGTCTATATACTTTTCTTAGTTTTTTGGCAACCTTGTATGTCATATTTTGATTTAGCCTGAAACCTGATTAGAATCTTATGAGGGATTGTTAAAACTTATTCTACCTTAATTAAATTTAAAATATTTATGCTCACATAGAAACTCTAACTAATTTAAGAAGTAAGCCCGGAATCGCTGGAGTTCTCATATGCATACTTGTTGCATTTTTCTTTCCTTTTGCTAGGCACCTCACCACCTGCAATTTTTAGTAGACCACCTAACATATGAGGGTGCATATCTATTAATGGGAATCTGTGCATTCTCTTAGGAAAAAAACTATTTTTAAGCCTTTTTTAAAAAAATGCTTCATATCTGATTTAAGTATTTAATCAAGTAGACTAGCATGCATTATATTAGTAATAAACATAAAAGTGTCTAAAACTTTAATTACATTAGCTTAAGCTCAAATACCCAATATATGTTAAGGGGTCAATTAGGAATCTACTCTAGATGTCGGCCCTGATTTCCTTAAACTCAATCTAATTAATATCCTTAACCATTCTTTCATTAATGAATGGATACATGGTTTTAAGTGCCTAGGAGATTTAGCTGGCTCCTCAATTTAGGCCGGGGTTAGTCCAGATCTGCATTGCTCTAGTTAAGTTTGTGTTATTAATTTTTAATACCCACTTTAGACTTAAGTTCTGAGGCAGGCTCAGGCTATAAGCCCTCAACCTCTAGGAATTGAATCGTAACCTTTTAATAAAATTGACCATTTAAATTTAAATCTCTTTCAATCAACTTTAAGTCCAACATTTAGGATAGAATGAGGTATTTTTGAAGTAATTTAGAATCTAAAAACACCTCCTACCCTTCTTCTTTTAACTCTAGAAATAAGTGTTCAAATTTGATCTAGTCCTAATTGAAAATTATAATCCTTGCCTCCTTTGACATCAAGCTTTGAGTTCTTAAATAAAATTTATACCATTATTTTAATCGAGAGTATTTGTAGGGAGTTTCTATTTCTTATGATATAATTAACTACGAGGGCTTGTGCTCATAGAAGATTTAGTAACCTAGATCTAATTTTCAAAAATTAATTTTTTTCAAAACATTAATTAATTCTCTTTAGAAAAATCAAATCTGATGATCATTATCACCATTTTCAAATGATTAATAATAAGTGATATATTCTTTCTCCAGAAAGACATGTCATTATAATATTATGATTTAGTATATAAAATTAATGATCCTTTTATCTAGATAATCATAGTCAAGAACTCAATTAAATTCTATTTTAACCCTCCGGGGTCATATGTGATTCTTTCTTGAGTTTGACTATAATAATCAGGATGAATTCAAAGTTTTGAAATTTGAACTCATTAGGGAATGGTATATTCACCTCCTGAGGTGATATGCTATTAATAATGACGTGTTCAATTTCAAAACTATAATTCCATAAATTAAAGCTGTTCCAAAGAAAATTAATATTTTTCAAACAACACTTTTTAAAATCAAACAATTGATTTATTGTTTGTATGTACTAATATTTTAGAAAAATCTTACTCAAGATTATTGAAGACTTCAATTCAGATTAGATTGGGTTTATTATAAATGGAGTTTGTATTTTTTATTTTATTAAGTATGAGAGATTGTGATTGTAATTAAGTAACTGTGTACAAACATATTGGGGGTGTTTAAAATTTGTAATTTTTTTAAACTAATCGTACTATATGAAGTCATTTTGTATGGGATGATTTATTCAATTTTTTCCCCTATGTGTAGTTAAACGAACTGCAGCAAGAATAATTTTCTAAGTGTTGATCATACTGTATCAAGGGTTCTTCATAAAGACAATGTCCAGAGTACGAATTAAAAGGGTCCCTTTTTTTCCTGATGAATTCAAAACTTATTCTTAACTGATCATACTGTACGATTCCTTATTTATACAGACAACGTCCATAGTACAAATTAGAAGGGTTCCTTTTCATCTCGACGAATTCCAAAGTTTTCTGAACTATTTATATAGTACCATTGTTTGTTCATACAGACGACGTTTAGAGTATGAATTTTATGGGTCCCTTTTCATTTTGACAAACACCAAATTTTTTTGAATGGGTCGTACTGTAAGATGAACTGTTCATATAGATGATGTCCAGAGTACGAAAAATGTGAGGAACCTTTCCGTCACAATGAATTAGAAAAATTTTCTAACTGTTCATATAGTGCAAACTTAGTTCATACTAGATGATCATCATGTATGAAAATATTTCATACATGTTCACAAAGGTTTGTCTGTAATAGTTTTTGAAATGTTCGTATGTACAAAAATATGATTGTACCGTACAATCGTATATGCTCAAAATGGAAAATTTTAGTTTTTTAGATGGTTTCTCATGTCTTTCATATAAAAGGTTCTTAGAAACTAACATAAAAATGTTATTCTTCATGATTTTTCAAGAGCAAGTGAAAGAATGTTTGTGGGAGAGTGTTTGAGAGAAAGTTCTTGCAAGTGGAGTGTGAAGGGTTCACAAGGTTACTCAAAGGTAAGAATCTCTTTTTGGTTTTTTGTTACTACTCTTCTTTTTCTTGTTTCTAATTGCTCAAGAGAAGATCTTTGAAGAAGATATGGTTCTTTGTCGACACTTAGAGGGTATGAAAGGATGACGATTCTCTGCCGATACTTGGAGGGTGTGAAAGGATGATAGTTCTCTACCGACACTTGGAGGGTATGAAAGAAAGACGGTTCTCTGCCGCACCGGGGATTGGTGGAAGAGAGGAAAATTATAAAGGCTTCTCTACCTTATTGTGCAAGCAAAAGGAGAGTCGCTTTTAATAATAGTACAATACTTGAAGATGGAGTCTTCTGGTAGTGGATGTAGGTCTTGTTGGACCAAACCACTGTAAATCCATATGTTCTTTTTATTTAAACATTTTAATTTTCAGCATTTAATATTTATGGTTGAAAAGCTTATTTCAAAAAGATAATCAAATTTGGAATATTATTAAATCAATTTTCTATTAAAAATCCATGAGAATATTTAAATTATCAATTCATCCCTCTTTTGATTAGTCGTGGGATAATTGCGTAGGTTTAACAACATATACGAAATCAACATATAAATAGTATAAAAGTTGCACTTAATAAATTTTCACTAGATTAAACTCTTGTTTGTCCTTAAGTAATAGTGTAATCACCTATTTATTGGTTCATTAGCCCATAATAAAAATTGGTAATTTAAGATTATTAAATTTAAGAATATACTTCATTTTCTAGATATGATTTGGAATGATCAAAGTTTGAATTTTAATTCAAATAATTATAAATGATTAGTTTAATCAATCATCCTTTAATAATTATAAATGAATTTTAATTCAAATTTAGAAATTAGTTTTGCTTGTAGTTAATTTAGTAGATCATGAGTGCACCATCATATGTATTAGTTGACTTATCTTATCCTAGTTATTTTAAGTTTTAGGATGGTTTTAGAATTAAGCTTCAAGAGATTCCAAAATTTTAATGTACTTACATTTTTTCTTTTTTCAAAATTCTCTTTTTTATTTTTCATGTTTTTCATTTTTTCATACATATCTTAATGATTTTGAATATTACTGATACATATATCTCTTATGCAATCCTAAATAAATTAATGTAAGGATTTAATAAGATTATTAATTTCATAATTAGAATTATAATGATCTTCATAAATTTAATCTACACACTCCCTTTCTCCAATCTCAATTACTTATACTTCAATTCCATAATCAGTGTTTATGTATATAACTTTTAAGTTCAAAAGAAGATAATGACTTAGATAAGTTTCCTTGATTAATTATTATGATTTTCAAATTATAAATTAAACTACTTTGTTCATTCAATTCATCACCTAAAGGTTATTATTATTCATAATTAAAAAAATTACTATTTTTAATTTGGCTAAATGAACAACCAAAATGTAAGTGCTATATAGAGAATAATTCTTAACAATTAGGCATGTGTGGCAAGTTTAATTAAATGTAAATGATAGAATAAAAATAACTAAATACTATCACAAATAAACATAACTAATCACAAAAAGATAAAATTTCCATTTCATTAAAATGATAAAAATCTCTAAGGTAAAACTAATATAGATAAAAAAATAATAATTATTATACATGAAGCACTATTCTACTAATACTAATAGATTCAAGAACTACAATCATTTGTTCTAATCAATATATCAAAATGGCTCTCCTAGCCATCCACCACATCATATCATCATGAGGATCTCTCCCTAAACAAACAATTGAAAAAAAACTACAAACAATAATAACAATAATAAATACTCCTCTCTCTCTCTCTCTCTCTCTCTCTCTCTCTCTCTCTCTCTCTCTCTCTCTCCACAACAAGTCAATAACTAAATGATGAAAAGAAAATAATAATCCATAATTATTCAAAATCTTTACCTTCCTTATTAGCATCATCATCTCTATTAGCAAACAGGCACAAAATAAAAGGTTGTATATAAGAGCAGTAGGAAACTGATGTTGGTCACAATTTTGGACAAAAGGGCTCATATGAATTAGTCTAATTAATATCTTATTGAAATCAGTGGTATAGTGGTAATTCCTCTCTTGCATATTCATCATATAAGCTTGCCAACTCCTACTCTCATCACATAAATTAGTTACTCGATCCATATGCTCCATCAAATCCACCACTTTCTCACCAAAGGGCTTAGGGGTCCTGTCACTCCTATTATTGTTAGGTCTACTAGTTAACCTGGCTCATTGGGTCCAATCACCTCCTATATACCAAGCCTTTTAAAACTCTCTATTTTCCTTTTAGTGAGGGAAGAACTAGAAAAAAAGTTAATTCTCGCCCAAATCTCTTTTAACATCAACATCAACACAGATAGCATAAATCATAGAGGGGTAACTTAATCCTACATAAGTTGTGCTCCTAATGATATACATAAGAGATGAATTAATAAGCTTCCCAACATTAACACAGTGCTCCACTAAAATGGAATAATTCCTAACAACTTGATTCCTAGAGACTTCACTAAAGATTTTACTTGACAAAAGACAATAAAATAATACCAAGCTTTAGAAGTTTAATTCAAACATGTAATAAGAAAATTAATTAACTTATCATCTCTTTTCATCCAAACAACCCCACTCCAGGGTTGATAAAGTTGTCTCAAAATATCATGATGATCAATGGGTGCTAAACTAAAGCCATAATAATCATCATCCTCTATGTCCCTAAGATTATACATTCAATTAATAGACATAGGATCAAAAGAAACCCACTTATCTTGAATATAACATTTCTTATTTTGAGCCTCCTTCACATTAGTAAAAAAAATCATTAACAACATTAATAACAACAACAAAGGGTTCTTCATAAAAAGTTACCCAACTATATTTTACCATAATATGCTTTACTTCTTCACTTGGGAATAGAAATCATCATTCCAGAATGAACTGCTTGGTCAGGAAAATGTTATTGAAACATTTTTAAGCTTTAGCAGATATGAAGTGATTCTTATCAAAGGAAGAAGATGCTATATTCTTATTTCCAAACATCATGTGGGCCATTGCTACACCAACTCACAAATAATAGAGAAAATATAAAAAATATAAAAGAGAAGATGGTTCAATGTAGTGATAACTAAAAATAAATCACTTATATTTAGAGAAAGAACTAACATTATGGTGCTCAAAAGAACAGCACTACTATGCTAAAGGACACAGAATGATAAATGGTCAAACTAATAGATGCAATAACAGTATGGGATGCGTGGCGCTATGGTGTAAGAATGGGAAAATAAAATTCCCACTTTTTAATTTGAGAAATGCTATGGTGTTTAACATGTAAGTGCACTATGGCTTTAATAAAGACCAGTGCCATAGGGCTTTAACCAACATAATTATAATTTTAACTTAATGCTACAGTGTTGATGGCAGTATTGCAATGCTCAATAAATCTTCATAATGAAACAAATAATAAATATGAATCATTGAATGAATTGTTAATAATACAACTGATATATCTAACTCAAAGTTAGGGTGCTTAAAGAGTAATATTGGGGCACTCAATAAGGTATTTTAACACTATGGTGTTCAAATGTACTGTTTTATGGTGGTACTGGTACTGTGGCATTATAAGATGAGCAAGTTCCTTGGTGTTGCTGGACTTGCTCTACTGTGGGACTGTGAAACCCCTTAAACAAAAGCTAAACTCTTAAACATCGAGGCATTTTTTGGTGTAATGTTTAGGATTTTATTAAAAAACTCTATAGTTAAGCACGTTCATCCCAGAGAAATCCTAAGAACCTCTTAAGAAGTTATACTAATAAGACAAAGTCATGAAGCCCTTAGGCAAAAGTAAATTATATCTTGATAATTAAGAGTTTGGATTATTATAAATGGTATAAGAGTAACATACTATTCAAAAGATTAGAACTAAATATCATATAAGATAAAGTGCTATGCCATAGGAGCTACCTCTTGAACTCTATATGGGATAAAGTGCTACATGGCAGGAGTCACCACTTGAACTTATAGGGGCCGCCTCTAGAATCCTATCTTCTTGGTGGATGATTATGGGAAAAAGATGCTGATGATAAACATTAGTTACTTAAGTAGGAGAGATTGTGAACCTCTTAAGTTAAAAAGGCTAAACTCTTAAACATCAATGTATCTTTTAGTGTAATAGTTAGAATTTCATTAAGAAACTCCATAGTCAAACATGCATATCCTGAAGACATCTTGAGATGAGTAATCTCCTAAGAGGTTACACCAATACGACAAAACTATGAGTCCCTTAGGCTAAAGCAAATAATCTTTCAATAGTTAAAAGTTTGGGGCTTTACATGTGCTGCTTTGACTTGGCACTTATATTGGTTGATAGGTGTGTTTCTTGGCATATTCAAAGCAACTCCATCTTTTGTTAACTATTCTATAATTATACTACAAAAGTTGAGCACTACGACATTTGAATGCGTAATATGATGCTATGGTATTATAATGCTCGGTGCTCTGGTGCTCAAATTCCTAAGACTCAAGTGTTACGGTGCAGATTTCTAATATTGCAGTGCTATGAAGCATTTCAACACTTATCTTAGCTTCATTGGGGCACTAAATTATATGTCATTTATTTAGGCTTTTTCATTTTAATATCCTAATTTGGCATCGAGGCATCATAGATGTTGCAATAGTGATTGTTTGTAGAACTATGGTGACGGTTCAACACTTATAAATTTTTCTTTTTTTTTTGAACATTTTATGTGCAATATCAAATAAAACACTATATTTTCAATAATTTTTAAGATAATAAAATAGTATAAAATTTACACTTAATAAGAAAAAATTTCAAGCCAATGATCATTCACCAACATCCTGTCCAATTTTGATATGAATTGGATAGCCTCTCCTTTGATTAAACTAAGTGAAATAATGACCCACAAAAGCAAGATCGTGATCGCCAATATTGAATATAAGATTATTAAAGTCTCAAAGTTTACAATTACATAAAAGCTTATCACTATATTTTTCATAAATGTACCTGCATCATGTAAAGTCTCCAAAAATGATTTAGGACATTGCAGTTTCTTTTGTAATATCCATATTTTGATCCCTAGGATTTTTTTTTTTTTTTTGAGAATTAGAGGCATAAGTCATAGATAATTGACAAGAAGAGTGGGAGCCTGAGGAGAGAGTGACATAGATGAGTAGAGTGGTAGAGAGTGAAGGGTGGAAGGTGACATTATTGGCATTCCACTTCAACCAAAATAGTCCCAAGGGAGGAAGAGCCAAAGTTATGAAAATTATCTTTAATTACAAAAATTTAGTGAGAACAACAAAATCAAAGATTAGAATTCATATATGAGCTAATCTTAACTTCTAAAATGCATATTATATTCATAAATACTCCTCTCTCTCTCTCTCTCTCTCTCTCTCTCTCTCTCTCTCTCTCTCTCTCTCTCTCTCTCTCTCTCTCTCTCTCTCAATCCAACAAGTCAATAAATAAATGATGAAATGAAAATAATAATCCATAATTATTCAATATCTGTATCTTCCTTATTATCATCATCATCTCTATTAGCAAACAGTCACAAAATAAAAGGTTGTATATAAGAGCAGTAGGAAACTTATGTTGGTCACAATTTTGAACAAAAGGGCTCGTATGAATTAGTCTGACTAATATCTTATTGAAATCAGAGGTATAGTCATAATTTCTCTCTTGCATATTTATCATATAAGCTTGCCAACTCCTACTCTCATCACATAAATTAGTTACTCGATCCATACGCTCCATCAAATCCACCACTTGCTCACCAAAGGGCTTAAGGGTCCTAGCACTCCTATTATTGTTAGGTCTACTTGTCAACCTGGCTCATTGGGTCCAATCAACTCCTCTATACCAAGTCTTTTAAAACTCTCTATTTTCCTTTTAGTGAGGGAAGAACTAGAAAAAAAAGTTATTTTTCACTCAAATCTCTTCTAACATCAACATCAACACAGATAACATAAATCTAAGAGGGGTAACTTAATCCTATATAGGTTGTGCTCCTAATGATATACATAAGAGATGAATTAACAAGCTTCCCATCATTAACACAATGCTCCACCAGAATGGAATAATTCCTAACAACTTAATCCCTATTGACTTCACTAAAGATTTTACTTAGCAAAAGACAATAAAGTATACCAAGCTTTAGAAATTTAAGTCAAACATGTAATAAGAAAATTAATTAACTTATCATCTCTTTTCTTCCAAACAACCCCACTCCAGGGTTGACAAAGTTGTCTCAAAATCTCATGATGATCAATGGGTGCTAAACTAAAGCCATAACAATCATCATCTTCTATATCTCTAAGATTATACATTCAATTAATAGACGTAGGATCAAAAGAAACCTACTTATCTTGAATATAACATTTCTTATTTTGATCCTCCTTCACATTAGTAAAAAAAATCACATACAACATTTATAACAACAGCAAAGGGTTCTTCATTAAAAGTTCCCCAACTATATTTTACTATCATATGCATTACTTCTTCACTTGGGTATAGCAATCATCATTCCAGAATGAATTGCTTGGTCACGAAAATGTTAGTAAATCATTTTTAAGCTTTAACAGATACGAAGTGATTCTTATCAAAGGAAGAAGATGCCATCTTCTTATTTCCAAACATCATGTGGGACATTGATATACCAACTCTCAAATAATAGATAAAATATAAAAAATGTAAAAGAGAAGATGGTTCAAATGTAGTGATAACTAAAAATAAATCACTTATATTTAGAGAAAGAACTAACATTATGGAGCTCAAAAGAATAGCACTACTATGCTAAAGGACACAGAATGATAAATGGTCAAACTAATAGATGATATAGCAGTACGGGATGCGTGACACTATGGTGTAAGAATGGGAAAATAAAATTCCCACTTTTTAATTTGAGAAATGCTATGGTGTTTAACATGTAAGTGCATTATGGCTTTAACAAAGACCAGTGCCATAGGGCTTTAACCAACATAATTATAATTTTAACTTAATGCTACAGTGTTGATGGCAGTATTGCAATGCTCAATAAATCTTCATAATGAAACAAATAATAAATATGAATCATTGAATGCATTATTAATAATATAATTGATATATCTAACTCAAAGTTAGGGTGCTTAAAGAGTAATGCTGGGGCACTCAATAAGGTATTTTAACACTATGGTGTTCAAATGTACTGTGTTGCGGTGGTACTGTGGCATTATAAGATGAACAAGTGCCTTGGAGTTGCTGGGCTTGCTCTACTGCGGGACTGTGAAACCCCTTAAATAAAAAAGCTAAACTCTTAAACATAAAGGCATTTTTTGGTGTAATGGTTAGAATTTTATTAAGAAACTCTAAAGTTAAGCACGTTCATCCCAGAGAAATTCTAAGAACCTCTTAAGGATACTAATAGGACAAAATCATGAGGCCCTTAGGCAAATGTAAATAATATCTTGATAATTAAAAGCTTGGATTATTATAAATGGTATCAAAGTAACGCACTATTCAAAAGATTAGAACTAAATGTCAAATAAGACAAAATGCTATACTATAGGAGCTACCTCTTGAACTCTATATAAAATAAAGTGCTACATGGCAGGAGTCACCACTTGAACTTATAGGGTCCGCCTCTAGAATCCTATCTTCTTGGTGGATGATTATGGGAAAAAGATGCTGATGATAAACATTAGTTACTTAAGTAGGAGAGATTGTGAAGCCCCTTAAGTTAAAAAGGCTAAACTATTAAACATCAATATATCTTTTAGTGTAATGGTTAGAATTTCTTTAAGAAACTCCATAGTCAAACATGCACATCCTGGAGACATCTTGAGATGAGTGGCCTCCTAAGAGGTTACACCAATAGGACAAAATTATGAGGCCCTTAGGCTCAAGTAAATAATATTTCAATAGTTAAATGTTTGGGGCATTACAGGTGTTGCTTTGACTTGGCACTTATATTGGTTGAATAGGTATGTTTCTTGGCATATTCAGAGCAACTCCATATTTTGTCAACTATTCTATAATTGTACTACAAAAGTTGAGTGCTGCGACATTTGAATGTGTAATATGATGCTATGGTATTATAATGCTCGGTGCTCTAGTGCTCAAATTTCTAAGACTCGGGTTTTACGGTGCAGATTTCTAATGTTGCAGTGCTATGAAGCATTTCAACACTTACCTTAGCTTCACTGGAGAACTGAATTATATATCATTTATTTAGGCTTTATCGTTGTAATATCCTAATTTGGCATTGAGGCATCTTAGATGTTGCAATAGTGATTGTTGCAGAACTGTGGTGATGGTTCAACACTTGTAAATTTTTCTTATTTTTTTGAACATTTTATGTACAATATCAAATAAAACACTATATTTTCAATAATTTTTAAGATAATAAAATAGAATAAAATTTTCACTTAATAAGAGAAAATTTCAAGCCAATGATCATTCACCAACATCCTGTCCAATTTTGATATGAAATGGATAGTCTCTCCTTTGATTAAACTAAGTGAAATAATGACCCACAAAAGTAAGATTATGATCACCAATATTGAATATAAGATTATTAAAACCTCAAATTTTACTATTGAAATAATGACCCACAAAACCAAGAATTTTATCTTTCAAATAAAAAAGAGCAATTGGAATGAAGATCAAAGTATCTCCTCTCAAGATTTAGCATGTAAGGAAGGAAAAATGAATAGAGAAAATTCTAGATTTTCTTCTTTTAAACAACCCTCACAATAAGATAAAAAGGGGTATTTAAAAGGAAAGTGTAAGTAAAGTCAAGTTTGAATAAAACTAATAATCTAAGCATAATTTATTAACTAATAATATAATATTTGATAAATAATATTTATATTAAATAAATATAAGTTTCAAATAGCTATAAAATGATTAGTTACATTAAAAATAAAAACAATTCTTAATATACATTCAAAATAAGGCAAAAATGACTACCAAGTATATAATATTTAAATTAGATAATGTTTGGAAATTTATTATAAATTCAATTTAGCTTCAACAGGGGTCACGTAACCTATAAATTTTTATGTACCAAATCCAAGGAACCTAAAAAAATAAAACTTAAGCCATGTTTCGTTCAAAATATTACTAAGTTAAAATGTATGCATATTTTAATGTATTTAAAAATATATAAAATATTCATACATTAATATGATATAATTTAGATAAAATAAAATATCTATCAGTAAATTTATATGAAATAAGTTCAATTCAAAATGAAGACAATAAAAATTTTATCATATATGTTTATTACATTTAATTTCACTGATTAATTATATTTTTATAGTTGATAAAATTTACATAATCTATGAAACATATAAAATTTATTTAATAAATAAATCTTATAGATTTATAAATCAAGCTTATTTTCCTTAATTAATAATATGTAAATTATTTTAATAGATATTTAGAATATGAGCAAATCAAACCATGCAAGTAAATATTAATGGACCTCTAATATACTCTTACGTTAATATGAAAACCTTCAAACTATCCATCTTGATCCATTTTGTGTTCTTTCATCTCAAATTTTGATTGAACTTGAGTTGTGTAATATAGATCCCGGCCCATATAAGTAATTATTATGCACATCGATCAAATTATTACACCTAAAATATAGTAGATAAATTAAAATATCCAAGCATATGTTTGTTATGATCAAAATTTCTAGAATGGGTCATAAGATAGATAATATCAACAATCTCTATCTTTTTTATGATAACAAACTTATATTGGGTATAGTTATAAAAATGTGTAAATTGACCATTTATCACAACTTTTAAGCATTAAACGATACATATATAATAATTGAGAAATATTTTTTAATGTAAAAAAAAAAATTTACCCCTAAATATATGCATGTAAAAAAAATTATGACCAATATATAATTATTCTCCCACTTTAACAACATAAAAAAGAATAGCATAAATATATAAGAGGTTTAAATATTAAGGTCTAACATCCCAAGTATATGTCTTAACATACAAAATGTCTCTTCAGCTAATGATTTTGTAAAATGTTTTGTTAATTGAGTATTTCTATTTACAAAATCTTTATCCACATCACATTTATTAACATGATATCTAATAAAAGATGTATAATCTCTTTGTATTTAGTTCATGAGTGTTGTATAAGATTTTTTGTTAAATTAATAGCACTAATGTTATCACGTTTAATAGGAATATTTTTAAGCTTAATTTTAAAATCTTCTAATTATTACTTTAGCCATAAAACATGAGCAACACGGCTACCTGTAGCTATATACTCAGCTTCAACTATGGATAAAACTACATAATTTTATTTTCTAGAACACCAAGAAATAAATGATGATCCTAAAAATTGCTAAGTTTCATATGTATTTTTTCTATCAAATTTACAACCAGCATAGCCTGCATCAGAATATGCAACTAAATTACATTATAATAATTTTTTGGGATACCATAAGTTAACCAAGGAATTTCTTATTAAATAGAGAAATATTCGCTTAATTGTTGTTAAGTGAGATTCCTTAGGATTAGCACAAAACCCTATAGACAACATACAACAACCAGAATATCAGTTATACTAGCAGTAAGATATAAACATTATCATACTCCTATAAAGCTTTTGATATATTATGTTTCCTGATTCGTCTAACTCAAGCCTAGTTGATGGGCTTATAGGAGTTTTACTCAATTTGAATTTCTTCATATTAAACATTTCTAATAATTCATTTATATACTTGGTTTGACATATGAAAGTGCTTGACTCTAGTTGTTTCATTTGAAGTCCTAAGAAAAAGGTGAGTTCTCCCATCATACTCATTTCAAATTCCTTTGACATTAATGAGGACCTTATGGCACAAACTTTTATTTGTACTTCTAAATAATATATCATAAAAATAAATCTATATAATAATCAAATCATCTCTAATATTTTTGATAAAAAGAGTTGTATCTGCATTACCTTTTCCAAAATTATGTTCAATTAAAAAATTATTTAAATTATCATACCAAGCACATGGAGCTTATTTTAAACAATATAGTGCTTTCTTCAATTTATAAACATGATTATGAAAATTAAGGCTCCAAAAACCCGGTGGTTGTTCTACATAAAAAATCTTAAATAATATGCCCAGTCAAAAATACACTTTTGACATCCATTTAAAAAAGTTTAAAGTCCTTAAAATAATAAAAGCCAAGGAGTAATCTAATGGCCTCTAGTCTTGCTACAAGTGTAATAAATTCTTTAAAGTCTATTCCTTTTTATTTTTGTGTATCCTGGATAGTGCAACTAATCTAGCTTTATCTCTACTTTCTGAGTCATCTAGTTTATTTTTATAGACCCATTTAGTTCCAATTATATTTTGATCATGAGGTCTTGGGACTAACTCCCAAACATCATTTCTTACAAATTAGTTAAGTTCTTTTCCATAGAAACTATCCAAAAATTATCTTATGAAGTTTCATCTATATTTCTAAGTTTCATTTCTGATAAAAATACAGAATGCTCTACCTCATCCCTAAGATTTCTCCTAGTCTTAACACCTTGAAAAGGATCCCTAACTATTAAAATTTTTGGTGATTTCTATTATATCTTCATTCCTTAGGTAACTAATCATCCTTTTTGTTCTTACAAATTTATTTTCTTTATATTCTCAATATCATCATCATTCAAATCATTTCTTATTAAATATATAGGATTTTCATAAAAAAAATATATGAATGAATTCTTTAATAATTAATTTTCTCTTATTTAAAACTATAAAATATTTTTCAAAAATTGAATATCCTAAGAATATATCATTATCAAAGTTACTATCAAATTTATCAAAAGGATCCTTGTCTTTTTTTAAAATAAAATACTTAAATCCAAAAATATATAAATGACTAATCTTAGGTTTCTTACCAAAAAATATTTCATAAGGGGTCTTTTTAAGAATATTTCTTAAATAAACTCTATTTGTAACAGAAGATGCAATGTTTATTGCTTCAACCCCAATTTTTTTTTTTTTGAAAGTTTATATTCATCTAACATTGCTCTTGTTAATTCTACCAAAGTATGATTATTTATTTCAACTAAATCATTTTGTTGACGAGACCTAGGAGATGAAAAATTATTTCTAATTCCATTTTCATCACAAAATGATTTATTTTCAAATTATCAATCATGATCTATTTAGATTCTATGAATTAAATAACCTTGTTCTCTATACTCCTCAAATCTTCTAAAGTCATAAAATATAATATTTTTATTAGCTAAGAATAATATCAAAGTGTATCTTTAATAATCATCTATAATAAAAAATTTAAAATTTTTACCACCTAGACTAGTTGTGTTAATTGGCCCAAATAAATCAACGTGTAACAATTCTAAAGGTCTGCTAGAAAAAATTATATTTTTATTTTTGAATTAACTTTTTATATGTTTACCATGAATGCATGCATTACATATATAATCAAAGTTAAAATTACTTTTTGGTAAATTTACTACTAAATATAGTTTAAAAATTATATATAAAGTAAGGATATTGGCATGACATAGCCTTCTATGCCATAACTAAGCATCATCATTTGTAGATTTCATACAAAGTAAATTAAAATTAATATCATTTGTATTCTCTAAATCAATTAAATCATATTTTTATGTTTATTTCTAATAAGCAAAATAGTTTCATTATTTCTAATAGTGTAATGTGAAGACTATAATAAAATATTTAAACATTTGATCACATAATTGACTAATTGATATTAAATTATGTTTTGAACCAGAAACAAATAAAACCTTTTTTAAAGTAATATCATTCGTACATATGGATCCAATGTCAATAATATTTTCCTTTGCATTATCTCCATATGCGACATATCCTCCATGTTTTGATTCTAATGTAGAGAATTTTGCTTTATCGCCGTCATGTCTTGAACATCTATTATCCAAGTACCACATGCCTTAATTGATTTTACTTTGAAGGCATTCTTATAAAAAAAATATCAAATGTTAAATTTTGAAACACAAATATGTTTGGGTCCGCATTCTAAATTAGTAGTATGATATATATTATGTATGGTATATAAAGAGCTTTTTTTTGGGCACTCATACAAAATATGATTGTTTAGAATTCTATGATATATGAGCATAGCAATCAATTGAGATATGTCTTTTTCTATCGCAATAATTAAGAAAAATATTAGTGTTTGGATATGGCTTAGCGTGATGTTTATATGATATATAAGAAGAATTTTTATTTGAGGTTTTAATTGAATGAACTTTATAATGATCTTGTGATTTCATACATAAATCTAATATTACTTTAATAGAATATTCTCTTTTGAGTTTATAAATAAGTAAAGCAAGATCTAATAAAGAATTATTTTTATTTTTTCAATTATCACATTCATTTTTTAAACTATTAAAATACATATATAAAATTTTATGCCCTTGTTCATATATATATATATATATATATATAATTTATATTCAACAACTAATTTATTAAATTCATCATCTAATTTTTCATAAGGTATATCATTACAGACCTCTTGAGAATCAAAATTATATTCTCCTCCTACCATAAGACAAATGTTCACATCTTCATCTGATGAGCTTGATTCATCTGAATTTGGGTTGGTCCATAAAACTTTCTTATTCTTCTTCTTCTTGACACGCTTATTTTATTTCTTGTCACTTTTTCTCTATGCATCTATCTCTTTCTTTTTTGAATCAATAAGATCTGAGCAATCTCCTCTTATATATCTAGGCTTCTTGCAATGGTAGCAAAAAATCCCTTCTTATGCAAAAAACTTTTTAATTTGAAATTTATAATTTTAATATTTCTTATACTTTTAATTTTTCTTCCTTAGTAAACTTTCAAGTCTTCTTGAAAGCATGGCCACCTCATCACTATCTTCATTAGAGCTAGAGGAACTAGGATCATCATTATCATCAACCTGTAAGATAATTATTTTGCCTTTTTCTTTCTCTTTCTTAGAGGAGCTATCCAACTTATTTCTTTAAACTATAATATGTTCATGTGCTATCAAAGAACCCAAAATCTGATCAAGTAGATAAGTAGAAAAATCTTTAGGCTCACTAATTATTGTTACTTAAGCATACCATTCTTTAGGAACATATCTAAGAATCTTATAGATTATGTCTTGATTCTTATATGTTCTTCTAAGAGAATGTAATATATTAATTATTTTCAGAAAAATAGTATGCATATCATAAATAGACTAAGAAGGAGACATACAAAATAATTCATATTCATGTGTAAGCATGTTCCAAATACAAGATTCTTATCCTCATAAGAAAGTACTAGTTATATATTTCCAATAGTAAAAAAGGATATTATCTAACAATAGTGATCGATGAGTGGATTGTCCTTTGGGAAGTAAACTCTTGAAAAATTATTTTGACATAGTTTATAGGTGGATATACTATAGGATGTTAAGCCCAAATAAAAAGAGTTAAGGCTTTGATACCAATTGTTGGAGGACTATGGCACCCCAAGAGGGGTGAATTGGGGTTTAAAAAAATTTATGAAAGAAAGTAATTAAAATAATTTTGATGCTATTTGGTAAGTAAAAATATTTTAATTTCTATATATATATTATAAATAAAAAAGATGCAAGAAAAAAAAATAATAGGCACAATATCCTTATGTGGTTTGGCCTGAATTTTAATCCAGCTTATGTCCACACCAGCCAACTCTCAGGCTAGAACCACTAATCCCATATTTGCTTCGCAAATCACACTTCTGTAAACCAAAGAAGTTGTTTACAACCAATGTACTCTCCTACATGAGTGATTACAACTTAATCTAATTACAATTTTAATTTCACTAAGTCAAATGGATTAGATTAAGAAAAAAAATATAATTTAAAGTAAATAATACAAGCTTAAATTTTCTGGCAATAAAATGATAAAAAATATTGATGTGCGTTCATGCCATTTAATAGTTTTCATCTATGAAAAACTTAAAAAGAACAAAATTTCCTTAAAGAAAAGAGATTTAGAGTAACTTTAAGAGGCCAAATTTTTCTAGTTGCAAAGAAAAGCACTTAGAGCATATGCAGATAGCTCTCTAACAGGAGAGAAATTATCAAATGTGGATTTTTGACATAGCCCTATTTCTTGACTTCCAATTAAATGAAGACACATGAATTTTTTTTTCTAGTGTAACCCCATGATTCAGCCTTGGCCAAAGTATGTATAAATTCTTCTTGTACACACATTATCTAAAAGTTGTACACAGTATATGTTCAAAAGAGTCTGATTGTTAGGTCACACTAAAATTATGTATCTTCATTTAACTAAAATCTGAATATAAAGTTACGCCCAACTCCAAGAGAGATAATTACGTGCAGAGTTCGAGACGGAGAACTGTCCGATTTTTGTGAATGTGCACAATAAAAACAAAGTTATTATTCGCCACTGTGCACACTCATAAAAATCGGACACAATTTCGAACTAGACTCCGCACGTAATAATCTCTCAAACTCCAAACGTAATGATTTCTCCCAATGGAATACTATTTTGCGCTGAGGACTAAGGAGGTCAATATTAGGGGTATCATTTCGGGTCAACGAGTCTGGTTCGGGTCCAATCCGAGTTGACTCGAGCATAAATGGGTTGATCCAACCAGACCCACAAACCCGTCTACCTTCCTTTCGCGAATGCTTTTGCCGAACCAAATGCAGTATGAGTTGGTCAGTCGGAGTGAGCTTAGTGGGCTGCAGGTGAGGCGGAGGTGGGGCTCAAGTGCTCAACTTGGCAGGCCGTGGTTGCGTGCAGCTCACACGAAGTCAGATCGTCACAGACTGAGTCGCTCGATTCCTCTACCCGAGCGTGACGAGGTAGCCAAGCAAGAACCCAATGGAGCCTAGAGTTAGAACTTTTATTTGGTCCGGTCACAGGACGCAGCTCTATGTTCGGCTGCTAGTAGAATCACGCCACGTGTTCACACTGTTTACCGTGCGCCCCAACAACCTGACCCGAAACAGACCCAGGATGGCTCGGTATTTCTCGATTTTGTTAGGTATTGCTCGGTATTGTTAGGTATTGGTCGATTTTGCTCGGCAATAAACAATATCAAGCAATACCGAGTTGTACCGAGTTTTTCTAGAAAAAACTCGGTACAACTTGGTAAAAACTCAATACAACTCGGAATTGCTCGAGATTGCTCGGTATTGGTCTTCACAGAGCGGTATTTCTCGTTATTGCTAAGCAATACCTAGCAATACCGAGCAATACCGAGCAAATACCGAGTAATGCCTCGCAATACGCGACCATAGCATTCCCGGGTTCCGGTCCGAGTCAGGTCATCGGGCCGCGCGGTAAAGAGTAAGAGCACGTGGCGACATGTTATTGGCGGCCGAACGTAGCTCTACGTCCGGTCAGAGGACGTAATAATTGTTCCTAGAGTTGGGGCTGGACCCGAGCGTGACGAGGCAAGCCTCGCCCTCGACCCAAACTTCCGCAGGCATTGGGCTAGGTCATCACGTAGGATCCGGGTTAATCGAGTCAAAATCGGGTTTTTCGGGTCAAGCCGAACCCAACTTGTTTTTCAGGCGAGTCATAAATCTTAACCTGGACCTGACCCATTTTATAAATGGGTTGATCAAAATCTAAATTTTTTCGAGTCGATTCAAAGTTAAATTTCGGATCGTGCCAATTTTTGACACTATTAGCCAAGATCTTTCTTTGATTGTAAAAAAAAAAAAAAAAGTTCCGCTGTAAATCGCGGAAAATTTATACTTCGCTGGCTTACTTCTTCAGGGAAACGCCTGTTGACTTGACGATTAATACGGTAACTTGCTTCGCACGTTATGTAAACGATTACCAATGCTGACATGGACGGTAGGGATCTTGATGAATAGCATTTTCGTTATTATGTTCAAGATTAAGGCCATTTGGTACTGCTAACCAATGGGGTCGGTGGCGCTTGTACTCTCTCGATGGAATCCTAATCCTCTTTTTTTAGGGCTTTCTCGCTGCGGGTTGGGGCTGAGGCGGCCAAGCTCTACCTTGGCTTTCTCCCTATATCTGCAAAATTTAAACAAAGTTGATAGTCTTGATAGCAATTTTTTCTCTTCGGATTTGTATCTTTGGTAAGGATTTTAGAGGTATTCAGGTGATTTTTCTTGAGTAGATAAAAATGGAGGCAGATTCTTGGAGCCGTTTATTCTCTGCTTCTTCAAAGCGCCATCAATTATGCCAGCAATCCCGATACGGTGAGGCCTCCGGACGCTACTTAATGTCTTCCTTATTGGGTTTTACTGGTTTCAAGCTTTTATGTGTGTTCTATTGGCTACTTGTGGGTTAGATCTCTACCTCGGTGCAGAAGAGGTTGATGGCATCGACGATGACTCTCGTGCTGAGTTTTCCTGCCCTTTTTGCGCCGAGGATTTCGATATCGTAGGGCTTTGTTGCCATATTGATGACGAGCATCCGCAGGAGGCGACAAGTGGGGTATAAACTCCTCCTGATTCTTTACTTATGCAGGCTGCTTCTTTTTTAACCTTATCATAGCAGCAATAGTTCGTCCAATTTAAATCATGCATGTATGTTATAGTGAGCCTTTTTTTTTCTTCCATGTATGTTATATTTTGAGTGAGTTTTCGGTGTGTTTTGCGTTTTAATGTATGATACACTTCTGTGATACTTTCAGTGAGATCTATCTCTTCAACGTGGATTTTGCTGTTGCTCAATCAACCGAGCGACATTTTATTTTTTTTCTTCTTTCCTCCCTTTGTAATGTGCTAGAAACGAGTTGCTCTATGATACCGTAGAATTTGTTGGCGCCAATGCATTATGTTTTCCTTGATTTCCATTGATACCTTGTCTGTACACAATTTTTGTTGCTTTCCATGGCGAAGTACTTGGGTTTTTTCCGCTTTCTTTGAAAAGATGTTCCCATCATATTAATTTTAATGCTAGTTTCAAAGTTTTCTATTTCTTGGGATATCCGTAATTTTTCTTGCGCTTTACTAATGTTTTGAGCTGCATAAAATAATTAAATTGGGCTAATGTACAACATTTTGACACTTAAGTAATCTTGCAGGTTATGGTTCCATTAAACATTGATTGTGATGTTACTTCTTGATTTCTTCTCCTTCTGCTTCACTTTTAATTCTTGGGGTTTTTTTCCTTTATAAATCAATGATTGTCTTTATTATTATTATTATTATTATTATTTTTATAACACTTTTTTTTAATGTTGTACTTTTTTCACAATGATGATTGGTCCACTCCTTGGAAGAGGAGTTGCTGCATTTTTTAAAGCATTTACTGGAAGGTTTCCTCATTTTATCTGATATGAAAAAATAGCATTTATTTGGTTTGGCTTGTCAATTTATTCGTCGTCTATGTAATATTTTTGAATGATTTTCAGGGTCATTAATTATGAAGATGCATAAGAGTTTCTGAATTTATATCATTTGTCTGGCTCCTTTACTTACATATAAGCTTTTCAAAAGGTCATATAAATATTCGTGATTTCTATTTACTCCATATCCTTTACTTTACATTCCTTGTTTACAAAGCTTAAATTTTTCCTGTATAGCTTGATTTTTTTAATACGAGAACTTTCATTTAGAAAGAAGAATTGAATAGTTTTGTTGTATATTTATGCACTGTCGCAATCACCCATGTTGCTTTTTATATTGTCTTTCTTTTTTGTCTCTCAAGTATGAGCAATTGCTATTAATGCTTCAATTATGGTTTTTGATTTACTCTCTTTCCATTTAAATCAATCAGAGTATTTTCTTTCTTTGATTGATCTTTGTCAATCAATGTTGAATGTCAATGTTCTAAGCTGATGTGGTCCATTCTTTTGCAGATTTGTCCAATATGTGCATCAAGAGTTGGCATGGATTTGGTTGGGCACCTTACAATGGAACATGGAAATTTTTTTAAGATATCCTATCTTTTCTTTTTTGGCAATCCATTTTTATTGCAAGCTTGAATTATTGCATTTGTGCTTATTATGGATAATTTTCTATTCAGAAAGTTATCAGTATTCTTGTGTGATTTTAACTTTTATAATTTCCTTATGATTCCTTAACTGAAACTTACGTTCAAAGGAGGAGAAGGCTTAGGAGAGGCATGTTGGGCTCTCATTCTACTCTTTCTCTTCTGAGAAAAGAGCTTAGGGATGCCAATGCTCAGGCCCTTATTGGGGGTTGGTCCCATTCAAGTGCTCCACCTTCTGCAGCATCTGATCCTTTGCTGTCATCCTTGATTTACACATTGCCTGTTGCTAATTCTTCAAATGACATATTACCTGAATCGCTTGATGAGGGAGCCCTTGCAAGTGATCATTCAGAAAAACTGGCTGTTGAAAGGTTTGAAACTTTTTACATATTGGACATTGATATCCTTAATTCTATTATTTTGTCCTTGATTTCTATCTTTTCTTCGCAATGTTGTATATATGAATCCCAATTGATATTTCAAATTGATTTTTTTAGTTTCATTGTTGCACTAGCTCTATTATGATAGCAAGTTTGAGATATTTGTGACCTAGAGAGCATCGCCATGCTTGAGCATTCTCATGCTGTTTTTTTTTTCTTTTTTTAAGCATCCATCTAGGTCCTTGATGTGCTGTTACAGGATGATTAGGGTACTATGTTTTTCTTTAAAAAAATACTTAATTGATCAAGCGGAAAAGCAGTTATAGTTTAAGTCTTATTGTTTTGCAATGAAAAGTATGCTTACATTAGAAGTGACGGTCTCAATAAAGAAAATGAAGAAAGGTCACACTTCACTGAGCTGTATCAAGACGCCTTCACCAGACCTTGAAAATTTAACCTCAAATTAATGTGAAAGAAGAGAATATGCATCTGTCATTATTTTGAGAGTTTACTTTATAAAGCACATCTGGACTCCATTCAAATCTCTATGGATTTCCAAAAGAAAAAGGGCTGATTTGCTATCTACTTTCTTTTTATTAGAGCTATTAGGTGGAGCTAGAAACTGAATTACTTAAATTGGTTGATTTTTTTGTTGGCAAGGCTTGTTTGCACTCTTTCACTGGTTTTCTATTTCAACAACCTAATTTTAATATTTTTGAAAAACATGCAAAAGAAAGCTCCATGATTTTATAACTTTAGGAGCACACTTGTTGGATCCATCTCTATGAGATTAGTGATAGCTTTATTTATATGAAATCCAGTCGTTAGCAATAATTATCATTCTTGCTCTCCAATTTCATGTTAACCTCTTTTCTTCTTTTTTATTTTTTGTAACAGGGTTACTTTTTTTTGTTGTGTGTGTGTATGAGTAGAATCACAACTTAAGATTATCTTGTGAACTTGCTTGAGCACGGCAAGATACATAATTGTGAGTGAACATAATGGGCCAAGTTTGAGCCAATCTCCACTTAATTTAAGATTATCTTGTGATATTGCTTAAGCATTGTAAGATAAATAATTGTGAGTGAACACAATGGGCCAAATTTGAGCCAACCTTCGCTTAGCTTGTTTTCTTGTGAGCCGACTCATTTGACAATATAAAAATAGAATATGCTTATATACATTATAATTCAATGCTTTATCTACAAAAAATGGAATGAAAAAAAAAAAAAAAATCTGTCTCCTATTTTTCTCACCTTAATTTCCCTTTTTTAATTTCCATACTCTCTTTCTTTCCACAGTTCCATCATGGCAAATCCTATAATCCACTTTTATTTTTTCTACTTAACATGAAAATTTACTGGCTAGTGTGCCTGCTTGAACTCACTCAAACTCATTGATTTGGGCATGAGCTTTTGCTTAATTACTTGAGGGGCAAGCTCAAGCTTAAGCCAGGGTTGATTGATTTGAC
Organism: Dendrobium nobile; assembly: GCA_022539455.1. Classification (NCBI taxonomy): domain Eukaryota; kingdom Viridiplantae; phylum Streptophyta; class Magnoliopsida; order Asparagales; family Orchidaceae; genus Dendrobium; species Dendrobium nobile. The sequence continues at coordinate 34,494,502 of CM039718.1, read as the reverse complement.
ACATTTCTAATCCTAAGGACGGCCAATGTTAGCAAAGCAACCAATTAAAGAAATGGTTTGATTGTATGTTTGGATAAACCATGGTGGCTAACTGTGAGTGAATGCGATGGGCCATGCTTGAGCGAATTTCCACATAGCTTGTTTTTTTGTGAGCCAACTCATTAACAATATCGTAGTAGATTGTGCTTATAAAGATGGACTGAATAAAGAAAAATTATGTTCTATTCTTCGTGTCTAATTAGGATCCATATTATGAATTGTTTCTTACGTGTTTAGCTAAAAAATGTGTTTGTTTTGGCTGTGAAAATTGTCAGGTATGTCTTAATGTGTCAATATGGAAAATGATATAGTTTCTTAAAATTGATTGTCAATCTATTTTTTTTTTTAGGAAAATTTATTTTGTGTCTGAGTGCTATAAGTGCTATAAGTAAGTTCATATATTAGTATTTCTTTTAGTACTTAGCGGACAGGCATGGAACGATGATTATGTTTTCTCTAGTGTAAACTTGAGGTTCCAAGTGAAGCAAAATGTGTTTGTTTTGGCTGTGAAAATTGTCAGGTATGTCTTTATGTGTCAATATGGAAAATGATATAGTTTCTTAAAATTGATTGTCAATCTTTTTTTTTTTAAGGAAAATTTATTTCGTGTCTGAGTGCTATAAGTAAGTTCATATATTAGTATTTCTTTTAGTACTTAGCGGACAGGCATGGAGCGATGATTATGTTTTCTCTAGTGTAAACTAGAGGTTCCAAGTGGAGCAAAATTCCTTTGCAAGTGTTGAGATAAAGCTGCATGCGTCAACCCTCCCATACCTAGGATTGGTGGGGGCCCTATGGGATGGGTATCACCTTTTATTTCTTTTATCAATTGCTTGAAATCATAATACCCAACTTTATTTTTATGGCTGCTTTGTTTTTTGTATGCCATAATAATTCATAACTGCATGAAGTGTGATGAGTGTGGTGTTTGATATTTGGAACAACAATTGACAAAGACCAATTATTGTCCAAGAACTTATATCTGTTAAAATTTGCCAAATGAACTCTTTATATGGGCATCTCAAGCCTTTGTTTATTAGTTCATTTTGATATTGTATGTTAACATACATAGATATTTAATATCAATGATTATTGCTATTTTGCTTTGTTTTGTAATCCAATAAAGTATAATTTTTCAAATTATACCTCTTTAAAGCATATATGATCAGTTTATTACTATTTTCAAAATACGTCTCCCTACAAATTACAGTTGCACACTTCTCATTCCTGCTTAACTATGTCTCTGTTATGCTTTATCATTTTTTGTTTAAATTATTTTGGTGAGAATATTCCAGTGAATGACCGTAAGTCGGATTTCAACAGCTCATGTTGCTCTTAGAAGTAATGAATGGAGAAGAAGGCTCTGACCCTAAATTATTACGATAAGGGATGGTTGATTTATGGAAGCTTGAGTCCTGATGAAGGAACTTAATGTTTTGATTAAACTTCTTGAGTATTTTGAACTTCAAGCATTATATTTTGCTTGTTCCGTGTTAAGTAAATATTGAATTTTTAAATGAAGATGATAGATAAATGTTTAGGTCATTTAACTCCTTAAATAATAAGTAAAAAAATCACTCAAAAACATATATAATTTTCATTTTAAAATTCATGATCAAACTACAGATGCTTATGTATTAATATTTTTGTTTGAATTAACATAGAGTCCAATTTACGAGAATTAAGTGCTAGAATGCCAAACTCAACTAATTCTTAAAATTGAAAACTCTAGCCATGACCTAATAGTGCAGAGATGATTAGAACTGAATTCATCTTCGGCTGCAATTGACAAGAATGTTACTATTCATGTTTACATATGATTAGCAAAGGGACTGATGCCAAAATCTATTAGTTATGTTCAAAAGTCAGTGAAGAACCATTATTATTGACATTATGGATGCGATGTTGTTTAACCCGAATCATAGAAACTGTATTGCCACTTGAGATGGTTGAAATATCCTGGAGTATCAGAAAGCAAATTCTTGTAAGCATTGCATTAGTATTGGATTAATGATGGTGTTAAAGGAGTCAGGTTGATGAAAAATTAGCTTATGTGAGATTTGACATTTCAGTAGGGATAGCAGCTGTTAATCTCTTTTCATTTTAGGTAGTTTTGTAGGAAGAATTAAATGATGTTAAGAAAATGTTACTGCCAGTTTCTCCTTCATGATTTTGTTTTTCAGTTTGCTGGATAAGTTCTATTGATTGTGTTTACCAGCAATTTTTAATAAAACAAATTCTTGAAAATGTTGAAATTTTTTTTACTAAAATGGAGTGGCCTGATTAGTTCAAAATTGAAATTATTCTCTTGGCCATTCATTTCAAGCCCCCTCTGAATTGGACTTAGAGTGGAACTAAAATGAATAAATTTTGACTGTTGAAATGCTTGCTGATCCCATCTGCTGGTGCTGATGGTGGAATTTGTTCATTTCGTCTGGAAACTAATTTCTGCCAAGATGATACTTCGCTGCAGTCTGCCTATCTTATCCGTTTGTTTTCATCTCCTTTGATCGTTCCCCTATTGGCTTTTAATTTTACCTTGAAAATAATTAACTTCTCTAATGGGAATCATTCTCAATATTTTTTACATCAGTGATCTTTTTCTTTGCTTGTTGTCTTAATCTTCCTCCTATCTTTCCTTGTTATTATCACTTGATCATACTGACCGCCCTCATCTTGCATCACTGCGATTTGAATCACCGTAGGCATTTTTCCTCTGCGATTTAATTTTTCCCCTGTTGCCTCTTAATCCCGCCTTCTTAATTAGTAACTACAGCAATGAGTATCTTGCTAAATGCTTTCCTATTAGTGATCTTTGTGTATGTAAGTTACCAATGGGAATCATTCTAAATGCTTTACTATCAGTGCTCTTTGTCCATGTACGTTGCCTTATTCTCCCTATACTTACTCCATTGTTCACTTGTGTTAAAAATAGTTCCTACACTACCATCATTGATGATCATACAGATTGTCCTCATGTGCATCACTGCAATTTGAAGCACTGAAGAAAAATTTCTTAACTATGACTTAAGTAGCTTTCAAATTTCTAGAATGATAGGCGGGAAAGAACTTTGGAAGACCAAGTTGCACCACATGACATCTATGATAATTTCTACTTTTTTTTTTTTGGAACCCACAGAGGGGCCTACGCGTTAATATAATGGAGAAATTACAAGGTCCTTAATAGGACCTGGAGCTTTACTACCACTCAAAAGAGCTACAATCCAAAAAAACAAAAAAACCTAAAAGCTCAATATCCCTGCTAATCCAAAATACAATGAAACCTAGATACATTCTACGGTGCTCAAGGGTGAACACCCAAAAAATGGGGAGACAGATCAAATCAGCAATCAGCATAACCTCCCTTATCGAAAACTGACAAGAAGAAAACTATACCACTCATGTAAAAAGTGTAATGTTTTCCTGCAAGAGAACACAAAGGAATAAGTAAAGCAAGTAGTATAGAATAGAATATCATTAAAACCCACACAGTTCCAACCAGTTTTAACACCAACAGACAGTAAAATACACCGATAACAGAAAAGGCCTCCCCACCTCAAACCAGCAATGTTGGGATAGACCCCAAGATAAATCCCAAGATCATTGCTTCCAGAATAACCACCAACATAGTTACAGATCAAAATATTAAGACTAAGTCTCCAGCAAATACCACAGAAACCTAAGAAATCTACCAGGGAATAGGTGAAACAGCAGTAGTCAATCCAAGCCTTAACCAACATCCTAACTAAACAGCAGTAGTCAATGATAATTTCTACCAAATGAGCAGCAATTTATAAGACAATCTATCAACTCTCCAACCCCCTAGCAATTTTATTTAAAATATTTAAAGTTCATTATCTTGTTTTTTATTGATGAGCTTATGCTTGGTTGGTTGGCCCCTTTGGCTAGCTAGGCCTTCAGTCTTGTTTTAAGTGCATTGACCTTTATTTTTGAGAGGATGAGTTCTATGTATGATAGATGATGATTTGTGTTGATTTGTACATTTCAAATTGTTTCTTGTTCTTCTCAGTTTTTGGGTAATTCCAACTTTTTAACCATATAGAATGCAAAAGGTATTCAATTAAAAAGCAGAAACATGATTCATCCAAAAGGATTAAGGGTAAAGGAGTAATCAATAGTATTTGGTTAGAAGCCAAATGGGATTCGGAAATTAAGAGTTAAAACCTTATCAGGCTTTCAAAAGGAATTTATGGTGAAACAAGATTGATAAGGCTAGAATAGGCCTTCAGTCATGTTTTAAGTGCATTGACCTTTACTTGTGAGAGGATGAGTTCTATGTATGATAGATGATGATTTGTGTTGATTTCAAATTGTTTATTGTTTTTCTCAGTTTTTGGGTAATTCCAAGTTTTTAACCACCTTGAATGCAAAAGGTACTTAAAGTAAAAAGTAGAAAACATGATTCATCCGAAAAGATTAAGTGTAAAGGAGTAATCAATAGTATTTGTTTAGAAGACAAATGGGATTCGGAAATTAAGAGTTAAAACCTTATCAGGCACTTCAAAAGGAATGCATAGTGATTAGTGAAACAAGATTGACAAGGGTAGCCCCAATAGCCAACTTGAGGCCAATCTTGATTACCATGTGGTGTAAAGTGTATGCCTCCGAAGATCCAAATATGTGGTCCTGGCTCTTGTACGTTAGAACTGATAATTGAGCACTTGAAAATAATTGAGCACTTGAAAATCTTCCGATTTGTGTTTTAACTTTTAAGCCCCACACTTATATAGCATTGGTGGTAGTGTAGGCTTTATCTAATTGGTTGGGCAGACGTTTCATACCCCTTGACAATACTTGTCTTAAATAATCTTCATGGTAGAATTATTATGGGGAAAGATTGGTCTTTTTGATTGAGTTGTTTGCAATTTAGGAGTTAAGGGACGTAAAATGCAATGTATATATATATTTTTTTATAAAGTGTGTTTGATATATATTTATGCATAGAAGTTATATATCCTGCTACTTTCATTTGATGAGAATGATATTCTATCTTAGAGTTATTTAATTCCAATGGATTTATCATTTATTGTTCTTAGGAATTATGTAATACTGATGGATTTATCATTGTTGAAATTTTTGTGTTCCAGAATTTCAATTTGGGGATACGTGTAAGGTGCTTCTTGTGAGTGTTGTAATGTCTTTGAAATACCTTTTCAGTTATTCAATCTTTGCCTTTGCTCAATGCCTTTATCTCCCTCCTATCCTGGTCCCTTGTCATCACCTATGCTAATGAGCGTTTGCTTGACATTTATTTATGATCGTCACGAGGGCTAACAATTAAATTTGAAATTTAAAAATTGCTCGATAACTACTTGAGTTTTTGTTGACTTGAAATTAAAATTAATATGCTCCAAATAAAAAATGTATTACTCAAAATTGTTAGAGCCATATATATGTTTATGCTAATACATACATGCATACATATACATACATTCATATATATATTTATACATACATATACGTACATACATGCATACATATACATGCATTATATATATACATATTAATTATTATAGTTTAGATTTTTGCATATAAATAATATTTATTGAGTTAATAATATCTACTAGAATTAGCTCGAAACTCTACTTAAAGCTAGTTTGAATTGACTCGATATAAGATGGTTCTTTTTATTAAATAATTTACAGTTTAAGGATTAAAAAAATCAGAATTAAAATGCTTTTCTTTGATAAAATATGTTTGAATTACCATAATATCTGGTAGTTATTTTCCATGTAACTTGCTTTTAATGTAACATTTATTCCATGTTTGAGTTACCTAATATTGATGGATTTATAAATAATTGAATGCTCGTGTCTAAAACAATCTATTATCTCTGTTGAATGCATCTTTATTGGCACCATTAAGTAATTGAGGCCATGTTGGTCTGCATTTTATATTTCTTCTTTGAAAAAGTTTTGAAAGGCTATGTTTTTGAACAATTTATTTCTTATCATCATCATCCTTAATCTTGAAAAGGTTGGAGTAGCTTCAATAGAAGTTAAGATTAGAGAGAATCGCCTTATATGTTTTGGTCACATAAAAATGGTGGCCTTCCAATGACCCGGTTAGGAAAATAGATGTATTAGATTTGACTTATGTTAAAAAAGGTAGATGTAGACCTAAAAAGATTTGGCTAGAAAATATTAGAAATGTCTTTTCTTTATTAGATTTAAATGAGAATTTAACTTTAAACATGACACAATGAAGAAAAAGGATTCATGTAGTCAACCCTACTTAGTGAGATGAAGGTTTGATGTTGTTGTTGCTGTTGTTGTTGCATCATTATCCTTAATCTTATTCGGCTTATTTTGATTTAGCTTTATATATCTTCGTCTCCCTTTAATTCTGGTTCAATATTTCATGCAATGCTAATTTTATTTTACAGATCTTTTAGCAGAAAGTTGCGACTCATCTTCGGTCCGTCTACTTTTCTTTTTAATACATTTGGATTTATTTTGTCTCCTAGCTTTTTTCGTCCCATCTTCATTTGCTGTTCTATGCCCAAATCATTTAGTCTCGTTTTCGTACTTAATTTTTAGTTGGATCTTTTTTTTTTGCACAATGTATTATCTTTGGTATACTATTTTGTTGATCCGTTTGTGTTGATTTTTTACTTATTATTCTATGTTTAAGCCCATATCTTTTTGCTTAGTTATTGATGTTCTTACTGGACATTTACAAGAGGATGTACCCTGGTGTATGCTTTTTGCTAATGATATTCTTCTTATTGATAATACTAAAGAGGGAGTTGAAGGAAAATTTGAATTATGGAGGTCAACTTTGGAGTCAAATGGTTTCATTTCAATAGATCTAAAATCTTAGAGTCTAATCATTTTCGTTTGAGTAGATTTAATTTTAGTATCTATAGATTTAGTGGAAGGATTATGATTTTGGGCGATTAAGTTATTAAAAAGAGTATTTGATTTAGATATTTTTGACCTATTGTTCTAAGTGACTGTGAATTAGATGGTGATATTATTAGTAGAACTCAAGTTGGATGGTTAAAGTGGAGGAATGCGTTGTGGCTATTGTGTGACAAAATACTAACCCTCAAACTTAATCGAAAATTCTATAAGATGTGGTGAGAGCTGCAATACTTTTTGGCGTTGAAGGTTGACCATTTAAAAGAGAAGCATAAATTTAAGTGTTGCAGAGATGAGGTTGAAAATGCAAAAGATACCTCTTGAAGAAAGAGTTTTTATTGAAGGAGATTTAAATGGACATGTTGGTAGAGAGGTAAATGATTTTAAAAGCATTCATGGTGGCCATGGATTTGGAACGACGAATGAAGGTGGCATGACCATATTGGATTTTTGTTTAGCTTATGATTTTTCAATTGCTAATACCTTATTTAAGAAAAGGAATGAGCATCTCATCACTTATAAAAATGGATATAGTACAACTTAGATTGACTATTTTCTTATTAGAAAATTAAATCGTTTAGATTGCAAAGATTTTAAAGTTATTCCGAGTGAAAATTTATGTACCCAACATCGATTATTAGTTTGAACTTTAAGATAAAGGGGCATAAAATAAAAATAAAGTAAAACGATTTTCTAGGATTAGATGAGGGCATTTAAAAAATATTAACAAAAATATTTTTGAGAATTAAATTTTAGATCTTAAGATTTTGTTTATGCATGGGGATGCTAATGTTATGTGGGAAAAAGTGGTTAGTGATATTAAGAATATTGCAAAAGATGTTCTTGGAGTATCAAAGGGAAAAGCTCCTAATAGTAAAAATAGTTGGTGGTGGAATCCAAATGTGCAAGAAAAGATTAAAAATAAGAAGTTTTGTTATAAAAATTGGTTTAATTTTAAAAATTATGATAATTGGGAAATATATAAAATGGCTCGTAAGGATGCTAAGAAAGCAATATGCGATGCAAAGACATTAGCTTTTAGTGATTTATATAATAGATTAAATACTAAGGAGGGAGAAAGATATATGTATAAGTTAGCCAAATAAAGAGATAGGAGTAGTAAGGATATAGTTCAAGTGAAGTGTATTAAGGATGAAGATCAAAAAATGTTTTTCTTAGAAGATGATATTCAACAAAGGTGAATGAGATATTTTGCTAAACTTTTTAATGAAGATTGTGAAAATAAGATTGACTATAGTGACCTTAACACCCTAAATGAAAATAAAGATTTATGTTTTTATCGTCGTATTAGTAAAATTGAAATTAGAGAGACTTTAAAGAAAATGAAGGGTGGAAATGTTGTTGGACCTGATGATATTCCAATAGAGGTGTGGAAATGCTTAAGAGATGAAGGAATTTTTTGGCTTACTAAAATTTTTAATACTATTTTGAAGACTAAAAATATGTCAGATGAGTGGAGAATGAGTGTGTTAATTCCTATTTTTAAGAATAAAGGTGTTGCACAAGATTGTGCGAATTATAGAGGTATTAAGTTAATGTGTCATACTTTAAAACTATGAGAGCGAGTTATGGAGCATAAGTTGCGGCGTGATACTAATGTTTCTCAAAATCAATTGGATTCATGCTGGGTATGTCGACTATGGAAGCCATACATTTATTAAGAGGTTTGATGGAGAAATATAGAGAAAATAAGGAGGATCTACATATGATATTTATTGATTTAGAAAAAGCATATGATAAAGTTCCAAGAGAAGTGCTATGGAGAGTTCTTGAAAAGAAAGGAGTCAATAATGCTTATATTCAAATCATTAAAGATATGTATGCAGGAGCTATTACTTGTGTTCAAACACAAGGTGGATTGACCAAGTATTTCCCTATTTCGGTTGGGTTACATCAAGGATCAGCCTTAAGCCCATATCTTTTTGCTTTAATCATGGATGTTCTCACTAGACATTTGCGAGAGGATGTACCTTGGTGTATGCTTTTTGCTGATGATATTCTTGTTAATAAGACTAGAGAGGGAATTGAAGGTAAACTTGAATTATGGAGGTCAACCTTAAAGTATAAAGGTTTTCCCTTGAGTAGATCTAAAACGGAATATATGGAGTGTAATTTTAGTAGTAATAGACCTAGTGAGGGGATTGTGACTTTGGGCGATCAAGTCATTAATAAGAGTACACGTTTTAGATATCTTGGATCTATTGTTCAGAGTGATGGTGAAATAGATGGGGATATAATCAGCAGAATTCAAGTTGGCTGGCTGAAGTGGAGGAATGCATCGGGCTTGTTATGTGATAGAAATGTACCCCTCAAACTTAAGAGAAAATTCTATAAGATGGCAGTGAGGCTTGCAATGCTTTATGGTGCCGAATGTTGGCCATTAAAAGAGAAGCATAATACTAAGTTAAGTGTGGCAGAGATGAGGATGCTCAGGTGGATGAGTGGCTTTACCATTAGAGATAGGATACGAAATGAGCATATATTTGAAAAGGTTGGAGTAGCTCCAGTAGAAGATAAGATTAGAGAGAGTCGCCTTAGATGGTTTGGTCACATAAAACGGCGACCTTCCGATGACTCGGTTAGGAGAGTAGAGGTATTAGATTTTACTTATATTAAGAAAGGTAGTGGTAGACCTAAAAAGGCTTGGTTAGAAAATATTAGGAATAACCTTTCTTTATTAGATTTAAACGAGAATTTGACTTTTAATAGGACACAATGGAGAAAAAGATTTGTGTAGCCGACCTCACGTAGTGGGATAAAGGCTTGATGTTGTTGTTGTTGTTGTAGAGATGAGGTTGAAAATGCAAAACGAGTAAAAGCGTGTAAAGGTTGGAGTATCTTTAGTGACAGCTAAGATTAGAGAAAGTTGCCTTAGATGGTTTGGTCGCAAGAAACATCGACCTTTCGATGAGCCGGTTAGGAGAGTAATGTATTAGTTTTTTCCTATGTTAAGAAAGGTAAAGGCAGACTTAAAAATATTTGGTTTAAGAGTATAATAAATGATTTTTTTTTAAATTTAAAGGAGAATTCGACTCTTAACAAGACAATGGAGAAGAATGATTCATGTAGTCAAACCCTCATGGTGGGATAAAGGGTTGATGCTGTTGTATTTTATTTGCCCATCTTCTAGACTTCCATAAATTATCTTTGTTTATTTTTTTGCACTTTATGTTCAATAGGTGCTTTATTCATTAGTTTTTTATTTGAATCATTTGTTAATCTATACCTCATTCTATAACCTTTATAGTACTATCAGTTTGTGGTAGTTCTGTAAAATATTTCTTAGCTTTATGATACTTTGCATTGTATATTACCTGCACATCTCTAGATTGCTGGGCAATTTATTTATACTTTGTGTTTCAGCACTTATGTGCATTACTAGAATGATTTCTCAAACTTGGTATCAATGGCTTGTAATTACTTGGTTCTATTAGTGTTTTGACTTGCATATTTTTCTAAAATTAACAAATGATTTTTTATGAACCTTGTCCAGCTCAAAGCCATGTTTATCTGACAAGGAGCATGAGGAAAGAACTCGCAAGTGTGAGTTTGTTAGGGGGCTTGTCCTATCCACAATATTTGAGGACATCGTATGAACTTGTGTTGCCATTCCTCGTGATGGCAGCTATCTGCCGCTCATTGGCCTCTTCGAGAAATAAGCATTTTAGATGCAGCTGTGTATGTAAATGCCAGTAGAAAGAGAAACACGTTTTATTATGTATTATATATGTTGTTTTAGTAGTATGAATATTTCAATGAAACTTATTTTTATCTTTATATAGTTATCATTAAATCACGAGTTATTATGACTTTTGATGACTTTCACTTCTGCTGCTACAAATGCCGCTGCATTATCCTTATTAGAAGGAATGTTACTGTTCATCCGCAATGTGAAAAATGACGCAATCAACTCGGGTACTGTTTATCAGCAATTTCGAACGCTTTTTTTGCCGTGTCTAAATTTTTTAGGATCCAAAGCCTTTCGGTACGGCAATTTCGAGTGGCCTCAAGGATCTACAGATAAGCTCGTGCATCAATTTGGTTTGATATGCCTGACAATTGCAATGAATATTGGTTAAAAACTGTTCTAGTATCAATAATTAGCTTACTTTTGTCTTTTTTAATTATATAATAGTATCAATCAAACGCCTTTACTTGTAATAAATAGTCGGCAACTGAAGAAGGAAATCAAATTATAATCGGAGAGATTTCAGTAAGGGGAGGCAGAGAGGAGATGAAGCTACAAGGTCAATAATTTAAATTACAACTAATTTTTTCATGAAAGCTGGTAAGAATCTGTCTCTCTTATTTATGTAAATATATGCTGATTTGTTGTTTGCGTATGAACTGCTATTGTTATGGATTATAAAAAAAAATTATAATATTATTCAATTTTTAGAATTTCATTCTTATATATTCCAAAAAAAATATATATTTATATGTATAAGATGGCTTGTATTTTGATATATTTATTGCTAAAGATGTATTTATGATCATAGTATCTGCTATTAGTTTTCTTAGTAGTTTATTTAAGTGAATTTTCCCTCCAAAAAGGTAAATAAGTTGTCATTGTAATAATTTTTTTATTATCTATTTTTAGGCAAAGAGTTTTCTAAAATAAATCACTAGGAATTATATGTATGTAAAAAAAAGATATGTTATAAATATTTGATATAATTTATCGAATTGCATTTAAAACATAGAGTGAATCTATTGGGATCAAAGTCAAAACGAAAATTATTATGCGTATTATCATAATATAGAACGAATTTTTATAATTTACAAAATTAAGTGTATTATATATATAGTCTTTAGAATCAGTTAGATTTGCTATGATGTAAAGCAATTAAATAAAGAATAATGAAGTTATTATTATCATCTTTATTTTTAAATGTGATGATTGATGATATAAGTAAAAAAATTAAGCATATAAGATAAATTTAATAAATTGCATCGCTTTTTAGCTTGATCATCGTTGAGCACATAGATATATGACTTATCTCTAAAGGTGGGATCATTCGATCATGATCCAATTAGGTGATGTTGCGATGTATTACTGATAAAATTGAGAAATATTTCAATATGATTTTATAGTAAAATATCCTTTTGCAAAATCTATGTATTGACTTTGATCCTACTCAATATTTCAAACTCCAAATATTAAACAGATTAATTTTTAAATTTCTTTATGTAACAATCCCATTGGTTCTCATGAGAAATGCATTGAACGAGAATTCGGAATGAAAGTTTAAATCAAGCAGATTAGTCAAATCTCTCTCTCTCTCTCTCTCTCTCTCTCTCTCTCTCTCTCTCTCTCTCTCTCTCTTTCTCTATAAGTTTTTTTTTGCCTATGAACACATACTTTCTTGAATAGTTAGAGATTCGCCTGAAAATTTAATTAATTATGGATCTTGATTCCATTTTTGGATTAGAAACTTCCAAAATTTGATTTAATATTTGAATTGAAAATTTCCTCATGCAAACTTCACTTTAGGCGCATTGATATTTCATTTAAGCAAATTTATAGTTATATTTAATGCCTCATAATCAGAAGAGAAATCTATTAGAATTTTTGGCCGATTAATAACAGACAAATCTGCTGGAAATTTTAATAGAACTATTTCCTAGTAATCCACAAGAAATATTGGCAAAATTTTTTGCTAGTATTTATATATTAAATTCATCTTATCGACATTTTCAGTAGAAAATATACATGAAATCCATCAGAAACCTGAAGTACAAATAAAAATATACCCTCCCAAGTCAATTATTCTATAATATAATATAATATCAGTAGCAAAAAGTCAAAACACAGTCGAGAAAGGCTAAAAATTCCACATTGTGCAAAAATCTTAATCAAATATTAATTACACTTTCCTCAAATTATTCTCAACATTAAAAAACTAATAAAATATTTACAAACACAGACAATATAATCAGAAGCCATTTCCACACTCCCCTTAAGTGCTGCATGCTATTTTTCACTATGTTGCTCCCTAATTCTCTAAAGCTCCTCTAATATCTAACTATGTTTTATTTGCATATGAGCTTGTGATTTTTGAATTTGCTCAAACTCTATTATATGGGCAGCCACCTGTTGGCTAAACAAGCCTTTGTGGTTGTTTGCTAAGAATCTTAAGGAACCCGATGACTATCCGTCGAATGTGTAGGCATGTGACTCTAGTCTATAAACTCACCCCTTCTTAATTTTTCCTACCTCTTGTGGCCATGTACGACAATTAAAATAATCTAGCGATCACCTAGAGGATTCCTCACTAACTCCAACATAGCTCTCTAAAAGACTCATATACTTCTCCTAGAAAAGAAAGCATAATATTAATTATTATATATGTGTCAATCAAAATATTTCTATTACTATTTATAACTTAGAGACTCAAGAACGCTTTCCTCGCTTGCTTGCCAACCCACTATTTTTCCTCCTAGAATAGATGGGTGTGATTGTGCAACCAATAATAGTGGGTTCTCTGTCCAACAGCTCTTTCTATAATATACATAAATTAGTATTTATAACTAATAAATTACTAAATTTTAGATGATATGAATTATATGTTAAAATTCTAACCAATCATCCCCTATGATTAATGTGTGGTGCAAAGCCCCTCATATAGATGGCACTACTTATGACCCTAACATAAGAAACTCTATTTTGTCTATTTTAATCCCACATCCTAAGATAATCTATGTTTCCCAAGCTCTTGTTAAGTCATCCCATACACTCACCATTTTGAAATTGTCTCTCACTTGATTTTTTAATGTCTATAAACATGTCATATAGGAGATTCGATCCCTGCTTCTTAATAAAGTTTTGATCATTAAATGATGTCGGAGAAATTGATATAAATTTCACTGCATATGAAATGTATAAAATAGAATGTTTTTAGTAGAATAATTAGAATGACATATGTTGCTGTTATTACTAATTACTAACATCAAACTCCAAAAAACATATGTCCTTAACTTCATGAGGGATTTTCTTTCATGTAATATTTGGAACATCAAACTTGCTCTATATGATGTCCTTAATTTTATGTGTAGGCTGCCTTAAAGGATGAAACATACTCATATTGGGTTAAAAAAATTAATTCTCAAAATAACTTAAATAATATAATGCATTAGTTATGTACGTGATGCCCACATGCTCTATTAACATGTACCCATCCATCGCTAGAGCTGTTGTAGTTTTAGTGGAAGGTCTAATTATAAAGGGCTAAGGGAGTGGTGGGTAGTAGAATGATTGTATATAGAGTGGATATAAATAGGTTGATGGGGCTCCCTGAGATAGTGGTGGGGGTATTAAGGGTAGAATTGAGTAATATGAATATGGTATGGTGAGGGAATGTGGGGTTTAGAGGATTAAAACAAAGGCCTCCCTATTGGAGGTGTGGCAAAAGAGAACTTGATTGGGTTTGAGGGGCTAGCTATGAAGAAGAGGCCTTCTCAATACCTTGGCTTTATCGGATGGGCCACTACTCACCTTCTTATGCCTACCAAAGATATTTGAGATCAACTGGTGGGGGAAGCTCATCACCAGAATCCATCTGTAAATAATAAAAAGAAATGATTAGTTGAATTTTGAATATCCAGAACACACTTGAGTAATGAAGTCTTGCATGTAAACAATAGGATTTTATGAGATGTAATGGTATATTATATGCTCTTTGGAATTTTTGGTTCATATTGTAAGTATAAGAAATACTATAAAACAAGAATGAAGAATTATGAGAGTCGGTGTTGGATAGTGGAATTTGTGAGGATGAATTTGGATAAGTGTTTTGGTACCTTTAGCTGTAACTGGGCTCATTGAGATCACCATTGGCATGCAACTTTTTTTTGAAATATGAAGGGATGAAATAAGTAAGTGAATACAAAATAAGGAGGGAGATTTACTTCATTTCTATTAATAAAAAAGGGAATATTTATAGAATTCTAATGTTTAAAAGTCTATAAATAACTATTAATAATCTAATAAGGTCTAATTACCTAAAGACTATTAAGATCTATAATAAATCATTAATTCATTCTTTAACAACCCATTTTAAGAGATTATTATTAAGCAAGATCATCACAATCATGGTTGGAGCACCTATCTTTAGTGTCATACTAACTCTTCAAATTTAAAATGAATGAAATATTTCTCCTTCTTATATCTAAGTCAGTATGCCCGATTATTTTTGAGTAAATATTAGTATTTTGGGAGTAAAGAAGGAGATCATTAGGTAAGGTGTTGCAACTTTATTTTCATAACTATGTTTTTATATCATGTGTGTTTTTGATGATTCCAAAATATTATTGTATTGATTACTGTTTCTCCTAATCTATATTGGAAATATTGCTTTTTATTGTTTGTGTGTATTAATATTTCAGGAAAATCATAATCTAGACAGTTGACAACTTTAACAAAGATTAGACTAGGATTAATTATATTTGAAGTATGTACTTTTTATACTTTTCTTAAGTTTGAGAGAGTGTGATTATAATTGATTAACTATGTATAGACACACACACACACACACACACTAGGGGAGTAAAAAAATTTGTAAAATTTTAAAACTAATTATATTATATGATTTTAGATCATATGGGACGATTTGGTGTGAGCATTCCTCTAGAAGAAGTTAATCAAATCATGGATGAAAAATATTTCTAAGTATTGTTCGTACTGTATGAAGTTTCCTTCATACAGATGATGTCCAGAGTACAAAATTGATGTATACATTTTCATCCATACGAACAGGTAAATTTTTTGAACTGTTCATTCGATACGATCTTGGGTTCGTATAGACAATGTCTAGAGTACAAAATTGATGCGTACATTTTTTTCCATATGAATAGGTAAATATTTTGAATTGTTCATCTAGGATGAACTTGAGTTTGTACATACGACATCTAGAGTACAAAATTAATGCGTACATTTTTGTCCATTCGAACAACAAAATTTGTTGAATTGTTCGTACGTATGAAATGGAATCGTCCATTTTTGTACCGAACAAAACATAGTTTGATTAAAGCAGTTTATACTTTACAATGTCAGTTCGTACAGACGACTTTATGTGTATAAATTTAGTTCATACAAGATTGTACGAATAAATTTTAAATTGTTCGTACGTATGATCATCGATCATACTGTATGATCGTGGATGGTCATAATTGAGATTTTCAATTTTCTGGATAGTTTTTTGTGTCTTTTATATAAATAGTCCTAAAAACTAACTAAGGACGAATCCTTCTTACTTTTTCTTGAAGAGAAAAAGTGTGAGAGTGAATTGAGAGAGTGTTTGACAGAGAGTTCTTGCAAATTAAGAGTATGAAGTGTTCACAAAGTTACTAAAATGTGAGAATATCTTTGTGTTAATTTATAGCAAATCTCATACTTCTTTGAAAATGCTCGAGGGAAGATCTTTTAAGAAGATTCGATTCTCTATCGATACATAGAGAGTGTGAAAGATGCCAATTCTCTGTCGGCACTTTGAGAGTGTAAATGGACATCGATTCTCTGCCGACACTTGGAGAGTGTGAAAGGATGATGGTACTCTGCTGACACCTAGAGGGTGTAAAAGGATGATGATACTCTACCACATTGGGGATTAATGGAAGAGAGGGTAATTATAAAAGCTTCTCCGCCTTGCTGTGGGAGTAAAATGAGAGTCACTTTGGTAATAGTGTAATACTTGAAGAGAGAGTCTTCAGGGAGTGAAAGTAGGTCTAGTTGGATCGAACCATTATAAATTTTCTATGTTCTTTTTATTTTATCATAATTTTATTTTCCTGCACTTTATATTTTTTTTGGTTGAAAAATTTTTATTTTGAAAAAATTTCTTTGTAAAAAACAAATTATTATAAAATAGTTTTTTAAAATTTTAAAGAGGTTTTTTAAAATAACCAACTCACCCCCCTCTTGGTTAGTATTGGGATAATCGTTATAGGTCTAACAATTTATATAGACCTTTCAGGTGGTATTAGAGACATGTATTGAAAATTAAGGTTTAGACAATTTTTTGAAAATGATCATGACTACTTTTGGAAATCAAAACACACCTGAAAGATATTTGATCACTACTCCCATTGTTTGATAATATCCCTTTCAATTTTATGAAAACATAAATGTATACTTTTCTTCAATTGCTTGACTATCTCATGTGAATTTTAGTATAGGAAGGATACATTAGGCCAACTAGGCTTGTAGATGGCATTAGAACTAAAACACCATTTGTTGATAGGATAGTAAAAGAATGAGACTTAGCTTAGTTAAATGCTAAATATTTGAATAATTTTTTCTATGCCCTTAAATTTGAAGACTGTATGTGTGTCTCTACCTATAAAAGTAGAAAAGAAATTTTTGATAGACTTTATATTACATATGAAGGGACTAATGAGGTGAAATAATATATATTGAGTATTTTATTATATGATTACAAACTATTTTGCATAAAACCAAATGAATCAATCACTAACATGTACACTCATTTCACTCAAATAGTTACTTCATTACATGCTTTAGGTAGGGAACTAACGAATGCTGAGAAAGTGAATAAAATACTTTGTTAATTGACTACTGCTTATGATGCAAAAATAATTGTTATTATAAAGTCTAAGGATTTAACTGTTTATTATATTAATAATCTTCTTGGATCACAAATTACTTACGAGTAATGAGTGACTCAAAGACAGATTAATGTAGGAGAAAAGTGAAAGGAGAAGAACATGTTACGAATTTGGATTTAGGAATTATAATTTTGATGATAATAAATATTTCTAACACATCTACTTTTTTACGACTGCCTTGCCTACTAATGTTTCAGGTTCACATGATCAAATTGCAAATTAAATCAGCTCAAGGTTGGGTAGATTAGGACTAAGTCAGTCTATAAGTTTACTTAACGGGTATTTTTATTTTCTTGAGTCAAATGTAACAAAGTGGGTCCTGATGCTAAATAAACTTGCACACACACACACACACAAATAGGAGAAAAAATTATGTATGTTTAGAGTTTTCTATTTTGATCATATCATCCGGGACGATCCCAAATCGTTCTAAGTGACCCCAAATAGTCTTGGATGATCAGTTAAAAATAAAAACCCTAATTAGGGCAACCTGGTTAAGGAAGCGAAAATTAAGTCGATCTTCCTGGATAATATTATCATCATCCGGGATGATGGGCTAAAATAAGAAAGAATGAGCCGCTAACTCTTTTAGGCATATTTATTATTGCACATCATCCTGGACGATGCATTATAATTATGCATAAATTAGTCAGATAATTAAGGAAAGAAATTAAGGTTTCATTGCTCGATCATATCATCCTGAACCATCACAGGATCGTTCAGGATGATCAGTTAAGCGATGTTCTAGACGATACTTGATGTTTTGAACTAATCGTATAAGACGATCCATAAATAAACTTGGACGATCTATTATTTTTTCATCATCCAAACATGTAACCAGGGCGATATTCTAGATGATATTTGACATTTTAAACTAATTGACTAGGATGATCAATTATTTTTTCATCATCCAAGCTAGGTAAAGTCTGGCCGAACAGAGCAATTATCTGGATGATATTCGATGCCTTGAACTAATCATATAGGATGATGTTCTATTATCCTAGATGATCAGAAAAAAGAAACCTTCTAATCGTCCAGACTCTCCCAAATCTTCATGACTGATTGAGCTGAATTTGTACTGATCGTACAAGATGATCCGTTGATTGTCCTGGATGATATTTGTCGATTTGTTGCAATTTGGGGAAAATTTGAAGCCCTTCAAATTATTATTTACTTAAGAGAGGATCTTTTGCAACTATCCTAACCTAAGTTAGCCAAGAGGAGAGGGAGAGCAAGGGAGAGAGAGAGGATCTTGTGAGGGGTTTTACAAAGGTTGTTCCAAGCAAGGATCCATGTCATCTTCTTCGATCATCATCCCTAATTCTTTGGAGGTTATAGAGAGGTCTTATTTAGTAACTGATCAAGGTTCTCTACCTACTTCAAGAGAAAGAAAAAGGAGTTGGGTTCTCTACCCACTTCAGGAGGAAGCGAAAGGAGTTGGGTTCTCTACCACATCGGGGTTGGTGGAAAAGAGTTTTTGAATGGGCTTCTCCACCTTACTATGGGAGCGAAAGGAGAGACACTGAGTTTAGTGTAATACTCAGAGAAGAGGCTCCAAGGAGTGGACGTAGGTCAAGTTGATCAAATCACTATAAATTTTGGTGTGTTCCACTACAGGAAAATCACTCATTATGGGTAGAATTTTTCGGCAGAATTTTGGCAGTTAATTTTTTTGATAATTTTTTGGCAATTTTTTGATAGAAAATAATGAGACAAATTTTTTAAAGAAATTTTCTAACTGTTTCTTTCCCACAAAAAATTTTGGCAGCTTTTTAACTTATTTGGTAGCTTTTTTAGTTTTTAATTAATTTTCTAAATTTAATTAAATTGATTAAAATTTTAACTATTTAAGTGATTTATTGAAAATGATTAAAATAATATTAAATATATCCTTAATTTAAGTAAAAAGATTTAAATAAAAATTTATTTTTTTTAAATTTTTATTTATTTTATTTTTTAATTAGTAATTTTATACTATTTTAATTAATTATTAAGTTAATAATTTATTTAAATTAAAATTTAATTATAATTATTTATTTTAATTAATTTTCATTTTAAAATTAAATATTATTTATTAATTTTTATTTATATTAATTATTAATTTATATTTTTATAATTAAATTAGTTCATTTAATTAAATAACTCAATTTTGTGTCAAGATATAGTTTAAATATTAAAAATTGACACTTAAATGTATTTTCATGTTCAACAATTTGGTTAGGAGTTTGAAACTCTCCCCAATCCACCTAGGTTCAAAACCCTTGGCAGGCACAGGAGTAGGCTACCATGGACGTGGGAATGGGCGGGTTTTTAGGCTTGCATGTATGGCAGGCACGGGCCACCGGGTATGGCAGGCACACACTGGCGCGATAGTGGGCTACCGGCCGGGTGCGGTAGTGGGCTTTTAGGTCTGTGTGGTTAGCACCTTTTGGGCTGCTGGGTTGGCACGGGAGCGGGCTCCTGGGCAGCATCCGGCGAGGTCAAGCAGGCTGCTAATTGGGAGAGCACGAGAGTTTTTTTTTTAAATTTTTTGGTGGCTTAATTTTATCAATAATTATTTTCCTATGTGTGTATTACCGGCTGAATTTTTTCCATAAAAAAATTGTCGATATATTAAAAAATTGCTAGAAATTGATCAATTTTCACCAGAAAATTTTGCCGGTAATACATGATTTTCCTGTAGTGTTTTTTCTTATTGCTTTTTCACATTTAATTTCCACACTTTATTTTTGTGGTGATTGTTTTGTTGTGATTATATTTTTTGATTGAGACTTTTTAAAGCACTAATTCACCCCCTCTTGGTTAGCCTCGGGCTAGTTCATAAGAGTTTAATATTCTTAATAAACTTTTAAGTGGTATCAGAGCAGAATTCATAAAATCTAGTTTTTGAAAACATTTGAATTTCAATTCATGGCTAACTCTGGTAATTATTATACTACAGAAGGGATTTAGATTACCTGACCACCTTTGTTTGATAACATAACTTTTAATTTTTAGAAAACTCGCATGCCTATATTTTAATAATCAATTGAATATCACTGATGCTTGTTAAGGATGGATATTCACCACCAACTCATGAAATCATGTCATAAAACTGAACTTTCTTTTACTGAATAGACTTTTGATGATAAGAATTTAGCACAACTTAATATAAAATATTTAAAATGTTATTTCTATGCTTTAAAATTAGAAGATTACAAGCATGTTTTAACTTGTGCTACTGGCAAAGAAATATGGGATAGATTATGTATTACTTATAAAGAAACAAATGAAGTTAAACAATCTAGGTTGAATATTTTACTACATGACTATGAACTTTTTTCCTTGAAACCTAGTGAATCAATTTCTAAAATGTATACAAGGTTTACTCAAATTGTCACTTCACTACATATATTAGGAAGAGAGCTCACTAACTATAAAAAAGTTAATAAAATTTTGAGATGCTTGCCTTCTTCCTTTGATGCGAAGATTACTACAATAACTGAATCTAAGAATTTGAATACTTATTCTTTTAATAACTTACTTGGATCACTCATTTCTTATGAACAAGGAGTGAATATAAGATAACTTGGTATAAGTGAGAAGAAAAAGGACAAAATTGTGCCATTGAAGGCTAACGATACGGATGCTGATTCTTCTAGGTCTGAAAGCGATGATGTTTCCTTAATCAGTAGGCAATTCAAAAGCTTTCTAAGGAAGAAGCAAAAGCACCATTAAAAGTGTAATAAAGGTAAGGGTAGCAAGAATTTTAAAAGTTATACTGATGTGATTTGTTTTGAATGCTAGAAGCCAGGATATATTATAGTTGATTGTCCTACACTTAAGACTCACCTAAGAAAAGTGAAGGGTATGGAGAAACCATAGTTTAGGAAGGACAAGAAGCGGTTCCAAAAGATATTATAGATGGATTCTGTATCTGACTCCTTGAGACTAAAGCAAAGAAAGAGACTACAAACTTGTGCTTGATGTCATACGATCATCTTGGTCAGCCTAACCAAGAAGAGGTATGTGAACTAACATACAATTAATTACTTAAAGTTTCTGAACAAATTCATATATCATATAAGAAACTTATGAAATTGCATGCTAGCTTGAAATTAAAACTTTTAAATTTAAAAAAGAGCATGAAATTTTACTTAAAGATCAGTCTATAATTGATAGTAATCACATGTCATTACTTGATGAGTTTGATGAGTTAAACAAAAAAACATTCTGAGTTGGTCATTGAGCATGATTTATTGAAAGCATCCCACACTATATTTGAAAATGATTTTAAATTATTTATTGATGAATCTGAAAGTAAGGAGCACTATTTGAAGGTTGATATTACTATTTTAGAAAATGCTAACTCAATGTTAAAGCTGAATTAAAAGCACTTGAGGAATATAGGAAAACACCCACACCTGATCTAAAGCCAAAAGTTTTGAAACCTAGAAAGAGGCACTATAACCCGAATAGATTAGTAAACCCTTTTCTTGATGTTAGATTTTTTTCATGTGGCATACTAGGACACATTTCACACACTTGCATTATTCAAAATAGTACACATTAGGTGTAGAGACCCTAATGTTGTAAACTTGGTTTCACGAATTGTGATTTTGATGTTAGCAAATACTTTGACTGCCCTTTTCTACTGACATTTCAGGGCTAAGAGATCAGATGACAAACAGAGCCAGATCAAGATTGGGTAAACTAGGTCTGAGTCAGTCTATATTTTTTCTTTTTCCCTTTCTTGAGTCAATTGTAATCTTGTGAAGTGTCTGATGCTAAGTAACCCTACACACACACTTGAGTGATTTAGAAATTCTATTTTTACTCACATCATCTCGGATGAAATTTATATCATCCTAGACGATATGGTTTAAAATAGAAACCCTAATAAGGTTTCTTAATTAAGGCAGTCGTCATTAGTCTATCGGCCTGGATGATCGTGAGATCAGCAAGGATGATAGGTTCAAAATAGAAAGAAATAGCCTCCATAATCAATTTAGGTATACTGTAATTTTGGAAATCAGACAGGACGATCTTGGATCGGCCTGGATGATATTGCACATATATGCCTAAATTGATCCCGCAATCAAGGAAGCAATTAAGGATGAAGTGATACGATCACATCGTCCTGGACGATTGAAGGATCATCTTGAATGATATATTCAAAAACCCTTAGTTGCTCCTAGAACATAATTATCGGCTAGCACAAATTCAGGGTGATGTTCTGGCCGATCCAGATCAGACAGCTCAAATTCAGGGCAATGCTCTGGATGATTTTTCTCTGATTTGAACTGATCGTCCAGGACGATAGTGAGATCGATCGGGACATCAAGCCAATTTTCAATCGTCCAGTTCATTTTCAGAGCGGTGTTCTAGCCGATCATCTGTGTTTTGAACTGATCGTACAAGACGATATTATTATCGTCCTGGATGATAAAGTCGGCAACTTGCAATTATTGAGCTCCCTTGAAGCTCTTCAATTTAAGAGCTATTGTTCAACATTTTTGAACATCCTTGGCTGCTATCTTGGCCTGAGAAAACCTAAAGGAGAGAGAGAGAGAGGATCTTGTGAGGGGGAGCTTGTGAGGGAGTTCACAAGGGTTGCTCTAAGCATTATTCCACTTCTTCTTCCATAGAGTCTCTTATCCTTGGAAGGGTTGGGAGAGGTAAGCTTCAGCGATTGATCGAGATTCTTTGCCTGCTTCAGGAGGAAGCAAAAGGAGTGGGGTTCTCTGCCTTGCCGGGGTGGAAAAAATGTGGTGTTTGTAAGGGCTTCTCCGCCTAGCTGTGGGGGCTAAAAGAGAGTCACGTTGGTAGTGCAATAC
The DNA here is from genome assembly GCA_022539455.1 of Dendrobium nobile. NCBI lineage: Eukaryota > Viridiplantae > Streptophyta > Magnoliopsida > Asparagales > Orchidaceae > Dendrobium > Dendrobium nobile. Next base: position 34,471,119 of record CM039718.1, on the reverse strand, counting down.
TCGGAGGGCACCTATGGGGAGTGGATGTAGGTCAAGTTGACCGAACCACTATAAATTCTTGTATTCTTTTTACTGCTTCTGCACTTTAATTTTCCGCACTTACTTTTGGTTTGAGATAATTGTTCTTTTTATTTAAAGATTTTAAAATACCAATTGACCCCCCCTCTTGGTTAGCCTCAGAACTAGTTCTTAAGGGTCTAACATTCCTAATGAACTTTCAAGTGGTATCAGAGCGGGATTCAGAAAAATTGAGTTTGAAAACATTTTGAATTTTGATCCATGGCTAACTTTGAGAATCGTAATACAACTGAAGGATATTCTATAACACAACCTCCATTGTTTGACAACCTTCCTTTTGATTTTTGAAAACTCGCATGTCTACTTTTCTACAATCAACTAACTATCGCATGTGGATTCCTATTAAAGTAGAATATTCTCCACCTTCTCATGAAATTAATGGAATTAAAACTGAAGTGGCTTTTACTGAATAGACTTTTGATGAAAGAGATTTAGCTCAATTAAATGCAAAGTGTTTGAACTATTTTTTTGTGCTTTAAAATCTGAGGATTACATGCGTGTCTTTACTTGCTCTACTAGTAAAGAAATTTGGGATAAGTTGTGCATTACTTATGAAGGAACCAATGAAGTGAAATAATCTCATTTGAATATTCTCTTGCATGACTACAAACTTTTTCATATGAAACCTTTTGAATCAATTTCTGATATGTATATAAGGTTTACTCAAATTGTAACTTCTTTGCATGCCTTAGGAAGAGAACTTTCAAACTATGAAAAAGTGAACAAAATTTTAAGATGCTTGCCTTCCTCTTTTGATGCTAAAATCACTGCAATCACTGAATCTAAGGATTTGAACACATATTAGATTGATAACTTACTTGGCTCACTCATTGCTTATGAGCAAGGGATGAATCAAAGAAATCTTGATGCAGGCAAAAAAAGAAAGGAGAAAATAGTGGCACTGAAGTCCCACAAATTGGACTCTGACTCTTCCGTGTCTGAAAGCAATGACTTTTCCTTAATCACAAGGCAATTCAAAAGTTCTTTAAGGAAGAAGAAAAATCATCATCAAAATTGGAGAAAAGATAAGGATAATAAATATTTGAAAAGATCTTCTGATGTTGTTTGTTATGAATGCAGGAAGCCTAGACACGTGAAAGCTGATTGCCCTACACTTAAGATGCAAACAAGCAAGGAAAAGAGTGAGGAGAAATTCTGCATCTGATTCATCGGAGAAAGGAAAAAAAGAGACTTCAAAAGACATTTTGGGCGGATTTTGCATCTGATTCATCGGAGACTGAACCTGAAGACGAAACAACAAACTTGTACTTAATGGTGGAAGATCATCTTGATCAAAGTGATGAAGAAGAGGTATGTAAACCAACTTATGATCAATTGTTCGAAATTTGTGAGAAAATTCATGCATCATACAAAAACTTAAGAAAACTCATGCTAGTTTGAAGTTAGAGCTTTTAAATATACAAAAAGAGCATGAAATTATTCTCAAAGATCATTCTACGATTGATTGAAATCACATGGCTATACTTGATGAATTTGATGATTTAAACAAAAAGCATTCGTAATTAATTGATGAGCATGATGCATTAAAAGTTTCACACACCTCACTAAAAATTGATTTGAAGAAATCTAAAGAGATAGAGTGCAACTTGAGGATTGATAATAATGCTTTAGAAAATACTAACTTGAGGCTTAAAAATGAATTGGACTCAATCAAGATAAATTGGATGACACCCACTTTTGATCTAAAGCCAAGACCTAGGAAGAGGCATTACAATCCAAACCATTTAAGAAATCCTTTTCCTGGCATTAAATGCTTTTCATGTGGCATGCTAGGACAAATCTCATACACTTGTACTGTTCACCGTAGTACACATTAGGTGTGGAGACCAAAATTGCATGATTCATAGCATAGCACACATACATTACATTCTACTTTTCATGGGAAGGGACCCAAACCCTTTTGGGTTCCTAAATCTAACAGTTGTTGATTCTTGCAGGATTGCTCTCACTAAAGATCTCGTGAGAGCATAGGATACTTGGACAAAATGGAGGCTCAAAACTCATAATTGCTTAAACTTGCTGTTTCATAAATTCTTGAAATGTATTTGTTGATTAATGTTGTTTTTTATTTTGTAGTGGCAGCTTTTTATTGTTTTAGTTATTTGATCTTGTTTTATTTTAATTTTGGTTTTCTATATGATGAGTTTTTCAAGCTTTTAGATTTTGGAGATTTAAAGCCAATATTTAGCATCTCTAAATCGTTTAAAGGGAGAAACACCATTGATGGTTTCCTTTCCTCTAACCTCTTTTAGTGGTATAATTTTTTCTTTTCTAAATAGAGATATATCTCATTTTAACAAATGGTTTTTGAAATTAAAATCTTTTTATCTTGCTACAATAATCTATCCTATATATAATGTTCAAAGTTTTTTTTTTTCATCTTTCAAGTTAATTGAAATCTTGTTGTTGCACATATCATATGATATTGATTATGTTTTGTGACTAGTTCTTCTCTATGTTAGAGAGAGAGAGCTCCTATTCTCTAATATCTAGAAGATATACTCACAACTAAGAATCTTTTTTAAGAGATTGTAAAAGAGAATTTAGCTTACAAAAATTAAAAAAAAGGGAAGTGGCAAAGAAGCCAAATTGAAATAAAAAAATATACATAAAAGTGTATCAAAAATCAAAAGATGCTCAAAGAGCTAATCAAAATGATAAGAGGCATAAAATGAGCCCACTAAAAGCAAGCTATTCTCTCTTTTCAAAACTTTTAAAACTTAGAAAAACTTATGGGTTATTTGATATTTTCAAAGGCTTGATTTCAAATTTCATGATTGAGACAAAATTTCCTTGGTATATTATTTTATAAGATATTTTTCGTAGCCAAGTTTTGAACGATTCTTCTTTTTACCCAATTAGTTTGATATGAGTTTGGCCTTTTATTTTCAAAAGACAATTTTTAACCCTGAAAGAAGTATGAGTTAGGGATTAACAGGATCAGATATTCTACCATTTTCAGATTGTGACATTGTTAACTCATTGATCTTTTGAATCTCTAAAATTTAATGTTTTGGGAAATTTGTCATATGTATGCTTTGCTAATATATATATATATATATATATATATATATATATATATATATATTTATATATATATATATATTAAAAACAAAAATTTTGTTTTTCTTTCCTTTGCTAGTTTTTAGTTTTTTCGTTGTGGTTTTTAACCTTTTTTTTTATTTATTTTTGGGGCTTTCTCTGATCATCTCCATCTTTTCTTGGTTTCCAATTTCTTGTCACATCTTCCTGGTTGATATCTCTATCGTCCTGGATGATATGATAATTTCTCTTCAAAATTCTATCTGCTGAACTTTTCTGAGCTTGCTGTAAATCATCATCCCGGACGATACCTTATCATCCTAGACGATCTGATCGAACTCTGATACAATCATCTTGATCGTCTTGGCCGATACAACTTTCATCCTGGCCGATGCATTTATGGTCATCATCCTGGCTGATACACTGGATCGTCCTAAACCATCCACGTGTCAGTACGTTTAAAATCCTTAAAATCGGCCCTGGATGATCCATTATTTGACAATCGTCTTGGCTGATCAACTGTTCATCCTGGACGATACACGTGACACAGATTTAAAATGTTTTAAATTCTACCGGTATGATTAATTATTGTGCATCATCCTGGAAGATACACCTAATCGGCTTGGACGATCTGCATTTTTAACGGTCGTCCGGCTTTACTCCTTGGGACGATCGCTTGTGTCTAATCGTCCTGGCTGATATCTGATCAGCCCGGACGATCGGACTAACTTTTTGACCAATCGTCCTGTACGCAATGACTGAACCAGATCGTTTGGGATGATTCTATGATCATCCTTGACGATGTGTCCATTTCTTTAAATTCAGGCATTCCAGCCATTATTTTTCACCTCAAAGCTTCTCCTCTCTTATTTGCTTACTATTTTCTTTGCTATGGCTGGTAGAAAGAGAGTTCGATAATCTTCCGGGAGCTCTTCAAGGGCTACGCTTGATCCTCAATTTTGGGAAGCCGAAGATCAAGCTGCTTACCACCGTTACAAAGAATGCAGCATTACTCTTTCAAGAATGATCAATCCTGCATACCTTTCTTATCCGGTAATAGATCTTTTTGCCCATACCTCACTTTGCTTCATTCTTACCCTCGCGGTTCCTTTTTCTTCTGAACTTCTTCTTGAATGTTTTTCAAATCTTCACATCAATTCTACTTATACAGCCCTGACATCCTATGTGAATCGACACTCGGTCGAAATCACATGACAGGACTGTGCTGAATTGTTGCAGCTATCCACCACTGGGGATAAGCTGCATACCATCATCTTAGATCCTGATTTTAGTTGGACCTCGACAAATCATTTTCTTTACCATACCAACGCACCCTTTCATGTTGGAGATACTAGCTCTTTAGTCAAAGATGCTAGGTCAATCTATCATGTCCTTTACACTTCCATTATTCCAAAAGCTGGGGACCGAGTCCACATCACTCCTCTGCTTTCTCTGACTATCTTTTACATCATGGCCCATAGAGAGTTTAATGCTACTGACTTGATTTTTTGATACATTGATCATTTGACAACAATCCGCGACCCAGGCCATAAGAGGAAACCCAACCTGGCTTTAGGACACCTCATAGCTTATGTTCTTGAAACCAAATATAAATTTTAAAATCCTGCTCATCACGACCTTCAGCCTCCTTGCTACTCAAATAGCTCTTTCAATATCCTTCACAGTACTCATCTCCACCCAGGAGATGGGGAACCTCAAGGGGCTGAGGAGGAGGAGGCTTCCGCTCCCGTTCCTGAACCTGCTCCTCTCCGCCAGCACTCACAGTTTGATCAGTTAGTAGAGAGATTTGGTCAGTTAGAGACCCAATTCGACACTTTTGTAGCTCACCACCAGCAACAGCACGATGAGATTATAGCCCATTTGGATACCTTGCTACACACCAGCAATAACAACACAACCAGGATATGGCCTTGTTTAGCTCTCAGTTTGCTGCCATGACCAGTTTCTTTCAGCAGTCACCACCACCACCACCACCTTCGTTTGATGATCAGGGTCCCTCAACTTTCTAGTCTTAGATTCTATTTTCTGTAGTTGCTTATGTTTGTTTTTTTCCTTTTTTTTGAACTTTTTCAGCCTTTGTTGCTTTTTTAATTCCCTCCTCCTTTTTGAGATGTCAAAAGGGGGAGTAATATGTTTATACTTGTTGATTATATTTGTACTTATTAGTTTGTATTACACTTATTTATACTTGTTGATTATGCTTGCTGCTTTAGTTTGTACTTGCACTTATTTCAACTCTAAAATTTTGAAATTCTTTAATAACACTGCTATAATCATCAAAGTGTTTGCCATTATCAAAAAAGGGGAGATTGTTATAAACTTAGTTTTATGGATTGTAATTTTGATGTTAGCAAACACTTTGACTGCCTTTTTCTATTGACATTTCAGGGCCAAGAGATCAGATGACAAACGGAGCCAGATCAAGATTGGGTAGACTAGGTCTGAGTCAGTCTATATTTTTTCTTTTTCCCTTTGTTGAGTCAATTGTAATCTTGTAAAGTGTCTGATGCTAAGAAACCCTACACACACACACACTTGAGTGATTTAAAATTTCCATTTTTACTCACAACATCCCGGACGAAATTTATATAGTCTTGGATGATATGGTTTAAAACAGAAACCCTAATCAGTTTTCTTAATTAAGGCAGCCGTCATCAGTCTATCGGCCTGAACGATCATGAGATTGGCCAGGATGATAGGCTCAAAATAGAAAGAAATAGCTACCATAATCAATTTAGGTGTACCTTTTTTTTGGAAATCGGCCAGGACGATCTTGGATCGGCCTTGATGATATTACACAATTATGCCTAAATTGATCTGGCAATCAAGGAAGTAATTAAGGATGAATTGATACGATCACATAATCCTGGATGATCGAAGGATCGTCCTGGATGATATATTCAAAAACCCTTATTTGCTCCTGGATGATAAATATCGGCCAGCACAAATTCTGGGCGATGTTCTGGCCGATTCGGATCGGACAGCTCAAATCAGGGCGATGCTCTGGATAAATTTTCTTTGATTTGATCTGATCGTCCGGGACGATCGTGAGATCGGCCAGAATGATCAAGCCAATTTTTAATCATCTAGTTCATTTTCAGAGCGGTGTTCTGGCAGATCATCTGTGTTCTGAACTGATCGTACATGATGATATTATTATTGTCCTAGACGATAAAGTTGGCAACTTGCAATTATTGAGCTCCTTTGAAGCTCTTCTATTTAAGAGCTATTGTTCAACATTTTTGAACATACTTGGCTGTTGTCTTGACCTGAGAAAACCTAAAGGAGAGAGAGAGAGAGGATCTTGTGAGGAGGAGCTTTTGAGGGAGTTCACAAGAGTTGCTCCAAACATTGTTCCACTTCTTCTTCCCTAGAGTCTCTTGTCCTTGGAAGGATTGGGAGAGGTAAGCTTCAGCGATTGATCGAGGTTCTCTTCCTTCTTCAGGAGGAAGCAAAAGGAGTGGGGTTCTCTGCCTTGCCGGGGGTGCCAAAAACAAGGTGTTTGTAAGGGCTTCTTCGCCTAGCTGTGGGGGCTAAAGGAGAGTCACGTTGGTAGTGCAATACTCGGAGGGCGCCTCCGGGGGAGTGGATGTAGGTCAAGTTGACCGAACCACTATAAAATCTTGTGTTCTTTTTTCTGCTTTTGCACTTTAATTTTCCGCTCTTATTTTTGGTTTGAGATAATTATTCTTTTTATTTAAAGATTTTTAAAATACTAATTCACCCCTCTCTTGGTTAGCCTCGGGACTAGTTCTTAAGGGCCTAACATCCCTAACGAACTTTCACCTAATTGCATGATTCATAGCATAACACACATGCATTGCATTCTTCTTTCCATAAGAAGGGACCCAAACTTATTTGGATTCCTAAATCTAACGTTTGATGATTTTGTAGTTGTGCTCTCACAAAAGACCTCATGAGAGCATGTGGTACCTAGACAGTGGATGCTCACGACATATGAACTTAATGCTTAATGAATTCTAAATTTTATATTTCTGATCTATTAGTTGTTGCTTTCTTTTCTTCCTTTATTTCTATTTTTTTCTTTTTTCTTTAGTTTTAATTGTTGATTTTCATTTTTATTCTTTCTTCTTTTTTGTGGTTTCATTTTTATTGTTCTAGTTTTTTCTTTTTTTAATATTGCTAAAATGATATTTTATATCTTGTTTTTGCTTTTAAAAATTTATAGTCAATGTTTGACATCCCTAAATTAGTTAAAGAGAGAAATGGCATTAATTATTTCCCTTTTTCTAACTTATTTTAGCAGTATAATTTTCCTTTTTAAATAATAGTCTATCTCAAATTAACAACTGAATTTTGCGATTGAAATCTTTTCTATGTTGCTACAGTAATCTATCTTGTACAAAAAATGTTCAAAGTCTTCAAATCACTTTTAAGCTTTCATAATTTTATCGTTGCACTTATCATATGAATTTGATTCTTCTTTATGGTTTACGCCTTATATTAGAGAGTGAGTTTTCTCCTCTAATATCTGGAAGATATTCTCATAACTAAGAGTATTTATAAAGTTTTAAAATGGATCTAGCTTATAAAAATGACAATGTCATAAAATGTGCCCAAAAAGAAGAAAAAAATTAAAAAGATGTGCAATGACCACTAAAAATTGAAAGATATACAAAGTGTATCAAAAAATTAAAAGATGCGCAAAGTGCGCCAACCAATTGACAAAAGGCATAAAATGAGCCCACAAGAAAGTAAGCTTCATTTTCTTTTAAACATTCAAATCTTAGAAGAATTAATGTGTCACTTGATATTTTCAAATGCTTGATTTCAAAATTCATGATTGTGCCTAATTACTTTGGTATATTATTCTATAAGATATTTTTTTGGAATCAAGTTTTGAATGAATATCTTTTTCTTATCCAATTAATTTCTCTGAGTTAGATTTTTGTTTTCAAAAGATGGTTTATCCTATAAGAAGCTTGAGCTAGGGCTAACAGAATCATTTGTTCTACTAATTTTTAGATTTCGACGACGTTAACTCATTGTTTCTTATAAATTTTTAATTCAATCACATTGAAAATTTATTATATTCATACTTTGATTTAAAAAAAATATGTCATTTTCATCCTTTTTATCATTTTTCTCATCTTTTTCATTATTTTATCTTTATTTTTATTATTTTTTCTTAATTTTGGGTATTCTCTGATCATCTATCTCCATACAAAAAAACTTCAATTTTTGATCTCATCATCCTGGATGATATTTTTATGATCTTGGATGATATCTTCACACCACTCTTTATTTTCTATTTAGGATCTTCTTGGACTATCCTATATCATCCTAGATGATCTGATTATATTCTACTTCAATTATTTGTGATCGGCCTGGATGACCTTCTTTGTCCTAGATGATCTTCTATTTTTCTGCTCAATTATTAGTGATCTTCTTGGATGATCCACCTATTTATCCTTGGTGATCCACATGGCAAAGTAGTTACACATTTTAAATTTGGTCAGTACGATCCATTATTATCGATATCTGATCATCCTAGAATATATGACTATTTTTTTGACCAATCATCACAAACATAATAATTTCACCTGATCGTCCTGGGCAATTCTGTGATCGTCCTGGACTATTCTGCGACCATCCTGGATGATCGATTCATTTCGTTATAAATAGTAGCTTTCAATGGGTTTTCTCACCTTTTATCTTACATTTCTTCATTCCTCTCAATCAAGCTTTCATATTCTTGTTTGTGGCGGGTGGCAAACGATCTTGAATGCCAGATAGAAGCTCTTCGAGGGCAAATTATTGACCCTCATTTCACTGAGGTGTCTGACCAAGCTGCCTACCTACACTACAAGATATCCATGATCACCTTATCCTGGGTTGTCAATCCAAGAATGCTTACTTACCATATTCTTGGCCTTTTTGCGCACACCTCTCTCACATTCATCCTTACCCTCACCTTTTCTTTCAAATTTGAACTACTCTTTGAATATTTTATAAGCCTTCAGATCAACTCTTCTTACATTACACATCAATCTTATGTCAATAAATGTTCTGTTGAAATCACTTATTAAGAAAGTCACGAGCTCCTTCAATTGTCCACCACTGGAGACAAGATTCACTTTTTATCTAAAGATCCTAATTTTGACTGGGCTCCAACCAATCACCTTTTGTGAAACACTTTTATTTCCTATCATGATGGGCATCCAACACCTTAGTCAAGGATGCCAGGACAATCCAACATGTGCTTCGAATCTCTATTATTCCTAAAGCTAGTGATTGTGTCCACATCACTCCTCTCCTTTCGATCATCACTTTCTACATCATGGACCATAGAGAATTCAATGCTACTGATCTTCTTTTCTACTATATTAAGTACCTTACTAGCATTGGGGATCTAGGGCACAAAAGGAAGTCTAACCTTGCCTTAGTCATATCATAGCCTATATTATGGAATCCAAGTATAACCTTCAATATTCTACCCCACCTATCCTTCAACTTGCCTTCTACACCAATAACTCTTTCCACATTCTCCATAGTACTCATCTCCACCCGGAGCATGAGGAAGCTGAGGGAGCTTAGGAGGAAGCGGCTCATGCACCTGTTCTTGCACCTGCTCCTCTCTGCTAGCACTCACAATTTGATCAACTAGTGGAGCAGTTTGACTAATGGGAGGCTCGGTTCGACTCTTATGTTGCTGCACAGGTTCAACAACATGTAGACGATGTTGCTCAATTTAATTCATACGTGGATCACCAACAACAATAGCATGACCAGGACATGGCCTAATTTGGGGAGCAGTTATCCACTCTTTCTAGTTTATTTTAGCTAACACCACCACCCCTTTTGATGATCATGGCCATTGTACTTGTAGTTTATTTTTCTTGTGTCATTTTTATGTGAATTAATTTATTTCTTTTTGGTAGTTTCTGTTCTATTTTTTCTTTTATTGTTCCCTCCTTTTTTATGATGTCAAAAGGGGGAGTGGTGGTATTATTTTATGTCATTTTATTAAACTATTTTTTGTATCATCTATTTATTTTTAGTAAAATTTAAACTTTTTGATTCATATTATTTTTTCATATGTTGTTTTAATTAAATTGACTAAATTGATTTTTCTACCAAATGTTTTCCATAATAAAAAAAGAAGAGATTGTTATGAATATGGATTTAGAAATTATAATTTTGATGATATCTAACTGTTCTAACACTTTTATTTTTCTCTGACTACCTTGCCTACTAATGTTTCAGGTTCACAAGATCAAATTGCAAATCAAGCCAGCTCAAGATTGGGTAGATTTGGACTAAGCCAGTCTATAAGTGTACACCAAGGGTCTTTTCCTTTTCTTGAATAAAATGTAATAAAGTGGGTCCTGATGCTAAGTATCCTTGTACACACACACTTAGGGGGAAATTTTTTGTCTATTTAGAGCTTTCTAATTTTGATCATATCATCCGGGATGATCTCAAATCATTCTGAATGATCCGTTAAAAACAAAAACCTTAATTAGGGCATCTTGGTTAATATAGCTAAAATTAAGATGATCATCCTGGAAGATATTATCATCGTCTGAGACGATATGCTCAAATCAGAAAGAATTAGCCACCAACCCTTTAGGTATAGTTTATTTTTGGATATTATCCAGGACATCATCCTGGATGATGCATTAATTATGACTAAATTAGTCAGATAATTAAGGAAAGTTATTAAAGTTTGATTGCTTGATCATATTGTCCTGGATGATCGCAGGATAGTCCGAGATGATCAGTTAAATAAACCTTAATTTCTTCCTAGATGACCAGGGCGATGTTCTGGATGATACTTGATGTTTTAAACTAATTATAGAGGATAATCCATAAATTATCTTGGATGATCTGTTATTTTTTCCTTGTCCAAACATGTAACAAAGGCAATGTTATGGACGATATTTAACATTTAAAATTAATAAGCCAGGACGAACAGTTAGTTTTTCATCGCCCAAGCTAGGTAAAATCTGGTTGAATAGAGTGATTGTCTAGATGATATTCAAAAACTTGAATTAATCATATAGGATGATGTCCTATCATCCTGGATGATCAGAATAAAGAAACCTTCTAATCATCCAGACTATCCTAGATCATTCTGGCTGATTGAGCTGAGTTTGTACTGTTCGTATAGGATGATCCATCAAACATCCTAGATGATATTTGTCAATTTATTGCAATTTAGAACAAATTTAAATCCCTTCCTTATAAGACTTCTTATTTTCTCAAGAGAGGATCTTTCGCTACTATCCTGACTTGAGAGAGCAAAGAGGAGAGGGAGAGTAAGGGAGAAAGAGAGGATCTTGATAGGGGGAGTTTGTGAGTGGTTTCACAAAGGTTGCTCCAAGCAAGGATCTGACTCTTCTTCTGCGGTCACCATCCTTGGTTCCTTGGAGGTTCTAGAGAGGTCTACTTTAGCAACTGATCAAGGTTTTCTACCTGCTTCAGGAGGAAGCAAAAGAAGTTGGCTTCTCTGCATGCTTCAGGAGGAATGAATGGAGTTGGGTTCTCTTCTTCACCGGGGTCAATGGAAAGGAGTTTTTGGATGGGCTTCTCTTCCTTGCTATGGGAGAAAAAGGAGAGATATTGAGTTTAGTGTAATACCTTGAGGAGAGGCTCCAAGGAGTGGATGTAGGCTAAGTTGACCAAACTACTATAAATTTGGTGTGTTCTTTCTTATTGCATTTTCAAAATTTAATTTATGTACTTTATTTTTATGGTTATTGTTTGGTTGTCATTGAGTTTTTTGATTGAGAAAATTGAAAACACAAATTCACTCTCCTTTTGGTTATCCTCAAGCTAGTTATAAGGGCTTAACATCCCTAACATACTTTCAAAATATAGAGTTAAAAGTAGATGACTTAGAGAGTGATCAGTCTTAGCCAGAGGATGAAGATAAGATTATTTTTTTGATAAGGAAATTCTGGAGTTTTCAAAAAGGAAGCAAATGAGACATCAATAGTGGAATAAATATAAGTTCTACAAAAATATTAAAGCTTATAACGATGTGATTTGCTATGAATGCATGAAGCCTGAACACATCAAATTTGAATGCCATAACCTTAAAACCAATATTAGTAAGGAGAAGGTGCAGGAGAAAATAAATGTGAGGAAGGGCAAGAAGAGATTGCAGAGACCTTTTTGGGCAGACTCAGGTTCAAATTCTTAAGAAATAGAAGTAGAGGAAGAAGTCACCAACCTATTTGATGGCTGACAAGCCTGATTAGTTAGATCAAGAAGAGGTATGTGACTTAATTTATAATGAATTATTTGATATTTCTAAAATGATTCATACAATATATAGAAAACTCAAAAAGATGCATGCTAGGTTGAACTTGGTTTTTTTTTTTAGTTAAAACTCGCGGAGGGGCCTATGCGTTAATATAAAAATGGGGTTATAGAGTCCTTAAGGGAAACCGTCAGCTCACTACTGCTCATACGAGCTGCAAAATAAAAGGAAAGAAAACCTACGAGCCAATAGTTTCCACTATTAAAAAATACAAGGACCCCTAATAACATGCTAATGATGCTAAAGACTAGCATAAAAAAAAGACCAGTAAATAGACATGACACATAGTCTTTCTGCCAAAATTATTGAGGACCTATATCCTCTGCAAAAAAGAGAAGACAAAAGGAAAAATACTAGAAGCAAAAATAATATTAGTATTGCAGATAATAAGGCAAAGGTCTGGCATAAACAGAGAATAATGACAGTTTTAAAGAAAAAATTCTCACAGGATAAAGGATTAGAGCTAAGTAAGAAACCAACGAGCTGAGGCTCAATGAGATTGTCCGCCATCCAGAAGAAACCACTGGGAACTAAACAGAAGCAGTGATAAAACAGCCCACCAGAAAAGTAAGGAAAGGCAGCAGAATAAAGCATTACTTGTAAGACAAGGCACTCAAATGCAGGGTTAAAACTAAAAATGGCCAAAGACACAGAGCCAAATAACCAATCATAAGGGCCAGGACACTCAGATAACCACCAACCAACAAATAAGCCACGAAAGCCAGAATACATGAAAGCAAACCAAACCCAAGAGACAAGCAACCACACCAGCCATATCCCATAAAATAAGAGAACCACCAAGCCCTTCGAAACCAGAAAGAAGAGGGAGTCCCCAACCAGAAGTGCAACAGCAGAGAAACAAACCTGGAGACAATAGATTCCAAAAGAAAAGATGACCCCCAAAAAGGGAAACATGAGGCAACAACCTCAGCACCCAAAAAAACTAAAGAGAAAAGCATAAGAAACATGACACAAGGATACCTAGAAACATAGGGAACACTGACCTCATCCAGATGCATCAAACCTTTAAGAGGATAAGGGATAAAAGAATCAACAAAATCAATAAAACCATCCAAGTTAGACCCATGGTAAGCAAGCCAAATTGCTGCAGCATTAGCAGCCTCAGCAATCACAGTGATAGACGTATTCAGGCAGATCTGATTCTTTTTAATATCCCTCACAACATAAAAAATACTCGGGTTACAGCACCTATCCTCCAAAACCTGTAAATAGATGATGTTAATTCCCGAGTTGACCTCAACAATGAAAGTAGTAACATTTAGTGGATTGCACAATTGTAACTGTTTTGGTTAAAAAAATATAAGTTTTGAAAAAGAATTAATTTTCTTTGGGAAAGATTAAATTTCTAGAAGTTCAAAATTGAACGCATCATTATAAATAATATATCGCCTCGGGAGGCGAACATATTATTCGATAATTGGTTCAAATTTTAGAATTTTAGAATTCATCCTGATTATTGTAGTCAAACTCAAGAAGGAATCACATTTGACCTCGGAGAGTCAAAATGGAATTTAATCGAGTGTTTGATTATAATGATCAGGATAGGAGATCACTAAAGTCATAACCAACGTAATCATAATAAAGCAATATATCTTCCCGAGAAAAGAGAATATTGCCTATTTTCGATTATTTGATTGTGACAATAATGGTTGCCATTTTTTGTTTGAAATCCCAAAGATAATTAATTAAAGGTTTTGAAAATTGATTTTTAAAAATCAGGTCTGGGTTTCTAAATCTCCTACGAGCGAAAGCCCTCGTAGTTAATTACATCGTAGGAAATTAAAATTTTCTACGAAAACTCTCGATTAAAATAGCGATATGAATTTCATTTATGATTTTCAAAGTTTGATATCAAAGGAAGAAAATGGTAAGAATTTCAAGTGGGATTGGTTCAAGTTTGAGCAGTTATTTCTGGAGTCAAAGGAAGAAAGGTAGGAGGTGTTTTGGGATTCTGAATTACTTCAGAAACACCCCAATCTATCCTAATTGTTAGGCTTGTATTTGATTGAAATAAATTTTTAGTTTGAGTGGTCGATTTTATTAGAAATTTGGGATTCAATTACCGAAAGTTGAGGTCTTATGGCCCGAGCCAGCCTCAGAACCTAAGTCTAAATTGGGCACTAAAAGTTAGTGCCGCGAACCTAGCTAGTGCAATGCAAATCTGGTCTTACCCCGGCCTGGATTGGGGAGCAAGCTAAACCACCTAAACGATTTTAAAATATGAGTCCGGTCTTTTTTGTAGAGTGGTAGGGACGTTATTTAAGAAAAGTTTTGAGAATGGGGCCGACATCTAGAGCAGATCCTAATTGACCCCTTTGACTTATGTTGGGTTTGATGTCTAAATAAATGCAATTAAATATTAGACTCCTTTTAATTTGTTACTAATGCGATGCATGCTAATCGACTCGATTGAATGCAAAATCAATATGTAGCAGTTTAAAAATTTTGGCTTAGAAAATAAGTTTTTCCCTAGAGATTGCATAACATCCCCTTGACAGATCGGCACCCTCATAGGCCAGGTGGTCTGCCAGAACCCGCAGGCGGGGAGATGCCTAACAAGGAAGAGAAGTTATAATATGAATGCATGAAAAACCCTCCGCTAGTCCGAGCTTACTTCTTAGGACCGTTTAGAGTTTCTATATTATCTTAAAATTTTTATTTAATTAAAGTAGAAGAATTTTTGACAGACCCCTAAGAGCCTAAATTCGAATTCCAGGTCAAACCAAATGCGGCATGCAAATAAAAAGACTAGGAAAGCAGGAGTTCTAATGCGCAATCAAATTAAACAAATCAATCAAATTAAATTTATCAAATTGAATGTCCATAGGCAAGTGCCCTTATTATTACATCACAGAAATTTGCAGAAAATTAAAGTGGTCGGGCACCACTGACCACAACCCGGATTTCTAATCCTAAATCAAATGACTTTGAGATTTGGGATTCTTCTCGTTGTCCATTTCTTCGTCTTCTCACGAACATCTTGATTCGTCGGTTCAGGATATCCAAATGGAAAGAAACTCCCCCTTGATCGGGGTGTTATCTTTCCTCTTTGGATATTTGCAGGTATCCTAATTTGACTTCCAAATGGAAGAAGACTCTCCCCTTTAGGGATGTCTTCACCTCTTTGGAATTCAAATTGGATATTTATATCCCAATCTCAAATCATTTTAAAGAATTTACAACCTTTATACAATCAAATTACATTAGAATTTAAAAGAAAATCTAGATTCGATCCTGCAAGGTTATCCTAATAATCAGCAATTGTATATATTCCCAAGCAGTTATAATATGAAAATTGAATTACATTTTTGCCACACTTGGCCATGCTCTTTTTATTTAAAGGGGGTCTTAAGCGCGGCAGGTACCTGTGCAAAAAGTATATAATTTTTTTTTTATTAATTTCCCCCTTTAAATTCAGCTTCTTGTATGAGCATGGCCACCTGCATAAGATTGCATAAATATAATTCTTCACTAACCTAGGGGTAAATCTAATGCACAATCAATCACAAAGTGCAGGAAGTAAGTAAACAAACACAACAATTCTACACTAGCAAACAGCATGCAGAAAAAGCTCGAAAATCCCTGCACACAGCGAAAAAGTAAACACCGGCCAAGCCTAAAACTAGAGTTGGTTGTCCTAGCAAATCATCTACAGTGTGTGAGGTAGGTCGTGTGGTTTTTGATATGTCCTAAGTAGGATCATTAGATTGAAGTTGCTTAAGGTTCGATTGGTTGAAAGGCTTAAGGGATTTAAATTAGAGTTTAAATATTAATATTTTGAATCTTTTAAAATTAATTATTAATTATTTGTTGGGAAACCACCTTTGTTTTACACCAAGGCCGTGAAGTTTATTTCACCTTCCTTGGGGCTAAGTAAATAGCCTCGTAGGCCTGGGTTACCAGTGGTACTCGATATAATTAAGTAGGTTGTGTTTGATTGAGGTTTAAGTGTTAATAAATTTTAATTTAAGTTGGTTGATTACTGATTTTAAGGGTTGGTTAATCATTTCTGGAATTTTAAAGTGAATTTGAGTTTTATGAATTTTTGGAATATTTTAATCATTTAATTAAAGGTTCAAAAAATCAAATTTTTGATTAAAGGTGTTTTCTATAATGTTAACATTTTATTAAAATACTAGACCTTACTACGATCAGTTAGAAGGTAAGTACGTTGAAATCGGAATTTTTTGCATTTTATTGCAAAGGTTTGAAGTTTTGAACTAGGTTTTAACTACATTTGACCAATTTGTTGACTTTTTGAAATATTACAGATTTCTAAAATTCAATATTTTTAATAAATATTAGGCATTATTATGAGTTCAATGCAAGTGAGTTTGTTCAATTTGGATTTTTCTTGAATTAATTATGGACTTTTAAAGTTTTGACTATTTATTGAATTATTGAAAATCCTTAATTAAAGGCCCTTTTTGTGGTTTTGCTCCAAATGAGTTCCCAACTCCTTGAAATCAACTCCAAAGGTCAGGAATGACCTAAGGAGAGATTCCCAAGTGTTTGTGAAATTTTTGGAATTTTTAATAATTATTAATTAATTATATTAATTTAAAAAATGAATTTCACTTAAAATTAAACTAGGGTTAAGTTTGCTGTCAAATTAAGTTGGTTTTAATTTTCATTGATTAAGCACTTAATTCTGGTCAATTAGAGGGGTTGTACATAATTTTCGGGTTTGAAATGGATTTATTACAATTTCTGGAAGTTTCAATGGCTTAATTAAGGGTTAAACTTAGGAAATTCGATTAAGGGGCTTAATGACTTCTAAAATCAGCAAAACTTTTCCCTAAGGCTGAGAATGTTGCTATGTTTGAAATATTCAAATCTCAAGTTCAAATGAAGTGTGTCCTAACCACAATGCATTTCTAAGTTATCTACCCAAAGTCCTTAATTGTGTCACTAGGTTTAATAGGTTTGAATCAATGTTTTAACTAACCCTTGGACAACATATAAGAAAACATGCACAAGCACATTCAAGTCCTTAAATCTATGAGAACCTAGGCTAAGTGCATGTGTGTGCTTCCTAAGCATGTCAAGATTAACATTAATTAAGATGACTAAAAATATGATTAGTGAATAATTAACATGCAATTATTCACTAATCAAATTCCCCATAAATTCCATTCATATATTCAACCTATACTTAAACTTTCAAGGGATCTCTTAAGCTTGGAAGATTTAAACATATATAATTTTAAAGTAGATTTTAAAATATATAAATATATATAAATACATATATGTGTAAATATATATATTTCAAAATAAAATAATTAAAATAAATTTTGAGGGATTGAGAGACCCACTGAATTTTCAAAGTCATTTCAACATAAATTTTCAATTTTTAAAAATAATTAATATAATATTCAATTAAATACTAATTAAATATTAAAGATAATTAAATAATTCAAATTATTACCAAAATTTCCTCAAATGGTTTTAGAAATATGCTCTGGAAGTTCAAAATACTTTGAAATAAATTTCCCTTAAATTTTAGAAATATTTGGATTTATTTTAATTAAATAATAATTTAAATAACAAAATAGTTAATATTTAAAATTACCAAAAATATATAGAATATTTTAAAGTAATTTTATTTTTAAATTAAAGGCCTTAAAAATCCGAACAGTTTGATATATTATATGGGCATTTGTGATTAAAAATGAAATTTTAATAATTTTTTGAAGTTTCAGTTAATTAAATAGTTTAAAAGAAAATTAAATTAAGTTAAATCCAGTTCTGGCGGCTGAGTGTCCGCATGGCGCATTTTGGTTGGCTCGACCAAAACCCGTGACAATCATTATCAGCAAATGTGCGGCGGCGGTTGGGGTCCACACGACATCTACTTAACCACGTCCGCAGTTGACAGCCGCCGTCCGATCGAGTGCCTATTCCATTCAACGGCGGGGATCAGATCTTACCGTCCGATCTCGGTTGAGCAAGATCAAACGATGGAGGGCTCATCCCGTGGTTCCGAATGGGCGGCTAGGATCGAGACGGACTACAGCTTGAGCCGCGGGATCAGACACACGTTTGATTAATGCATGGAACGGCTTGATCTGGACCGTTGATCGTGCGATCAACGGTCCAGAATACGTACGCCTGAGCCAAATCGTGAAAACGCCCTAGAACTCACTTTTTCAAGTTTTCTCTTGATCGGATCGATCAATCGTGATGAAATTTTAAATAATGATTGTTATTGTGAACATAATAATTGGGGATGTAATTTAAAGACTTAATATGCGCTATAAAAAAATGTTATTTAATCTAATGTTCCTAGATCTAGGGTTTGAGTTTTTCACCTCGATTTTGGACGGATTGAACCGCTTATAGAATTGTTGCACTTGTAGACTGTCCACGCTCCTATTTGTAGAAGACTCCTCAGTCTGAAAGCTCCTAGATTGAGTGCAACGAAAGCTTGAATGGAACGCCCCCTGTCTCGCCGGAAAGATGGTCGCAGACGACTTTGACCGACGGGATTTGAGTGAGGATGTGTGGAGGGACCTCTGAGGAGCTCAATGGAACAGGGGACTGGGTTTGAGAGAGCTTGAGTGGAGAGAGAGGCTAGGGTTTTCGAATGAGAGCACATTTCCTCCTTTTTGCTCTATTCAATCCCCTCCAAATTGAATAGAAGGCTGAGATCGTTTGAGAGAGCTCCTGGATGATTGCCACCTGTCCAGGGAGTTGGTGGGAGTAGGAGGAATCAAGGACAAGGGTACATCCTATGTGTAAAGGGCTTTTTGTCTCACATGAACCCAAGGATTTGGTTCTAGCCACTTGATTATGATCTAACGGTTGGGGGTTACTTTAGGAAGCTTCTAGAGAATATTCTAATGGCTGGAGTTATTTAAAATTGAGTGGATTAGCTTAAGAGGTTAATTTGGCCTCTTAAGGAGCTCATTTGACCACTCATTGACATGTTTGACCAGTCAATGGGTCAATGGATGGTGAGTTGGCAGTGAAGAGAGCTTTGATTTGCTGATTGGGTGACATGCCATAACTCTAAAGGAATTAAATTGGGTTATAATTATATAAGCTTATGTCATAAAAGATTTGACCAAATGCTTTGACCCGACCAATCAAAGTCATTATGTTTTGACTCATGGAGAATTTATATATATTTTAAAGTATGGAATGGAGTAGTGTAGAAACATTAAGGTGTTTGATTTGATTTGATGCATAGGGTAGAACCTATGTGAATTAGTTTGATCAAATATAGGTTTAGTTGACTAAGTCAACTAATGACTGAGTAAGATGACTGGTCAAGTTTGATTAAGTATTTGGAGTCTAGTGAGGGTGATTCCAGGGTTTAAATGGGTCATTTAGGTCAAAACACCTATTTGGACCCTTAAAGGGCCTCTTGGGTCAAACCTGTTGACTTGGTCAACCAGGTTGACCCAGGGGTTGGGAATGGGTCCAAAAGGTTTGAAATGAAATTTTAAACTTGTTGGAAGTTGTTCCAAGCAAATTAGAGGTCGTTTGGTTTAAAATGGGTATTTGAGCCCCATAGGGGTATTTTGGTCATTTTTGAGCTCATGCTCACTGGGGGCTGAGATGAGTCCAGAAAGATTCAATTTATTGATCAACATATCAGGTTTAATGGTTTGAAAGTGACTAGAGGCTTTGGTGAAGGCTCTAATGTCAGAAACTTCTATGTGACAGGTCCAGTGGCATGGGCTGTAAATATTTGAAGGTTTTACAGCTTTTGGATTTGATTTAGTTTCTGAGGTTAGAAGCCTCAGAATGGGCTCAAATTTAGTGGGTTGCCTCCAGAGACATGTCCCATCAGTATGAAACTGACAGACTCTGAATCGGAGGTCATTTGATTAGGTTTTGAAATGTTTGAAAATTTGCTGAAAAAGGCCTTTAGGATTATGTCTTTTAGCATGTGATTTGGGTTTCAAATTCTGGATTTGGATTGGGTTTTGGATTTGATTGATTAAATGTATGGATTGATTTATGATCTAGATAGATCCTAAAGTCTGACTTCTAGAAAGATCTTAAGGTCTAGAGTAGATCCTAAGGTCTAAAGTCTAGAAGGATTCTAGGATAACTCCTAAGGTCAAGATTCTAGGAAGATCCTAGAGTTTGAATTTTGATTTGGAAATTAAATTGATTTAGGGTCAGTATTGGTCCAAGTGACCTCATACAAAAATGAGGTCAACAAATGGACCCCCAATATGTGTAATAGAATAAAATTCTATTGCACATATTGGCGTTGACCGAGATTAAAGATCATGTCTAGAAATTTGATCCTAAGGGAATGGAAAGTTCATCCCTGGGGAATCAAGGTTTGAATTTATACTATGGTAGTGCCACGGAGGGCGTAGTCTACCACTAGTGGATTTAGTCCTAAACGAAGGAAAGTCTATCCGTATAGGAAAAGGAAGTTTGGGTGATCGTATAGAAAGGAAGAATTCCTAACTATAGAAGATCAGATTTAAGTTTTGATTCTAAAGGAAAGAGAGCCTAACCTTAGAAGATTGGATTTGGATTTGATTCTAAGGAAAGAAAAGATCTAACCCTAGAGGATTGAATTTGATGTTGGTTCTAAGGAAAGGGAAGACCTAACCCTAGATGATTGAGTGATCATATAGAAAGGAGGAAATCCTGACTACAGGGGATCGAATTTGAGTTTGATACTAGGGTAGTGCCACGAGGGGCGTACTCTAACACTAGTGGATCTAATCCTAAGGGAAGGAGGAAACCTAAACCCTAAGGAAGAGAATGTGACTGAACTATAGTGGGGCCCAAGAGGCTTAAATCAACTACTAGTTAGTCGAGATCCTAAGAGATAGGAAGCACAGGGACTCACACCTACTCCTAACGGATCGAATTTGTACTGGGTATTCAATGACTAACCTAGTTAGAAAGCCCAGGGACTCACATCTAACTAGGGGAACTAGCCAAGGAGATAGTCTGCCAGAATCACTAAGGATTCGGCAAAAGCTATCTAACCCGAAATTTAATTTTGTACGCTAGGATGATGCCACGAGGGGCTTGCTCCACCACTAGTAGATCTAATCCTAAGGAAAGGAAGCTCTGGGACTCACACCTAACCTTAAGAAAAAGAGAAAATGACTGAACTATGTGTTGCCCAGTAGGCTTAATTCCACTTTTAGTTAGTCGAGATCCTAGGAGATAGGAAGCACAGGGACTCACACCTACTCCTAACGGATCGGATTTTTACTGGGTATTCAATGACTAACCTAGATAGAAAGCACTGGGACTCATATCTAACTAGGGGAACTAGCCAAGGAGATAGTCTGCCAGAATCACTAAGGATTCGGCAAAAGCTATCTAACCCGAAATTTAATTTTGTACGCTAGGATGGTGCCACGAGGGGCTTGCTCCACCACTAGCAGATCTAATCCTAAGGAAAAGAAGCTCTGGGACTCACACCTAACCTTAAAGAGAAGAGTAGTTTTAGAATTCAAAGAGCATTAGAAAAGATTGAGTCGAATTCAGTTGGAAATCAAGTATTTTATTGATTCAAAGATCGAGCTACATCAAGCATAGTATTTCTTGAGGAAACGCCCATTTACAGGAAGCATCGGGTGATTTCCTTTACAATGCACTAGCTGATACGAGCCTCCTTCGTAGGCTGTTTCGACTACGAAGGGTCCTTCCCAAGTTGGTTCAAACTTTCCACCGAGCTTTCGGTGTGCTAAGATAGGCCTCCGAAGAACCAAGACCAAGTCGCCTACTTGGAAGGTTCTAGGTCGCACTAACTTATCATGAGCTTGAATCATTCGAGCTTTGTACAACTCTAGATTTTGCTGAGCTTGAAGACGATGTCCTTCAAGGCTTTCTAGTTCTTCCAAACAGAGTTGTGCATTTTGTTGAGTTGTAATCTAGTTCTGAATTGCAATTCTGAGCGAAGGAATTTGAACTTCGAGAGGGAGTACGGCCTCGGATCCATACACTAGTGAAAATGGTGTGGATTGGGTCGGGGTTCGATAAGTGGTCCTGTAGGCCAACAAAGCTTCCACCAACCACTCATCCCACTGACGTTTATTATCATCAAAGGTCTTTTTGATGATTTGAACCAAAGTTTTATTGAAGGCCTCAGCCAATCCATTAGCCCGTGGGTAATAGATTGTTGAGTATCTCCAATCAATACCATGGCGATTTGTAAAATTATTGATCTTTGTAGACTTGAAAGCAGACCCATTATCAGATATGATTCTACGTGGCACGCCAAATCTATATACGATATGGTCATGAAAGAATTTCATTACATGGTGTGATGTTACATTTCTTAGTGGGACTGCTTCTGCCCACTTTGAAAAGTAATCAGTCGCTGCTAAAATGAAGCGGTGACCCTTCGAGGAAGGAGGGTCAATTGGCCCGATGATATCCGTGCCCCAACTTTCGAAGGGCCACGAGGCTATCGTGGGATGCAACACGTTAGGCGGTTGATGTAAAACCACACCATGTACTTGGCACTGATGACAACACTTTGCAATTTTCATGCAATCATCAATCATTGTAGGCCAGTAGTATCCAAGTCTTTTGATATTCATTTTCATCTTTGGACCCGATTGATGAGCAGCGTACAGTCCAGCATGGACTTCGTTAACGATCTCCAGGGCCTCACATTTGTCTAAACAACGGAGCCACATCTGACCAAACGATCGTCGGTACAACGTATTGTTGACTAGTACGTAGGATAGGGCACGTTTCTTGATTTGATGGGCAAGTGATCTCTCGTGAGGGAGTTTTCCTTCTTGAAGGTATTCAATTATCGGTTGTCTCTAATCTTCTTCTTCATCGACTGCTGAAGAGGTAGAAAGGACTTGGAAAATTTGTTTGTTGATGTACTCCAAATCTATAGGAGACAGGACTTGACGACCCTGCACCTCTATAGGGATGGAGTCTTCTTCTGGGCAGGCAAATTCCTTTGCAAGCTTTGCGAGGGCATCCGCCGAAGAATTGCTTCCACAGGGAATCCTATATATAGTTACAATCGGAATTTGCTCGAGCAAGTGACAAGTGTACTGATGGTATTTCAGGAGTTTAGGATTCAAAACCTCATAGGTCCTAGCAATCTGGTTGATCACCAATTGAGAGTCACCAAAGATTTTAATCTCTTTAATCTCCATCAAAATTGTAAGTTCCAGGCCAGTTATCAGAGCTTCGTACTCAGCTTCATTATTCGTACAAGGTTCTGATAAGTGGTAGGAAAAGTACATCATTCCCTTATCCGGTGTTATGAATACCAGGCCGACTCCGGCTTTCCCGGGAATAGTAGATTCGGGTGTTTTGCCCCGTTGAGAGGACGCAGCACCATCAAAATACATTTCTCAGGTTTGAGTAGTGGCTTCCTCAAAACTCATGATTTGCTCATCAGGTAAATCATCATTTAGAGGAGATTCCGCCGGCAACGGGTGTGCCGCAAGGAAGTCGGCGACGGCCTGCCCTTTCACAGCACGCAGGGGAATGAAAGTGATTTCAAATTGGAGCAATATCATAGACCAACGAGCCAAACGTCCTGACAACGTAGGTCTGGTCATAAGGTATTGCAAGGGGTTAAAACTTGAAATTAAGTTGATTTGATGAGAAAGCATGTAATGTCTTAGTTTTTGAGCTGCAAAGACTAAGGCTAGATAATGTTTCTCAATCGTTGGGTACCAAATTTCCGTTGGTAGAAGTCTCCGACTTAGGTAGTAGAGAGCGTTCTCTTTCCCTTCGTCATTGACTTGAGCAAGGAGAGCCCCGAGAGACTTGTCAAGGGCCGCAGTGTAAAGTATTAGAGGTCTCCGCGGAATAGGGGCTGCCAAGACTGGTGGATTTGTCAGGTATTGTTTGATGTTTTCAAAAGCAAATTGACATTTCTCGTCCCAAATGAATTTGGCGTCCTTTTTAGCGAGGACCTAGAATGGTTGACATCTTCCGGAAAGATTGGAAATGAATCTTCTTATATACGCCAGTCTACCTTGAAGAGACCTTAGTTGAGTAAGGCCTCTAGGAGACGACATATTTAAGATAGCTTCAATTTTAGCAGGATCAATTTCAATTCCACGGTATCTTACTACGAAACCTAGAAATTTCCCTGACGTGACATCGAAGGCGCACTTCAAGGGATTCATCTTAAGGTCGTAGCGGCGGAACTGCTCGAAGATGATTCTTAAGTCATAAAGATGAGTCTCTTTAACTTTACTCTTGACAACTAAATCGTCGATATAGCATTCGACTTGATTGTGGATTAAGTCGTCAAAGATTCGAGTCATAGCCCGCTGGTAGGTTGCACCGGCATTTTTAAGGCCAAATGGCATCACTTTATAACAAAAGATCCCTATAGGACTTCTGAATGCAGTATTTCTCTCATCTTCTGGGGCCATCTTGATTTGATTATAACCAGACGAGCCATCCATGAAGGAGAAAACAACATGCGAGGAGGCGATGTCACCCATTAGTTCTGGAATTGGCAAAGGAAATTCATCCTTAGGACATGCCTTTTTCAGGTCCCTATAGTCAACGCAGACCCGGATTTGACCATTTTTCTTTCGAACGGGCACAACGCTGGCTACCCAAGAAGGATATTGCTCCTCCCGGATAAATCCGGCCTCGGCCAATTTCTTAACTTCAGAAATGACTTGTTGTTCGATCTCTAGACGCATGCATCGTGGAGCTTGTTTGACAGGAATGGCATCATGCTGAATTCCAAGTTTATGAACTGCTATATCGGCGGGCAAGCCCGGCATTTCGTCGTATGTCCAAGCGAAACAGTCCTTAAACTCGGATAGAAGTTGAATTAGATCCTTAGACTCGTCCTCACACAACAAAGAACTTATGAATGTGGGGCGAGGGTCATCCTCTGTTCCAAGGTTAATTTCTTTAAGTTCATCAACTGTCGATTTAATTTCTTCTTCAAATTCAGGGGGTGCATCCCGAATTTGAACTTCATCTGAATCATAAGGTCTCCAAACAAAGTCTGTCAAGCGAATCGACGACTTCAGTTGGGACACTTTCAGATTCAAGATGGATGGTTATCATCAAGCAATATTCATCATCGTCAAACGAACTAACGGTACCAAAGCCGATACCACTCGTCCAATTTTTATTAAATTTGGAATTCTAAATACTTTGGTGGTATCTAGCTTGACCCTTAGTCCATTGACTCGGAGCAAAACCTTTAGAGATGAGAGCTTTAACACCAAGAGGAAAGTAGCTAAAGGTAATTCCATTAATTCATTGAAATCTGCCTCTTCAAGGATTACATCACCCTCATTCCTTGAAGAGGAGGTGCCAGGGAAGAACCTCTGGACTTTCCTTACTTCTCCATCTAAGTTAGAGGAATCCTTAGTTACTAACCCTGAGACTTTGTCTGTGGACAGTGGGGTTAAGGCCAAGGACTTAACTACCCTATTAAGCTTTTCATACACACTCAATTCAGGCTCATCACTTTGAGGTTTAGAATTGTTACCCTCCTGATCACTATCCGAATCTAAAGTGAGATCAAACTTTGGGGGAAGATTGGATTTTTTGTAGTCAAAAGCAATTCTATCACCCCTCTTTTTTGGTTCTTCATCGGAACTTGATTCAAGTTCGATGTACATCGGGGTATTCCTTCTTTCAGTTGGAACACAGCCTCGGCCACGTGCTCTTTGGGCCATCCTTCCACCTCTTTGAGGCAAATTATTTGGAGGCCTAAAGACCATGTGCTCGACGTCGTCTTCATTGCTTGAATTTGGTTCTTTTGTACTCTTGATTTTTTCTTTTCTCAGCTGTTGAATTGCTTTTGAACTATGATTTTCTTTCTTTTCTTCCTTAATATTGATCTCTACCTTAGATTTGGTAGTGGACCCTTTGGGAACATAATATGCAGCATCCTCGTAGATCCCGATCTCGTGAATAGAGAATGGTTGCAAATCACCCCTGATTTCAAACTCAATGCCATCTCGTTGGTACTTGATGCATTAATGCAGGGTGGAAGGAACCATCCTATACTCATGGATCCAAGGCCTACCTAAGAGTGCATTAAAGGATGTCGCCGAATCAATTATATGAAATTTCGCTTCAGTTTTTAACTCTCCTATCTCTAGCAGAAGTGTGATCGAACCTAAAGCCTTCTCGCCTTTTTCGTTGAACCCACGAAGCACCAACTTGTCGGTTGAGAGCTTGCTAGTATCAATTCTAAGATATGCGAGAGTATTTATGTTCATCACGTTGATCGATGCACCCGGATCAACAAGAACTCTTGATAATTTAAACTTTCCCATATTTACAGTGATGTAAAGTGGGCGATTGTGATCGGCAGTTCCAAGGAGTAGATCTTCATCGGAGAAGGTAACTCCTGGGATTTCCTTGAAGTACAAAGCTTCTTCCTCGGAAGTTGAAGCGAGTTGAGCTAAGCAAATCTCTGGGTCGAGAAGTGCTTTAATTAGAGTCTCCCTCATCTCTTTTGAAAGGACAAGGGCATCGTAGATGCTCAACTTAGCAGGCAACTTCCTAAGGTGAGCTAAGACGTTGTAATCGACGCTTGGAACATTAACATCGGGACCCGGTGGATTTATAGGAGAGTTTGATTGTTGAGAAGGGACTTGAATCGGATCAGCGAAAACAACTTGTTTTCCCTTTTCCTAAGGGGGAAGCCTAGGGGGTAAAACCTTGCCACCACGCAGTTGCACTTGCACGATTTCATCGGAAGGACAAACTACGGGGAGGTCTACGCTCTCCTTGGGCGGTTGATTGTCATTTTCTGAATGAGAATCTGAATCCGAAAAGTCTATCACGACGGGACTCCCTTGAAAGTTAATTTCAGGGGTATCACCATCTAATAAGACATCAAATTCATCTTCTCCTTGAAGGGTCAAATCCGGAGAGCTGAGTTTTTGAACTTCTTGATTGTCCTCAGCTGGCTCCGGGTTATTTTCAACGGAAGAGTCATTTAAAATTTCATTCTCAACACTAACCATCAAAACATTTGCAGAAGGATCTTTCTTTTTATTCAATTTTTGACCCTTTGCCTTTGATGGGGCAAAGTAAAAGTCAAATAACTTTAGTGGGGCTAGTGGTTTTGAGCCACCATCCACCACTTGTACACATCTCTCATCAACAAATTTCCTCTCTATAAAGGGTTCACTCTTTTCATTTTTATTTAATACAGTAGTTCCTACAACTACTAGAGAGGAAATCGTCCCAACATCCTCCTGCGATGCCTCCAGCTCAACCTCCCAGATCGGGCCCCGGGATCTCGTTCGTAACTGTTGAGAAAGACGAAAAGATTGGTTAATCGACTTTTTGAATGCCCGGGATAGTGCTATATCCCAACCATCTTCAATGGACAAAGAAAGATTAGAATTATTACCTGAGATGGATTTGACAGATCCCTGGTCCGGATCGACCAAATACTCCTTTGGAATTATTATGTTACCTTGATGGAAGTTTCTTTCAAGCCAATCCATTAAAACAAAGCAGTCTTCGATTGTATGGCCCAACATGCGGTGGTAAGCGCAAAAATTGGGGTGATCCCCCTTATTTGCCTCCTCCAGCTTCTTGGCCTCTGCAATCGGAAGTCTGGTTTCTTTTGAAGACTCTTGAAAATTTTCTTTACCGATTCTCTTTTAAAGGGATAAGGACGAGCCAATCTCTCTTTAATAGTCATCGGGTAAGGTCCTCTAGTGGGTTGAGAAGTTACCTGAAATGGTTGAGATTTCTGAATTTGTTGATTGGTAGGATTACTTGATTGAACATTTACCGGCTTCTTCCCCTTGTCGACTGCTGAAACCGTTGCTGCCCTCTTTTCAAAGGATTTTAACGGTTTACTAACCTTCTTATCTTCAGTAGAATCCTTCAAGAATGGCATTTTGGAAGCCTCTTCTTGTAGATTACTAGCTTTATTAAGAAGCTTTTCGAAGGTTTTGATTGTAAACCCTTTTAACAGAAAAGTAACGGGCCCGTGGATATTCTTTAGAAGAATCTCCACTGCATGTTGCTCTTGTAGTTGGGGTTCACATTTCATCAAGAGGTTTCGCCACCTCAAGATGTAGTCGACTAAAGACTCGCCCGGTTTTTGCTTTTCGATGACGAGATCACCAACGGTTACATGTTATTGAGCTCCTGAGAATCTCTTTAAAAAGAGACCCTCGAGCTCTGTGAAAGTTTTTACAGAATCATTTGGTAAATCTGCGTACCACTCAAAAGCAATACCAGACAAACTACTCACAAATTGACGAAAGAGTAGAGCATCTGACCCTCCTGCATTGCAACAGCTTGCTCGGAAATGGGCCAGATGCTGTCTTGGGTTTTCTATGCCGCTAAAAACTTTGAAAGAAGGTGGCACAAAACCCTTTGGATAAGGAACCAAATCATATTCCTCAGGGTAGGGTCTACCCTTTGCAATAGATACAGTTCCTTGTGAATGGGCTAAGGCCTCCCTTACCTGGGTCTCAATCATCTGACGAATATCTTTTTCTGGTGGAGAAGTGACTTCTGAAAGCTTGAAACTAGAATCAACCTTCCTGCTGTGCTCGCCCGTTGTGAGTACTGTGGGCTGCAACTGCTCGGGTTTAGACTGCTGTGATTGCAAAAGCTGACTCTGCATCTGCTCAACTCTAATCATCATCTCTTCAACTTTTCTTTCAAGATTTTTAATATACTCATCCTTCTCTTTTAATCTGACAGAACTGTCTGAATCTGAGTCGACTGTTGCTGACTCTTCCTCCTTTCCAGAATGGTGCTTAGAAGGCTCAGCATCTTTAGCTGACGCGCGAGTTTCAACCATGTGGACATTCACTATTGGCTCCTCGTCAACTAGCAAGTCATCTTCATCCGGATTAAATTCTTCAACAGCCTTTTTCTTAAGGATATCCCTGATTTCTTGTACTACTTCCTCAACTGGCCTCCTATCTATTGCTTCAGTATAAATGGGTAAATATCCGTCATAATTCATCACTTGATCATATTCTTTTACATCTAGCTTATCAAAAATGTTGCTAATATTGACATCTTCTTCAGTGATTTCTTCGCTAACCAATTGATCTAACATCTCTTGATCAGGATCTTGGTCCGTCTCCTCCCCTCCGACTGTCCCGGGATCGGTAGTCGTGAGGGTGACATCCTCAGTATGGTGAGGGACATCTATCTTAATTGGTGGTGGAGGTGCTTGAACAGCAGGGGCTCCAACATCAACACGAATAGAGTCCTCACATCCCTGAACTGGGAGTCGAGGGAGTTCAACTGGTATCTGAATTTGAGGTTCCCTGAATTGAATTCCAATACATATACTGAATTTTCTTCTTGCACATGATTCTTCCGGCGACATGGGCCTCTTGCCCTTAACATCAACTGGTTTTGGCTCTTTAAAGACTTCTTTAGACTTTGCTATTACTGGGGCCAGCTTTGACAGTTTTGAAGGTGGGGTCGGTAGTCTACCACTAAAAGAGCGACTCTGGCCAGACCCCGTTAATACTATCTCCTCCGTTTTTGCAGACGGGAGGCGAGTCACCCAGTGGTATCCATCTACCAAGACCGACGTGACAGGTTATTTGACGAACTTCTTGTTCTTCCTCACTAGCTGAGGAGTCAGATTCTTAGCTTCAGACTTTTCTTCTTTCAGAACTTCTTTCTCAAGTTTGTGTGAAATCACCCCCTTCAAGTGTTTCACATATTGTTCCTTAGTCTGCCCTACTTGAGCGGCGCTAGTATGGATGATATTTCTAAGCATCCTAGCTTTCAGAACTTGTTTCTCCTTCGGGGTTCTCTTAACAGAATAGTCTACTGGGCTAGGCGGAGTGCTAGCTATCCGAGTGACTCTCTCCTCCCCTGCAGCAGCTGCGAGGGGGTGAAAACGACTCCCTTTAAGGAGTGGAGAAGAGGCAGGGATTGGCAACTCCTCAGCAGCCTCAAGATCAAGTTTACTTAAGGCCTTCAGCTCGGCCACCTTCTTGGTCTTGGTGATTTTCTTTCTTAACCTTCTCAGATAATTCTTCTTGGAATTCTTACTACCATAAAGAGTATCAAAACTAGAAGATCCTTTCTCAAGCACTCTTTTGGCCGCAGCGGCAGCTTCCAATTTTAAAGCATCTTCGAGGAATTCTTTGGGTGCATTAACGATATCTAATGCAGACCAAAGACTAGGAGGGGCATCATTTCCAGCTCCTATGGCCAACTGAACTATAGGTTTCTCTTCGCCCTCAACCTCAAGGTCCACCAAAGTGTTTCCATTCATCACCAGTCTAAGGGACTTAAACCCTATTCCGAATTGGATTGAATTTTCATAGACTAACTCTTCAACCAGTAAGTCACGGTCCATTAAAAACAGTAGTTTGCCGGCCATTGCAGATGATTTGATTATCTAAGAATTAGAAAGGAGAAGATTTGAATTAGAAACTTGAATTTGAATTTGAAAATAAATTTATATTTTATCATATATATAGGGTTATAAGAGCTATAACCCGGTATAAAATGATAGAATATGGAGACTGATTTTGATTGAAAGAGAGTTTGAATTTACGTTATATACATTCAACTACAAAAAGATTTTGTAGGAAAATGTATAACAACGATAATCTGAGTTTGATTTGGATGAGTTCGAGAGAAAATATTTGAATTTTGAAGATCTAAGAGATTTTGAACTCGAGTGTTCTACCTTAGCGATCGACTTAAGGTAGGATTTTGGGATTGAAGCTTTGAAAGTGGAATTGTATTATATGTGTCAAAATACATCAGAATGATGTAAGAAACACATAAGAATACAGACTAGAAGGTGGTTTCGAAATTTTCAAAAATCCGGCAGCATCTCCCCTTATTTTGGAACTCAATGTGTTGAATTTTCATTCAACAACAGGTTCGTAAACTATTGCAGGGAAGACTAACAAGAAAGCCTAACTCTTTCAACCTTTAAAGGATGAAATGTTAATTGCGGACTTTGGCCAGAAAGATTTGATTGTGTGTTGTATATGCTATCCACGATGATTATCGTGGGAAGTATATAACAACGACGATTAATTTGATTTAATTTTTTTTTAAGGAGATGTCTAAAAATTCAAAATTTCGGCAGCATCTCCCCTTATTTTCGGGACTCAAGGTGTTGAATTTTTATTCAACAGAAGGTCCACACTAATTAGGGGAGATTTATTTGGAATTTACTTGACTCTTTCATTCTAGTCAGTGGGCTAAGAATGAAATGTCATAGCATAATTCTACTGGTATAATTGAATTTTAAGACGAACCTTAAAAGTGAATGTTACGCTTGATCGTATATATCGGATTGAAATTGTTACAATTCAATATACAACGATACAACATAACGATTATCTAAACGTTGGAAGGATTAAAACTCTACTAAAAGATTGAGAATTTTGATCTTAAAAGTTTAGGAGATTTTCCATAAGTTATATAACTTAGCATGCCACTAGTAACCTGAGCACGCTAGTTTCTAACATTTATAGAAAAGTTTGGAAAGGGATAGGCCTGACTCTTTCGCTCTACCAATCAAGTTGGAGGCAAAATGTCCAAGCCCAATTTAGAGGGAGGTTTCCTACACTCACCTCTCATTACACATATCTTAATTGAGTTGGCCACACTCTCTCAAGGGAGAAATGGGAGAGGGACCAACGGAGAGAAGGGTAGTTAAGACTACCGATTCAATAAAATTCATATCACTATTAAAGATGGAGAGTGAGATTTTCTCCAGCGGAGTCGCCAAATTTGTTTTGGTTAAAAAATATAAGTTTTGAAAAAGAATTAATTTTCTTTGGGAAAGATTAAATTTCTAGAAGTTCAAAATTGAACGCATCATTATAAATAATATATCGCCTCGGGAGGCGAACATATTATTCTATAATTGGTTCAAATTTTAGAATTTTAGAATTCATCCTGATTATCGTAGTCAAACTTAGGAAGGAATCACATTTGACCTCGGAGAGTCAAAATGAAATTTAATCGAGTGTTTGATTATAATGATCAGGATAGGAGATCACTAAAGTCATAATCAACATAATGATAATAAAGCAATATATCTTCCCGAGAAAAGAGAATATTGCCTATTATCAATTATTTGATTGTGACAATAATGGTTGCCATTTTTTGTTTGAAATCCCAAAGATAATTAATTAAAGGTTTTGAAAATTGATTTTTAAAAATTAGGTCTGGGTTTCTAAATCTCCTACGAGCGCAAGTCCTCGTAGTTAATTACATAGTAGAAAATTAAAATTTCCTACGAAAACTCTCAATTAAAATAGCGATATGAATTTCATTTATGATTTTCAAAGTTTGATATCAAAGGAAGAAAATGGTAAATATTTCAAGTGGGATTGGTTCAAGTTTGAGCAGTTATTTCTGGAGTCAAAGGAAGAAAGGTAGGAGGTGTTTTGGGATTCTGAATTACTTCAGAAACACCCCAATCTATCCTAATTGTTAGGCTTGTATTTGATTGAAAGAAATTTTTAGTTTGATTGGTCGATTTTATTAGAAATTTGGGATTCAATTCCCAAAAGTTGAGGTCTTATGGCCCGAGCCAGCCTCAGAACCTAAGTCTAAATTAGACACTAAAAGTTAGTGCCCCGAACCTAGCTAGTGCAATGCGAATCTGGTCTTACCCCGGCCTGGATTAGGGAGCCAGCTAAACCACCTAAATGATTTTAAAATATGAGTTCGGTCTTTTTTTTAGAGTGGTAGGGACGTTATTTAAGAAAAGTTTTGAGAACGGGGCCGACATCTAGAGCTGATCCTAATTGGTCCTTTTGACTTATGTTGGGTTTGATGTCTAAATAAATGCAATTAAATATTAGACTCCTTTTAATTTGTTACTAATGCGATGCATGCTAATCGACTCGATTGAATGCAAAATCAATATGTAGCAGTTTAAAAATATTGGCTTAGAAAATAGGTTTTTCCCTAGAGATTGCATAACATCCCCTTGACAGATCGGCACCCTCATAGGCCAGGTGGTCTGCCAGAACCCGCAGGCGGGGAGATGCCTAACAAGGAAGAGAAGTTATAATATGAATGCATGAAAAACCCTCGGCGAGTCCGAGCTTACTTCTTAGGACCGTTTAGAGTTTCTATCTTTTCTTAAAATTTTTATTTAATTAAAGTAGAAGAATTTTTGACAGACCCCTAAGAGCCTAAATTCGAATTCCAGGTCAAACCAAATACGGCATGCAAATAAAAAGACTAGGAAAGCAGGAGTTCTAATGCGCAATCAAATTAAACAAATCAATCAAATTAAATTTATCAAATTGAATGTCCATAGGCAAGTGCCCTTATTATTACATCACAGAAATTTGCAAAAAATTAAAGTGGCCGGGCACCACTGACCACAACCCAGATTTCTAATCCTAAATCAAATGACTTTGAGATTTGGGATTCTTCTCGTTGTCCATTTCTTCGTCTTCTCACGAACATCTTGATTCGTGGGTTCAGGATATCCAAATGGAAAGAAACTCCCCCTTGATCGGGCTGTTATCTTTCCTCTTTGGATATTTGCAAGGTATCCTAATTTGACTTCCAAATGGAAGAAGACTCTCCCCTTTAGGGATGTCTTCACCTCTTTGGAATTCAAATTGGATATTTATATCACAATCTCAAATCATTTTAAAGAATTTACAACCTTTATAAAATCAAATTACATTAGAATTTAAAAGAAAATCTAGACTCGATCCTGCAAGGTTATCCTAATAATCAGCAATTGTATATATTCCCAAGCAGTTATAATATGAAAATTGAAATACATTTTTTCCACACTTGGCCATGCTCTTTTTATTTAAAGGGGGTCTTAAGCGCGGCAGGTACCTGTGCAAAGAGTATATAATTTTTTTTTATTAATTGCCCCCTTTAATTTCAGCTCCTTGTATGAGCATGGCCACCTGCATAAGATTGCATAAATATAATTCGTCACTAACCTAGGGGTAAATCTAACGCACAATCAATCACATAGTGCAGGAAGTAAGTAAACAAACACACTAATTCTACACTAGCAAACAGCATGCAGAAAAAGCTCGAAAATCCCGGCACACAGCGGAAAAGTAAACACCGGCCAAGCCTAAAACTAGAGTTGGTTGTCATAGAAAATCATCTACAGTGTGTTAGGTAGGTCATGTGGTTTTGATATGTCTTAAGTAGGATCATTAGATTGAAGTTGCTTAAGGTTCGATTGGTTGAAAGGCTTAAGGGATTTAAATTAGAGTTTAAATATTAATATTTTGAATCTTTTAAAATTAATTATTAATTATTTGTTGGGAATCCACCTTTGTTTCACATCGAGGCCGTGAAGTTTATTTCACCTTTCTTGGGGCTAAGTAAATAGCCTCGTAGGCCTGGGTTACCCAGTGGTACCCGATATAATTAAGTTGGTTGTGTTTGATTAAGGTTTAAGTGTTAATAAATTTTAATTTAAGTTGGTTGATTACTGATTTTAAGGGTTGGTTAATCATTTCTGGAATTTTAAAGTGAATTTGAGTTTTATGAATTTTTGGAATATTTTAATCATTTAATTAAAGGTTCAAAAAATTGACTTTTTGATTAAAGGTGTTTTTTGTAATGTTAACATTTTATTAAAATACTAGACCTTACTACAATCAGTTAGAAGGTAAGTACGTTGAAATCGGATTTTTCTGCATTTTATTGCGAAGGTTTGAAGTTTTGAACTAGGTTTGAACTACAATTTGACCAATTTGTTGACTTTTTGAAATATTATAGATTTCTGGAATTCAATATTTTTAATAAATATTAGGCATTATTATGAGTTCAATGCAAGTGAGTTTGTTCAATTTTTCTTGAATTAGTTATGGACTTTTAAAGTTTTGACTATTTATTGAATTATTGAAAATCCTTAATTAAAGGCACTTTTTGTGGTTTTGCTCCAAATGAGTTCCCAACTCCTTAAAATCAACTCCAAAGGTCAGGAATGACCTAAGGAGAGATTCCCAAGTGTTTGGGAAATTTTTGGAATTTTTAATTATTATTAATTAATTATATTAGTTAAAAAAATGAATTTCACTTAAAATTAAACTAGGGCTAAGTTTGCTGTCAAATTAAGTTGGTTTTAATTTTCATTGATTAAGCACTTAATTCTGGTCAATTAGAGGGGTTTTACATAATTTTCGGGTTTGAAATGGATTTATTACAATTTCTGGAAGTTTCAATGGCTTAATTAAGGGTTAAACTTAGGAAATTCGATTAAGGGGCTGAATGACTTCTAAAATCAGCAAAACTTTTCCCTAAGGCTGAGAATGTCGCTATGTTTGAAATATTCAAATCTCAAGTTCAAATGAAGTGTGTCCTAACCACAATGCATTTCTAAGTTATCTAACCAAAGTCCTTAATTGTTGTCCTTAATTGTGTCACGGTTTAATAGGTTTGAATCAATGTTTTAACTAACCCTTGGACAACATATAAGAAAACATGCACAAGCACATTCAAGTCCTTAAATCTAGGAGAACCTAGGCTAAGTGCATGTGTGTGTTTCCTAAGCATGCCAAGATTAACATTAATTAAGATGACTAAAAATATGATTAGTGAATAATTAACATGCAATTATTCACTAATCAAATTCCCCATAAATTCCATTCATATATTCAACCTATACTTAAACTTTCAAGGGATATCTCAAGCTTGGAAGATTTAAACATATATAATTTTAAAGTAGATTTTAAAATATATAAATATATATAAATACATATATGTGTAAATATATATATTTCAAAATAAAATAATTAAAATAAATTTTGAGGGATTGAGAGACCCACTGAATTTTCAAAGTCATTTCAACTTAAACTTTCAATTTTTAAAAATAATTAATATAATATTCAATTAAATACTAATTAAATATTAAAGATAATTAAATAATTCAAATTATTACCAAAATTTCCTCAAATGGTTTTAGAAATATGCTCTGGAAGTTCAAAATACTTTGAAATAAATTTCCCTTAAATTTTAGAAATATTTGGATTTATTTTAATTAAATAATAATTAAAATAACAAAATAGTTAATATTTAAAATTACCAAAAATATATAGAATATTTTAAAGTAATTTTATTTTTAAATTAAAGGCCTTGAAAATCCGAACAGTTTGATATATTATATGGGCTTTTGTGATTAAAAATGAAATTTTAATCATTTTTTGAAGTTTCAGTTAATTAAATAGTTTAAAAGAAAATTAAATTAAGTTAAATCCAGTTCTGGCGGCTGAG
The DNA here is from genome assembly GCA_022539455.1 of Dendrobium nobile. Classification (NCBI taxonomy): domain Eukaryota; kingdom Viridiplantae; phylum Streptophyta; class Magnoliopsida; order Asparagales; family Orchidaceae; genus Dendrobium; species Dendrobium nobile. Next base: position 34,434,497 of record CM039718.1, on the reverse strand, counting down.
TGTCCACATGGCGCGTTTTGGTTGGCTGGACCAAAACACGTGACAATCATTATCTGCAAATGTGCGGCGGCGGCTGGGGTCCACACGGCATCTACTTAACCACGTCAGCAGTTGACAGCCGCCGTCCGATCAAGTGCCTATTCCATTCAACGACGGGGATCAGATCTTACCGTCCGATCTCGGTTGAGCAAGATCAAACGATGGAGGGCTCATCCCATGGTTCCGAATGGGCGGCTAGGATCGAGACGGACTACAGCTTGAGCCGTGGGATCAGACACACGTTTGATTAATGCATGGAACGGCTTGATCTGGACCGTTGATCGTGCGATCAACGGTCCAGAATACGTACGCCTGAGCCAAATCGTGAAAACGCCCTAGAACTCACTTTTTCAAGTTTTCTCTTGATCGGATCGATCAATCGTGATGAAATTTTAAATAATGATTGTTATTGTGAACATAATAATTGGGGATGTAATTTAAAGACTTAATATGCGCTATAAAAAAATGTTATTTAATCTAATGTTCCTAGATCTAGGGTTTGAGTTTTTCACCTCGATTTTGGACGGATTGAACCGCTTATAGAATTGTTGCACTTGTAGACTGTCCACGCTCCTATTTGTAGAAGACTCCTCAGTCTGAAAGCTCCTGGATTGAGTGCAACGAAAGCTTGAATGGAACGCCCCCTGTCTCACCGGAAAGATGGTCGCCGACGACTTTGACCGACGGGATTTGAGTGAGGATGTGTGGAGGGACCTCTGAGGAGCTCAATGGAACAGGGGACTGGGTTTGAGAGAGCTTGAGTGGAGAGAGAGGCTAGGGTTTTCGAATGAGAGCACATTTCCTCCTTTTTGCTCTATTCAATCCCCTCCAAATTGAATAGAAGGCTGAGATCGTTTGAGAGAGCTCCTGGATGATTGCCACCTGTCCAGGGAGTTGGTGGGAGTAGGAGGAATCAAGGACAAGGGTACATCCTATGTGTAAAGGGCTTTTTGTCTCACATGAACCCAAGGATTTGGTTCTAGCCACTTGATTATGATCTAACTATTGGGGGTTACTTTAGGAAGCTTCTAGAGAATATTCTAATGGCTGGAGTTATTTAAAATTGAGTGGATTAGCTTAAGAGGTTAATTTGGCCTCTTAAGGAGCTCATTTGACCACTCATTGACATGTTTGACCAGTCAATGGGTCAATGGATGGTGAGTTGGCAGTGAAGAGAGCTTTGATTTGCTGATTGGGTGACATGCCATAACTCTAAAGGAATTAAATTGGGTTATAATTATATAAGCTTATGTCAATAAAGATTTGACCAAATGCTTTGACCCGACCAATCAAAGTCATTATGTTTTGACTCATGGAGAATTTATATATATTTTAAAGTATGGAATGGAGTAGTGTAGAAACATTAAGGTGTTTGATTTGATTTGATGCATAGGGTAGAACCTATGTGAATTAGTTTGATCAAATATAGGTTTAGTTGACTAAGTCAACTAATGACTGAGTAAGATGACTGGTCAAGTTTGATTAAGTATTTGGAGTCTAGTGAGGGTGATTCCAGGGTTTAAATGGGTCATTTAGGTCAAAACACCTATTTGGACCCTTAAAGGGCCTCTTGGGTCAAACCTGTTGACTTGGTCAACCAGGTTGACCCAGGGGTTGGGAATGGGTCCAAAAGGTTTGAAATGAAATTTTAAACTTGTTGGAAGTTGTTCCAAGCAAATTAGAGGTCGTTTGGTTTGAAATGGGTATTTGTGCCCTATAGGGGTATTTTGGTCATTTTTGAGCTCATGCTCACTGGGGGCTGAGATGAGTCCAAAAAGATTCAGTTTATTGATCAACATATCAGGGTTAATGTTTTGAAAGTGACTAGAGGCTTTGGTGAAGGCTCTAAGGTCAGAAACTTCTACGTGACAGGTCCAGTGGCATGGGCTGTAAATATTTGAAGGTTTTACAGCTTTTGGATTTTGATTTAGTTTCTGGGGTTAGAAGCCTCAGAATGAGCTCAAATTTGGTGGGTTGCCTCCAGAGACATGTCCCATCAGTATGAAACTGACAGACTCTGAATCGGAGGTCATTTGATTAGGATTTGAAATGTTTGAAAATTCACTGAAAAAGGCATTTAGGATTATGTCTTTTAGCATGTGATTTTGGTTTCAAATTCTGGATTTGGATTGGGTTTTGGATTTGATTGATTAAATGTCTGGATTGATTTATGATCTAGATAGATCCTAAATTCTGACTTCTACAAAGATCTTAAGGTCTAGAGTAGATCCTAAGGTCTAAAGTCTAGAAGGATTCTAGGATAACTCCTAAGGTCAAGATTCTAGGAAGATCCTAGAGTTTGAATTTTGATTTGGAAATTAAATTGATTTAGGGTCAGTATTGGTCCAAGTGACCTCATACAAAAATGAGGTCAACAGTAACCCATAAAGAATAGCCATACATGTAGAATACTCCAAATTGCCATTAATAATAGGCCCCGCAAAGGCCAAAACCAACTTACCATTAGAATCCATGATCAAACCACCATAGCCATAGGCTTGACCAGCATGACAGCCATGAACATTAAGTTTAAAAGTATTAGGAAAAGTTTTAATCCAATAAATAACATTAATAGCAACTGGAGTACTCATCATACTCAACCCCAAAGAAGAGGTAAGATGAGGATAATTCTTAAAACATTTAACAGAAATCAAATTAACAGCCACCATAGCTAACACTTTATCTGTCACCCTTTGAATAATATTGAGGTGGTTCATCCTAACACCATTAAACAAATAATTATTTCTTTCCAGCCAAATAAACCACAAAATAAGAGAAAGGGATAATATTACGAATGTTACCTTTGCCATCAACAAACCAAGCCTTAAGAAAGGCGTTAAGAGAAAGATGAGCATTAAAAATATTCAGTTGAAAAGCTCATAGAAAAATACCCAAGTTTTAACAGCCACGGGACCAGAGATAAAGATATGATGCATGTTTTCAAAGTGGAAGCAACATTGGCACTTAGATGCAAGAGAAAAACCTTTTTTAATGAGGTTATCTTTGGTAGGAAGAAGTTTATGAAGGATTCTCAACATAAACATAGAGACAGTTTTAGGGATGCTCTAGTGCCAAATGTTAGCAAAGATCTTATCCATAGTCCCTTTACTTCTAAACAAAAGCCACACATGCTTAATATGGAAAGCCCCATCATTAGAGCAATCACACATAATAACATCTTTAGAATGAATATTTATAGGTAAGTTAAGAATCCTTGTAATAACACAGTCCGGGACATAGTTCGAAAGCTTGTCAACATCCCAACTATCTTTAAAGAAAAAATTAACTTTAACAGAATTAGAAGAATAAGTATGCAAAATGGAATCCAAGGAGTCCTTACCAATCCATTTATCTTGCCAAAAGAAAATGTTCCCCCCACCAAGCCCCCAAGACAGAAGGAGCTCCATTTCCTATTTAAGCTTACACAAACATCTCCAAACTTTGGAATCACCAGGTTTAGCCTAAATAACAGTGGGACGAAAATCCCCACAATATTTAAAAAGCATAAACAGAGACCAAAGGCTCTCTTTAGAATTCAATTTAAACCAAAGTTTAAAAGAGAAGACCACATAATTTTAGAAGAAGAGTTGGAGCCCTTTCAAAAAAACTTATTAATAATCTTGTGAATCCTATTACAAATAGACTGAGTAGGAAATAAAGTTTGAAAGATATAAACAGGTAAAGCACAAAGCACACTTTTAATTAAAGTAATACGACCACCAAAAATTAAGAAATTAGAATCCCACGATAAAAGTTTGTTATGAACCGAGTCAATAAGATCATAAAAAAGGAAAGTATGTTTTCTACCTTTGAATAAGGGAACACCAAGGTACTTGATAGGCAAATTAGTGTGAGTAAAGTCCATAGCATCTTTAATAGCATGAATACGATTATTGGGAATGCTTTTAGAAGTAATGAAAGAACATTTATTTTTACTAAAAGTAAGACCACAAACTAATTCAAAAGTATTTAGAAAAGGCATGATTTTCTGAACTCTATTAATAGCAGCATTAGAAAAAACAATAAAGTCATCAGCAAAGAAAAGGTGGGATAAATGAAAGCCTTCCATACTTCTATAATAAAGGCTAGGATTAAGTTCAAATAAATTAGAAATACCTCTAGAAAGAAATTTAGCCGAAATAATAAACAGCGCAAGAGAAAATGGGTCACCTTGCCTAATACCATGCGAAGACTTGAAAAAACCATGGTTAGAGCCATTAATAATAATAGAAAAGTAGACATTTCAATACAATCTTTAATGAGGGAAATAAAGGTAGAGTTAAACTCAAACAGATCCAGCATAATTTAAATGAAACTCCAACTAATATTGTCATAAGCCTTGGCAATGTCCAGTTTTAAGATCATATTACCCCCCCTAACTTTAACATCTAAATCATGAGTCAATTCTTACGCCAAAAGAATATTATACGTAATAGCCCTACCTTTAACGAAGCCCATTTGAAAAGGAGAGATAATTTTAGGCTACGTAGAAGATAATCGATTAGAAATAATCTTAGAAAGCAGTTTATTAAAAAAGGTGCAGAGACTGTTAGGCCTAAAGTCATCCCACGTTTGAATAGCAGAACCTTTAGGAATAAGAACAAGAGAGGTCGACATAAAAAATTTAGGAACCAGGTTTCCCTGAAAAAAATCAAGAATAGCCTTAAAAATATCATCACCAATAATAAGCCAACATTTTTGAAAAAATAGGGTCGTGTAACCATCCGGACCAACAACCGAATCACTATTCATACCAAAAACAGTATCTTTAACCTCCTCAAAGGATGGAGATGAGGAAAGGAAGATATTATCCTCATGAGAAATATGGTTAGGAATAAAAGAGTGATCCATAGCTTGAATAGGATTAAAGACATTATTAAATGGTTTTTGAAGTGATTAATAGTAAGATTGGCAATCTCAATAGTATTATTAGAAAAGGAGCCATCATCTCTTTGAGTATTAGTAATGCTATTCATAGCCCTTTTCCTCTTAGTTAAAGCATGAAAGTACCTAGTGTTACAGTCACTCTTAACCAAGTGCTTGGCAGCAGCTTTCTGCTTCCAAAAAACCTCTTCCTAAGCTTGAAAATTAAAGAGATCAAGTTTAGATTGATTAAGCAAATACATATTAACAACAGAAGGGTCAACTTGATAAGCAATTTCATTAGAAGCAACACATTGCTCAGATTGCAAAATGTTAGTAAAATTATTTCTAAAAGTATTACGATTCCACCAATTGAGAACATATTTCAATCCCTTAAGCTTGAACCAGAGCCTTTTCATACCAACAAATGAGTTGTCAAGATAAAGGGGAGCCAACAAATTATCCTTAACAACCTCAAAGAAAGTATTGTTAAGGAGCCTCATATTCTGAAATCTAAATTGAGAAGAAGTATTAATAAAATTATTGTTAATGTTCAAAAGTAAAGAAGAGTGATCCGACAAGGTTCAACTCAGATGCAAAACCTTAGTAGAACCAAAAGCATTAATCCACGAATCATTGAAAAGAACATGATTAAGTCTTTGCCACAGATCACCCCTATTCCAAGTAAAATTATTACCAGTATACTCAATATCAATCAAGTTGCAAGAAAGGATCATGTTATTAAAATCAGCCATATAGCGATGAGAGGGGGTTGAACCACCGGTTCTCTCAGAAGGAGAAGTAATGGCATTAAAATCACCACCAACTATCCAAGGTAATTGACAGAGACTATTAAAATTAATAAGCTGATCCCATAAAATTTTTCTTATATAAAGAGAAAAGGCATCATAAATAAAAGAAGTAAAACATTGAAAATTAAAGGCCTCAATCTTATAATGCAGCACCTGATTAAAATCACCAACAACATCTACTTTAAACGATAGTTTAAAAAAACCCAAATTTTATTAGAAGTATTAGACACAACATTATTAAATCCAAGAAACCGAGAGGTACTAGATAATCTAGTAGCCAGAATAAGAGGCTCAAGCAAAACGAAAATAGAAATATTGTGAATACGAAATAAATTTTTAACATGAATCTTAGAAGAAGGACAACTAATGCCCCTAACATTCCAAATAATTGTACTAAACATTAAAACTAATTAATGAGAAGAATTTGAGTGAGTATTTCTAGGGGTGCTTTTAGGTGGTTGTATTGTAACATGCTTGGGCTTTCGGCCCCTTTTATTCTGAATTTTAAGAAAACTAGTATCATTATCATCAGAAGCAAAGCATTTAGAAGCCATCATGACTTCATTAGTGTCAGAGAGATAATCACTATTGTAATTAGAAGAGGAAAAATCCTTACCATCACCACGAAGATGAGGTTCATCATCAACCAAAACCTACCATCCTCCTCCCCGAATCATAATTCTTTCTCTCCACATCAATAAGGATAGATGTAGGTAATGGATTATGATCCAAAGCCAAAATTTCTCCCTCCTCTAAGCAAGGAGCAATTTTTTCCTGAACACTGTCAACCAATTGTAAACCATCATTAGAAACCATTTCCGTAAACTTACCTCCAGGCTGGCCAGCAACCATATCTTCGTTAAGCTTGTTTTGTAAACTACCAGAAGTGGACAGATCTACATTATCCACAACAATAGCAAGATTACCCTCACACTTAATAGAGTCAACGTTAATTAAATTTATAGGAGGAATATCATCAGATACAACTTCTTCTACCAGAGGATTAGCAGCAATAAAATCCTCATTTATCTCATTCTGCGACCGGCCCAAATTGTTCTCAGAAATAGTTTTACCTATAGTATTGGTGTCAGATGACTGCTTCATATTGTTTTTATTAGGCCGTAAATGAGGGTTTTTTCAGAAACATTAATTCACTCCATGCCCATGCATCTTACAAAAAGAATAGAAAATAGGTAAGTTTTCAAAATCAACTTTTTGAAAATAACCTTTCATTTTTGAACCAATACAAATTTCAGTAGGATGTTTCTTAGAAACATCCAACTCAACCAAAACCCTAGCCATAGACGGATGGGAAACAGATGCAGTGGTTTGATAAGTCTGTAAAGGACGACCAAAGATAGAAGCTAAACCAAATAAGATTTAATGATTAGAAAAATGCAAAGGCAAATTAGGAAAAGAAATCCAAATCGGTGCCATAGGCGATTCTTCTCTAACATCAAAATCAGGAGTCCATTTCAAAAGACGCATTTGACAAGCTTGAATGTGATAAGAGCGCCAAGCAAAAAATTGTCTATAATCAGGATCGTTAGCTAACTGGATCGCAATATGCCTCTGATCCAATAACCCCACATGGAAGGAGCCTGAGAGCTTAAGATTCACAAAAAATTTACAGATAACATCCAGATTAGGCCTCCTTAAAATAAATTTACCAACTAATGTTAAATCATAAGGAGCAGCTAACAGATCCACCACCAAATCCTCAAAAAGATGGGCTGGACAGCCCTTAAAAGACAAGTGCACAAAATTCTGTTTCGGACTAAAGGAAGAAGATCTAGCAAGAACATCTCTAAAAGACCGAGATTTCCCATCTAAAGATGAAGATAATGGGTTAGATGATGACTGGGTCGTCATCTACCCACAACAGAAAGCTAAGAAAACAACAAAATCAAGACACTAAAAAGGTGTATGAGCAAAAAGATGGAAAGCCAAACCGAAACAATAAAGAAATGCCAGCCAGGAGGGCCAGAACAACGCTCGGATGGGAGAAGCCCTAAATCGCCCAGAAATCACCTTCGAGAGTAGAGAGATATGTTGAGCAACGATGTTAAATTTTATATTATAAAATACCTGAAAACAAGATGACTGGTATGTTGAACTTGGTTTTTCTTGAATTACAAAAAGATCATGAAATCTTTAGGAAAGATCCCACACTGAATGATAATAGCAACATGAAACTATTGAATGAATATGATGAATTAAATAAACAACATGAACTATTAGAATCATCCCATACTGAACATAAAAATGATTTTAAAATATTTATGGATGAATCTGATAATAAAGAGCATTATTTGAAATTTGATAATATTGTGTTAGAAATTAGAAACTCATTTTTTAAAGCTCAATTAAAAGCACTTGAAAATAACAGGATTCCACCTACATTGTATAATTTTTTAATCATGATAAAAAGACAAAAAATTTAAAACTAAGAAAAGATAATATAATGTACGTAGATTAATAAATCCGTTTCCTAGAGTAAGATAATTTTGTTGTGAATTACTTGGGCATATCTCACACACTTATACTATTCATAATAAAACTTATTTAATATGGAAATCTAAGATACCAATAAGTTATATCAAACATGCATCTAGTTTATTTTTTCCAAGAGGAGAACCCAAACTTATTTGGGTTCCCAAGACTAACATTTGATTATCTTGTAGAAATACTCTCATAGAAGACCTCGTGAGAGCATTTAGTATATGGATAGCAGATATTAGAAGTATATGATTGGAGACACTACATAATTCATATTTCTAGAAGCTAGGAATGGAGTCAAGGTTATATTAGAGACAATAGCACTAGGAAAGTGGTAGGCATAGGTATGATTGGAAAGTTGAATAATTTTTTCATTGAGAATGTTTTACTTGTAGAAATCTTAAAGAATAATATGTTGAGTATTAGTCAGCTATATGATAAGGGTTATAGTGTGAAATTTTTTCTCACTAGCTGTATATTAAGCTAAAACAGAAATAATGTACTACATGAAACTAGGGTGAATAATGTATATATGCTTGATTTGAATTGTATTAAATCTTATAATACTTTTTTTATTCTTAAAACCATTAGTGATTAATCTTAGTCATTGCATAAGAAACTTTGTCATGCAAGCTTAAAAAATCCTTATGAAAATTACACAAAAAAATTGGTTAGAGAGATACCCAAACTAGACTTTTCTAAGAATCACCTGTGTGATGCATGTCAATAAGGAAAACAACTGAAGTCCTACTTTCATTCCATTAAAGATCTTAGGATTAACAAACAATTTGAAATAATTCACATGGATCTTTTAGGATCAGTTAGTACTGTAAGTCTAGTAGGTAAAGTATTTAGATTTATGATTGTAGATGATTTTTCTAGATTCAATTAGGTTAAATTTTTATTTCATAAGAGTGAATAATCTGAGAAATTTATTAGTTTTTTAACTTGGATTCAAAGAAAGCTAGGGTGTGAGATTTTAATAATTCAAAGTGATCATGTATGTGAATTTGAAATTGAAAAATTTGAAATTTTTTATAAGAGGAAGGAATTGATAACAATTTTTCAGCACCTAGGACCCCTTAGTAGAATGGGTTAGTGGAGAAAAAAAATAGAACATTAATTGAAGCTTCTAGAACCATGTTGATAGAATACTCACTTCCAAAATATTTTTGGGCTGAAGCTGTCAATACAACTTGTTAGGTTCCGAATAGGGTGAACATTAGATCTAAATTTAATAAAATATCCTATGAACCTCTTAAGGGTAGAATACCAAATTTGTCACATTTGTATGTTTTTGGATATAAGGTGTTTATATATAATAATGGGATAACTCCTTTAGAAAAATTTGATCCAAAATATGATAAAGGAATTTTTCTTGGATACTCTAGTGATGAAAAATCTTATAGAGTTTTTAACAAGTTGGTAGTTGAGGAGCTGACACATATTATTTTTGATGAATCTGGCATTTTGGAAGAGCCAAGGTTGGAAGAGGATCATATTGAAAATAACTCCCAAGGAATTTAAAAGATAAATTTGGAAGAAAATATAGAAAAAGAAAACCTCTTGCCTAGAGAATGGAAATTTTCTAAGAATCTCCCCAACGAATTGATTTTAAGTGAATCTAATAAGGGTGTTAGGACTAAGCTTGGACTTAGCAAAGAGGTGAATCATTCTACTTTTATATCAATGGTTGAACCCACAAATATAACTCAAGTATTTCAGATGAATTTTAGAGTTTGGCGATGCAACAAAAATTTAATTAATTTATAAGAAATGATGTTTAAGAATTAATTGAAAGGCATATGGATCAAAGTATTATTGGAACTAAGTGGGTGTTCAAAAATAAAATGAATGATTTAGGAGTTGTAATTATAAGTAAGGTGAGATTGATATCAAAGGAGTATAATCAAATATAATAGATAGATTTTGAAGAGACTTTCACTCCTGTAGCAAGACTTGAAGCAATTAGGGTTTTGTTAGCCTTTACCATTTTAAAGGTTTTTAATTGTTTCAAATATATAAGAAAAGTGCCTTTTTAAATGGGGTGATACAAGAGGATATTTATGTTGAACAACATCCAGATTTTAAAAATTCTAAATTCCCTAATTATGTGTTTAAATTGAAAAAGGCATTGTATGGACTAAAACAGTCACCTAGGGATTAATATGAGAGGTTAAGCACTTTCCTATTAAATATATCTTTTTTGAAAGGAAGTGTTGACACCACTCTCTTTTTGAAGAAAATAGGAGATGATATACTCATTATATAAATTTATATTGATGATATAATATTTAGATCTACAAATAAAAATATTTGTGATGATTTTTTAAAACAATGAGTAGTGCATTTGAGATGAGTTTAATAGAAGATTTGAGTTATTTTTTTGGTTTTAGCATTAAGTAAAATGAGAAAGGAACTTTTCTTAGTAAATCTAAGTATATTAAGGAAATCATCAAGAAATATAAAATGGATAATATTGAACCTGTAACTACACCTATGAGTTCCTCAATACAATTGGATAAGGACCCTAAGAGAAAATCTATTGATCAGAAGAAATTTAGAGGGATTATTAGATCATTGCTTTACTTGACCCCTAGTAGACCATATATAATATTTAGTGTTTATTTATGTGCTAGATTTCAATCTGATCCAAAAAGACCACATTTGTAGTAGTAAAAATAATTTTGAGATTTTTTTTAGGAACTCAAAATTTAGGGATTTGATATCCTAAGCACAGCTCTTCATTTTAAAATTGTTAAATATTTTAATCCAGACTTTGTAAGTTATAGGATTTATCAAAAAAGTACAACTAGAACATGTCAATTCATAGGAAACTCTTTAGTTTCTTGGTCCAGTAAGAAATAAAATTTTGTAGACCTATTTAATACTGAAGCAGAGTACATTACTGTAGGAAATTATGTGGCACAAGTTCTTTGGTTAAAATTATAGTTGATTGATTTAAGATTTTTGATTTGCACAATTATAATATTTTTGTGATAATACTAGTGTCATTTGCATTTCAAAGAATCCTATTCAACATTCTAGAACCAAGCATAGAGACATAAGACATCACTTCATTAGAGATCATGTAGCTAAGGGAGGAATAGAATTGAATAATGTTACTACAGAAAATTAATATCTAGATATTTACACAAAACCATTTTCCTTTGACACTTTTAGCACCTTAAGAACCAAGTTAGGTGTGATTGATTTTAATTCTTAAATAAAAAATACTATAAACTTGATGTGTTGTCAATATGTGTCCGCTTAGTTTGTCTCTGTATGTTTATTTTTGTTGGTTTGTGTGTATTCTGTTTTGTATTTTTTTTTTTTAGACTGGTGGCATGTCACTTGATGTAAAATGATAGATTTTGGGAAGTTTTTTGATTGTTATGTATTGCTTTCTATATGTTCTATTCATACTATATGAATTTTTTTTTGTCCTGAACAAATTCTGTATCGTATATATGATAGTTTTTTGAGTTAAGCAAATGAAACTTAGTTTTTTTTATAGGTTTCATACTATACAATGTCATCTTCATCCTGTATAATTTGCACAATTTTGTCTGTACACATGGGGGACAGTGTTTTAAAAAATGTTAGTTATTTGTTACTAATAATACGTATGAAATTATTTTCATCTGCACGATCTAAATGTCAATTTTTATGGGGGACGAACCTAACCGCCCTCAAAATAATCTTTAATATTTTGATCATCCTTGATGAACACCTGTTCGTCTGTACAATTGTGTAGTAAAAAATCCTATATGAAATGATGCCTTAGAAATGGCATTTTAAGGAAAGCCGCTTCAATTTTGGACATTTCCGTTTGTACGTATGAATATATTTTTGTCCCGTACAATTTTATAATCGAACGTATGAACCATATTTTATATGGTATGATTGTTCATTTTTCTTTAAATAGTAGGGTCTTTCAAATCATTTTCATTCACTTTCATATCCATTTCAGAACCTTCTAGAGCCATTGCTTAGAAATGGCTAGTTCTAGCAAATGACCTCATGGTTCTAAGTATTCTTCTTCTAGAAGTGGTGGGGATGACAACTTCATATCTAAGAAAAATGAGGGTGCATATTTTAGTTATATTGCTACCAAGATCAACCCCTCTAGACTTCTTATTAAGGTGATCTTTACTTTTATGTCATGCCTTTGTTTGCCTCAACTTAACTTTCATTCATTCTTACTCTTATTTATGCCTACCACAATATAACTTTCTAATATTTCTTGGCCAATATTAGAGTAATGATGACCACTCTAGGATATCTTCTTATGTTCAGAAATAATATGTAGAAATAACCAAGAAAGATTTAGGCAACTTTCTTCGTCATAGAACCTAGGGGATTCGAGCCCACACTTTGACCTCTTGAGCTGACTTTGATTGGTTTAAAATTAATAAAGTTCTTAAAGGTGTCTCCCAAGATAGTTATTTGCCTCAAGTTTATACTTTGAATCAAAATACCCATATCATCCAACATATTTTAAGAACTTAAATTATTCCTAAAGCTTTTGATCGAGTAAATATGACTCCACTATTGTCTATTGTCACCTATCTAATTATGACTAAAAAGCCCATTAATGAAGCCCAAATCATTATGGACTACATATACAACCTTTTTGAAATTTGACTTCCACACCATAAGAGGAAGAAAAACATGGTTTTAGGACATCTTGTTGCCTACATTCTTCATAAGAAGTACAATATGATTCATCCTGATCCTCTCACTGAACTATTAATCTACTTCATTGATGCCTCTTTTCTAGAACTTTTTGGGAGAGATCAAAATTCTGATAGTGATGCTTTGAGGGAGAAGGTGGAGCTCTTGCACTTGATCCAATACCAACACCTGGATCTGACCATTACTTATACCAAGAAATGGTCCATCGCTTTGATAGATTAGAGACTCATTCTCATCAACATTTTGATAAAATTGAGAATAAGTTGACTCAACAGGATGCTCGTTATAATGAAGATATGGGTCGGATCCATAATCAAATTGACATGGTGAACATGAATGTAACTATGATGAATAGCTATTTTTAAATGTTCAACCCACCACCTCCTCCAAACTAGGGTCCCTCAGAATTCTAGATGTCCTTCATTGTTGTTCTTTCTACTGAGCTTGTGTGTTTGCTGTTATGATGGGTTTTCTTCTATGACTGTAGTGTTTTTTATGTGTTGTTTAGTTTCTATGCGATGATGTTAAGTGTTGTTAAGATTGATATCATTGGAAATGAATGTATGTGATCTATTATGGTATTAATGAAAAGTGCTATATTTTGATGACATGTTTTAATTCTTGCTTCTTGAAATGTTTGTATCTCTAATGAGATAAACTTTTTAAAATTGATCATTGAGATGTTCTATAAATTATTTTCCTCTACAAATTAACTTTCTTACAAAATCTAATCTTTCAAAAATTTAAATTAAAATTATAACTAAATTTAGATAAGAACAATTTCATGTTCTTTTAGTCAAACACATTTGAAATATAATTATTGAAAGATTGATGTCTTATTATTATTTTATTATTTTTTCAATATATTTTATTTTTATTATTAGCTAAATTTACATTTAGATTACAAATATTGGAAAGATCTAAAGAGTAAAATCAAAAGAAATGCACAAAGTGCAAAAATAGAAAAGATGAGCAATAGTTCGCAAAGTGGAAAGAGGCACAAAATAAGCCCAAATAGAAAAGATGTACAAAGCGTGCCATAATTTTTTTAAAAGATGTGCAATATTGCCAATTAATTTTTTTTTATTATTGTGTTCTTTCCGCAATTATTTAATCTATAGTCAAGATCCATCTAACTAAGAATCATATTCCATATTGAATTTGAAGTTAACTAATCTTTATTTCATCATTTTTGTGATAATAATCTTTATTTGAATTGTCTTGCATGTACAATGATCTTGATTGACTTTTTTTATCTTAGTTGTTCTTTGATTTAAAATTTTGAATTTTTCCTTTTTAGTATTATGAAATTAATATTGTATTTTTAATTGGTTTAAAACCCTTTTCTCTTCAACTCTTTTGATTTATCTTTTGAAACATCTCATTTCATGTAGTACTTCCTTTTTTATTATTGTCAAAAGTGGGAGTTATAATATTGTTTATTTGATTGATAATTACTATTTGATAATTTGTGCGCTATGTGTATGTGCAGATTTTGTATTTATATGTTTTTAATGCATGTGTGATTGAATATTCATTTTTCATTTGTGAATGTTTTTTATTTGAGTTCATGTATTTTTTTTGAGTTGTTTTTGATTTGGTGTACTTTTATTTTTAGGTTTATTGTTTTTGATGTTCATGGGAATCCCTTATTTTTTAATTTCTTATTTATTTTGGGGGAGCAAAGGATAAAATTATTTTAAATAGTAACTCAAACAATAATTATTTTGCCATCATAAAATGGGAGAGATTATTATAACTTTGTTTTCATAACTATATTTTTATATAATGTGTATTTTTGATGATTACAAAACATTATTGTATTGATTACTATTTCTCCTAATATATATTAGAAATAGTACTTTTGTTATTTGTGTGTACTCATGTTTCAGGGATATCATATCCCAGATAGTTGAAGACTTCAAGACATATTAGATTAGGGTTAATTATATTTGAAATCTATGTTTTTTATACTTTTCTTTAGTCTGAGAGAGTGTGATTGTAATTGGATAACCATGTACACACACTAGGGAAGTGTAAACATTTATAAATTTTTAAAACTAATTGTACTATATGATTTTAGATAGTACGGGATTATTTGGTGTGAGTGTTCCTTCAGAAGCAGTTAATCAAATCATGGATGAAAAAATTTTAAGTGCTGTTCATACTGTACGAAGTTGCCTTCATACATACGACATCCAAAGTACGAAATTGATGCATACATTTTCATCCATACAAACAGGTAAGTTTTTTGAACTGTTTCTTTAGGATAATCTTGGGTTCATACTGATGACATCTAGAGTACAAAATTGATGCATACATTTTCATCCATACTAACAAGTAAATTTTTTGAACTGTTCGTCCGGGATGAACTTGGGTTTGTACAGACGACGTCCAGAGTTTGAAATTGAATCATACATTTTCATCCATACGAACAACAAAATTTGTTGAACTATTAGTACTATTACAAACTTGTGTCTGTACAGACAATTCCAAGTATATAAAACGGACTCGTCCATTTTTGTACCAAACAAAACATAGTTTGATTAAAGTAGTTTGTATTGTACGATGTCAGTTTATAAAGATGAATTTTTGTGTATGAATTTGGTTCATACAAGATCATACGAATAAATTTTGAACTATTGATTTGTATGATCGTTGATCATATTATACGATCGTGGATGGTCATAATTAAAATTTTTAATTTTCTGGATGATTTTTGGAGACTTCATATAAATAGTCTTAAAAATGGACTAAGGACGAGTCCTTCTTCATTTTTCTTGAAGATAATAAGTGTGCGAGTGATTTGGGACAGTGTTTGAGAGAGAATTCTTGCAAATTGAGAGTGTGAAGGGTTCACAAGGTTACTCAAAGGTGTGAATCTCTTTGTGTTTATAGCAAATATCTTCTTTACTTCCTTAAATATGCTCGAGGGAAGATCTTTGGAGCAGTTCTTGTTCTCTATTTACACTTGGAGAGTGTGAAAGCACACCGGTTCTCTACTGATAGTTATAGAGTGCAAAAGATGTCGGTACTATGCAGACACTTGGAGGGTGTGAAAGGATGATGGTACTCTAACACATTGACGATTAGTGGAAGAGAGGGTAATTATATAGGCTTCTCCACCTTACTATGGAAGAAAAAGAAAAGTCATTGTGGTAATAGTGCAATACCTGAAAAGGGTGTTATCAGGGAGTGGACATAGGCATAGTTGGACCGAACCAATATGAACTGTGTTCTTTTTATTTTGTGGTAATTTTATTTTCCAACACTTTATATTTTTTATGGTTGAAAAGTTTTTATTTTGAAAAATTTTCTTTGAAAAAAAATTATTATAAAATGGTTTTCTAAAATTTATAAGTGGTTTTTTAAAATAACCAATTCACCCCCTCTTGGTTAGTATTGGGATAATTATTATAGGTCTAACAACCTATACAGACTTTTCATAAGGGTTAGGCTCATGGTTGTTGGAGAGTCCTAATAGATAAGAAAAATCATGATATTCATAAAAGAAGCTATAAACATGAGGCAAGCCATCACATGGGAAAGAACAAACCTAGTTATAGCCACTTTTCACCTTTGATTCTTCAACATAAGAGGCATATTGAGTCATATTACCATATTAGTTTTAGAAGGTGAATAACACTCTCAGAGAAGAATATTAATAGATATTACATAAGAATGAGTGCTCTTATCATAAATTAAGTAAAATAAGGTAATTAGAGATTAGGAGCTAAGCATGGTGAACGAGCAAGCATAGATAAAGAAAGCTTACCAAACAAGGTGATTAAGGTAAATAGCGAGTAGAGAGGATCAAAGAACTTTGAGAGAAAGGTGAATAGAGGAGGATCATCTAGGAATAATGAATTGAAGCATCAGGATTAGGGGATGAATGGATTATTTATTTTGATATAAAATTGGAGGCTTGGATCTTTTTTGTGTGAGTTAATAAATGAAGGGATAATTAAGTAAAGTACAACCCTTTGTGGTTTATTTTTTGGCATAAGAATACTAGTAATTTTTTATAAACAATTTTGTTAGAAATCCTTTTTTAGAACTGGCTAATTTTTTGGCCAAAAATTTCTATCGAATAAATTTTTATCATTTCATCCATCATAATTTTTACTGTTATTCCTAGTGCTAGTTTCAATGATGACTATTTTGTTGGATAGGTCACCAAAATTTTTTTTTTTTTTTCCTATAGTGTCTTATGGAAGAGCTTTAAAGTGTTTGTATGCAAACACTATAGATCTAGTTTGTGAGGCTAGGGTGAGAAGGATTCTTAAGCAGAGAAGCAATGCTTAAGAGTCCTAGTGTAAAAGCTCTAGATCTAGCCTTAGAGGCTAGGGTGCAAAGGCTTTTTCTTGGAGGGAAGTAATATTGGAGAGTTATGGTGTAAAGACTCTATGTCTAGCTTGGATGCTAAGGTTTGAAGGATTTATATGGAGAGGAGTGATGTAAGCATTTATTCATAACCTTCTGAATGAGAAATGCTACTCTACTTCATTCAGAGTATAAGGAGAGTGTGCTAGTGAAATTCTGAAGTAAAAGGCTTGAAGAGTAGAGGTAGGTCAAGTTTATTGAACCATTATTAAGTTAGTTTGCATGTTCTTAACTTTGCTTCTTATTTAAATCAAATTAAAATATTTAAACTTGTGAAAAGATAAATTTTTTATCTATTAAAAAGAAAGAAAACCTTTGGTTATAATCATTATTCATTCTTTGTTATTTTAAGTTCTATTTTGAAGAAGAAAAAAAAATGGTGTTATGTTTTTAAATTTATAAAGAATTCTACATAATTAGTGAAATGTGGAAATTAAAAGACACATGAATAATTTTATTCAATTTATTGACTACTCAATGTGAAACTTATTTTAGGTAGATTATAGACATTCCCAAAGGATAGAGAATGACATCAATGTAGAATTTTCTTTTGGTGATTAGAAGAATGTGTATCTACAAAATTAAAAGCTAAAGTTTTAAATTATTTTTATGTGCTTTAAAATCTAAAGACTACATGTGTGTTTCGACCTATCTTACTAGTAATAAAATCTTGGCTAGACTTTGCATAACGTATGATAAAACCAATGAGGTAAAATAATCTCACAAGAGAATTTTATTGAATAATTATGAACTACTTTGTATGTACACAAATGAATTAATTTTATAAATGTATATGCATTTTAAAAAAAAAATATTACTTTATTGCATGGATTAAAAAGGAAATTGAAATATTTAAAAAGTAAATAAAATCTTAAGATGTTTGCTCAATTCTTGGGATGTCAAGGTAACAAAAATATTTGAATCAAAATATTTAACTACATATTCTATTGATTATTTATTGAGTTAGCTAATAGTATATGATATAAAAGGCACCTAAAGAATATTATAACTCAGGCTCCTGAGTTTTTAATTTTGATGATAATATATATTATTGATTGCCTCTTTATTTTTCCTAATATTTGTAGTGCATATTTGTTTATATGTTAGCTAACATTTTAGGTTCAACATGTTCCATTATTTGAAGATTTATGACTTAATATGGGGTAGAATAGGTTATATTGACAGAGTCTGTAGTTTTAATTCATTTATTTTTAATTTTTTGAGACAAGTCTTATAAGGGTGTATGCTAACTTGGTGACCGTGAACACACACACAAGGGGAGAAAAAATAATTTTAAATAATTTTAATTTTTTTGTATATCATACGATATGATATATATTGTACTAAATAATCTGGTGTTATAAAAATTAATTAACATATTTTATTTTTATAAAAAAAATTTAAGTCATAATTATTCATACAGTATGAAAAACACATCATACTGGGCTACCTATTATAATTAGAAACCCCATCATTCATTAAATTTAGCAAAATTTTGAATTTAAAATGTTGTATTTGTATTGTATGAACCTAATTTTTCTATTTGATATTTAAATATTTTCTAATTAATCTTATGAATAATCAATTGAATCTACTAAATTTATATATTTTAATCGTACTATATGAACTGGATCTTACTATACGATCAATAAAAATGATATTTGGTTGTCCAATAAATCATCCTAGATGAACTGCATTTTGGTTGAATTAAGTGTAATATATTATTGGTTATTCATACTGATGATCATACTACACTAACAGGAAAATTTAAATTGATTGTATTATATAACTGGTCATTTATATTGATGATCGTACAATACTAATAGGTCAAATTATACACATCGTATTAGACAATCCAATGATAGTACTGTAAGATCTTTAACAATTGAATTGAAATTTTATGGTTTTTTGAAGCCCTATATTTAAGATATCTCACAAGACATTATAATAGTCCTTTTGATGTTCATTAAGTTGATTTCTTTTGGAGAAAGCTTGAAGAGAGAGCCTTGATCTAGAGAGAGAAAGGGTGAGGTTTGTGAGAAAGGGAGAAGATCCTATATGGAATTTAAGGGAGTGTGGAGAAAGTTCCACATGGTTGCTTTGATGAATTTGAAGTTGAGTTCCTCCATATGTCGAGGTTTATCTTAAGAGAAGTTTTGGGAAGAAGATCTCTTTCGTGTCAAAGGACCCATCTACTCCGCCACACCGGGGAAGGGTTCAATGGATTCGAGGTTCTCTGTCTGTGAAAGGATTTTAGTTCTCTATCTTCTCTAGGTGGGAGAAAAAGGATTCAAGGTTCTCTCCCTGTGAAAGGATTACAGTCCTATGCCTCACCGAGTTAATGGAAGCGATTTTATAAGGGCTTCTTCGCCTAGCCGTGGACTATGGGGAGTTGACTTGGAGAGGACTTATGGGGAGTTGACATATATTATAGTTTGACCAAACCTCTATAAATCTAGTGTGCTCATTCTAATTTTTACTTTTTGCACTTTATTTTTTTAGATTTTATTTTTTTTATTATAACAACTTCAGAAAATATGTGATTATTACTTCAATTTATAAATCAAGATATCATCATAATTAAATCATTATTTATGATAAATTCATTTACTTCTATAATTAATTAAAATTTGATATTTTCAATTTCTAAAAAGTTTTCAAAAATATTATTATCGTTATTTCTAGTTGTATATTTTTTAAAATTACCAAGTTACACCCCTCTTGGTGAGCCTCTTGCTAGTTCCTTAAGATTTAATACCCTTCATGAACTTTCAAGTGGTATCAGAGCGAGTCTCAAAAGTAGTGTTTTAGAAATCGTAGAGAAAATTAATATGTAGCACACATTAGAAATAAAAACATCATAGAGGGTTATTTAATAACTCATCTGCCACTTTTTGATAATATTCCTTTTGATTTTTGGAAAATTTGTATGTCTATATTTTTATAATATATAGATTTTTAAATGTGACATACGATTCAAACTTGCCATTTTTTAACATCACGAATTGTTAAAGGAGTCAAAAACAAATATTCCTTTTCCTAAATGTAATCGAGAAGTAAAACTTTATGCTTACTTGATTGCTAAATCTTTGAATTACTTTTTATATGCTTTAACTTCTGAAGACTATATGAAAGTTTTTACCAGTATAATTGGCAAAGATATTTAGGATAGATTATGCATTATTATGCATTACATATGAAAGTACTAGTGAAGTCAAACAATCTAGGATAAATTTATTATTGAACGATTATGAACTTTTTAGCATGAAACCTTATGAGACTATCTTAAGCATATATACTAGATTTACTCAAATAGTGACATCTTTGTATGTTTTAGATAGAGAAATTTCAAACTTTAAAAAGTTTAAAAAAATTCTACATTGTCTACTTGATAAATTTAATACTAAAGCTGCTGCTATATGTGAATTAAGAGATTTGAATATTTATTCTATTTATAATCTAATTGACTTGCTCATTGCCTACGAGTACAGTATGAGTCAAAGACTTCTGAATGTAGGTGATGAGAAGACTATAGTGCTAAAAGCCAAAGATATGGATGAATATGGCTTAGTAGATGATTAGAGTAAGAAGATAACATTGATAACAAGTAAATTTGAAAGTCTACTAAAGCAAAAGTATAAGTATGAAAAAAGTGCAGCAAAGATAAAAAGGGTAAAAATATTAAATTTTCTTATGACGTTATTTTCTTTAGGTGTAAGAAACCCAGATAAATGAAATATGAATGTCCAAATTTAAAAACTTATCCTATAAAGAAAAAGGGTGAACATAAGAAAAAATGCCAAAAAAGTAAATGATAAGAAGCAAAAAATCTCCTAGGTAGACCTAACTTATGAATCATTAGAGCATTTTTTTTTATTTTATTTATTTATTTATTTATTTTTTTTTTTTTATGAATCATTAGAACATGAGCAAGAAGATAAGTTAACAAACTTATGATAAATAATCAAGGATTTAATTGTTAATTCTGATCAGGTATAAGTATGTTAAGGTTTATTTGTCTGTTTTCTTTATTTGTTTTGTGTGTTTTTTTATCAATTTTGTGTGTTTGATTTTATTATATTTTAAGCATGATTTCATATTTTAGTTTCATTATATATATTATTATTTTCTTCTGCATGTATTTTAACTTTAGGTGTTTTTTATCTCATCTTTTTGATAATGTCAAAGGGGGTGAATGTATTGTGGTTAGTTGTGTTTCTGATTAGCTTCCATTGTTCATATGTTTTTATTTTATTTATTTTTTAAATGTTCTATTATTTAGTTTTAAAAATTTATTTATCTTAAAAAAATTTTCCCTATTTTTAAATATAATTCTTTTTGTAAAGGAGAGATTATAAGAAAATATTTTTACTTTGCAAATTCAACCAATAATATTTTCCATTATAAAAAGGTGGAGATTGTTGTAACACAGGCACCCAATTTTTTGATTGAAAAGGGTGAGGTTTGGGAGAAAGGGAGAAGATTCTTGTGTGTTCCAAGGGAGTATGAGAGAGAGTTCCATACAGTTGCTCCGGTGAACTTACAACTGAGTTCCTCTATGTGTCAAGGTTTTTCTTGAGGGAATATTTTGGAAGAAGATCTCTTTGGTGTCAAAGGACCTGGATTCTCCACTGCACTGGGAAGGGTGAAAGGGATTTAAGGTTTTTTGCATATGAAAGGATTTTAGTCATTTGCCATCACTAGGAGCAAGAAAAAAAATTCAAGGTTCTCTGCCTGTGAAAAGACGATGGTCCTATTTTACATCAGGTTAGTGGAAGAGATTTTGTAAGGGTTTTTCAACCTAACTGTGGGAGCTAAAGGAGAGACACTATAGTGATAGTGCAATACCCAGAGAGGAGGACTCAAGAGAGTGGGCGTAGGTCATGGCTTGACCGAACCACTATAAACCTTATTTATTAATTCTAATTTTTAGTTTCCACACTTTATTTTTTCCCATTTTATTTTCTATTATAATTGCTTCGAAAATTTAGTGATTATTACTTCATTCCATAAATCAATATATCATCATAATTAAATAAATTTTTTTGGATAAACGCATTCGCTTCTACAATTAATTAAAATTTGATATTTTCAATTTCTGATAAGTTTTAAAAAATATTGTTATCATTATTTTTAAATTGAAAATTTTTAAAATTATAATAAACCCCCTTCTTGTTGAGCCTCGGGCTATTTATTTAAGGTTTAATAGCCTTCATAAACTTTCAAAGAAAGGCTAATGTTGGTGACAAGGAAAAAGAAAGTCATAGTAATAAAATTACCTGATTATGATAGCATTAATTCCAAAAAAGGTTGAGATGAAGACATGGCCCTCGTGATAAGGTAGTTGTAAAAAATTTTTGGTCGACCAAGGCAACCATGATTGAATAAAAGGCACCTTAAGCCTTTAAACCTACATTTCATGCATTGAGATCTCACCAAATGTTTGGACCACCTCCAAATAACTCATAATGTTATTTTAAATGGGTTCAACCCAATTCAAACCCCTAGTCAACACTAGTTAACCAAATCAACCCCTTAAGCTCTTAAACTTATATTCAAACAAAATGACCTCCATATTACATAAATGCACGTCCAACATGCCCAAAATGTCATTTGAATTGATTCGACCAAACCCTAACTACTAGCCAATCCTGATTAACCAAATGGACCATAGTTGACAAATACCCTACAAAAGCTATTAAAATACAAAATTTTAATTATTTGAACAATGCTAAATCAAATTAACCCATGGAAACTATCCATTGGCTCCACAAGGGTCACTAAAAAAAGTTGTAGTTTATGGGTCCACCTAGCTTAGCAACATGGCTTAAACCAAGTTGACAAAAATGTGTTTCTTCTGAACTAAAATCACATCCTTTTAAAATTAAATTATATTTAATAGTTGTAGTAGATGCCTATTTATAGGATACATTTAACTAAGCAAGCCCAACCCATGGGTTGACTCGGTCAACCAATTGGCTAACCCAAGCCCTCCAAAGTAAAAATTCTTGAGCCCATTACAAACCCATCCCAAATTAGTTACTATAAATAGTTGAATTATTTTATAGAATGTTCATTCCAGATGCCATAGCCACGTTATACCATGTTTTTTTTTTTGGCAAAGAAAGAGTTCCTTAAAATAATGTAAAAAAGGATACAAAAGGTACGAATTAGGAAAAGGCATCACAAGGAAGCCTTCCACAACAAAGCACAACAAAGATGACTAGAACAAAATAAGCTTAAGTTACCAAAACATGATAAGAACACCTCAAAAGGATTCATCCCCACCTCCAACCATTTTTTGTTTCCTAGGTTGATAAAAAAATTTCCCAAGCATTGAAGTTCCTTAGTAGACCAAGACAAAGAGGCTTTATCTTTCCTTGGGCCAGAGTGCCTTGGATGCACAAGGAAAACCTTATTGGAGAACTTGAAAATGTTTGATAGATCACCATCCATAGTTATAGAAACATGCTTGGCCGGGTCAGTAACTTCCCCATGAGATATAGGGGTAGTAGTTTTCTATCTTCCAAATCCAATATTAGAATTCTTCTTGTTTAGCCTTTTGCATTTTTTAGAAGTAATGAGACTCCAAGGCCCATAACTTTCAATTTTTTTTTGCATTATTCCCACTCTATAAGTTTTTAGTTTCCAAAGGAGGTGGATGGAGGGTTGCCTGGATCGAGAAGAAGAATTTGGGTCACAATTCATAACACAAGAAGAGGGGTTGCTACCATCCTTTTGCGAAAACAAAATTTTCACACAATTTAGTAGAAGTGCATAGGGTTTTTTTGCAAGGTCTTCTTGGAAGCCTGAGGAAAATCGGAATAATGACTAATATTGTGCCTAACAAAGACATAATGGAAGCAAAGGTTAGAAATCCCCTCATATTAAACTCTTTGGAAGAACTTGCCATGAAGCCCAGTGATCCAAACTCTAGAAGGGAACTTGGCACCAAGATCCATCCTCACGTAGTCTCATGTAAAATTATTTCTCCCCCACATTATAGCATGTGGGAAGCTAATGTGGTAATATTTCCAAAAATAACCAACTAGCAATGATTGGTTCAATACTAACGAACTTGCTAGCTATCTTATTGAGCTCAAACATTCAAGAAACTTCCCTTACATCCTATTGAATACTCGTCAATTGAAATAGTGGTCGGTCATTGGTTAGGTGGATAGATCTTGACCCTTGGAACTAATTTCAATTACCTATAATTACCCAATTTCTAAAGTATGGGTTGATTAATTGTATACCTCAACCTCATAACAATACCTCAAGCTACCATCAAGTCTTCTCCAAGCCCCCTCCATCTCTAGATTACTTTAATTGAAATGTTCAAAAAGAGAAGAAAGAGAAAACTATCAAAGCTTAACAACTTCCAATCTAATGGATTTGAAACTTTGAAGTCTATAAGAAAGATCAAGAGGACTTCTCCTGAAGCTCATAAGAACCAAAATCAAGCAAATCCATCCATTGGATAGAGGTAAGTTTTCATTTAAGTATTTTAAATTCAAATCTAGAGTACCTTAAAAGTATTATGCATGGAGTCTCAAAACACCATGGATTAGAATGTTAAGGTATCAAAAAGCTCCCCCAAAAATTTCATTCCATTTGGAGGAGTGTACCAGAAGGTATGAGTATTTAAAATTTTAGTTCATTTGAACTACGAATTATGGATCAATCAAGGCAGTCTTTTCATACCTGTATTTTGATCATATAGCCAAAATTAAGAAGATTAATATGGCATATACAAAAAATTTTGAATGTGCATCATTTGGTGGATAAAATGATTTATCTTGGTCATCCGTTAATTTGTGTCATATTAAACGACCTGAAGTTGTTCCCTACATGGATAAGTTGAACCGTGGGATCCCATATGCTCTTGAAGCATGGTTGAAGGACTTTATTCTAATCATTGGAGATAGAATTAATCTAAAAACTTTTAAAATTCAATGGTTAAGATATTCCAAAAAAGGCTAAAAACTTTTAAAATTCACCATAAATCTAATTTTGATTCAAATTTGGAGTTCTTGGGCTCATTGGAACAATTTCGATCCTAATTTTATTTTAAAAAAAGTTAAGTGAGTCTCACTATTAGTGAAATTGTAATATGTGTTTGAATTCCTATTTATTTTCTTTAATTACTCTCTAACCAATGATTCAAATGAGCTCAAATTTGGATGGTAGAAACAAGAGTACATGTGCTACACATCCTAATTTGGTTGGGCCTTTATAATTGATGGATTTTTTTTTAATTAATTTTTCAAAGTTATTGGTCACGATTTGACCAAAACTTGGAAAATTCATAATTGTCAATCTATATATAATTAGGGCCTAATTTTTTTTTGGTATGTTTATGTTTATGACAGGGTTAGAATACCATTAATTTTATTCAAATCTAGTAAGTAGATTTTGAAATTAAATCATTAACGGTATAGATGCAATTATATTTGATAATTGATTTTGACACATAGAAAGGCTATGATGAACCCAAATTCAATGAGTTTGAATCACATACTCAAATGAAACTTTGTTTAAAAATTTTACAACATTATAATTTTATTTGTTCTATCAATTAGTGAACCAAAGATTGATATGCATAATTAACCTTATTTTTTCTTAAATTTATAATAATTAATAAATAAATAAATATAATACATGGTAAGCTTTAAGATGCTTAAATTTAAATGATTGATAGAGGAGAATTAAAATTCACTTAAAAATTATGCAAAATAAAAAGTAGTTTTAAAATTAAGAAAATATTTTAATTAAATAAATTAAATAATTGAAAAATAAGAAAAATTATAAAGTACTTTAAACACTTGTAATAATTTTTAGGAGTCATTATTGAAAGTTAGGGAAGATTTCAATTGGTTTGAAATTTGATTTGGTTAAAAATAAGAAATTCCCTAATTAATAGAATTAATTAATTTATTAGAATGTACTAAACATGTAAAAATAATAACTAATTGCAAAAAATCCAATTGAGATAAAATCAATGGTATTGAACTCATCCTTATGTTTAGTATTTATAAAAAAATATAAAACTTCAAAAATTCAGTGGAATTAAGAAAGTCAAATTTTAGTCAAACTAATTCAATAAAAATTACTAAATTTCTAAAATTCAAAACTAATTTAAAAAACTCAAATTAACACAAACTAAAAGGAATTTAACTCATAATTGGCTTTAGTACTTATGAAAATTAGAAAATCTCATAATTTAATGTAAATCCAAAGGTAAATTTTTTGTCAAATATAATTTATTAAAATGGGCTGAGTTTATAAAGGCATAAATAAATACCAAAAATTCCAAATGGCACAAACTCTAAGGCATTGAACTCTTAGTTAGGCCTAGTATTTATGAGAATATAAAACTTTAAAAATCAATGTAAATAAAAAAGTAAACATTTGGCTAGATTAAATTTATGAAATAACTTTATAAATATGAAAATTCTATAAATCACAAAAAATTCAGTAAATTATCAACTTAATGAATTAGATTAGATTAATAATAGTAAGTAATAATACACACTTCACTAATAAAAGTTTTAGGCTAGAATGCCTCGAGCTTTGGGGATATGTGTCATAAGGAGGCTTTGATCCTTGATTCCATTATAACAGTGTCATAAAAGAATCGAAAGATGTAAATATTAGATTATAAATCTTATTAATAAGTAGTAAGTAAATTTAATTAATTTAAAAGGTAACAACAAACAAACTATTGCAATCAATGAGCCCGGGCCTTTGTTTTGATGATATCAAACATTAGGGGAGTTTAATTTCTTTCTCCTACTTATTATTGTTGCATATATTTAGGCGTGTAGTAACATTTTTGGTACAAACATGCACCATGCATAGTGAAAGGATCAAGGCTCAAGACTGGATAGTGCATGATTAATGTATGCAAGAGTGTGTCTTTATCTTTTATTGAGTTTACATAATGAAAAATGTGAACGTTAGCTTAGCAACTATGTACACACATAGGGGGAGTGAAAATTAAAATATTTTAATTTTTGTAAAATATATTTTATGATCATTGATCATATTATATGAAATGTTGAAAGAGAAATTAATTAAAATATTTTATACAAATAAAATTATTATCTTAAAATATAAGTAATTGTATTATATGGATACCACTTTGTACTAGATGATTACTTGTAATCAGGAAATAACATAACAAATCATATTTTGGGAAATATTTTAAACATTAAAAGTTTATTTATTCAAACAATACAATACTAATAATCTTGTATAATATTTAAAAATCATGCATAATTTAATCTCTAAAATTAAGAAATTAAATTAAAAATTAATAATGGTTAATGATCATACTATATGATTTGAGGTTCAAGCTATATGAATTGAGTGGTGACTAGGATGATATCTTTTTCCTATGCATCGCCAAGAAGATCTAATATTTGATTGAATTAATCATACTATACAACTTTTCAATCATACTGGGTGATCAATTAAAAACCTTTGAATTGATTGTATAAGGAAATAGCCATCGTATAATACTAAATGGTCGATTGAACTAATTATATTATATGATCAACAAGTCATACTATACGAATTGTGATAATAAAATTAAAAATTAGATTTTTTATAGAATTATATTTCAATAATTCTTATTTTATTTTTACAACTCTTTGGCTATTAGTAAAATTTTGAGGCTGTTCTTCTTGACGGCATTGTCTTCTTGAGAGATCTTGGAGTTCGGTGAGAAAGGGGGAGAAGTTGTATGTGAGGGAGAAGTAGTGTGAGCAGGGATTTTATGAGATTACTCCAAATAAACTTCTACCTATGTTCCTTCACATGAATTCATTAATCTTAAGGGAAGCTCTAAGGCAAAAGTATTTAAGGCTAAAAATTGTCAGGTTCTCAGCCTCACCAGGAGGGTGAAAAGGATTTTAATTATCTACCTTTCCAAGAGGGTGAAAAGCATTTTGGTTCTCTGCCTCACCAGAATGGTCAAAAGGATTTTGATACTGCCCCATCATGTTGATGACAGAGATTTTATAAGGGCTTTGCTTCCTTATTACGGGGGTAAAGAAGATTACTAAAGGTTTAGTGTAAAACATAGAGAGGAGGACTCTAGGAGTGGATGTAGGCTATGTTTTGACCAAACCACTATAATATTTTTAATGTGCCTGTTCATTTTTCTTCTTGTATTTTATTTTTTGCATTTTTAATTTCTTGCATGTTATACTTTCACATATCTCTGTTCTGTTGAAAGCATTGTGAAATTTTTGGTTTTATTTTTGTAAAAAAATAACAATACAAAAGAAAATAATCTCCAAAAAAAGATTTCATATATATATTTTCTACAAAAAAAAAAAAAAAAAATTGTATTTGAATTTTAATACCATTTACTTCTTAATTGTTAGATCAACCTTTGAACATACTTCTGATTTGATAATAAGTTTTTAAAAGAAGTAATTTTGAAAAGAAAATTTTATGCATTAATTCACCCCCTCTCTTGGTTTGCCTTAGGCTGTTCAACTAGGTTTAAAAATCTCATTTGAACTTTCACAAATAAACTTAAGTAAAAAGGTTATTTTGAAACAAACTTTGTGAGAGAGTTCGTCACGAGGGATTTGTCCTCTTGAGAGATCTTGGATTTTTAAGATATAGGGGGAGAAATTTTATGTGAGAGAGAAAGAGTGTGACATGAGAATTCACACGGTTGCTCCATGTAAGCTTCTACTTAAGTTCCTTTATGTGTTTTATTGATCTTGAGGGAAGATCCAAGAACAATGTATTCAAGGCTAAAGATCATTAGGTTTTCTTCTATGGGGGGTTGTGTAGTGAACTTTTAAATTATATAAAAATCTTGAACTATAAAACCCCTAAATAATGCTTAGGTTCCCATTGATATGAATAATAACTAACCAAACTTAATAAATGCAAGTATATGTGCAAAATCAAGTAATAAATCATTATAGTAGAGTGTCAAAGCCACAAGGAAGTATGCTTACAACAAACTACTACTATTTACTTTAATAATTATTCCGTTGAAATAAAGTTATATTTTTTAGAGATTCTACCACTATACATAACAGTAAAATATTTGATACAATATTTAATTAAAGTGTTTTGAATTGATGAGTAGAAATTATGTATCTTTCCTAATGAGTCTCATCAAAGTAATTTGATTTAGAGCATATGTATCTGTAGATCTTTGTTGATCTTATAGGAGTGGAAAGAATATATGTTGTCCTCCTATAGTTATAATATCTCCTTAAGAATCTAGAATATTTTACATCCAATAGATAGGAATACAAACATCATATTTAAATATTTTTGATTGTTCTTGCATTCCATATTTGAGGCTATACATTACACTATATTTTAACTACATATAGGGATACTATGTGCTTTAAATAAAGAGCAGGATATAGCAAAAATATCTTTTAAAAGTTATGGAATAAGTGTCTTCAATAATACTTAACATATATTTTATATCATCAATCTAACATAAGAGAATTAGCAAGAAATAAAATGAATAAATAACAAAATAATTCTCATTAAACTCATAGAAGAATCAAACATAGAAGGGAATGATATCACCAAGAAGGATCAAGTACCTCTATAATGATACTCCCTTTAACTTACAAAGTTACTTCAAGAAATACTGGATAAACACTCCAAATGATTTTATCTTATACTTTCCTAGTCACCTTTAAATTTTGCTCTAAGAGGAAATTAGAGAAGTATTCTAAAAGTACTAAACTTACACAAGTGACTAAATTCACATAAAAATATAACATCATAACTCATTATAAAAATCATAAAAAGGTATTTGTCACTATGTCACCTAAAAGAATGGCATCGTGGTTCCCCTGAAGTGAACTAGAGCCTTGACACTAAAGCTTTTCACTTCCTCAGTGCTTGCTAATGTGGATGGGTTACTTTGTGAACAATCATGTCTCTTCATTGATAGAACTTAACTCTTGGAAGTTTCAATGGAAACATCATGATGCTGTGGACATTTGAGCACTGCGGTGTCCAAGTGCAAAAAATGGTGCCAAAGCATACGAAATTATGGCACCAAGACATTTAAAAAAAGAATTTGGTGTCGCCAAGCTAACTTTCTACCACCACTGCTCTGATAATGCTACGACACTGTTTATGTTACCATCATAGTACTTTGCAAACAAAGAACTTGGTTCCACAATGTAAGAATTGGAACACCTTAGGGATATTTAAGGTAGCATTGTAGCATTGTTTCATCCGATGCCACAGTGTTATAGGCTCTTTAGAATTTATACCATTTTGAGTTTATTTTTGCATTAAAATAATTAGATTAACACAGTTTCATTAAAAATAAAATACATTAAGTAATAGATAATTTACACTTATCAAATTCTCTCTAACATAAACTCTTTCTTGTCCTCAAGTAAATAAAGAAATCTATAATTTTAATTAATCAAACAACCAAAACAAAAATTGATAGTTTAAAATTATTAAAATATACGATTATATAATATGGTCTAGAAGTAGTGCAAATGAATAAAATTATAATTATAGTTTAGAAAATACTAATAATTAATCTAACTAGTCATCCTTGTTATTGCTTAATTTGAATTTATACATTATAAATATAATTATTGACTTTTAAATTATGAATTGAATAGTGTACTTAAAGAATAATGTATTTATAGCTAAAATTGAAATTTTATAAGTTCACAAGCATTTGTATTAGTTCTCCTATCTTATTCTTTTCGAATTTAAGTATAAGATTATAGTCAGACTCTAAGCTTTTATTTGGTACAAATTTTTTATTGTACTCACTTTATTTATTTTTCTTTTCTTTATTTTTCTTTTTAAAACTCTTTTCTTTTTTATTTTTGTGTTATATATAGCTAGTGATTTTTTATTTTCAAATTCAAGTTGCTTATAATTTTAATTTTAATATATTTATATCTATTATTTAACCTTACATATTCATCTTCAATTCAATAGTCTTTTTTTTTTTTGATATTTGCAAAATGTATTAGAAAAAAGAACTAATTATAAGCTAAATAAAAGGCTCACATTCCTTCTTTAACAAACTAGATAAAGAAGAAGGGATGTTAGCAAAAAAAGAACTATCAAATAAGAAATCAGTTTCTAAAGCCAAATTAGCACAAAGATCGACTAACTTATTACAATCTCTATGAACATGGTAGAAGATTACCTTATTGAAATCATTTAAGAACAAAAAATCTCCATCCATCCAATTGTTGTTTTGCCATTTTGCCTTATTCAAAGAATCTTGAACAAACTTGATGATGTTGTAGTTATCACCTTCAATTATTCCTCCTTTGCTATCTATCATCCAACTTTGAATGAACGTCCTTATAGTCAAAATAGCCACCATCTCAAGTTGTGCCACATCCTAATGTATTCTTTTTTCCCCAAAAGCAAGTAATAACCTTCCTTTGTGATCTCTAAACATACCTCTTCCAGCAAGGTTTGATTTTAAAAGAGATGCATCAATGTTTATTTTGATCCAACCTAGTGGTGGAGGGTGCCAAATATTTTGCAACTCCATAAGGAGATTAACATCCCATCTATCTAGTATTGTATTAGAATGAATCATTACTATATATAACACATTCACTACAATAATTGTGCTCGGAAGAGTAGGCTTACCGTGAACCTTTTCATTTCTATTTTTCCAAGATAAATATACTTTAGTACATTACATCTTGATCGTATTTGAAGAGGAAATAGAAATACTTTTTAGTTCTCACAAACAATTTTCCAATGATTGAAATGTAGGAATGTTAAATCCCCACTCTTGGAACTTTAGAAAGATCTCCATCAAGTATTTACAATAGACTGCAATATGACCAAAATTCTCTACTTCTTGACATCCTTTTGCACATAAATCATTATTGATTAGTTTCCTATATTTAAGAAACTCATTTGTAGGGATTACAAACTTACTCATTCACCACCAAAATAGCTCCACCCAAGGATTCAATTTCAATTTTCTTAACCAATTTGATAATCCAAAATCTCCTTCCACAATGCCATGGTTTAAGGACTCTTCATAGGAAAGAGTAGTAATAGTTCTACATGTATGATGGTATATCACTTCCATATAATTGACTTCAGCAGTGTAATTGATTGGAATATGTAGGATTAGAGAAAAAAGATCCTTATGAAAGAACCGTTGAAGTTCCTCCACATCCCATCCAAAATTCATAGAAATGAATTGATTGAGCATTACATCTTCCAATCCCACACAATCAGCAAATGTTGGCCAAGAGCCTAAACAGTTATCTAACACCCATATGTCTTTTAGAACATTAATTTTCCTTCCATTAACCACTTTCCATCTTAACAATGATTTAAAAATTTACCACCATCTATTAATATTTTCCATGCCATAGAAACTCCTTTTCTGCTATCAACATTAAAAACATTATGACCATACTTAGCAATAATGTTTCTATAAAGTAAAGAATTTGGATTTTGAATAAAATGCCAAGACAATCTCAATCTAAGAGGGCCAGCTCTAAGAATAGCTGAATGAAAATTTAGCCCTCCAGCAGATCTCAATTTACACAACTCCTCCCAAGATATATAATGTAGTCCTCTTTTTCCATTACTTTTATGCCAAATGAATTCTCTGCAACATTTGTCTACTTGATGAAGAATTTTATTTGAAACCAAAGAATGTGTTGATATAAAATTTGGAAGTGCTAAAAGAGAAGACTTTGCAAGATTTATATTACCAGCCATAGAAAGAAATTTGCTTCCCCAAGCATTTAGCTTTTACAAAACTTTATCCAACAAACATTGAAAATCAGATTTTATCATTCTTCTTAGGACCATTTTAATACCCAAGTAGTGTAGTTCCTTAACCACTTTGAAACCTAAAATATGCATAACTTGATTCTTACTTTAATGGTTGGTAGCATTACTAAATAAGATTTGGGATTTTGATTTGTTCACATTCAACCCCATCTATGAACAAAAATTAGTAACAATATTCTTCAATGATTTTGCTAGTTTATTAGAAGATTGATAAAAGATTAAAACATCATCGGCATATAAAAGATGTGTAACCTTTTGAGCTCTTGGTGAGATTTGAATTCCGAACTCTTGTCCTCTTTGTTCAATTGCATTTGATAATAACTGAGAACACATGATGAATAAATAAGGAGATAATGGGCATCCTTGACAAAGCCCATTTTTTTCCTTAATCCAATTAGAAACTTTCCCATTTAATAAAAAGAAATATGACATCCCTAATACAATCCATTATTAGCAAAGATATCTTCAAAGGGAATCCAAATAATTTTAAGACTTGATTCAAAGTATCCCAACTCATGCTATCATAGGCTTGTTCCATGTCTAGTTTGACCACCATCATTGTTTTCTTATTTTTTGAAATTTTGAATTTGTTGAAGACTCCATGAGCTAATAAATAATGGTCTGACATCAATCTCCTAGGAAAGAATGCTACCTATTCTTCAGAAATAATTTTATTGATGCATCCTTTCAATCTGTTCATGATCATAGTTGCCACTAACTTATAAGTAGTTTGACACAAACTTATAGGTCTATAGTTAGCTAGAACAATTAAATTTCTCATCTTGGGGATTAATACAATCAATGTATCTCTCCACTCAGCATGCAAAAAACCAGTTTTGAAAAAGCTCTCTATTGCTTTCCACGTTTCACCTTCCACAACCTTGCAACAAAATTTTAAAAAAGATGTGGTAATACCATCAAGACCGGGAGATTTATTATTACCTTGTTGAAAGACAGCATTAGTTAACATCTGATTGAGAAATTCTCGAGATTTCAGGAAAAGATGGCCAACCCATCAGCTTGAATTCTCTAGCCTTCAATTATTTAACAAAAAAACTCATGAAAAATTGCTTCAATGTGCTCAAAGTCCTCCAAGAGATTATTTTTATCATCTTTGATTTTTCTTATAAGATTACCATTTTTCTTTGCTGAAGCAAATTTATGGAAAAAAATTAGAATTAGAGTCACCTTCTTCATGCCATCTAGCTTTAGCTCTTTGGTTCCACCAAGTAGATAACCTCCCCAAAGTAACTTTTTTTTTTTTTGATAAAAATGCTAAATGCATTAATGAAGAAAAAAATTATTACAATCTACCATGTGATAGAAAGCCTATCACAATCCTCCTTTAAAATTTTGAGAAACAAAGGAGGTACCTTATTGCTCCTCAACTCTTCCCAAAATAAATCACCCTCTAAAACTTTGTTAGCACAAAAATTTGCTAACTTATTACAATTTCTATTTGCAAAATGAAAGTGAACATTACCAAAGCCATCCAAGAATGAAAGATCTTCAATTTCTTCATTTAGACCATTTCGATTACATTCCTCCACCGATTTTTGCAAATAATTGATGATATTGAGATTATCACCTTCCATAATAATCCCTTTTGCATCCAACATCCACTCCATATTGATTTTGTTCAACGAACGAAAGGCAATCAACTCCAATAAATGAATATCCCAATGAATGCAACTTATTCCAAAAGCTAGAAAGAATCTCCCTTTTGAATCTCTAAAAGCTCCACCGATCCCACCATTATTAGACCTTATTAAAGAAGCATCAATGTTTACCTTAATCCATCCTGGGGGCAGAGGGTGCCAATGAGAAAATAGCTGATCCAGCTGGTTTGCACCCCAGTGGTCCACAAATAGATTAATATTGGAATTTGATGCATAAATAATATCATTAGAAGCTATATAGTTTAAACTCATTTCTTATTTACCATGCTTGACCAAATTTCTACTTTTCCAAGACAAATAAACCATTGAGAAATATAACTTTGCAATAAACCTGTTGTCCGTAGCTAGCCGTTCCAATTTGAGTTTGCAGTCTCTGGTTGAGGAAAAAGTTGGAACCGAAAAACCCCTACTTTTTAACAATTCTATAACTTGATGTAGCTTCAAGCAATGCACCATTACATGTTCAAACATTTCCTCTAGGAAATAACTTTTCCTCTCCATTACATCCTCTAGGACATAAATCATTCCCCAATAGCCTTCGGTACATTAAAAAGCCATTAGTAGGGATTGCGTTATTGAAAAGCCTCCACCAAAAGCATTCCACTCTGGAATTCAGATGAAGCTTTCCAAACCATCTGCCATAATCCACCTCCAAAAGCTCCTTATCATTAGAATAAGAAGCCAAAGTCATGATGCTTTTGCCCAAGAATTTATGCCTCAATTCGAAGGAATCCTCACTTAGATCAGGATAAATCTGGATTTAAAGAATAACCTGTACAAGTTGCTCACCAAAGAAATTTTGAAGTTCTTTATTCCACATACCATCAATTATAAAGGACTCAAGTGTTGGAAAATAAAAGTTTTCCACTGCTATAAAGGTTGGCCATCTATCTAACCTTTTATCTAGAATCCATACATCTTTCACAATGTTAATAGATTTACCTAAAGAAATCTTGCATTTCGTAATTGGATGCAGGAATTGAGCTCCACTAGATAAAATCTTCCAAATTGTTGATCTATTACCTTTACTTGAATTTTCCCAAAATTTAGCTCCATATTTTTCCATTAAAGCCTTGTTCAACAATGAATCTTCTTTATTTAACAAACTCTAGGAAAATTTTGCCCTTAGTGGACCAACTATAGACACCACCGAATACAATCCTTCGCCTCCTTCCTTCCAGCTTTTTCATAAATCCTCCCAAGCTATATAGTTTAAATTGTGGATTCCTCCTTGCTTATCCCAAATAAAGCTTCTACAAGCCTTGTCAAGCTCCTTTAGAATACTCATTAGAATCAATGAGTGAGCAGCCACATAAACAGGCGATGAAACCATTACCAATTTAACCAGCACTAATCTACCAGCTAGAGAAATCATTTGCTTACCTTAAATATTAAGTTTAGTAGCAGCTTTCTCTAGGATAGAGTTGTAATTTGATGCCACCTATCTTCTCAATACCATCTTAATCCTGAGATAGTTGAACTCATTCACTATTTTGTAGCCCCATAGTTTTGATATTGCCTTCCTTCTTCTCCTTTTCACTGACTTACCGAATAGAATCATAGACTTGTGCTCATTAACACATTGTCCAGTTTGGCTACTAAATGTTGTTATAATTCTTTTCAATTTCTTCATACATTTCATCTTTTCTTTAGAGAATAAGAGGATATCATCCACATACAATAAGTGTGAGATTCTAGGAGCATTTGTAGAGATTTTTATTTTCCATGTTCCTTCCTCTATGAGACAAATCATTTGTCAAAATTTGAGAGAAAAGTATAAACAAATAAGGAAAGAGCAGGCAACCCTATCTAAACCTGCTTTTAGCTTTGATCCCCTCCAAAATTTTACCATTGATCAAGATAAAAAACTATGGATTTTCCATGCATTCCATAAGGAGATTAGTAAATTTAATTGGAAATCCAAAATGATCCAACACCAGTCTTAATGTTTCTCAAGCCATATTATTATAGGCTTGCTCCATATCTAGCTTGATAGCCACCAAACCTTTCCTTGATTTCAAAAATCTTAGTTTGTTAAAAATTTCTTAAGCTAACAAAACATGTGTAGATAGAGATCTACCTCTGATAAAAGCTATTTGAACTTCTGAAATAAGCCCATTAACAACCTTCAAAAGCTTATTTAGAAACATTTTGACAATAATTTTGTATAAGGAACCACAAAGACTGATTGGACGGAAGTTTGCAGGATTAGTCAGATTCAGCACTTTAGGAATAAGAACCACCAGGGATTCTTTCCATTTCGAACAAAGCTTCCCTTTCTGAAGAAATTGCTACACTGCAAGCCAAACTTAATTACCTATTGTGCTCCAATAGTTTTTAAAAAATGAATAGGTAATGCCATCTAATTCAGGAGATACTTTACTACCATAGTTTTTAATAACCAATTCCAGTTCTGGGTAAGTGAATTCAGCCTGAAGATTCCTGTAATATGTTTCAGATAAAAAGTTCAAACCTGGTGGCCATCCATCCAAGCAATAATTTCTTTTATTCCATTTTTCCTTGTAGAAATTCATCATAATTTCTTCAATTTTAGCTTGCTCCTCTACCAATACCCCATCCTCATTTCTCAGTTGGCAAATTTCATTTCCCATTCTTCATCCATTAGCAAAGGAGTGAAAGAATTTTGAATTCATGTCATTCTCCTGAATCCACCTCACCTTGTCTCTTTGTCTCCACCATGTGTTTACCTTGCCATTGTCACATTGATTTCTTGGGTTTTGGATCTTAACAACATCAGATTTTCATTGGATAGTCATTTTCCATTCGATTCTTCAAGCTGAAGACTAGAAATCTCCTTCTTCAACAATTCTTTAAGATCCATGAAATTCTTAAGCTTTGCTTTGCTCCAGTAATGTAGGGCTCTCAAAGCCGTCTTGCACTTAACATTGATAACATTCATTGCATCATCTTTAATTGGTTTGTTCTAAGTCTTTAGAAAAATTACTTTAGAAGCCAGGAATGAAGCCTAAACCTCTTCATATCTAAGAAATCTGCTATGATGTAATTTTTCATTGAAAATTCTGAGAATTAAAGGGCAATGATCAGATGTGATCCTTTCCAAATGTCTAACCGTAGCATTGTGTACTTCATTCAAGGCTTTAGTGTTCAAGAGACATCTATCAAGCCTTTCTAGAATACGAGCATTCTCGATTTTATTGTTGCACCATGTAAATTTTGGCCCTACCAAGCCAACATCATGAAGATCCATCCTTGACATGAAAGCTTTCATCTCTTGTGGTCCTTGTGAAAAAGAGAATTTCGTCCCACCTCTCTTTTCTTCTTGGGCTAATATACAATTAAAATCTCCTCCCACTACCAGAGGGATTTCCTTATCATCATATACTTCTAATTGTTCCCACAAACTCCTCCTCTTGTTAAGTTTTTTGTTGCCATACACCATCGAGACCATCCAAGTTCCTTTGTTCAAGATATTAAGCTTCCTAATAACACATTGGGAAGAAGCTTCAACTAGAGAGAAATTTTCCAAATTAGCTTTCCACAAAACTATAAATTTTCTTGAAGCACCATCACAGGGATATAAGAAAAAATCCCAGTCTTCGCCCAACAACTTATTAATCTCAAATCTCTCAAAAGAAGAGATTTTAGTTTCTACCACACCAACAAAAAATACATCCCAATCTTTCACATATTCTTTCAAATAAAGAGAGGCCTCCCACTTATTAGCTCCCCTACAATTCCAAAAAGCAAATGAAGTCATTTTGGAAAAAGAGGTTGGGGGGCCCCCACTCCTTCCTTCTATTAATACCTCAGATTTTTCCTGGATGAATTGCTCAAAGGCCTAAGGTGCTTGAGTTCCTTCAAGAATTTCGGTTTTTGTGATCCAAATTTAGCTTTCTCCAAGCACATATTTCCCATATTTTTGGGAAAATCTTCAATCTTTCTATCAATGTTTGAAGGAGCCAAAATCCCTTCACAACTAACTCCATCGCCTTTACTAACTTCTCCTTCTTCTAGCTCAGGTTCTGCCAGGACAGATAATTCAATTTTCTCAACTGAACTATTATCTTCGATATCTAACTCTAGCAGTTTGAACCTATTCTCTTGGACTGGAAACACCTCAGTATTTGAAGAAGCCTTATTTACCATATCATAAACATAACTCCTTACAAGATCTCTATAATCCCAACAGTATTTTCTTTACTCTTTAGATTCCCAGCTTCAATTATTGCATTTGCTGCAGCTTCTGAACTTTCTTCTATCATTTGCAATTCTAAAATCGTTTTCTCTACTGCCAGGTTTTTTTTAGCAACCCATCCCTCCTTCAGCCCATTATTCACCTCTACCTTCTTCTTTTGATTGGGTGCCTTCACGCTCCTACCTCTTTTATTATTAACTTGTATCCAAGGTTCATAATTTGAATCTTCTATAGGGTGACTCAACCTTGGTAATCCAACATTCCCTTCTTTAGAAATTAGATAAGAATAGTTATTAATAAAACTTTCCTTTTCATTACAAGCATTGCTGAGATGACCTATTCTTCCACACTTATAACAAAAGGTTGAGATTATTGCATACTCAACTTTTTGGAAGAATCGCCCATCAAGCCCATCTACCTAAACACCCATAGGAAATTGTTTGTCTAGTTCCAAATGAACACAGACTCTTACAAACTCCCTTCTTCCCCATTAGAACATATCACCATCGATTAACATAGGGGAACCAATCAATGATGCAACCCTAGAAACATTAATTTCATCCCAACAATAGAGTGGAAGGCTGATTTTCTAAAGAGAGAAGGTCTGGTTTTCTAGAGAGAGAATTGAGCTGAAAATTTAAATTCTGGTTCGCACTTTTTCAACGATTGTTTGATGGCGGAGAATGCTCGCCGAACACCAGCTACTGGTGGTTCCAGTGAACCTAGACACTCTTCTACTGGAGGTGGGTTGAATCCCGCTAGATCTCTTCCAGCTTTTGGTGATTCTAAATCAGCATTGTTGAAAATAAGGATTGGAGGTGCACTGGTTATTAATGAAGGAGGAATTCATCCCTCTAAACAATCTTTTCCTAATATCGATAAAGGCAAAGAAGTCCTGGTGTAGAATAGATATAAAATTCTGAAACCTTTTCCTAAGGGTTTCATTGAAAATCTAAATTCGAAGAATCAAATTGTGGAAACGTCTGGTGTGAAGAGAGGAATATCTGATTCTATGGCTATTGTTGATGTTGAAAAAAGGTATTAAGACAGATAAATTTATTGCTGAGAGTAATTGGTGAATAGAAATGTTGTAGATGTGAAGTTAAAAGCTCAAGAAGATGTTTTGGTTTTGAATGCCAAAACAAATGAAGAAGGATCTATGTTGAAGAGTGCTGAAGAGGACTTGTTCTCTATTCGACATTGTGATGATGGAGAGCTAAACTCTGGAAACCTGTTAGAAAATTCTGTGGTGTTGCCAAATGCTCCTTCTGGAAATACTTTGAATAATGCTTGGAAGAAGAATGACAATATTTGTGTCATCAATTTAGACTATGGAACGCCATTATCTGAAGATGGTACCACAGTTAAATTAAATGTGGAAAAGAAAATAGAGAATATAAAAAGACTGCATAATGCTTTAGTTATAAAAGTCTTTGGAGAGAATGTGCCTCTTTATGTGGTTAGCAATGAGCTGAGAAGGTAGTGGGCATAGTTTGGCAAATTTCACCTTACCGTGCTTGGAATGTGGTGGAGTTTATGTGCATTTGAAGATGTTAAAGCTATGGAGTTAGTTATGAATAATGGGCCTTGTTATGTCAATGGGCATATCATTGGTATGGATAAATGGTCTCCTATGTTCTCTCCTTCTTCGTTAAAAGGGTTAATAGCTCCAGCTTGGATAAGATTACCAAAGATATCTTCTTTCTGCTTCTCTTGTGGAAGAATTGGACACGTGAAGAAAGATTGTCTAGAGAAAAAGGCTGATGTGGTGGAAGATAAAAGAGTACAACAAGTTATAAAAGGGCTGGATAAAGTTCCAAAACTGAATGAATCAGAAGCTAAAACTAACAAGAAGACTGTAGAAATGGATACTCATGATGATGGTTATGGACCTTGGGTCCATGTAAATTATGGAAGGAAGAAATCTATTAACGGTAGAAGACTTCTAGCTGGTGTTATGAAGATGCTTGAGAAGAAAATTTAAGCTGCTACAGTAATTGAGAAGAAAAATGAAACAACTACTGATAAACCAAATGTGGAAGAGCTGTCTAATGTTCAAAGTCTTGTTCGGGATTCATCAGATCACTAGAGGAATTCAATAGCTGGAAATGGTATGATCTCTCATTCCAATAAATTCAATTATCTACGTAACATTGGGACAGAAGGTGAAATTATTCAGGATATTGATGATGAAGGAATAGTAAGTCATATGGTTACTAAAAATGTTGACGAAGTGCAAATTATTGTGGATAGAGAGGCTGATGTTTTAAATAAAATTCCTAATGGTAAGGAAACTAATCTAGAAGGTGGTGGGGAGGTTTTGAATAATTATTTAGAAGAAAGAGATTATAGATATACTCCTGTAAAAAGGAAGTATTCTAAACAACTTAAGGGACTAGGTCCTATTAAGCTTTCTCTTAGAAATAAAAGATTTGATGGGGAAGTTAAAGACAAGGCGGGGAACTCTTCCCTTATTCTTAGTTAATGGCCTCTATTATTTTTTTGAATTATAGAGGAGCAAGAAAGAGTAAAGCTTTTCTATACTTGAAGGAAATTGTGAAGGAGAATGGGGTATTGTTTGTTGGCTTGTTGGAAACAAAACTAACTTCAGTTTGTAGAAATGAAGTCAATTCTTTAATTGGTGCTGATTGGGATTTTTGTTATTCACCATCTAATTGCTTATCTAGAGTTATTTTGGTAATTTGGAGATCCAACCTAGCTTCTTTTTCTTTATGTAAATCTTCTTCCCAATGTATTATTGGAGATTTAAATATTTTGAAGAAAGGGATTTGGTGGATATCTACATTATATGGAAACAAAGAGGTGGTTGGAAGGAGGGAGCTTTGTTGGGATATTGAATTGTATTCTTCCAAGGATATTCCTTCAATTATAGGTGGAGATTATAATTTCTTATTGGCCAAAGAAGATAAGAAGAGTGGAAAGACATTTTTATTTTCTCAAGGTGCTAAGGAGATGAAAGAATTCTTGAGCAAAAATGATTTGCATGAAGCCGGTTTTCTGGGTCCTAGATTTACTTGGTGCAACAACAAGGTGGGTGGAGCTCACATTTTAGAGAGGCTAGACAGATGTTATTTGAATTCAGTGGCTATTGGTCCTTCCCAGTTGATGGTGGTGCGGCATCTTCTTAGGATTGCATCTGATCGTTGCCCTATCTTACTTAATCTAGTGTGCAATATTCCTAAAATTTAGAAAAATATTAAATTTGAAGAATAATGGGCATCTTATCCGGCTTCTACTTCTGTTGTGCGTAAAGCTTGGAATAAAAGAACTTGTGGTTCTTTTGTTGAAATCCTCAATAACAAGTTTAATAGATCCTTGAAAGCATTATACTTTTGGAGTAAAGCAAAACTCAAAGATCTCAATGAATTGAAGGAATGTCTCAAAAAGGAAATTTATGAATTGCAAATGGAGGAAGCGTATGATGGTGTTCTTTCTGAAGATAAAATCTTGCTCTTAAGATCAAAGGTGAATGAGATAAACAGTACATTGGCACGGTTAAATACATGGT
The DNA here is from genome assembly GCA_022539455.1 of Dendrobium nobile. Classification (NCBI taxonomy): domain Eukaryota; kingdom Viridiplantae; phylum Streptophyta; class Magnoliopsida; order Asparagales; family Orchidaceae; genus Dendrobium; species Dendrobium nobile. Next base: position 34,392,002 of record CM039718.1, on the reverse strand, counting down.
GGAGGCAAAGAACAAAGATGAATTGGGAGAAGAATGAAGATAAAAACACAAGATTTTATTAGGCATTTGCTAATGGTAGAAGAAATAGGAATTGGATTTCAAAAATAAAAAATGAAGATGGGATTGAGGTTGAAGATCAAAAGCTGATCGAGAACATTTTTGTTGATTATTTCAGTCATAAATGGCGATTCAGAGACTCTAAACTAGCAGATTGGCCACCTAATTTAGATGTCCTGCAAGAAGATGATAGCAAGAGATTGGATGCTGAACTCACGGTGGAAGAGCTTACTGAAGCAGTTAAAGGATTGAAGGGATTTAAATCTCTAGGAATAGATGGTATATCTTATTCCTTCTTGAAGAAGTATTGGTCCATTATTAAAAGTGATACCTGGAATGCTGTTCAGCATGTTTTTTCTATGGGAGCAATGGACTCTGCATGGAAAGAAATAGTTGTAGTACTCAATTTGAAGATTGATAATCCTGCATTGCCATCCCACTACAGATCATCAGTTTATGCAAATCTATTTATAAATTAATAGCTAAAATTCTTTTAAATAGAATGCAGGGCTTGATTCATAAACTCATCTCTAAAGAACATGTTGCTTTTTTGAAGGGAAGGTCAATATCTCAACATATTCTTATGGCTCATGAAGTGTTTCACAGATTCATATTTTCTAAATCATTAAAAGGCTTGGTTTCATTCAAGATTGATATGGAGCAAGCTTACGATAGCATGGTATGGCCAACATTGGAGCAAGTTTTGAGGTATTTTGGTTTTCCTAATAAATACTCAAAACTAATCATGGATTGTGTGGTGGATGCTAAGTTCTCTGTATTGATCAATGGCAATTATTCTAAATGGATCATGGCTAAGAGTGGGTTACGACAGTGATGTCCACTCTCTCTATTTTTATTCATTTTATGTTCTCAATTATTATCTAATACTTTGATTAGTAAAGGAGACTTGGTGGGAATCAAAGTACATTCTAGTATTCCTACAATATCACATTTGCTATACTCAGATGATATCATTATTTTCTCTGAATCAAGTATTAAGATGGTTAAAGAGGTAAGGAGAACAATTGTGGATTTCTGTGAGTGGACGAGCCAACATATGAATTACAATAAATCAGTAATTCTATTTGGTAAAGCTGTGAAGAAGAAGAAAAAGAGAAGCATTTTTCAGATTATGGGACTCAAAACGGTGAAGGAGATGACATATTTAGGTGTGAAGATTACCTTGAGAAGGTTAGTCTGTGCTAATTTCCATGGCTTATTGGAGGAAATCCTTGGAGAAAATCAATATTTGGGGTAACAATTTCATGTCTTTGCAAGGAAGTACCACTCGTATTAAATCTGTTATATCCGCTTTTCTAATCTTTCAATTAACTCATGCTCTTATTCCTAAAAGTATTCTTGCTGATATTGATAAAATGTGTAGGACATTTATTTGGGACAAACATGGTAAAGAAGGTATTCATTATGTTAATTGGGAGGTGTTGTGTAAACCAATTGAATTTGGCGGGAGAGGCATTCATTTTTGTTCAAAATCTGTAGGGCTGGTAAGAGCTAAGCTGGCATGGAATTATATGAATGTTAGAGATTCTTTGCTGAATAAAATCTTGTTTACGAAATATGGAATGACTACTTCAAATTCTATAAGGAAGAAATTTGCTGCTTGGAAGATTATTACAGTTGGTGCCAAAGCTCTTGATAGTATTACAAGATGGATAATTGCTGATGGAAGATTAGTAAATGTGTTGAAAGACATTTGGATTCTTGATAAAAGTATCATGATATGGCCTACATTTGTTTTTAAGTTGCTGGAACCTAATATACTAGTAGAGAATTTGATTACTAATGTTACTTGGAATCTGGATTTAATGAGAAATTATTTTGGTGAAGACTTGGTGCAGCTGATCAACAAAATAAGTATTCATTCTTATGAACAGGGTGATCAGGTGGAAATGCTCAATCAAATGTCTGGTAATACCATTTCTTATCTTTCTTCTAATGCTATGTTATGTAAAAACTCTTCCAATATGTATTGGAGATGGATTAGAAAGCTTAAATTAAATTCTCGAGTTGAGAATTTTTGGTGGAGGATTTATAACAAGGTAATTCCTACTTTTAGTTTTCTATTTCATAGAAAACTGATAGCGATAAATTTGTCTGAGAGGATGCTTGAAGACTGAAGATTATGAGCATGTGGTAGTGGGATGTTCCAAATTAACTCAGGTTATTTAGATTTTGAACAAATGGGGATTTGATATCCCAGTTTTTGAAAGGTTTGATGAATGTCATATATGGTTAAATCAATGTGCTTCGAAGTAAATTGTTTTGAGTAATATGTATTGCACGTTGGTTTTCTTATCTTGGAAATCTAGAAGCAAAGGAGTTTATGGTGATGGTGAAGACAGTAAAGTGTTTGTTGCTTCTAACACTATTACATTGTCTTCAATATCAACAAATTTAGCTGTTATTAATTACTTGTCAGGAATCTAGGATGTTAATCAGTCTAATAGACTGTTAAAGAATTCTTGGCGTCCTCCACCTCCTGACTGGATAAAAGTTAATGTGGACGTGTGCTTGTTATCATCATACAAGGCTACTATTGGAGGAGTATTTAGAGATCATAAAGGAAGTTTTTTATGTGCATTCGGGTTCAATGGGATTCATTGGGACGTGAATCAACTTGATTTGCTTGCTATTCAGTCTCTGAACCGGTACTTACAAAAGTGGATGTTCGAGTATAAAGGTATTATATTTGAAGGAGATAATGCAAATGTATTCAAACGTCTTAAAAAATGTTACAATTTACTTGGAGCAGTTGAAGACCGTAAGGAGGTACCTTATGGATTGAAATATTTCAATTTGGTTATGTTTAGTTGGGTGGATAGAGGTTGTAATAAGTTAGCCGACATGTGCGCTAACATTGCTTTTAATTATTTTTTTATTTGGGATGATATAACAATGTGTAGTATTTCTCCTTCCTTTTTAAAAGCATTAAAGTAGGAATGCGATGCTATTTGTAGGTTGTAATTGGTTCTCTTTTTAATAAATTGCTTCGGCATTCTTAAAAAAAAAAAAAAGACAATAGAGTGGAAGATTTGGCAATCTTACCCATACCGGGGAAATAGACCCTTCAGAGATGTTGTTGAGAATTTAGAATTCCGTTTGTCTAGCCCAATAATATGTCCATTTACAAACCATGGTCCTCTTGAAATAACTTTTTTCATAGCCTCTTGTGAGAAGAAAGAACACAACATCCACCGTGAGCCAAGGATAATCAGATGGAATTTCCCAAATTTAGACCATTGGCGTCTCAATTCTGCAGCCACTACTTACACTGGAATTGCTCTACCAAAAACTTTCACCACAATTGATTTATGGAGTTTCTCAAAATTCTCAATCATCTTTGGTTCAAACAACTTAAATTCCTTTCCATCTTTAGATAAGATTGATTCTCTTTTTGGCATATCCACCAAGATGTAAGGACGTTTAGTCCATGGATTATGTCCAGTTTCAACCGGGTCTTATTTCAAACCATCAAATTTTTTTTGAACATTCTCACAAAAATCCAATGTACTTGCATCCATATTCTGGACTGAAGGGTCTCCCTTTAAAAAATTTGCATTATTCCCAAACCTGTTAATGAAAATCTTCATCCCAGATGATGAAGACTCAACTTCAGTTGATTTAAACTTCAAAATTGATGAAGGAGTTCTGACATTTGTATCCGTTACCACTTGCTTGCCTTTACCAGTGACTGGAGATGAAACTTTTATCCGATCTATAACAGGTTATCTGATCACCAACGGACCATTGAAATGGATATTTGTATTACTGCCATAATCCGCATTAAAAGATTCTTGCTGCGGTATTACTTGACCACAATTAAGATTGGCCATAGTCCGACCACCTGAGATGGTAGTCGCCTAGCCAATCATCACCTTCGGCGAAGCTGCCAATCCAACAGGAGTTCAAAATTTTGAATCTTTCTTTCTCTGGAAAATGAGTATTTCTCTCTTTGGAAAAAGGTAAACAGGTAAAAGGGTCTTTATCTACAAAGTAACATTGAGCTCATGTACTTCTAAGCAATTTCAGTTTCTCCACCGCTAGCCCATCTTCAATAGATTCCTCCAATTGTAGATCCAATATGTCTTTCTTCAAATTATCCTTCAGTAAATCGAGATTTATGCATTTATTCTTATTCCAAAAGAAGAAAGGTTTCAACGTTCTTCTAAGCTTCCTTTGTAATACTTCCGCATGATTTCCAAAATCTGTTTTCTTCCATGAATTCAAGACGACATTCCAAGCTGCAGGATATGATTTCCAAGTATCTTCAAATCAAATAATTTTAGATTATTTATATTAAGGCTCAAACAAATTGAAGGTAATAGGACTGTGGTTTGAATCCCCCCTTGGTAAATGTCAAACCTTTGCCATAGGAGTCTTTTGCAATGCTACACAGTTCAACAAGCATCTGTCTAACCTCTCCCATATTGTAATGGCACCTTCTTTGTTGTTACAGCAAGTGAATCTTGGTCTGACAAATTCTATATCATGGAAATCATTATTTGAAATAAAAAGTTTGATTTCCTTAGGTCCATTAGAAAAAAGGAACCTTTTTCCCCTCTTTTGTCATCTTTAGATAATATACAATTAAAATCACCTCGAATGATAGAAGGTATATTACACGACCAACCCTTTTCAAGCATTTCCCATATACTTCTTCTTTCATGCAAATCTTTGCTACCATAAATTGTTGCCACATTCCAAGTACCCAATGAAGGCTGTTAAGAACCCCAATGACTACTTGAGAAGAATGTTCAACTACATCAAAAGAAATAACATTCTTATTCCATAAAACCAGAATCCCACCCAAGGTTCCCTCAGCAGGATGATGAAAGAAATCCCAATCACTTCCAATTAGAAAATTAACATCCCTTCTATCAATGTTAGACATCTTAGTATCAATAAGACAAATAAAAAACCCATCATTTTCCTTCATAATCTCTCTAAGATATAGAGAGGCCTCCCTTTTTCTAGCCACCCTACAATTCTGAAAATTAAAGGAAGACATTAAATACCAATAGGGGAAGAGCCCCCAACTATCTTGCCACATTTAATTTCCCCTCTCCTCTTCCTTTGAGCAGCTTCAACCAGGCCCAATAATTTCAATTTTTTTGCCAATTTGTTTTTACTTAAATTTGTCATTGAAGGCTCAAAATTTGCTTGATCTCCTTTAACAAGTAAATTTTTAGAATTACTTGATTAAATTTATGCTAAAACAAATATAACTTCTTTAGCATCTTCAGTTATATTTATATCTTCTACTTCAACAACTTCAATTACTTCTCTTTCTTCATGATCATCAGCAAAAATGTTATATTTGTTATTAACACAAATATCAGTAAGAGTTTTGGGTTTTTGCAAATCCTCCATATTACCAAATTCCTTAAAGTCAGGTTGTTTTTTAGAGAGAACCTGCATCTTTTCTGAACTTTTAGTTTCCATTTGTATCTCCTGCATTTTTTCATTCTAATTCTGAATAACAATACCAATTGGTTTATATTCCTGCTTCTTCCCCTTCGTTGTTCCTACATTCTTCTTAAAATTTTTGAATCTTTTATTCCTGAATTTTACATGAATCCAGGGGCCATATTCATTATCCTCTTGTTGCATTGGAACATCTTCAATAGGATTAGTTTTGTCCATCTTCATATTATTTGTTATAACAACATTCTTCCCCTTACTATTCATAAATTTGATATCAGGGAAAAGAGACTTATTGTGTCCAACTCTACCACAGTGGTAGCAAAGAGAAGTCATGTTCTCATATTCAACTTTTTGATATAATCTTCCTTGAAGTCCTTCTATCTATACTCCCTTTGGTAATTTATTTTCAAGGTTAATTCAGACACAAACTCATGTATATTCTCATTTTGCCCATTTAAAAGAGTTTCCATTAAGAAACATTGGAACTCCAATCATTGAAGCAATTCTAGAGATATTCTCCTCATCCCAACAACTCAGCTGTAAGAAAGGAAATTGAATCCAGACTAGTGAAGTGAGACCTTTTAATGATTCCATGGAAAATGAGGTAGACCACTTATCCATGCCAATAATGTGATTTCCAATATACCAAGGTCCACCACTTAGAACTTCCTCCATTGATTCAGTGTTTTTGAAAGAGCATAGAATCCAATCAAGTCCAAGTGTTGTTAAATGAAAATTTCTAAACTTTCTCTATTGCCTTCGGAGTTCAAGGCTACATATAGAAATTGGAATATCATTCCCTAGCACTTTAAGCACAAGAGAATTCTTCAAGATTTGAGAATTAGCAAGCTCCAAATCAAAACTTAATTTTATAACAATTCCATTCTCAGTCCTTTGTGTTGATTCCATATTATAATTCAGTTTGATATGCCGTGTCTTCTTCCAAGTAGAAATAAAGCTTTCTTTAAGTGCTGGATTTTCATTTCTCTCAATAGCTATCTCATTAACATCAAAATCATTTTCAAATTGAACTAATAAATTTCGGCTAACCTGATTCTGATCATCAGCTTCATGAATTCCCACGAACTTGTTAACCTTCAAAACCAACCCTGAAGAAGAAGAATCATCTTTACCTATACTCTGAAGAGAGACTGGTTTTAATTTTGGGATGACTACCGATTCTTGCTGAACATTCATTAAACTTTTTTCCTTTGCCTTCTATAACAGCTTCTTGCCATAATGGAGGTCTAAATTCTTCTCTGACCGCCAAACTTGATTGAGGTCTTGCAGAAATTTGATCGACAGAATCAATTCTCACCGTGTCATTTCTTTGGACATTGGATTTGACGGACGAACTTGAATTGGAAGCAGAATGTTGATAGCCGCCGGCAACTTGCCGATTGTCAGGTATGACCATCTTCACCGATTGCGAAAAACCCATGAATAAGAAATTCAAAATAAAAAAGATGAACTTTCCGTCACTAGAAACTAGGACCTTATCTCACTAGAAATTGGGTACCATGGATTCTTCAATTCAATAGTCAAGGTATAAATACATAACTTATAAATTCAAGTTAAGTCAATAATTTAAATAATCTAAATTGGTAAATTTTTAATTTTTCCAATCTATGAATTATAACGTAGTGTTCATTTGAATTATGATCAAGGGTTTTATTATTATCATAATTTTATATAAATTTTATTTATCAATTTTATTAGGGTTAATTAAATAATTATAATACAGAGATTATAAAAATATAATTTTTAGCATAAGAGAAATTTAATCAAAGATAATAATACACTTAAATATTAAAAACATACACATGTTTTCATATGAATGATAGAAATGCATAAAATATGTGATACAAAATAATCTAATATAGTATAAGATAGCTAATGCTACATGCACCATCACACAATTAGAGGCTATCAAAGTAAAAACTAATAATCATTATAGTATAACACTATCACATCATCATGGTATAGTGATCCACCCCAAGAAAAGAAATGAGAAGAAAAAAAAATGCTACCGAATAAAACTAGCATTCAATCTCTCTCTCTCTCTCTCTCTCTCTCTCTCTCTCTCTCTCTCTCTTTCCTAAATATCAACTCCTTACTAGCCTAGTCTAAGTCTTCCTTCTCCTCCTTCTCCTCCTCATCATTGCTTTGCCCAATAGGTTGCCAAACAAAAGGATCATAAGATGGTGAAGATGGAAACTGATGTTGAACAGGATGCTCCATAAAAGGACTACATCTAAACATTCCTACAAGTGCCTCATTAATGTTAGTAGTGTATATGTAATGCTTTCCAGGATGATCCATACTATGTGTCATCCTCATTCTTATCTCAAGATGCCAATCTTTTAATTCCTCATAAAAGCATGTTACATTTTAAATTTTTCCTCTATTCAGCTTCTTGACCTCCCAAAGTCTTAGGAGTTCTTGTACTTCTACTATTGATGCTACTACTAGGTCTCCTATACACTCTACAATCACTAAGGCCTTCTTCCTTATCCTGCCTTTCAGCTTGCTTGAAGCCTAAAATTTTATTAATAAGGGATGCAATCAGGATAACTGTTCTTTAGTTTGACCCCCTTTGCTCCCACAATAATGCTCAAATCATAAACAAGAGAAGGGTACCATAATAAAATAGAATTGGTACACATAATTATGTACTTTAGAGTGGAGAAAATAATTTTCCTTATGTAAATGTATTACCCCATTTGAATAGCAAAATTTAAAAGGACTTAGTCATGGGTAAATTCACTAATGTTTCGACTAAATGGCTGAGATAAATAGTGTTGGACCTTAGTCATTTGGGTTAGGTAGGTGGTGGGAAAATTTATAATATTATTTTTTATCATTTTCTAATTTGCTCCACTATTGGGTCCATACAACACATTCAGAATATCTTGAGGATCAATAAGTATCCTAATAAAAGTTGTGTATTCATTTGATTTTAAGTCTTTAAGTTTGTCATTATATTTATAGCCACATAATTAAAAGGGGCACACTTACCTCTAACATTACATTTATTTTCCATAGCCTTTTCCATTTACTAAACATTCTCTAGCCATATTAATAATTGTAGCCAAAGGATCCTTATAAAAATGCTCTAGGATTTTGAAAACCTCTCTAAAATTAGGTGTTTGGTCATAACTAAATTGGTAAATCTTGATTTTACATTATTAGATGTGAATCTATTCTTATCATAAGAGGAAGTAGCCCTCTTATTTAGAAACATCTTTGGGGAAACTAAGCTAGAATGGATTAAAAATGAGAAGAGTTTAAAGGAATTGTTATGTAATGAATGAAATGATAAACATAACCCCCCATTTTATAACTTGGTTGAGCACTGCAGTGCTGTAGGAAACACTGCCATAATGCTCAATCTATGAATAAGGAATGAAATGATAAAACTAAGAAGCGCTGTAGCGGTTCGAATTATGTGTTATAGTGGCACTAGTTTTCAAAAATCGAAGCATCATCTTGGAATTAGCTTCTGTTGGGGCATTTAACATGTGTAAGCACAAATACATTTATGTCAGTAACAGTCACGATGCAATTAATGAAACAATAGTGAAAGTATAATGGCATCACATTATTAGTTTTTTTTTCACAATAAGCAAGAACTTGCATTAATCAAAAGAACAATGAAACTATAAAGATGATTCCTCCTTCAACAGGCTAACAAAAGGAGGAATCTTATTCAAGCTAATATCTTTCCAAATAAAATTGGTAATAAGAGCAAAGCTAGCACACATGTCAGCTAGCTTGTTACTATTTCTACCTATATTTTTAAATAAAATAAAATTAAAATCATTGAGAAAGTGTAAATCTTCTTCTCCCTTGAACCCTTCCGTCATGGCTTGTTGAAGAAATGCAATTACATTAGAATTATCACTTTCAATAATAACACCTTTGAACTTGAACATCCAATCATTAATCACTTCTTTCAATACTTTGATAGTTAACAACTCTATCTGATAGATGTCCCAATGAATGCAAGATCTCCCATATGCCATCAAAAATATGCCTTAATAGTCACGGACGACCCCTCCTATTCCAGTTCTATAGGAAGAATCGAGTGATGCATCAACATTGATTTTGAGCCAATCGGGTGGAGGGGGTTGATAAGAATTGGACAGTCTTGAAGACTGGTTAGCATACCATCTGACTGAGATAGAGTTACAAACCAATTTGGAAGTTGAAGTGAAGCTCACAGCATTTGCAGCAATAATAGTGGAGCTTTCTACAATTCTTTCATGGATCAATTTGTTCCTAGCTTTCCAAGATAAGAAAACCACATTGCAAAAGACATTGCTCAACAAACAGTTATTACAAACTATAAGCTCCATCCATGCACAACATCTCTTTATACTATCAAATAGTGGTATATCAAATCCCCATTTGTTTAATATTAAGAAAACTTCTCTTACTTTAATGCATTTAATAACAATATGCTCCACATTTTCAACTCCAACATCACATCTTGGACAGATTTCAGAAATTTGTAATTTTCTTTTGGTTAAAAAATGGAGTGATGGAATAGGTTCTTTAAGTAGCCTCCACTAGAAAACTTCAACAAGAGGCATTAATTTAGCTCCTTTAATCCATTTGACAAAACATGGTTCAATTTGGCTATGCTGTAATCCTTCAAAGGCTACGGCTGATAGAGTTTTACCAGAATTCTGGAAAAGAAGCTCACATCAATCTTCATTGGCATCTTGATTTATTTTAATTTGAACTATCAACTCTACCAATTCCTTCCCAAATGATTTGAGGAGTTCTTCAACATCCCAAATTCTATTATTGATGAACTTATCCAGCGAGATGCTTTCATCCTCTTGTGGTACCACAAAAGTAGGCCATTTATTTAAGCATTTGTTCAAGATCCAAATGTCCCTGTAACATTAATAGATGAACCATTTGCAATATTCCATCTTATCAACGAGTTCAGCAATCTTCCGCCATCTGAAATCAATTTCCAAGCAGCTGAACAGTTAATTTTATTAAATCCCACAGCAACCTTCTTCCCATATTTTGGAGCTAGAACTTTATGAAGCAGATAATCGTTATTTTGTACATAATGCCACACTAGTTTGGTTCTCAAAGGAGCAGCTTTATCACTGGATGAGCACAATCCATGTCCTCCCCACTTGATAGGTTTACAAAGCTCATTCCAATTAACATAATGGATACCCAACCTTTCATTAGCTTTGTTCCACAAAATAATTCTACAGAGCTTGTCTATTTCATGTAAAACACTTAAAAGGACAAGAAAATGAGTGCTATGAAATAAAGGATAGGATTGTAATACTGATTTGACAAAGGTAAGTTTGTTTGCAAGAGATAAGAACTTGGTTCCCCATATATTTAGCATCTTCACTACTTTCTCCACTATGAATTGAAAATCTACAGCTACAAATCTTCTAAGAGCAATCTTAACGCCAAAATAAATAAATTCTTTAACTACCTTGAAGCCCATAATGCTTGAAATCATCTTCTTGCATCTTCTATTGAAAAATTTGCCAAACAAAATAATAGATTGATTAACATTATTGCATTGCTCTATCCACTTGTAGAAATCAGTAAGAATTCCCTTGATCCCCTTAGCTGCCTTCTTAGTACCTTCAGAGAATATCACCACATCATCAGCATAAAGTAAATGTGAAATTCTTGGGCTGCCAGGTCTGATTTTGATTCCCATATCACTTTGATTAAGAGCATTTGTAAGTAATTAGGAACCAAGGATGTATAAATTAGGAGAAAGTGGACATCCTTGTCGGAAACCACTTCTAGCAACTATCCATTCTGAGAGACTCCCATTAATTATCAAAGAAAACCTTGGCTCTTCTACACACTCCAAAATGCGTTTTCCAACTCATCCAACTCATAGAGTCATATGCTTGTTCCATATCAATTTTAAATGAAACAAGACCTTTAGAAGACTTAAAATACCTGAATTTATGGAATATTTCTTGAGCAACCAGCACATGATCCGAAAGAGACCTCCCCTTGATGAATGCTGCCTGTTCCATTGAGACAAGTTTAGGGATCACCATTATCAACCTGTTTAAAATCACCTTGGCTGCTACTTTATAAACCGCATTGCATAAGCTAATTGGTCTATAATTAGCGATAACCAATGGTTTACTAACTTTGGGAGTAAGAACAATAAGTGTATCTTTCTAGTTTTTATCCATTACACCATGCTATAGGAAATACATAATGGCATTCAGAAAATCTATTTTGATGATGCTCCAGTAACCCTTGATAAATGAGTAAGAAATCCCATCAAGCCCAGTTGCTATATTTCCTTTGGTGTGCTCAATGGTCTGTTCAATTTCAAATACAAAGAATTCATCTTCAATAATTTTTCGATCATCAACACTCAATATAGCTTCTGGTTTTGGCCACCCATAAGTTACTGAATCTCTAAATTTCCATTTTTGAGTGAAGAATTGAGATAGAATTCCCTCAATTTGCTTCTGTTCCTCCACCAAATTGCCATTTCCATCTTTAATCTTGAGAATGCTATTTGAATTCCTTCTAGCACTAGCATAGGAATGGAAAAACTTTGTGTTGCTATCACCATCAACCCACCATTTTACCTTAGCTCTCCACTTCCACAAATCATTTAGACGAGCCATAAATGAATTAAGATCATTAACCTTATTCTTCAGCACCCATCACTCATCTTCTGTTAGAAAACCAAAAATGGACTCCTTGGATTGCAGCTCCATGATCTCATCCAGAAATTGTTTTTTCAATAGTTTCAAATCTTTATTTTTTTTCTTGCTTTAGAAAAACAAGGCTCTAAAAGTTTTCTTGAATTTAGAATTCAGCACTTTTGCAAAGCTTCTTTGATAAACTTTTCTTTATTCCTTTTTCACCAAAGAGTAGGATGCAGGCTTTGAGACCCATACATCCTCAAACTGGATTATTCTCTTTTTAACAGACATGGCATTCATAAAATTAAGAAGATTGGGACTATGATCCGAGGAGATCCTAGCAAGATGTCTTACAACCATACGTTGAGATGAATTTAAGGCCAATGAGTTAAGAAAACATCTATCCAACCTCTCTAGAATTTGGCCCCCTCCAACATTATTATTGCACCATGTAAACCTTGGACCAATAAATCCAATTTCATGGTAATCATTGTTAGAAAAGAAAGCACTCATCTCTTTGGGCCCTTGGGAGAATTGAAACCTTCTCCCACCTCTTTTGTTATCTCTAGAAATTAGACAATTAAAGTCACCTCCTACCACCATTGGAGAATTGGTCGAAGAGTTCACCTCCAAAATATCCCAAAGCTCCCTTCTTTTATACAAATCTTTATTGCCATAAATAGTAACAATTCTCCAAATACACTTATTGTTGATTTTCAAATCTCCAATAACACATTGAGATGAGGAATCAACAATTTGGAAATTAGAGATCAAAGAATCACATAAAATGATAATGCCTCCCGACAACCCTTTTGAAGGCATAATGTATAATATCCAACCATCACCAATCAATATTTTAACCTCCTTAGAATCTATAGAGGAAATTTTTTTTCAACCAGCCCATAAAAGAAAACTGCAAATGTACTAACAAATTGTTTGAGATATAGAGAAGCACCTTTCTTTTTTGCTCCTCTATAATTCCAGAATGCGATTGAAGACATTAATGAGAGGGTGGGAATAAGGCCCCCAAAGAACCTTTTATTTCCAACTACAATATTCTATTTATAGTATGAGAACTGATTGGACCAAGATCCTTTAACTCTATTAATTTTCTCTTTTTTACAAGAATACTTCCATCAACCTCCACACTAGCCTCTTCAATCTGAACAGGATCAACTTTATCAGAACCAACAGTTTTTACACCTACTTCTTCCTCTGTTTGAGTATCCTATATAATTTCAACTTCTTCAACAAGGTCAATAAGAGCATTAAACTTGTTGTTATTTGTATGAGAGTTATTATTTTTGGCCAACACAGATTCTACAGCTTGTACTGAACTAGTTATTTGAGTTTGAACATGAATTTCTTGTGTTGTCTTCAGAGCAGAATCAAAATTAACTTTTTCTTTTTTTTTGTAGAAATGCAGAAATTACATTAAAATAAAAGAGTAGACAACCTAATACAAACTAGGTAAATAAAGCTAATGGTTCCTTTTTCAACAAGAAAAAGGGACCTTATTGAAACTAAATTTGTTAATTTAAACTTAATATAAATGATATGAAATCCACTATCTCCTATTTAAACTTAATTAACTTTTTCTTTTACCAATGGAGGAATAGATTTATTGCCTTCAACTTTCTTCCATGCCATAACCTCCCTTGTTTTTTTGAAAGTTCTTCTTTGAATTCCTGGAAAAGTTTCTTTTCCGGTTAACAACTAACCAAGATCCATAACCCACATCTTCTTTATTCTGGTCCCCATTCATTTTGATTTGATTGTCTTCTTCTACAGTAGGAATAGGATTTAAATTCTTCTCTTTGGTAGCATATATCTTACTAATTTTACAATCTTCCTTACTATGCCCGATAATCCCACAATTGTAACATAATACAGGAATTCTTTCATATTCTAATTTTTGATAGAATTTTTCGGAGTACCACTCTACCGAAACTCCAAGAGGTAACTTACTATCAAGCTTGGCTCTGACACAGACTCTTCTAAATTCTCGCCTCCCCCAGATAGGTTTCCCCACCATAGAAGTAATTTTTCAAATATTTATTTCATCCCAACATGGAAGAGGGAGGTTCGACATTCTAATCCATATAAGAGCCATCAATCCTTTAAGAGAAGTAGGTGAAAATTCTTGCGACCACCTATCAACTCCTATAATTTGTCCTTTAACAAACCAAGGACCATTTAATAAAACAGCTGCCAAGTGTCCTTGTTCAAAGAAGGAACAAAAAACCTAGCCCATTCCAAACATTATAAGAAGAAATTTCCCAAATTGGGACCATTGCCTTCTAAGTTCCGAGCTAATTATAGGTAGAGGTGCTTCACCACCAAAAACTTTAACCACCAGTGAGTTTGAAAGTTTTTTAGAATTTTCCAATTCATTTTGAACATGCAGTTTTACTGTGTTTCCATCTTCAGACATGAAGTTTCCCAATTCTAGATATAATACCTTGATGTTCTCTCTTTTCTTCCAAGCATTCTGGTTTGGCATAGCATCAGGACGAACTGGGATACAAGGGGTTTCCACACAATCTCCCAATACATTAGTTTCATAAATTCAAACATTTTCCAGATCAGAGAAGATTTCATTATTTTTTAACACATGGGCATTGCAGCAATCATTCACTTTATCTCCTTCCATCAGCAAAACCATCGAATCTTCTCTAGCAATACATTTTTTATTCAAATTGTGGAACTCTATATCTAAGATGTTGCTTCTAATCATTATCTTGGATGAAGTTAAAGCATTCAAATCATCATTTTGAATCTTAATATTTTTATTTCCAAGAACATAATCTTCCTCCATTAAACACCTTTTCCTTTACCAGGAACTTCTGGCTTCTTCTTCAGTAAGCATCCGCCCTCATTAATAACAAGAGGCAAACCAATTTTCAAGCCTATTTTCGATAAATGAGCAAACAGCATGTCATCATCGAAAGCTTGGGGGGATGAAAACAATGTACGAGCACAAGTGATTGCAATCCTTGAAGAAGAACAACGATCCTCTTGATGCCCACCATCCATGATCAACTGGCAAACTTCTGCCACCATGAAACACGAAAGAACTGCGCAGAATTATTTTTTGAAATCATGAACAGAATAATTTCCTCAGAGGTTCTCTCTCTAACTTCCGTGTTTCTCTCTTTTCAAATTATTAGTTAGTAGTGATGTAATGCACACAAAAGTTTAAAAATTAAAGTTATGAAAATACATTTTCTTTTGGACTTGGCAGATCCATGCTTTTTGACTTAAATAAATTTACACTATGGTGTTTGAACAATTAGCACTATGGTGATTTATTAACTAAGAAAATGATGGCTATAAATGAGCATTTCTAAAGGTTTAATACTTCAATGCTTGTTTACAAAGCACCAATGCATGGGAGAGTAGGGCTATGACATTTAATCACTCAGCATTGTGGCGCTCAATTAAATTTTTGGACACTCTTATTTCCTAAATTTTAATTGTAACTTTATTATTTAAACAAAATAAAAAGAAAAATACGATAAAAACAACATATGCAACTTGACACATATAAAATTAAAATAAATAACATGTTACTCTAAATAAGAATATTTGTTGCCTCCCATACAACGATAAGTTTATAGTCTTCAGCCAAACTTGCTAAGATCAATCAATTTAGTTGGGGTATATTGCTGCCAATACTCAAATTATTATCATTTGGATCTACTTCTTTTTCCTTTTGGTTAACTTAAGTATTGAACTATAATGATCTAAGAGGTTTCCTACTAATTAAAATGATAAGCTGACTTAATTTAGTTTTTAAATATGTAATTGAAGCAACTTAATTCTGCAATTGAGTTTTTAACAACATCACTACATCTTCCAATGATGATTTTCTACTTCCAAACTAATTAATTTGATAAATCCTTGATTATATGTAGGTCTAGAATTAAGCAGGTTGCTAAGGATTGTTCTTGTTTACTACTCAATTAGTTTGACTAGAACTCCATTGATAATTCCCAGCCACATTATTTTAGTAATTAAAATTTGGATGGTTCCTCCAACTTGAATTATATGTATTGAAGTAAGGATTATTTTTTCTTCCAATCAAATTAATATTTTCAATATTTTACATGTTATTATTTTTAATTAACATTTTTATTTGAAGGATAATTTAGTTCTAAATTCTACATTTTATCTGATTGTGGTCAACAACTTAGAAATTGCAGCAACATGTGTAGTAAAATAATAAAGCATTAGATTCATATACACCATTTTCTCTCTTAGGATTTACCCTATCACTAAACCAGTGGAAATTAATAGTAGTCATTTCCTCTATTAATTCATATGCTTCCTCATATGGCTTAGACATTAATGATCCTCTGACTACAACATCCATGATTACTCTAAGAGAATCTTTAAATCCATTATAAAAAATTTGAATGACTATTTAATCAGGAAATGTTTAGGGAATTTCCTAAGCATTTCCTTAGATAACTCCTAACTCTCATAAATCCTTTCTCCTTCAAATTAGATAAAAGAAGTGATATCATTTCTATGGTTAGTAGTCATTGAAGTTGGGAAATACTTAGCAAGAAACTTATGAGCCAACTAATTCCTTGTAGTTATGAGCCTAGGGGGTGAAGAATTTAACCACATCTTATATTTAGCTCTAAGAGAAAATGGTAACAGTTTAAGTCTAATAACATCATCACTAACACCATTATACTTAAATATTGCACAAATTTTTAAGAAACACTTTAAGTGTAAATTGAGATCTTTAACAGGAGTTCCCCCAAACTAGAAACTTTGAACCATTTGAATTAGGGTAGGTTTTAATTCAAAATTATTAGCTTGGATCATAGGTCTATTAAAGCTTTAATGAATTTTGTCTTCTAAAGGGTTAGCATAATCCCTAAGATTTCTTGATTGATTTTGATCTAATTTAGCATCAAATAACAAAAGTTCTTTTCTATGTTTATAAAGCATGCAACTAGGAATATATAAACAATAAATAAAATAAAAAAAAATAAAATTGAGCATGTGGTACCATGATAATGGCTACTCATGCCATTTGACAAGAAATATGAAGCTATTCTCAAGACTAAAGACTAGGAGTGGAGGTTAGGTAACACTTGGTGAAAACACCACTAGAAAATTTGTGGGTTGAGGTATGATTGGAAAATCAAATATCTTTATTATTAAAAATCTACTTTTAGTTGACGATTTAAAACATAATTTTCTTAGCATTGCCAATTTTGTGTTAAGGGTTTTGATATTAAATATTTTTATAGAAAATGCATGATTACTTTGTGAAAAATTTGTTTTAGAAGGAAAAAGGATGAACACTGTTTATATGCTTGACCTACCCTATATTGAAAATTTAGATAAACTTTATTTTCCAGTTCTTCTTTTCTTCTTTTTCCTCTTCTTCTTCTGCTCTCTAGAATTTCCTCTCTCTTTTTATTTTTGTTGTTTCTCATTATCTCTACCTTACATACTCCCCTTTTTTTCCCCTAGTTTCCTCTTCTTCAACCTTCATCTCCAGTTTCTATTGGATGCCTTTTAATTGTCCCTCACCTTCCCTTCCATACCCTTATGGACTCCATTATCTCCAAGCATTCTTCCCACCCTCTCCTACTCTTCTGTTGATCCATTGCCTACCTTTTGTACTACATTGTAGCCACCCCCGACTTCCCTATTGATAGCCTCCCTTTTTCCCTCATTGAAACCTCTAATCATATTATTCCCTTATATAAAGAATTTATTGCTGTGATAGCCTTTAAATGGAATCATTGCATTATTGGTTACACCATGGGGAAGCGACCATATTACAAAGCTTTGATGGATACATTTATGAAAATCTTGAAACTCAAAAGCACCTTTCAGCTCATTAATCTATATGATGGCTTCTTCCTCTTCAAATTTTAATCCAGCAAATACTTCAACACGGTATGATCCAAAGGTTCATGGTTCTTCCTTTAGAAACCATTCATCTTTCAAAAATGGTCTCCACACTTTTGACCCACAAGTGAGAACTTCACCTAAGTGATTAGTTCGGTCAAAATTCTTGACCTTCCCCTTATTTGTTGGAACTCAAAAATTATTTCAAAAATCACCTCCAAAGTAGCTATTCCTTTAGCCTTTGATGCCTTAACTATTGTAAAAACAAGGCTCATTTATGCTTGTATCTGTATCCAAGTTTCCAACACCACCACATACCTATAATTTATATTGATTTCACTTTAGGATGAAATCATCAAGCTTTCAGTCCAATACAAATGGTGACCATAACCCTCAGTCACATACTCAAACTCATCTGCCTCCTTGAGGTAGAAGCACCTCTCATACTCATAAGCCTCATAACCCGACATCCTCCTGTCCTCCTTCATCTTCAACTACTATCATCTCCAGCCCTCCTCATCATAATCCTTTGTCATCTACCTCCCTTCCCCCATTATTTTTACCTCCTCAAATAGCCTTATCCATCCATACCTCTACTTTAGTTTCCAAACTGATTGTCCCCCCCACCTCAGATTCCAAAACCAACATCCTCTAGTTCAACCCTTTATTGTCTAAACACCTACGTCCCATTTCTCCCTATTTTTTCTTTACTGCTTATTCCCAATAATTCTATTCCTAATCTTAATTCCCCATTTGAGGATCTTATTGATCAATAAAAACCCCTTTTTTAGTTCTTCTACCCCTTTTATGGTTCTTTCTCCAAACAAATATGAGCTACTTCAACAAAACTTTACTAACCAACCCTCTTCCTCCTTGGACCCCACTAAAAACCTATCCAAAACTACTGCTCAAAGCTCTACTACTTCAAACCCCATAACCATCACAACCAAATCTACTAGGGTAAAAAACTCGAGGAGGCCCCCCTCATATTCCACATCTAAATCTCAAAGATTAGTCGCTACATTACAGCTTGGAATGCACCGCTGATAATGTACTCTATTAAAAGAAATTGGTTAATTCATATGGAATTGATATGTTATGCATTCTGGAAAATTAGATCCACTTAACCTCACCATCTGACCTAGGGTTTTTAACTTACACCTTATTTTTGATATTGAAAGCAACTATCATAACTTCAATTACTCCATGTCTAGTAAGATTTGGTTGAAATGGTCCTATAAATGAATTAGATTTAATCCATCTTGCAAGTATTCAAAAATGATCTATGGTACCATTATTTTTGGGAATACCCAATAATTTTGACTCTCTGTCATTTATGCTTCTAATGACAAAGATGAAAGAAAGGCTCTTTGGGATAACTTGTGTGCTTCATCTCCTATCTCGATGATGCCTCAGTTAATTATATGGGAGTTTACATATAAAGGTATCTATATGAAAAGTTAGGTGGGAACCTTACCCATAAGAATCAACTTTATGATTTTAATGCTATTATTTTTTATACCTCCCTCAATGATTTGGTATCTATGGGGATCTCGTATACTTGGTTTAACCAATTATGTGACAACCTAATCCATATTAAACTAGATCGTGTTGAAATTAATGATTTTTGGCTTGAGACTTTTTCCACTTCCCATTATCTCGTTAAAAACCCCTCTTGTTTCGATCATTATCCCATTCTGCTTTAGTCGAAGATCAAAATTAATTTTAAATATAAGGTTCTCTACAAAATTATTGGGACAAAACTAACATATTATGGAACATCCTTATTCCTATATTCTCCACCTCTAATGTTGGACATCCTCTTAGTGATTTCTATAACAAGCTTAAACGGCTCAAATTAGCCATCAAATCTAAGGAGTGGGCTAATTCCAACTTGGTGGCTAAGCACCTAGTAGATCTCAATCTCAAAAAAAAAAGAATACTTAAACTATTTGAGCCTAGATCATACCAACATGAGCATCACCTCCTCCCTTAAGAGTATTAATCATTAGATAGTTGTTTTCACCT
The DNA here is from genome assembly GCA_022539455.1 of Dendrobium nobile. Lineage (NCBI taxonomy): Eukaryota > Viridiplantae > Streptophyta > Magnoliopsida > Asparagales > Orchidaceae > Dendrobium > Dendrobium nobile. The sequence continues at coordinate 34,371,918 of CM039718.1, read as the reverse complement.
CTTATTTGTCCTCTTGGATTACTCAAAAGGCCAAAGAAAAATGACTCAATCAAGGTAAGGATGATCTCAAATTTTTATTCTCTAAACTTCAAATGTGGATGAATTAAAGGAATACTATAATATCTCAATGTGATTAATACCTCCTCCTCTTATGCTGATGCACTCAAAGGAACTATAAACCATTTACAAAAACTCTTCAACCCCATCATCATCACCATCCATGGTTTAGGCTCCTTCCCTACCTGATAGGTCATTCCTGACCATCTGGCAAATACTCTTGTCATGAATTTCTCTATTTAAGAAATTAAAAAAGATATTTTTTTGGTTGCTCTAACTCTACTCTGGGACCTGATGGTTTTAATTTTAATATATACAAATCCACCTAGATGCTTACAGGGCCTTTGCTATACAAAGACATCACTTCTTTTTTTTCCATAATGGTTATTTCCCTCATACGGATAGAGTTACAACTATCAACTTAATTCCCAAAACCTTCCATATAACTAGTCCATCCAATTTTAGTCAAATTTTACTATGCAATACAATTTATAAGATTATAGAAAAAATTCTAGCTGCTCGTATGAAACTATTTATGCATCACATTGTTAAAGACAACCAGGCTTAGTTTATTCAACATAGACACTCTATGGATAATTTTATCCCTGCCAAAGAATTATTGTTTCATAATAGATCGACGGCTAAATATAGGGTGTTATGTGCTAAGCTAGACATCAAGAAGGCAATTGATAATGTTTTTAGGGAGTTCCTTGTTACTAGATTGTCTTAGAAAGGTTTCCCTAACATTTTTATTAAATGGTTAATAGCATGTATTTTGGATGTTTGGTTCTTTCTTTGCATCGTTCGCTATTTGGAGTGCTTCTTTCCCTTCACTATTATTCTTTGATAAGGTTACCCATTGAGCCATTCTTTATTCTGCATTATTACAGATGCCCTTTTGTGTTTTCTAGATGATCAATCTTATAATGACAAATTTTAGGGTTTAGAGGTTGTAGACTTTTGGCTTTCCCATTTGTTGTATACTGGTGAACTTCTTTTATTTGGGAAACCTGAGCTCCCCAACTACATTAGATTGACATACAAGTTCAACACCTTTGCCAAATCCACCAATCTCTGGGTTAATTTTGATAAGAGCTTCATTATCATTCCTCCTAACTATCATAATGCTAGTGCCATCAGCTTGACATTAAATGTGCCCTCCCCCTCTGGATCGATTAACTACCTTGGCATTGCAATATCACCCTATAACCCAAAGCTGGCAAATTTCTCTAAGCTCTTGGCAACCATCAAGTATATACTCTATGGTTAGAAAGCTATGACCCTTTCATTAGCAGTTAGAATTCAGTTCTTTTGCTTCACTATATGGAATACAATTTCCAATTAGATTAGGGGGGCCATTTTACCTAAAACTATTATCAAGCAAATAGAAAAAATCTATGCAAAATTCTTAATTTTTTTTTATACCTTTGAAGAAAAGATACATTTTTTTTTCTTGGAAGAACACATGCAAACCTATGTGAAATCACTAAATGACAAGAGGGGGGGGTGAATTGTGAAAAACTTCTTCTCAATAAAAAGTAACCCTAAACAGGAGTTCTAATTTTTTTGTTATTTTTGAAACTTGACAACAAAACTTAAACAATTTTTCTTTCACTAATTTCACCACGCAATAATTATGAAAAATTAAGTGCAAGTAAAAGTAAATGAAGACAAGGAAAAAACACACCAAGATTTTTATAGTGGTTCGATCAAACAATGACCTACGTCCACTCCCCGGTGTCCTCCACTCCGAGATTTTCACTACAAGCAATAACTCTCCTTTAGCCCCCCTTGGCAAGGCGAAGAAGCCTTTACAATACTCCCTTTCACCAACTCGACGTGGCGGAGTGCCAAACTCTGTTTTCACCCTTCTGGCGACGGCAGAGAACCTTCTCCTTTTTCTCCCTCCTCGAGAAGGCAGAGTACCTCGAGGTCACGGATGTAGAAGAGCCTTTCCCTTGGAGATCCTCCCACAAATTCTTCTAGAGCCATAGGAGGAACAAGATGCAGCAAGTTTGGAGCAACCGTGTGATCTCCCTCACACCTCTTCTCCCTCACACGCTCACCTTCACCTTCCTCTCTCAAAACCCTAAAGAACTTCTCAAGAGCTCTCTCCCCCTTGGAATCCCTCTCTAACCCCTTTTCTCCCTCTCTGTAATTCTTACTGAAAAAGGATGAGATTAACTCCTAAAACGAGCTCCAAAATCCCTATGATTTCAAAAGTAGCCGTTACTGTTCATACAGTACGATTTAACATCGTACAATACGATCTTCATAAACAGACCTCATCCTGGTACGAAGATGTACGAACATTTAAAAAATAATTGGTACTGTACGATAAAATATCGTACGGTACGATCAATAAAATACTATTCGTACAAGACGATGGTCTGGACGATCAGATGTCATCTCTGTTCATCGTATGGTATGATTACTATCATATAGTACGATGTTCAAAATATAATTAGGTCTGGATTTCATGCACTAATCACGAGTTAATCTAAGTAAGTATTTAAAATAAATCGTACAATACGAACATGTTTGTACAGTACGAACATGTTCGTACAGTACGAACATGTTCGTACAGTACGAACATGTTCGTATAGTACGAACGACGCAAAATCACTTACTTAAACTAAACAACGGCTAGGGTTTTGGATCTGAACATATCGTACCGTACGAATATATTCGTACAGTATGATCTATTCACAGAATCATCCACATAGCTCGGATCGTACGGTATGAATTAAACTCGTACAGTACAATCTCCAGAGAAGAAATTCTATTACATTTTACATTTAAAAACAAACTCTCCCCCTATGTGTGTGCATGGTTGCTCATACTCTTATGCATTTTGTGGCTAGACTCAAGAAAATAAAAATACAATAAATAGAAAAATATAATATCTGACTCATACTACTAATCTACCCGTTCTTGAATCTTCCTTTCATCCTGAGTCACTTGTGATCTTCCTGAAATGTTTGTACTCAAGGACAATAGCAAATAAAATAATATTCAATAAAAAGTTGTTTCAAAACAATCATTATTTGGCATCATGAAAATCTCAAACTCAGGATCATGGGTTGCAACAATCTCCCCCTTTTTGATGATGCCAAATGATTTGTTGTAAGCAAATACGAATGACATTTTTTTATTTTTTTTGTTTTTTAATTTAAACACAAGAAAAAAAGAAAGATACTAAATGCAAGTACAAAATATAAGGAATGCATTTGACAAAACTATAACAAGCGCAATAACAAGTACAACAAACTTCTCCCCCTTTTGACAGCACAAAAAAGAGGAGCAACTAAAGCAGAAAGCAAAGGAAAGAAACTACAATACAAACACAAATAATCTAAATAGGAGGGTGCTGGTCAGTTGGTGGTGGAGGTGGATTCGGTTGAAAATATTGAAAGAGAGCATCAAATCGGTGATCAATTGCAGTAAAGCGTTCTCCAAACCATTGCATATCTATCTCGTGTTGCTGATGTTGTTCTTGAATATGCGTATCGAGACGAGTCTGCAGTTGGTCGAAGCGTGCGACTAAATCATCGTTAGGGTGTGTTGGTGCAGGTGCTCGGGGTGCGGCATGTCGTCGTGGTCGAGCTGGAGCTGTTGCTGGGGCATCTTCTCCTTCTTCTTCGTCAAAGACTGGTTCTTCAGGCTCGTGTCCCCGATGAAAGAGAATACAGAAAGAGGCATCCGTATAAAAGATAGGAAAAATGTCGGGTTCACCAGGGTAGGTCAATTGATATTTATGTTGAAGGATATATCCTATTAGGTGACCAAGAACTAGATTTTGTTTCCGTCGAGTGGTAGGTAAGCGAACAAAAGTCATGTGGCGAATGTAGTTACTAATTAAATCAACCTCATCGAATTTTGTGTTGGTCATAATAAGATAGGTAGCGACGGATAAGGTTGGGGTCAGATTTATACGGTCGTCACCTTTGGGTATTATTGAGGTTCGAAGGACATGTTGAATTATTCGGGCATTTCGAGTTAGGGATTGAACGAGAGGTTGGTGTTGATGGAAAGTAGCATTCCTAAGGACTCTATTAACATCGCTCCAATCGAATTCGTTAGTAAGAAATGAGCGAACCATAGGTCCTTCAGTGGACAACCCAATATATTGGGCAATGTCGGCTCTAGTGATCTCAATGTTTCGGCCACAAACAAAAGAGTGAAAGGTGGTGTTGTCGACAGTATAGGTGAGATTAGCGAGAAATTCAAAGAGAAGTTTAGAATTGTAGGGAAATTCTAGGGTGAGGAGGAATTGGAAGGTGGTGGAAGAGAAGAAACCCATTACCTTGAAATTAAGAGCAGCCTGATTAAGCATTTTGGAAGGAGAAATTTTACAGGCTTTATACCTGTGGTAGGCTTCCTTGTTTTCAGCATTCAGAAAACAAGCAGGTGGATGACTTGACGAGGATAAGCTTCCAACAGTCAACTGACCTCGTTTAGACATTGTCAAGAGGGCACGAAACTGGGTGAAGGAGTGAGTGAAGAAGGATTTGAGTGAAAGGAACGGCCTAGCAAAGGGTTCTTATAGAAAATTTTGACAATAGTACAGTATGATTCCCTATCGTACAGTATGATAGTCAATCAATAGCCTGACCTGTCATTTCGAGAAAAGACAGTCAAATCATACAGTACAATACATATCGTATAATATGATCAGACAAATTTCGATCGTCCCGAGGCCCTCAGTATGACTTTTAACCAAATGTTTCGTACTGTACGCACAGGTGTATCGTATAGTACGATCCATAATAAATATCATACCAAACAGCTTTAACTCATACTTATTTCGTTGTGCTGATGTGTATCGTACAGTACGAAAGGTAAGTATCGTACCGAACGATAATCAGTAATGTCGTACCAACCGGATTTAATTCATCCCAATCCGTTGCTGATGGTGATTGTACCGTACGAAGAGGAAATATCGTACAGTACGGTAGGCAATAATGTCAGATACATATCGTATATTACGATGTAGGTCGTACAGTACGATCAACAGAGCCAAAATTTGCTTGTAGGTGGACGCTGTGTAGATTGAGATGTATCATACGGTACGATATTTCTATCGTACAGTATGATATACAGTCAAGTTCAGAGTTTTTGTGTGGTGAGTGTGTGATGATCAAGAGCAGCCTTAGAAGAAGATATTTGTTTTGTTTTTTTGTTATTATTATTATTATTTTTTTATTTTATTTTATTATTATTATTATTTTTTATGCAGTAATGTCAATGACACCTAATCTAGTCCTCAAGGTGCTAAAGGTCTTGAAAGGTAGTGGTTTTGTGAATATGTCCGCCAATTGATCTCCTGTAGCGATGTGATGTAATTCTATATCTCCCTTAGCGACATGATCTCTAATGAAATGGTGTCTAATGTCTATGTGTTTCGTTCGAGAGTGTTGAATTGGGTTCTTAGAGATACAAATTGCACTTGTGTTCTCACACATGATTGAGATGGTTCCAACGAGTAGTCCAAGATCAAGAATTTATTTTTTTAACCATAGTACCTGTGCAACACAACTTCCTACTGCAATATATTCTGCCTCGGCTATGGAAAGTGCTACTGAGTTTTGCTTCCTACTGGACCAATAAACTAATGATTGTCCTATGAATTAGTAGGTACCAGAGGTGCTTTTTCTATCTATCATACATCCTGCAAAATCAGAATCTGAGTACCCTAAGATTTCAAAGGAAGTGCTGTGCCTAGGATACAAAATTCCTAGATTCGGGGTGCCTAGTAGGTATCTAAGGATTCTCTCGACGGCAGTTAAGTGAGACTCTTTAGGATCGGCTTGAAAATGGGCACAAAGGCACACACTAAATATTATGTCCGGTCTACTGTCAGTCAGGTAAAGAAGGGATCCAATCATTCCTCTATATTTTTCTGATCTACGTATTTTCCACTAGGATCTTTATCTAATTGGATTGTCAAACTCATTGGGGTGTTCATGGGTTTTGCACTATCCATTTCATATTTCTTTAAAATATCCTTAATATACTTTGATTAGCTAAGAAAAGTTCCATTATCCATTTGTTTTACACTAAAGCCAAAAAAGTAATTAAGTTCTCCCATCATGCTCATTTCAAACTCATTACTCATTATTTTTGATAATTCACCTCACAAGTTTTTATCCGAAGATCCAAACAAGATGTCGTCCACATATATTTGAACAATGAGAATTTCTTCTTTGACCTTTTGTAAAAAGAGTGTAGTATCTACACTACCCTTTTCAAATCCTCTATCCAAAAGGAATGAGCTAAGTCTTTCGTACCATGCTCTAGGTGCTTGCTTTAGTCCATAAAGTGCTTTTTCAATTTGAATACATGGTTTGGAAATTGTGAACTTTCAAATCTGGGGGGTTGTTGAACATAGACATCTTTCTTAATTACCCCGTTCAGAAATGCACTCTTTACATCCATTTGATATAATTTAAAGTTCTTAAAGCAAGCAAAAGCTAAGAGCACTCTTATGGCTTCTAGTCTAGCAACAGGGGGAAAGGTTTCTTCAAAGTCTATTCCCTCAATTTGGTTATACCCCTTTGCTACTAATCTGGCTTTATTCCTTATTATAGTTCCTAAATCATTCACCTTATTTTTGAAGACCCATTTTGTTCCAACAACACTTTATTCTTTAGGTCTCTTAACTAACTCCCAAACATTATTCCTGGTAAATTGGTTTAGCTCTTCTTGCATTGCTAGAATCCAAAATTCATCTCCTAAGGCTTGATCTATACTTGTAGGTTCTATCATAGAGATGAACGCTGAATGGCTAAACTCTTTCCTAAGTCCACGCCTAGTCTTTACACCTTCTGCTGGGTCTCCTAAAATTAACTCTTTAGGATGACTAAAAGAATATCTCCATTCTCCAGGCAAATCTTCCTGAGGTTCTTCCCTTTCTCCTAAGGTCATAGTCTCTACTCCTTGAATTGCCTCTATTTCATCATCTTCACTTCTATATCAAGAGGGCTTATCTGATTCATCAAACAACACATGGGTGGAATCTTCTACTACTAGGGTCCTCTTGTTAAAGATTCTATAGGCCTTACCTACAGAAGAATATCCTAAGAAGGCACCCTCATCAGACTTGGGATCAAATTTTCCTAAGGGATGTTTACCATTATTCAAGATGAAGCACTTGCACCCAAAAACATGTAAATGTGAAAGGTTTGGTGTCCTACCCTTAAGGAGTTCATATGGAGTTTTATTCAGCTTCGATCTAATGTTTACTCTGTTTAAAACATAACAAGCTGTGTTGACTGCTTCTGCCCAAAAGTATCTAGGAAGGGTATACTCCGCTAACATTGCTCTAGCAGCTTCTACCAAAGTTCTATTCTTCCTTTTTGCTATACCATTTTGTTGGGGTGTTCTAGGGGCTGAGAAATTGTGTTCTATTCCTATCTCTTGACAGAATGACTCAAACCTATCATTTTGGAACTCTCCACCATAATCGCTATGAATGAGATATATGCATGTTATGCTGTGATGGATGCAGTTTAGGTCTCCACACTAAGTGTGTCCTACGGTGAATTGTGCATGTGCGGGCTATGTGACCTAGCATGCCACAAGAGAAGCACCTAATACCAGGAAATGGGTTTACTAATCTATGTGGGTGGTGGTGCCTCTTCCTAAAGTGGTGTGATGCATGCTGTGTTGGGGGTTGACTAGGTTGGGCTAATGTGGGTGATGCAATTTTTTCTTCTAGTTCTTTAATTCTTTCTTTAAATGTATTATTTTGATATGTCAATCCATGAACTTCCCTTTCCAACAAATGCTCACTATGATCTATCTCCCATGCAAGTTTCTCTAGTTTTTCAAACTCAACTTTTAGTTCAATATGCGTTGTTTTCAAGGATTCATGCGCTTCTTTAATTTCAATATGCTTCTTATTTAATGCATCATACTCATCAAGAAGTAGCATATAATCTCTATCTAAATCAGAGTTCTCCTTAAACAGGTTAGCATGCTCAGTTTGTAAGGAACTAAATTCAATATTAAGTTTAGCATGCATCTTTTTCAACTTCCTATACGAGTCATAAATATTCTCAAAAATAAGTAATAATTCTTCATATGAAAGTTGACATACCTCATCCTGATCCAATTGATCAAGGTTATCAGTAGCCATAAGACACAAATTTGTTACCTCCTCCCCTGCTTCTTCTTCTAATGATTCTGAGGCAGAGTCAGCCCAAAAAGCTTTCTGTGTCTTTGTCTTTCCTTTCTTGTATTTTGCTTTATCATCTCCTTTCTCCTTAGCTGGTTGAGTCTTCAGATTGGGGAAATTGGCTCGAAGGTGATCTGGCTTCCCGCATTCAAAATAGATTGTATCAGATGAAACCTTATTGGACCTTGAGCTCTTACCTTTGTTCCAGTTGTTCTGATGACGCTTCTGTTTTCTTTTCAAAAAATTTTTGAACTGTCGGGTCATCAGTGCTATCTCATCCTCTTCCTCCCCTACAGAGCTTTTACTTTCTGAGTTGCTAGCTTTTAATGCCACCGTTCGTTCCTTTTTCTTTTCACCTGCATCACTTTTCCTTTGGCTCACTCCTTGCTCGTATGCAATGAGTGATCCAAGGAGGTTATCAATAGAATAAACATTAAGGTCTTTGGACTCAGTGATAGCAGTTATCTTAGCATCATAGGAACTAGGTAAGCATCTAAGAATTTTATTCACTTTCTCAAAATTTGAAATTTCTCTACCTAATGCATGCAAGGATGTCACGATTTGGGTGAACCTAGTGTACATGTCAGAAATTGTTTCGCTAGGTTTCATACAGAATAATTCATAATCATGAAGTAGAATGTTAAGCCTAGACTGTTTTACTTCGTTTGTTCCTTCATATGTAATGCACAGTCTATCCTAAATCTCCTTACCAGAAACACAGGTAGATACTCTCATATAGTCCTCAGATTTCAATGCACAAAAAAAAAAAAAAAAAAAAAAAAAACAGTTTAAGCACTTAGCATTCAGTTGGGCTAAATCCCTATCCTCATTGCTCCATTCATTAAAAGGTACAGGAGTTTTCAAACCATTAACAGTTTTAAACGGTGCAACATATCCATCATTTACTAACATCCACATGCGGTAATCTATAGATTGCAAAAATGTAGACATTCTAATTTTCCAGAAATCTAACAGAATGTTATCAAAAAGTGGTGGACAAGTTATTAAATAACCCTTCGCAGTGTTACGATTACCAAAATTCGACATGATCTTTTTTTTCAAGGTTTTCTAAAACACTATTTTGGAAAAACAAGCTCTGATACCAATTGAAATCACTAAATGACAGGAGGGGGGGGGGGGGTGAATAGTGAAAAACTTTTTCTCAATAAAAAGTAACCCTAAACAGGAATTCTAATTTTTTTTGTTATTTTTAAAATTTGACAACAAAACTTAAACAAATTTTCTTTCACAAATTTCACCACGCAATAATTATGAAAAATTAAGTGCAAGTAAAAGTAAATGAAGACAAGGAAAAAACACACCAAGATTTTTATAGAGGTTCGGTCAAATAATGACCTATGTCCACTCCCCAAAGTCCTCCACTCCGGGATTTTCACTACAAGCAATAGCTCTCCTTTAATTAGCCCCCCTTGGCAAGGCGGAGAAACCTTTACAATACTCCCTTTCTCCAACTTGGCGTGGCGGAGTGCCAAACTCTATTTTCACCCTCCTGACGATGGCAGAGAACCTTCTCCTTTTTCTCCCTCCTGGAGAAGGCAGAGTACCTCGAGGTCACGGATGTAGAACAGCCTTTCCCTTGGAGATCCTCCCACAAATTCTTCTAGGGCCACAGGAGGAACAAGATGCAGCAAGTTTGGAGCAACCGTGTGATCTCCCTCACACCTCTTCTCCCTCATACGCTCTCCTTCACCATCCTCTCTCAAAACCCTAAAGAACTTTTCAAGAGCTCTCTCCCCCTTGGAATCCCTCCCTAACCCCTTTTTCTCCCTCTGTGTAATTCTTACTGAAAAAGGACAATATTAACTCCTAAAATGTGCTCCAAAATCCCTCTGATTTCAAAGTAGCTGTTACTGTTCGTACAGTACGATTCAACATCATACAATACGATCTTCATAAACAGACTTCGTCCTGGTACGAAGATGTACAAACAATTAAAAAACAATTCGTACTGTATGATAAAATATCGTACGGTACGATCAATAAAATACTATTCATACAGGACGATGGTCTGGACGATCAGATGTCGTCTCTGTTCATCGTATGGTACGATTACTATCGTACAGTACGTTGTTCAAAATATAATTAGGCCTGAATTTCATGCACTAATCATGGGTTAATTTAAGTAAGTATTTAAAATAAATCGTACATAACGAACATGTTCGTATAGTACGAACGGCGCAAAATCACTTACTTAAACTAAACAACGGCTAGGGTTTTGGATCTGAACATATCGTACCGTACGAATATATTCGTACAGTACGATCTATTCACAGAATCGTCCACATAGCTCGGATCGTACGGTACAAATTAAACTCATACAGTACGATCTCCAGAGAAGAAATTCTATTACATTTAAAAACAAACTCTCTCCCTGTGTGTGTGCATGGTTGCTCATACTCTTATGCATTTTGTGGCCAGACTCAAGAAAAGAAAAATACAATAAATAGAAAAATACAATATCTGACTCATACTCCTAATCTACCCGTTCTTGAATCTTTCTTTCATCCTGAGTCACTTGTGATCTTCCTGAAATGTTAGTACTCATGGACAATAGCAAATAAAATAATATCCAATGAAACGTTGTTTCAAAACAATCATTATTTGGCATCATCAAAATCTCAAACTCGGGGTCATGGGTTGCAACACTATGGAAATTGGGGGTCTTTGCATTCTTTCCATCCAAGCTCATGAATTCTCTTATACCTACACCATTATTAGGAGGATTTATAACATAACCTCTCTTTTATCCATTCAGCTTCTATATAGGTATACGTCTCCTTGGAAGCCTCCCTTTATGGCTTCCCCATTCTAGAAATTTTTATGTAAGATTACTTTTATGGCCAAGTAAAAATTTCAATTCAACATAGACACTCTATTTAGAACCTTTTTCCTAGTAATGCTAGGTATTTTTCTATCCTTACTGAGAAAGGTTGGTTCTTTTTAGGGATTTTGCTAGCTATCTCCTTAATACTCTTTCCTCTCTTCCCATTATCTCTTCCTTTATTTGTTACTATTGGGGTAATAGTTGTGATGGTAATTTCAAAGCATTCTAGGAATTCTACTATAGGCTGGAGTCTTATAATTCCTGACATTATTTCATTTAGCACAAATCTTATATGCTTCTGTTCTCCTCTTCTGCTTGATTGCTCTTATGGAAGGTCTTAAGACATCAAATGCTCTTATTCTTTTTTTTTTTGAAAAGAGAAATAAATGCATTAAAAGAAGCAAAAAAGAAAAAGAAACAGCTACATTGTTGATTCCTCCTTCAACAAATTCACAAATGAAGGAGAAATCTCATTCATGCACAGGTCTTCCCAAATAAAGTTGTTAGCCATCGCATACCTAGCACACATATCGGCTAGCTTGTTGCTATCTCTACCAACACAAGAGAAAATGACATAATTAAACTCTTTAAAGAAAGTAAAATCTGCTTCTCCATTGAAATCATCAATCCTTGACTTTTGTAGCCTCCTTATTACGTTTGCATTGTCAAGTTGGTATAGCATCCTTGAATAACTTCCAGCAAAAAGTCTCCACCCATGGCATTAGTTTAGCTTTTTCCACCATTTTGCAAATTTACATTCAGGCTGTTCTCTCTACCGAGCCTCAGCAATCATCCCTGAGATTGTTCTCCCTAATCTATTGTATATCAACTCCTACTTGTCTTCCTGTTGATCACAATTAATTTTGGTATGTGAAATGAGCTCCACCATTTCACTACCAAATATCTTCAGCAATTCAGCTACATTCCACTCCTTGCCTTCAATGAATCTTTCCAGTTTAACCTATTTTTCACCTTGTGGTTCAACAAATGTAGGCCATTTGTTGATGCTCCTATCCAATAGCCATTTGTCTTCAAAAGCATTAATTAAAGATCTATTAGCCACACTCCATTTAAGGAGTGGCTGTAAGGCTTTACCTTCTTCAGTGATAATTTTCTATGAGGAAGATACACACCTCTTCATATTATATTCTACCACCTTGGATCCATACTTTGGAGCTAGCATTTTGAATAATAGGGAGTTTCCATTATTCAAAAAACTCCATGTTAACCTTGCTCTCAGTTCAACGACCTTAGAAGTAGAAGAACACAGACCACGACCTCCTCTATCTATCGGTTTACATAATTCCTCCCAGCTTACATAGTGACTGCCAATTTTACCATTGGGCTTATTCTAGATAAAACACCTGCACAACTTGTTGATTTCTTCAAGAACACTAATTGGAACTAAGGAATGAGTGCTGTAGAAATTTGGGATTACCAAAGAAACCAATTTAACTAGAGCTATCTTACCAGCCAATGAAATGAGTTTACTCCCCCAAGTATTGATTTTCTTCAATGATTTTTCAATGATGAATTGAAATTCATTAGCCTTCAATCTTCTTAAAGTCATCTTGAAACCAAGATAAAAAAATTCCTTCACTTCCTTGATACCTAAAGTTCTTGTAATGGACCTCCTTCTTCTATTAACCATCTTCCCAAAAAGAATGGCTTATTTGTCAATGTTAATACACTGGCCAGTCCATTTGTTGAATTTGGATAAGATAACTTTTAACTCCAAAGCAACTTCCCTATTAGCTTCTGAAAATATCATCACATCATCTACAAATAGGAGATGTGATATCCAAGGTCCATAAGGAGAAATATTTATTCCTATAGAGGTTAATGCAAGAGTATTAGTGAGGAGTTTAGAGCACAATATGAAGAGAAAATGTGACAATGGGCAACCTTGCTGGAAGCCACTCTTGGCATTAATCCAATCCGAAAGGTTACCATTGATTATAACTGAGAACCTCAGCTCTAATACGAATTCCAATATCAGTTTGGAGAACAAAGGAGGGAAATGAAAGTACTTCAAGACTCCTAAATGAGTATTCCAACTCATAGAGTCATAAGCCTGTTCCATATCAATTTTATAAGCAGCTAATCCTTTAGAGGACTTTGAGTACCTGAACTTATGGAACACCTCTTGTGCAACCAATACATGATCTGAGATAGATCTACCCTTGATGAAAACCGCCTGTTCTTCTGTTATGAGTTTTGGAATAACCAAAGCAAGCCTATTTAAAATAACTTTAGTCGCAACCTTGTAGACTGAGTTACACAAATTAATGGGCATAAAGTTGGAGGGAGTCAAGGGATTTGACACTTTAGGGATTAATACTATCAAGGTATCCTTCCAACTTTTGTCCATCTCCCCAAATTGAAGAAAATAACTGATAGCTTTGACAAAATCAGTTTTTATAATGTCCCAATAGGCTTTTAAGAAAGAGTATGTGATACCATCACTTCCAGGTGCTATATTTCCTCCTAGCTGTTTGATAACTTCCTCTACATCTTCAACCATGAATACTCTTGCAAGCCAAGATTTGTCCTCCCAATTTAAAGAAGTTACCGACTTTGGCCAACCTTCCATGATGCAATCCATTTGCCTCCACTTTTGTTTGAAGAATCGAATAATATTATCTTCAATTTGATTTTGTTCTTCCAATACATTCCCTTCTTCATCCTTAATCTTCACAATGTTGTTGAGCTTTCTTTTGGCACTAGTAAAGGAATGAAAAAATTTAGAATTGCAATCTCCATCCACCATCCACTTGACTTTAGCTCTTTGCCTCCACCACGTGTTCAATCTAGCCATTGTTGAATTCAGTTCCAGCACCTTAGATTTTAAAATCTAGCATTCTTCATCATTGAGCCAACCAATTTTAGATTCTTTGATTTACAACTCCAACATCTCCTTCATCAGTTTGTCTTTAGACAAGTTCTGGTTTTTCATCTTAACCTTTCTCCCAAAGAACAAAGATCTAAGAGTTCTTTTGAATTTAGAGTTTAGGATATGAGCTTGACTACCCTCGTAATTGCTAGCCCAAGCTTTCTTGACCACCTTGATAGCAGCCAGGTAGGATACCCACACATCCTCAAACTTATTGTTTTTCACTTTTGGTGATTTCAAATTGAGTATATTGAGGATAACAGGACAATGATCGGAGGCTACTCTTGCTAAGTGTTTAACAACCAATTGTGAAGATATGTTTAATGCAAAGGAGTTAAGGAAGCACCTGTCCAGCCTTTCCAAGATCCGAGCTCCTCCAACTTTATTGTTAATCCAAGTGAATCAAGGTCCAATGAATCTTACCTCATGGTAATCATTGTTGGTGAAGAAAGCCTCCATTTCCTTAGAACCTTGGGTATATGGAAACTTTTTCCATTCTTTCTTTTCTTCCCTAGAAGTGAGACAATTGAAGTCTCCAGCTACAACCATGGGGAAAATCAATACAAGAATGAGTTCCTAGAAAATCCCAAAGTTCCCTCCTTTTACAGCATTCCTTGTTGGCATAAACAGCAGCCACCCTCCATTTACAATTGCTGTTAACCAAGAGATCTCCAACTATACATTGACTTGAAGAATCAACTAGTGAGAAATTAGCCACCTTAGTATCCCATAAAGAAATAATACCACCAGATAGTCCACTAGAGGGAACCATAACATAGTTCCATCCATCTCCAATAAGAGTTTTAACTTCTTTCATTTCAAAGGAAGACAATTTAGTCTCTAGCTAACCCAAAAAAATCACATTATGTAATCTCACAAATTCTTTAAGGAATAGAGAAGCACTCCTCTTTTTTTCTCCTCTATAATTCCAAAAGGCTAAAGAATACATTAATGAGTGATAGGGGATTGAATCCCCAAAGTACCTTTTGCTTCCAATTCCATTCTTCTACTTCTCAGATTTGAACTGATAGGACCCAAATCCTTTAACTGAGATTTTTTCTTTTTCACCATATTGGATTCATCTTCTATGCAATGCTCCAAAGGATTATTGATACTACCATGCTCACTTTTGATAATTTCTAGTTATTCTTTCAATACTAGATTTTCTTTTAAGATTTCTTGAACTATCTCCCCTTCTTCAACTTGACCGCTCAATATGCTGTATTTGTTTCCAGACGTTGGGATCAGAACATTCTCACTACCTGGATTAGTAGATCCAAGATGAGTATTAAACTTTGGTTGTATAACACTTTTCTCTGTCAATTCTATAGATTTGAAAACAGGAATATTTTCTACTGCTTTTCCAATCTTCTTTTCTGTAACAACTCCTCTGTCTTCCTTTGCAACATCAACAATAGTTCTTCTAGATTCCTTCCTTTTCCACAAAGTCAACTTCTTGTTCTGGAGTGAACTATTCTGAGATTGATTTGGATTACTGAATTTCTTCCTACCTCGATTAACTACAAGCCAAGGTCCATAGCCTGTCTCTTCAACAGATCCAAATGCTATGTTATCAGCCTGAGTATTCCTTCCAGCATTATTAGTACCAGATCCAGACTCCTTCTTAGCAATGCTATTATCTCCATTACCTTCTTTACAACTTTGTTTATTGTGGCCGATAAATCCACAGTTAAAAAAGAAATTTGGTACCATTTCATATTCTATCTTTTGATAGAATCTCCCTTTTTTGCCTTCAATCCAAACACCTAAGGGAAGCTTACTATCCAGATTGATTCGGACACATACCCTCCCAAATTCTCTTCTTTCCCATTGGAACATATTCCATCTTTCAAATATGGTTTACCAACCGTTGAAGCAATTCTACAAATATTAATATTGTCCCAAGAATAAAGAGGTAGATTTGGAAGCCTGATCCAAATCGGAGTTATCAAGCCTTTTAGAGAATTAGGAGAAAAGGTTTGAGACCACTTGTCCATCCCAATTATCTTCCCATTGACAAACAATGGTCCATTATTCATAACAGCTTCCAATTATTCTGAATTAAGAAATGAGCAAAGCACCTATCCCATGCCTAACAAGGTTAGATGAAACTTCCCATATTGCATCCATTGTCTTATGAGTTCTGAGCTTATGACCCATAATGGGGGATCTCCTCCAAATACCTTTTTGAAAATTTAGTTTCTAAGCTTATCTGCATTCTCCTTTTCGTTTTGCTCATGTAATTTCACAGTTACTCCGTCTTCAGCTAGGAAGTAACCCAGTTATAAATCTGTAACTTTGATGTTATCTTTTTTCTTCCACACATTCATTGGTTCTCCATTACAATTTCTAACAGGGCTTCACACATCTTGTCCACAGTAACCCTTGTAGGCTGAATCAACATCCCTAACTTTCACCAAGTCAGAGAATAGAATTTTTGCTTGCTCCGCAATCTCCTGCTATTTCACTGCATTATCATTTTCACCTAGGGTTCCTGTGTTTGCTGGGCAAGAATTTTCCATTGTGCTCAAATCATGCCTCTTCTTTTCCATGCCATCTGCCTTTCCAATTAATAAGGTTCCTTTATCAATACTAGATTTAGAAGACGGAGATGCATCAGAACCTTCAGAAGGTGTCAATGCAAAACAACCTTTGAAAACCTTCTTGGCATTCTCTTCAACCATAATGCTCTTTCCTTTCCCAATAACCTCTGGTTCTCTTCTAGCTATGAAGCTTCCTTCTTTAATGACAATTCCTTTATTACCTTTAGATTTAGCTATCAAATTGGCTGCAGCTACATCATCACTGAATGCCGGCGCCGAGAGCATCGGACGAGATGGAACATTCAAAGCCTTCTGAACTAGACGATGCTCCTCCAGGTTCCAGCCAGTAGGTTCTTGCCGGCGAGTATCCGCTGCCATGTAATTTTCATAACTCCCGCGATGAAAGAAATTAGAAATTTCGTGAAAAATTCAAACCGTTTCTCAGAGTTTTTCTCACTAGGTTTCTCTAGATGATTCTGGTGTTGACTTTTAAAATGGAATTAAGGTCAATCCATTATGTTTCCTTTACCATGCATTCCATTAGAGCACCCTCATATTTTATTTGAATGCATCTACTCCTTTAAGTTATTGGCAAATTAATACCTGGTATTAATGAGCTATTATTCAGGATTAGTATTTTGCACGTGTTTGAAAGCATATCTTAGTTGAATATACCAATTAAAAATTCTAAGAATATTTATTTTCTTATTACTTACTGCTCAGTCTATCATCTGTGGAGGGAGAAGAATGATAGGAAATTAAATAACTCTTATAACTCGTCTACTATTATTATCTAGAAGATCAAATATGTTTTATTTTTTAAATTTACAAAACATAAAAATGGGGATCTTTTTTTGGACTTGCAGTGATAATTTATGTTGTGATGTTATGTTTTTCGGAATCATTATGAATGTCATGATCTGATATTTGATGGTTTCTGATGGACTATTGCAAATCTGGATTCAAGAATTATGATTTTGATGATAACAAAAATTTCTGACACTTTTATTTTTTGACAACTTCCTTGCCTACTAACATTTCAGATCCACAAGGCCAATTACAAATCAATCCTGATCAAGATTAGGTAGATATAGATTGAGTAAGTCTGTAAACCATTGTTAAGTATTTTTTACCTTTTCTTAAGTCAATTATAACAAAGTGAGTCTTGATGCTAAGTAACCTTGCAAACACACACACACACATAGAGAAAATTTATGCCTGTTTTTAAAGTTTTATATTTTTTTGATAACATCATCTAGGATGATCCAAAATCATCCTAGACAATTAGTTAAATACAAAAACCCTAATTATGGCATCCTGGTTAAGGCTGGCATAATTAAGCAAATTATCTTGGGCAATATTATCATTATCTTGAATGATAGGCTTACATAAGAAAGAAACATACTCTAGATCCTTTTAGGCATATTTTAATTTTTGGACATCTTCTAGGACATCATCTTGGACGACGCTGTATAATTATGCCGAAATTAGTTTGGTAATTAAGAAAAGAAATTAAGGTTTTATTGCTCGATCCTATCACCCTGGATGATCGCACGATCATTCGATATGACCAATTAAATAAACCTTAGTTTCTTCTTGGAGGATGTGTATTATTTTGTACTATTCATCTAGGATTATCCAAAATCATCCTGGATGATCAGTTATTTTTCCATCATCCAGACATGTAATTAGGATGATATTTTAGATGATATTTGATGTTTTGAACTAATCAATCGGGATGATCATAAAATCATTCGGGATGATCAGTTTAGTTCTCCATCATCAAGACATGCAATCAGGGTGATGTTCTGGACGATACTTAACAATTTTGAGCTAATCATATAAGATGATGTCCTATCATCCTAGACGATTAGAACAAACAAGTCCTTTAATCGTTCAAACTCTCCCAGATTGTCCTGGCTAAATAAGCTGAATTTGTACTGATCGTATAGGATGATCCTTTGATCAGCACAGATGATTATGTTGGTTTGCTGCAATTAAGAGAAAATTTGGATGTCTTCTATATAAGACCTCTTATTTACCCAAGATTGAATCTTTTTCTACTATGTTGACCTGAGAGAGCTAAGAGGAGAGGGAGAGCAAGGGAGAGAGAGAGAGAGAATCTTATGAGGGGGAGTTTGTGAGGGTTTCACAAAGGTTGCTCTAAGCACGGATCTGAGTCATCTTCTCCTATTGTCATCCCTGATTCCTTGGAGGTTCGAGAGAGGTCTACTTTAGCAATTGATCGAGGTTCTCTACCTACTTTAGGAGGAAGCAAAAGGAGTTAGGTTCTCTACCTGCTTAAGGAGGAAGCAAAATGAGTTGGGTTCTCTGCCTCACCAGTGTCGGTGGAAAGGAGGTTTATATAAGCTTCTCCGCCTTACTGTGGGAGTAAAAGGAGAGTCACTGAGTTTAGTGCAATGCCTAGAGGAGAGGCTCTGGGAGTGGACGTAGGTCAAGTTGATCGAACCACTATAAATTTCTATGTCTTTGTTCTTACTATTTTTTTGCATTTAATTTCCGTACTTCAATTTTCTTGTGGTGAATTTTGGTTTAGTTTAAAATTGTGTTTTTGATTGAGAAAATTTAAAAACACCAATTCACCCCCCCCTCTTGGTTAGCCTCAGGCTAGTTCATAATGGCTTAACATCCCAAATGAAATTTGATGGACCTACACTTCTTCTCGGCTATGCCTGCCTTGTGTTTTGAGAAATATTTTTTGGGGCAAGGATGATTGATTGCATCCTCTCACCCCTGGATGTTTGCTCCGAACAACATGATTATTTTGAAGGCTTATTCTGCAACCAAGGGCACAATCAGCTAATCAACTATAATTCCTATATGAGCCCATTTTTTTATTAGTTTTCCTATTAAGTTATGTAGTGGTTGTTTTTTATTTTGCTTTTTTATTTTGAGCTTGTGCCACTTTGTCATTTATGTAATTTGTTTTACAGCTACATTTTTCCTTTGATTGTATTTTTATAATCTTGCACTTATAACTAATTTTCTTTAATGGAGATTAGACTATATCCAGAATTGTTCTAAAAGAAAAAGATAATCTTTATTTTAAAACTTTTGTTGATGAATCATGGATTTGATATAGCTGACTAAGCTATGCAAGTATGAAATACTTTAGAAAGATTACTTTGAAAGAACTAGTTAGAGGTATACCAAAGCTAGACTTCTCTAAGTATCATCTATGTAATGCTTAAAAATTAGGGAAACAAACTAGGTAATCTTTTTTTCCATTCAGGATATCACCACTACTATGCACTAGAAATCTTGTATATGGATTTGTTTGGTCCCGCTAGTATTACTAGCTTAGGTGGTAAATGCTTTGGATTTATGATAGTGGGTGATTTCTCTTGATTTACTTGGGTTTGACTTTTAGCACATCAAAATGAGTCTTCTGATAAATTTAAAGTATTCTCCACTTGAATTCATAGGAAGCAAGGAGTTATGATTTCCATAATTCATTATGATTATGGAAGAGAATTTTAGAATGAGATATTTGGATAACTTTCTAAGAAATTTTGGATTGAACATAATTTTTCTGCCCATAGGACCCATCAAAAGAACATAATTGCAAAAAGGAAAATTATTAAATTAGTGAAAGCTACTAGGGTAATATTAATAAGTACAGTCTTCCTATATATTTTTAGGTAGAAGTAGTGAATATAGACTGCTATGTGCTAAATAAGATATATATTAGATCCAAACTAAATAAAACCTCTTATGAATTATTCAAGGGTAGGACACCTAATCTTTGTCATTTGCATGCCATTTTTTATTAGCGTTTTCTTCTAATCTAAGATAAATATTCAATAGGAAAGTTTGATTAAAAATATCATGCAGTCTTATTGGTTTATTCCTTAGTTAGGAAAGCCTTTGGGGACTTTAATAAAGAACCTTAAATGTAGAGGAATCTATCCATGTCTTATTTGATAAATCAGATAGACTTCCTTAGCCTAGGGGAAGTAGAAATTACCCATGGAGTAGAGGATGTTGACCTAGGTGATAGAGAAGAAACATAGGAACCTTTGCTAAGAGAGTAAAGATACTCATCTAGCCACCCTAAGGAGTTTATCTTAGGTGATCCATTGGTAGGTGTTAAGACTAGGAAAGGCCTTGAAAAAGAAGTTAATCAGACTACATTTATCTATATGATAGAATAAACAAATATAGGTCAATCCTTGACTGATGAGTTTTGTATCCTAGCTATGCAAGAGGAGTTAAACCAATTCATTAGATTTGATGTGTGGGAGTTATTGAGCAGACCTAAGGACTAGGTTTAGTAGGCACTAAGTGGCTATTAAATAATAAGTTGAATGTCAATGGGGCAGTGATAAAAAATAAGGCTAGATTAGTGGCCTAGAGGTGCAATCAAATAAAGGGTATTGATTTTGAGGAGACATTTACATCTTTATATAGATTAGAAGCCATAAGAGTAGAATTAGATTTTACATACTTTTGAGGGTTCAAGTTATATCAGATGGATGTAAAGAGTGATTTCTAAATGGGGTTATTAAGAAAGATGTTTATATAGAGCAATCACTAGGTTTTAAAAAGACAACTTTTCCCAAATAAGTGGATAAAGTTAAAAGTATTTATATGGGTTAAAGAAAGCACCTATGGCTTGGTATGAACGACTTAGTAATTTTCTCCTAATTAGATCAATTGTTATGAGTAGTGTAGATAGCACCGTATTCCTTTAGAAAGTAGGAGATGATATACACATAGTTCAGATCTATATCGATGATATATTATTTAGATCCACAATTGAGAATATTTTTATTGAACTTTTAGAAACTATAAGTAGAGAGTTTTAATTGAATATGATGTGTGAGGCAACATAGTTTCTTGGATTTAGAGTAAAGAAAAGGGAAGATAGCACCTTTCTTAGTCAAAATAAATTTGAAGAACATTGAAGATTGAAGTCATGACTTATGGAGATTGGACTTTGGAGATTAACTTTGCTTTAACCATCCAAAAAATTTAAGCTAGCTACAAAAAAAAATTAAATATGTATAATTATAAATCCATGAGGGGATAGAAAGCCAAAGTTAATAGCTCAGATTAACCCTCCAAATTGTTCATTAAGTAATGAAATGTGAGTCAACAATGTACATTATTACTTTTGTAGTATTGCCATGCAATGTGGCATTTTGTACTACACATATATCTGCATAATTAGAAGAAAACAAAAATGGCACCTGGATGCAAAAATTTTTCTCCAATGACTTCTCACTCATTTTAGAATGGTACTCAAGCAACTCAGCTTTCAATTTTTTTAGAAACAACATAGACAACAAGCATTCAAAATGATGTAGCCTATAAGGCAGAAACTAGTATTTAGAATGCTATTGCCTATAAGGTAGAAAGCTAAAAACTAGTAAATACAACAATCATAACCAAACAATGGAGCATTGAATAATGAAGTTAGGTAGATAGATAGAAAATGATAAATAGCTAAAGATAACCCAACAACTCAGCAAGGCAAAATAGAAACTATCAACCCAGAATGCAGAAGAAAAATGACCTAAAAAGTACAGCAATAACAACCCATCCACCCAACAACATAGGAAAAATGTGAAAAATTAAAATACAATAACGCCCAAAAAGTCAAAAACATCAAACAAAAAGAAAACCCAGCTCATAGTAATTAACCAACAACTCAGTATATAACAACAACAATAACAACAACAACCTAATGCTTAAAATCATGCTTCAAATATATCAGTAATTAAGGCACTTTGATATTGATCAAGGACTCTGCCACTATTACTAAATTTACTTTTAGAAGTAATAGTTAAGATAGGAATATAAAAAACATCATGGGCCATGGCAGCTACCCCAAGAAATTTATATTGATTGCTCTTCCAAAAATGCAAGATATTTAACTCTACATGTCAATCTATTTTTTTCTCTTCTAGGTAACGTTCAAGTTTAGATTTTCTAAGAAATGTTACTTCTTCTTAAAATGAATCATAATCCCATATAGAGAAAATTCAAAATAATATAGATTAATGAGTTAAATTTTATACAAAAGCTAAATATAAGTGTGCCTGTAAGACATGAGACTTGAATATTGTATAGGACATGCTAATTGAGCAAACATTTTAGAATTTTCTTATGGAGATTGAGGACTAGCCCATTGAATATGGTCTTTCATTTCTAGTATCATTGTAAAACAAATAAAATTACTTATCCCTATCATTTATATTATGAGCAATGTAATCAACCCCAAATAATCTTTTGTAGCACCATTCAATGAAACTAACTTTGTATCTTAGTTAAAAAATAATTGAAATAGCCAAGATGTGAGAGAAATAACCCTAGTACTTTTTAAATTTAATAAACATACTAGAATCCACCCATTTAATATAATCATTCACACTAGAGACTTTAGATTAATGGAAGTATAAGCAGTGCAGACCAAATGTAAATAAAGGTTTGATGTTGGATATTTTGTTCCTAAAAATATCACGTTATCTCATATAAAGGAGCTAAGAAACTACATATGATCTCCAATTTGTCCCACTTACCTCTTTTGGGTCATGTTTTAACATCATTGTCATAACTATTAACATCAACAACATAATTAGTGTCTATTTAATGTTCATATTCTTCATTAATAATATGTACATTTTTAATAATAGGAGTACTGTGAACAATATCATTGGCATCCTCCATTTAACAAACGAAATTAAACATATTTATATATTATTTATTAGTTATAAAGGGTCGTAGTAGTCTAGTACACAATTGAACAAGTAAACAACCAACGATTATATAGATTGTAGAATTTAACAGCAGTTCTAGAACTATGCCATTACATTGTGCCATTATAACATTATGTGCTAAACTAGTGAATAAACACGCTCTATACTAGACAACATCACAATCACATAACCCATACAACCTAGTAATATTTAAAATTACCAAAGATGATAGTCGATAGAATTGTAAATAAACAGAGAGTGCAAAAGCAAAGTAGTATACCATAAAATCATAGATGACAAAAATACAACAAAGGTTAGAACAACACACTATACAAAATTACAAATGTAAAAGTGGAAAACATCATCATAATAGAAAACCCTAATTTTAAAAAGAGAAAAACCCTAATTTCAAAAAATAGAAAACCCAAATTTTAAATCCTAAACATTGCATTATAAATAAATTAATAAAAATAGAAAACACAAAATTTAATTTAAAAAAATCTAATTTCAATAAACATATAATTGTTAAAGAATGCCTACGAAAGTTGAATAAGAGGTAAGAAAACATGAATCCCAACTCCAAGTAACCTCCCTATCCATCAACATGAAAATAGTAGAAAACCCTATGTAGGAAATGAGATTAAATATACAAATATTTTTAATCTTTTTGGCATGTGAACTTCCATTGAGATGTGGAATTTATGCACCGATAGCTACTACAGATTTGATCAGAAACTGAGCAAGCGACAAAGTTTAAAGAAGGAAATAGATGAGTTCAAGATGGGAAAGATAAAGAAACAAGAACACAGTTGATAGAACAAATGAACAAGAGGAGACTCATAAGAGAATGGAAGAACATGAAAATGAACAAGGCATTTAATTAAAATCAAATTGACAATTGGTGAACCTAATCGAGCAAGTCAGTAATTTTCATATAACAACTCAAATGCACAAGTTCACGTAACACTTTTGGGTTTCTGGGTCAACTTGAACTTGACAAAATTTTTATAACAAGTTAGTTTTTTGAACCCAAAACTGACCTTTATGGAAAATGGGTTGACCCAAATAAGGAATTTTTTTGGTTGGGTCCAAGTCTTAACCCCTAACGCCTATAAAACTTCTTTAAAGACTCTTATTGGTTTGACTCCCTATTAATTAATTTTTGGAAAAGCTTTTCACCTTCTTGTGGAACCAGGGCAAAAAACATTCTAGGCAATTGAAGTATTAGATTATATTCTTAATGGAAAAAAGAGAAAAGATTAATTTAGTTGAGTTAATTGGAAGAAATGAGAAGTAAGGCTTATGAAAATACAAGGATTTATAAGTAAAAAGTTAAAATGTTACATGATCATAAGCTTATTAGGAGATAATTCACTAATGGATAAGATATTTTACTCTTTAATTATAGACTTACATTATTCCCAAGAAAATTAAAATCCATATGGACATGACCATTTACTATCATAAAAAATTTCACTATGAAATTTTGAAAAATCAAGATAAGAAAAGTTTGCATATTTTAAGGTTAATGGTTAATGATTGAAACCTTTTTTTGCTGGAGACATTGATTGATTTGAAGTATAACTTAATTGGTTCATCCTAAAATAATATAATTTGTATTATTAAGCTGAAGATTATAAACTTAGCCTTCATGCGAAGCAACCTACTTGTATCTTTAGTAATCTTGTTGAGATGGTGAGTGTGGTCCTTTATGCATTAGTTATCCTAAACCTGGTGTTTTTGTTTTATATATATAACATATTTTAAATTTTATCTTTCAAATGAAAATATCTGTATTTACTAATGATCATGTGTTTTTTTATTTACATTTGATTAAATTCCTTTATACTTATATTGTTACATTATCTTCTATCAAAATCTCTTTATTTTGATTGTTTATTTAACCATAATAAAAAATGATAAATAAAAATTAGGAAAATTATAAAACTGTAGATCATAATTTCGATGAACACTACTTTATAATTCATAGATTGGGAAACCTAATAATTAACTAACTTAGATCATTTAAATTATTGACTTGGCTTGAGTTAATAAGTTATATATTTATACAATGGCCTTTGAAATGATGATGATGAATAGTTAAGGTTAACGAATATATATGGGTAGATTAAAATTAAAAATCATAGAAACTTTAATTTGGAGTTAGTAAGTAATCTCATTCAATTATTACATTAAACTCATTAATATTATAAGAAAATTTAAAGGAATGCTAAAATTTAAAATTATTAACTATATACTCCACAAAAATAAAAAGGAAAATGAATGTGATATGAGTTCTAAAAAGAAAAGAAAATAAAAGAAGAAAAAGAAAGTGAGTACATTCAAAAATCGGTATCAAACAAAAGCTTAGAGCCTAATTGCAATCTTGTACTTAAAATTCAAAAAAAGATTAGATAGGGGAACTAGTACAAATAATGATAAAATAATAAATTTTTAATTTTTACTACAAACACATAAAATATTTAAGCGGTAGAATTCAATACAAAATTTAAAAGTTGATGATTATATTAACAACATGTATATTCAAATTAAGCAAAAATAGGGTGACTAGTTAGGGTAATTGTTAGTATTTTTCCAAACTAGAATTATAAATTTGTTCATTTCCACTACTTTAGACTATGATATATTATCCTATATTCAAGTAATTTTAAATTATTAATTTTTATATTGGTTTTTTTTATTTATCATAATTATAGATTTTTTATTTGTTTGAGGACAAGCAAGATTTTAAGCTGGGAAGAAATTGATAAGTGCAAATTAGTTAGTGTTTTACAGTTATTTTTGTATAGGAAAACTCAAAAAATGATAGAAATTCTAAAGAGCTTATAGCGTCATGGCTTCTGATGAAACAACACCACAACACCTCGTTTAATTCTTCCAAAGTAGCACAAATTGAATATTGCGGCACCGAGTTTATCATTTATAAATGCTACAATGACAACAAAACATATGTTGTAGAATTACCAACTCCATGTCATTAAAAAGTTATCTTAGAAGCACCAAATTCTCTAATTTTCAAATTCCATAATGCAATATTTTCTCATGCCTTGGAGCCTATTTTCACTCAGGCGTCATAGTGCTCCAATGTCAATGTTGCAATAATGTTATAGTTGTAACTTTAATGGGCTACATTCTCTCAGTGAAGTGATGTCATTATTCACTAAGTAACTGATCTATGCCAGCATGTGCCGAGGTAATGCAAAAGTTTCAATGTAGAGGCATTAGTTCACTTGAAGGGCATCGTGGGTCCACCTTTTTAATTGTCACAGTTCTAGAAGTCTTTTTTGTTATCCTATAAATAGTTGTAATATTTTTTGGAAGGTAATTTACTCACTTGATTAAAATTTAGTATATGGTGGTAAAGAGGTGGTTCATATAAGGCTACTTTGGGACAAGTTGGAGGAATTTGGTTCTAACAGCTATCCTTTAGTAGTTGGGGGTGATTTCAATTATATTTTGTCTAAGGGAGATAAGAAAGGGGGAAGACCTTTTCAATTCTCTGAAGGCTCAAGAGAGATGAGTTCGTTCTTGGTAAGAAGTGATCTTCATGAATTGAGTGTTATTGGACCTAGATTCACTTGGTGCAATAACAAAGATGGTAATGCTAGAATATTGGAGAGGTTGGATAGATGCTTTATTAATCCATTTGCATTGAAGACCAAACGGTTGGTGCTGATGCATTTATCTAGGGTGGCATCGGATCATTGTCCTATCCTACTGAGTTTCTTGGAAGGAAACTTCTTCTCTGATAAGATCATAAGGTTTGAGGAAGCATGGGCTTCATATCTAGCTTCAATTGGTGTGGTTAAAGAAGCATGGAGTAAGAAGGCTAGAGAGAATTATGCTGAAGCATTGAACTACAAATTCCAAAGATCTCTAAAAGCACTTTTTTACTAGAGTAAAGAAAAATTTAGGTAGTTTGATCAGCAAAGAGATTTTCTGAAATAAAAAATTATGGAGTTGTAATCTAAAGAATCAGATGTTGGATGGCTATCAGAAGATGAAATCTTTATCCTTTGTTCATATATTATTGAGATGAATACAGTTTTGGCTTGACTAAACACATGGTGGAAGCACAGAGCGAAGGTCAGGTGGATGAGGAGGTTGACACTAACTCTAATTTCTTTCATTCTTTTGCTTCATCTAGGAGGAATTCAAATTGTATTTACAAAATTAAGGATGATGCTGGATCGGTTATTGAAGATTACAATCAGATTTTTGAAATTAATTTAAATTTCTTTAATGGGAAATGGAAAAGAAGGGTCTGTTCTCTTAGTGGTTGGCCAATTCCTAATAATACTATTAATGAGAAGGAAAGTGAATTGTTAATCAAAGCGTTGTCTATGGAGGAATTAGAGTTGGTAGTTTTGTAAACAACTGATAGTATTTCTTCTGGGAATGATGGGATTTCATACTCTTTCATGAGATCTTATTGGAACATAATTAAGAAAGATTGTTGGAATGCTATAAACCAATTCTTTAGTTTGGGAAGGATGAATGGTGATTGGAAAGAGACCCTTCTTGTTCTCATTTTGAAGGTTTTGGAACCTGCAATACCGAGCCACTATTGACCTATTAGCTTGTGCAGGTCTATTTATAAGGTTGTGGCGAGAATTCAGTTGAACAGAATGAAGATAATGATTTAGAAATTAGTTTTAGTGGAGTAAGCTGCATTTATTAATTGTAGATCTTTGGGTGATCATATTATTGTGGCGCAAGAGGTATTTTAGAAGTTCAAGAATTCTAAATCATCAAATGGTTTGGTTTCATTTAAACTGGACTTGGAACAAGCCTATGATAGCATGAGTTAGAATACTCTAAAAAATGTTTTAAAATATTTTGGGTTTCCTAAGAAATTCTCTATGTGGATTATGGAATGTGTATAATATCCAAAATTTTCCATGATCATTAATGGTAAGATTTCTAGCTGAATTTATGTGGAGAGTGGGCTTTGACAAGGATGTCCTCTTTCACCCTTTTTGTTAATTTAATGTTCATAGTTGCTTACCAATCTGTTTAAGCAAAATGATATAGCTGCGAGTATTAAAATTGGCTGAAATTTACCAAAGGTTTCCCATCTTTTTTATGCAGATGATGTCATCATTTTTTCTCATACCAACATTAAAGAAGTAAGAGAAGTCAAAGGAGTATTAACAAATTTCTATAGCTGGAAAGGTCAGAAGATCAATTTGGAAAAATTAGTGATGTTGTTCGGTAGGCATATAAAGAGAAGGAGGAAAACTATTGAAAAAATCATGGGCTTTAAGGTGGTAAAAGAGTTTATGTACCTTGGTGTTAAAATGGTGTTGAGGAGGTTAGTAGCTGTAGATTTTCATTTCATTATAGATAAAGCTCTGAAATTCACTGTGTATGTGGGGTAGTAAACAACTTTCTTTGGCAGGGAAGATGTTGTTGATTAAAACAATAATGCTTTCTATTCCTAATTTCTATTGCACTTACTAATTGGTTCCAAAAATCATTCTTAAAGAGTTAGACAAGCTATGTCATGATTTCATTTGGAATAAAAAAAATGAAAGATTAGGTTTGCACTATGTTAATAGGAATAATATGTGTAAACAGATGAAATTAGGTGGTAGAGGAATTTGTTCATGTGTTGAGATTATGGATGCTTTAAAAATTAGCTTGGAAGGTCATTCAAGAAAGGGACTCTTTGCTGTATCAATTTTTAAATCCAAAGTATGGACTGTTGCTGGACAATTCAGCGCATGGTAGTGGATCTTTTTCAACCTGTAAAATTTTATCAAGTGGTAAGAAAGCATTAAAATCTGTAGTAAGATGGGGAATTATAAATGGCCGTTCTATCAGCATCCTTGAGGACATTTGGATATTGGACAAAAAATTGAATAGTTGGCCTACATTTGTCTTGATTCCAGACGCAAGAGAGGAAATGGTTGACTGCTTGATTTCAAAATGTGTATGGAATGTGTTGAAACTTAAACAACTGTTTGGAGACGAGCTTATAAAGATCATTCTATTGGTGGAAATTCATATGGATCAAGATAGTGATTATTTGGAGCTAATTCATCAAAATTCAGGATGTTCAATCTCTTCTCTAGTTTACAAAAATTCTTTTTTGCAGGAGCAGGAATGCATATTCTGGCAATGCTTGAAGAAGATCAAGTTAAGAACTCGAGTAGAAGTGTTTGGTGGAGATTGTTTAATAATGCAATCCCTACCTACAATTTCTTGTATCAGAGAAGATTCTAAGAGAATTATAGCTATCCAAGAAGTTGCGGGCTATCAGAAGACTTTGATCATATCATGGCTAATTATGCGAAGAAGAAGGAACTCATCAGTTGTTTGAACAAATGTGGCTTTGGTTTTTAGTTTTGTATTCATTTCAACTTTGTTGTGAATGGATGGAAGAGTGTTATAAAACTCAAGGTTTCATGGTTAATATTTATTGCAATGCTGTCTATCTTACATGGAAGTCCAGGAACAAACTGATTCATGGAGATAAGTAGGATTGTTCTATGTTCATAGCTTCATATGCTATAAGTTTGGCTTCTATATCTTTTATGGCTGAAGGGAAGTTGGGACACTGGGGTACGAATCAGTCTTCTACACTATCAGAACATTGGTAACCCCCCCCCCCCCCCCCCCCCCCCCCGTCCTCCTAATTGGATAAAGATCAATGTTGATGCATCTTTGTTACAATCATACAAAGCTGGTTGGTGGCGTTGTACATGAAATTAAAGGAAGATTTCTTTTGGCATATAGTCACTCATGTATTCATTGGGATATTACAAGTCTAGAGATATTCTCAATACATTTTATAAGGGAAATTTAGAAAGATTGGATGCAAGACTTTTAAGGAATAATTATAGATGGAGACAATTATAATGTTATCAAGTACTTACAAAACTTGGGAGGCAAGTGGAGAGATGAGCTTTTATTTTTGAAGAATCATAAGTTCGTCTTCTTTAATTTGGTTAATAGGAGATGTAATAAGCTAGCAAACCTTTGTGCTAGCTTTGCCATTTGTAGTAATTTTTGTTGGGAAGATTTCTCTTGTAATAAGATTCCATCTATGTTATACAATTTATTAAAGGAGGAATCAAGTTATGAAAGTAGTTTGCAGTTAGGAAGCTTTGATTAATAATATTCTTAGCCTTTGTGCTTTAAAAAAAATTAAAATTTAGAACTTTATTTAGTGTACCTCTAATTCCCTCCTAGAGTAAAATCTAAGGGAGGCTAGAGATGTATAAGTTACAATCATTTAGAGTATTTAGTATGTGTTTTCTTGAAGAAAATCTGCAAGTTAAAGGAGTGTAGAGGAAATTATTTGATCCTTTTTATTGATACCACCATCTTGTATTTTCATTCTTCTATTAGTTTAATGAAAACGAGTTTGCTTGATATTTATTATATGTCTAGCTAATTCTCTTATTTTGGATTGATGATGTAAAGTAATAGTTAATTACTAATGAAGAACATTTTACATAAATATTAAATGATGTTTTCAATATTATCCCATTCTTAATTTAATGCGCATAGTTACCATAAGTAATAAAAATATACTACGATGTATAGACTCAATGGTAAAATGCAAGAACAACTAGGAATTTTGAGATAGGATGTATACATGCCTAAAAATCCTATGTAAAAAGTTTTAGTTTCTTAGGGAGAAACTGTAAATGTGGGAGGTCAAAATATATCATTTTCACCTCTACAAGCTCGATAGATATCTTGAGATGTAAATGCTCTAGATCACATAAATAATTAAGTGTCTCTTTCAGAAAAAATATGAAATTTACACTCATCAATCCTAAAGACTTTTATTTATTATTATATCCAATATTTTTACTATTTTATTAAGTGATAGAATCTCCATAAATTTCATTTTTGTTTAAGTAAGATAATTATTACAATTAGAGTAAACATTAGTAGTTTATTAAAAGTAAGAATACAATCCACTATATCATTTTATTACTTGATTTGGCATGTATACTTACATATGTTAAGTGGGGTTTGTTATTTTTTATATCAAAGTAAACCTAAGCATTATTTAGGGGTGATAAAGCCCAAGATTTTTAAGTAATTCAAAAGTTCACTCTATATCCCCTATTAGTTGATAGTTCATGTAGGTTGTGAGACCATATAGAATTGTCCATAGGCTAACCAAGAGGGGGGTGAACTGGTTATTTAAATTTTTTTTAGTTTTTTGAAAACTTTTTCTTTTAATTTTTATAAATCAAATCACTAATTCTTAAATTTGTAGTTGTTTATTAAAGTTATTATGACGTAGAATTTTTCAGCCACAAAAATTAAAAGCAGAAAATAAAAATGAAGAAAAAGTAAAACCAATAGAAGAACACCAAATTTTATAGTGGTTTGGTCCAACTTAGCCTATATCCATTCCATGGAGACTCCTTCTATAGGTATTTCACTAATAAGTAGTGACTCTCCCTTAGTCCCCATAGCAAGGCAGAGAAGCCCTCACAAACTCTCTTCCACCAAGCTGATGCAGCAGAGAATTGATATTTTTTACATTCTCTAAGTGATGGTAGCTTAAGAGAGAGAAGTTAGAGAGACAAGTTTGGAGGAAATTGTTAAACCTTACGGTTGGTTTTTTTCAAATTTTCATTGGCGCAGTTTTTTCACTGTCAATGGTGGCGGAAGTTCGCCGGCCTCAAGTGGTTGGTGGGCATCTTGTTGATCATCGTTCTTCTATAAGAGTTGCGATTGCACTTGCTCGTTCGTAATCTTTATCTCCTCCAGCTTTTGGAGATGAGAAGTCCCTATTTGCTCATTTTCCAAAACTAATTTTGAAATCTGGGATGCCATTAGTGATCAATGAAGGTGGTTGTTTACGAAAGAAGATGCTAGAGATTCCTGGTAAAGGGAAGAACATAATGGTGGAATGTTAATGATTTTTTCAAAGTCGCTTTAAATAAGAATCCAAAGGTTGATTTGGAAGCTTCGCCTTCCTCTAGGCCACTGGTATGAAGTACCAAGTTTGAAAAAGCTATTCTAGTTTTGGATCAGGATAGGCTTGTCAGAAAAAAAATTCGAAGATGGAGTTGATGATCGGAGAAAAAAAGAATACTGATGATGGTTGTAATGGCACTGTAGTGAATAATGAAGGGTTAATCTCTGATTTGTTGAAGGTCCAGAATTGTGAATCTAGTGAATTGGGTTATTGTGTGGAATCTCCCTCAGTTCCTGTTTGGCCTGCTATTGTTCCACAACAAAATGCATGGAAGAAAAGAGAAAATATCAAAGTTTCTGATTTGGATTTGGGAGATTTTATTTCTGAGGATGGCAATACAATGAAGTTGCATATATAAAATGAGATGGAAAACTCAAAAAAGCTCTCAAATTCTCTAGTGATAAAAGTTTTGGGTGGTGAAGTACCTCTTCCTGTAATTAGCTCGGAACTTAGAAGACAGTGGTCTCAATTTGATAAGTTTGATCTTACAATGCTTGGAATGGGTTGGGCACTATGTTCTTTTTTTGAAATAGAACACTTGGATGTTGTTCTATCAAATGGCCCTTGGTTTGCTAAGGTACAAATCATTGGAATTGATAAGTGGTCGCTAGATTTTTCACCTACTTCACTTAAAAGCTTAACGGCTCCAATATGGATTAGGTTGCCTAATCTACCTCTTCAATGTTGGGATGAAATCAACATTTGTTGAATTGCTTCTATGGTGGTGAAGCCTTACTTAATAGATGGTAATATGTTTCAGTGGGGAAGGAGAGAATTCGAAAGAATCTTTGTTTGAATTAAGCTTGATAAAATATTGCCACTTGGAGTATGGGTGTAGGGTAGCACTGGGAAGTTCTACCAAAAAATTGAATATGAAAGAGTTCCTACTTTTTGCTTCAACTGTGGGTTGATTGGTCATAGCAAGGTTGATTGCAAAACCAATAATATAGATGTTGGAAACTTTTCTATCAATAAAGAGAAGATTTTAAATCCTATTTTATTATATGTGGAAGAAGATAAACAGGATAAGGTAAATGGAGGTAATATTAATGATGATGTGAGCTACATTCCTTGGTTAGTTGTTAACCTTGGAAGAAAGAACTCTAGGAACTTCAAAAGAGTTAATCAAAGGCCAATGGAGTCCTTTGTTTGGAAAATGAACTGAAGGGAAAAAACTTAATTCTATGGAGGCTCCAATGTTTATCAATGAAGAAATGGTTCATACTTCTGCTCCAGATACAAATGATGTCATTCCATATCTTGTTGAAGTTGTTGGTTCTATCCAAGAGGTTGGAATTATGATGGGAAGCAACTCTATCATTTATGCAACTGATAACAAGTTTAATGCTCTCATAGATATAGTTGAAGAATGTTAAATTATGCAGGAAAAACTAGAGGTGGCAGAGTTAGAACTTGTTGCTAGTGAAAATGTAAATCTTTTGCCGAATGGGGATTCTAGAAAGGAGAACAAAGAAGTTGGTTTCACTCAGGTCAAGAAGAAAAAGTCTAAACAACTGAGAGATCTTGGGCCTATCAGCTCTAATATAAGGAATAGAAGATTGGAGATGGATCTCAAAGGTACACTGGGGACCTCATGCCCCCCCCCCCCCCTCTCATTAATGTCTTCGATAGCATTTTTGAATTGTAGAGGAGTAAGAAAGAAAGGTGCTTCTCTATACCTTAAAGAATTTGTTAAAATGTATGGTGTTTTCTTTTTGGATTTGGTTGAAACAAAACAGTCAACTATTGATACTAAAGAAGTCAAAATGTGGATTGGTAATGGCTGGAATTTTTTCATTGTGCCTTCAGAGGGGTTATCGAGAGGGTTTATTATTTTATGGGATTCTTTTTTGGCTGATTTCTTTATTATTGATTCTTCTTCTCAATGTGTTATTGGTGATTTGAAAATTAACAACAAGGGCATTTGGAGGATTGCTTCTGTGTATGGGAATATGGATTTGTATAAAAGAAGGGAGCTTTGAGAGATGTTGGAATTGCATTCTTTGGACAATGTTCCAATGGTGGTGGGAGGTGACTTCAATTGTCTTACTTCTAAAGAGGACAAAAGAGGTGGTATGAGATTTTTGTTTTCCCAAGGGCCTAAAAAAATGAGTTCTTTTTTCTCTAATAATGACTACCATGAGGTAGACTTAATAGGTCCAAGATTTACATGTGCAACAACAAAGTTAGAGGAACCCGTATTTTGGAGAGATTGGACAGGTGCTTTCTTAATTTAATGGCTTTAAATTCATCTCATTAAATGTTCGTTAGACATTTAGCTAGAATTTTTTCAGACCATAACTCAATTTTACCTAACTTTATGGACTTCAAATCAATGGCTAAGAAAATCATACAGTTTGACGATGTTTGGGCTTCAAATTTGGCTTCCTCTTCATTGGTGAAAAAGAAATGGAATAAAGTGTATCAAGGTAGCTATGATCAAATTTTGAATACCAAATTTAGAAAAACTCTAAAAGCTTTATTTTTTTGGAGTAATGCTAAAAATAAAGATTTGATTCTCTTGAAAGACTATTTGTTGGATGAGATAATGGAACTTTAATCTAAGGAGTTAAATAATAAATTTCTAACAGAGGAATGTTGGGTACTGAAAAACAAAACTAATGAACTTAATTCTATCATGGCTCAGCTGAATGATTGGTCGAAGTAGAGAGCTAAAGTAAAATGGTTGGTTGATGGAAATAGTAACACAAAGTTCTTCCATTCATATGCTAGTGATAGAAGGAATTCAAATAGAATTCTTAAAATTAAAGAAGAGAATGACATTTTGTTGGAAGAATAGAAGCAAATAGATGGAGTTATACTTCAGTTCTTCAATAAAAAATGGAAGCATAGGGACTGTATTAAAGATGGTTGGCCACAACCACAGATTACCTTTGGTGATGATAACAAAAAATTTCTTGATAATTAATTCTCTGTGGCTGAAATTGATCGGGTTATTGAGCATACCAAAGGAAATATTGCACCTAGTCTTGATGGTATTTCATATTAGTTTATCAAGCGATATTGGAACATCGTTAAAGAAAATTTTTTGAATGCTATAAAGTTTTGTTATCTCCTTTTCTCTTCATTCTTTGTTCATAACTACTTACTAATGCTCTTAATCAAAGTGCTATTGGGATTAAAATTAGCTCGGGTGGCCCAAAGATATCACATTTTTTATATGCAGACGATGTAATGATATTCTCTGAAGCTACTAGGAACACGACAAAGGAGATCAAGTGGACAGGGCAATGCATTTATGTCAACTAATTAGCAATTTTGTTTGGCAAGTTTGTTAATAGAAGATGTAAGAAGTCTATTACTCGTATTATGGGATTCAAAGCAGTGAAAGAATTGTTTTATCTTGGTATAAAGATTGCTCTCAGAAGATTAGTAGATGCAGATCATTTTATTATTGAAAAAGCATTGATGATGTTTAATGTTTGGGGAACCAAATTCATATCTCTTGCTGGAAAATTAACTTTGGTCAAAATGGTATTGCAATCTTATCCTTCTTTCCATAGTACTCATTCACTAGTTCCTTTAAGTGTGCTTTATGAAATAGATAAGCTTTGTAGAAGTTTTCTTTGGAATAAATCAAATGAAAGGATGGGTGTCCATTATGTAAGCTGGGTTGAGCTGTGCAAACCTCTAAAATGGGGAGGACGTGGACTATGTTCTTCAAGTGATAAGGCGGCTGCTCTTAGGACCAGACTAACTTGTCGTTACTTATAGGTTGATAATTCATTATTACACAAATTACTTGCACCCAAGTATGGAAAGAAAGTTGTTGTCGAAGGAAACAAAAATGGTTGTTCACCTTCTTGGAAACTTATAATTGATGGAGGTAAGGTTCTCAATTCTATGGTGAGATGGTGCATTGCAAATGGTTCTTCAATTGGTGTTTATAAGGACATTTGGGTCTTGGATAAATGCATTAACAAATGGCAAACTTTTGTGGTGCCTCAAGAGGATGAAGTTGTCTTGCTAGATAAATATATCAGCAACAGAACATAAAAATTGGATGAACTCGTTTAGTCATTTGGGTGTGAGCTGGTAGAATTGATTGTGCAAGTTAAAATAAATTAGGATGCTCAGGAAGACATCTTGGAGATGTTATAACAAAACTCAGGAAAGTCAATATCAGCATTTTCTTTCAAAGGTATGCAGCATCAGCACGTTGAACCAAGATTTCACATGTGGATCAAGAAAGCAAAGTTGATTTCCCGGGTTGAAATTTTTTGGTGGAGGCTTCTTAAAAATGCAATCCCTACATGTCAATTTTTAGCTTATAGAAGATTGCAGAGCAACGACTTATGTCCAATATACAGTATTGAAGTTGAAAAGGTGGAGCACGTTGCAATCAGATGTGTTAAAGTGAGAGAAATTTTCTTACTTTTAAAAATATAGGGATTTGGGATCGCTTTGTTTGATAATATAGAGGGTTGTTGTATGTGGTTGGAGCACAAAGTGATTCATAATTGCATGCTTCTTAATCTCTTTTTCAATGTAGTATTTTTATCTTGGAAGGCTAGAAATAGATTCATTCATGAAAGGGTGGAAGAAAGCACTTCTCTCTTTGCTACAAAAGCTGTGAGTTACACGTTAACATCCAAGATGTTTTATAATTTTAACTAGGTCAGTTGGGATGCTAATAAGTCATTTAGGCTGTCTAATATTTGGCATCCCCCTCCACATGATTGGTTGAAAGTCAATGTTGATGCTTCACTTGGATCATCTTTAAAGTTGGAATAGGAGTGTTTTTCGAGAATGCAAAGGCAAGTTTTTGATGGCTTATGGAAGATCTTGTATACATTGGGACATTTCTCAATTAGAAATCTTAGCTATCAAATCTCTCAAAGAGGTGATTAGAGATTGAATGTTCAAATATAAAGGTGTTATTGTTGAAAGTGACAATTCTAATGTCATTAGAATTCTACAACATGCATTGGCGGACGGGTTCAAGGAAAAGGAAGACTTTGACTACTTCAATGAATTCAACTTTGATATTTTCAAATGTATAGATAGAAGTAGTAATAACTTAGCCAACATGTGTGATAACTTTGCTCTTATTAGTAATTTTATTTGGGAAGATATTTGCTTGAATAAGATTCCTCCTTTTATTGATTTGTTAAAGGAGGAATCAACTTTGTAGTTACCTTTTGTTCTTTTTATTAATGAAAGCTTTTGCTTTTTATATATAAAAAAAAAGTGATGGTAGCGTACCATCAAATCCCTTTTCACCATCCTGATGAAGGTAGAGTGCTGTAATATCCTTTTTCACTCTCCTGATGAAGGCATAATACCATCATTTTTTTTCATCCTCCTGGTGAAGGCTGATTACCATTATTCTTTTTAACCCTCTTGGTAAATGAAGAGAACCTTTACATAATGTTTTTAATCTTCTCTCAAGAGCCTCCATAGGTGATGGGAAAAAAACTTGAAGAAGATAAAGAGATCCTCACTTTGGTCAATCTTGTGAATCCCTTAAAACTCCCCCTCACTTAATCTTTCACACTTCACTCTTACAATCTCTACCAAACACTCACACTCAATTGCCACTCTCAATAGACATTCATAGCAAATGTCATTAAGTAAGTTTCTAAAACTTTTTATATAGACAAGACATAAAAAACCATCCAAAATTGAAAAATTCAAGTGGATAGTCATCCAATTATTTTGTATGATCAAAGATCATTTAGTACGAACAATTTAAAAATTATGGCTATATTTGGTACAAACTAGGATGAATATAGTTTTGTACACTGTCAGTCTCCTATATGATCTAACATTATACTGTATAAATTGAAATTACAAGATGGACAAGAGGGGGGGTGAATTGTGAAAATTTCTTGACAATAGTTAAACCCTAAGCAGGAGTTCTAATATTTTTTGATGTTTTAAAATTTTAACATGAAAATTTAAACAATTTTTTTTTTCACAAATTTTCCTAAGCAAATATTGAAAAATAAAATGCACGCAGTAATAAAAGATAATAAGGAAAAAGCACACTGACATTTTTATAGTGGTTCGGTCAAACCATGACCTACGTTCACTCCCCGGAGTCCTCCGCTCCGAGTATTTCACTACAAGCAATAGCTCTCCTTTTTCCCCCCTTGGCAAGGCAGAGAAGCCCTTACAATACTCCCTTTCACCAACCCGGCGTGGCGGAGTGCCAAACTCTATTTTCACTCTCCTGGAGAAGGCAGAGTACCTCGAGGTCACCAATGTAGAAGAGCCTTTCCCCTTGGAGATCCTCCCATAAATTCTTCTAGGGCCACAGGAGGAGCAAGATGCAGCAAGTTCGGAGCAACCGTGAGATCTCCCTCACACCTCTTCTCCCTCACAACGCTCACCTTCTCCTTCCTCTCTCAAACCCTAAAGAACTTCTCAAGAGCTCTCTCCCTCAGAATCCCTCTCTAACCACGTTCTCCTCTTTTTGATTCACACCATAAATATGACAAGTTTTACACATAAAACGGGCTCCAAAATCCCTGAGATTTCAAAAGTAGCCGTTACTATCGTACAGTACGGTTCATAATCGTACAGTACGATATGTATAAACAGACTTCATCCTGGTATAAAGTGGTACGAACAGTTAGAAACATTCATACAGTACGATATTAAATCGTACGGTATGATCAACAATAATTCTGTTCATACAGGACGATAGTCGGGACGTTCAATCATCGTCTCTGTTCATCGTATGGTACGATGTACTTAGTACAGTACGATGAGAAAAAATCCAAGAGATCGTCCAGGATGATCTTTGGGATGATTATAATTCATCTCTGTTCATTATATGGTATGAACTGGTTCATACAGTACAATGTTCAAATTATAATTAAGCCCGAATTTCTTGCACTAATCACGGATAAAATTAAGTAAGTATTTAAAATAAATCGTACAGTACGAGTGGCGCAAAATAACTTACTTAAGTTAAAACGATGACTAGGATTTTGGATTTGAACATATTGTACAATACGATTACATTCGTACGGTATGTTCTATTCACAGAATCGTCCTACAAAGCTCTAATCATACGGTACGAAATAATATCGTACAGTACGATCTACAGAGAAAGAAAAACTCTAAATTTTTCATTTAAAAACACTCTCCCCCTGTGTGTGTGCATGGTTGCTCAGACTTTTATGCATTTTGTGGCCAGACTCAAGAAAATAAAAGTAAAATAAACAACAAAATACGTTGCAGACTCATACTCCTAATCTACCCATTCTTGAGTCTTCCTATCGTCCTGAGTTGCTTTTGATCTTTCCTGAAATGTTAGTACTCACGGACAATAGCAAATAATATTCAATGAATCTCAAAATAATTCAAACGACATTATTTGTCATCATCAAAATCTCAAACTCGGGGTCATGAGTTGCAACATAAACTATTAAAAAATGAGCAAGTTTATATGTTACATTCTGGTATGAATGGAATTTTGTGCTCTGTTAGTCATTTATACCTCCTCACATCGTATTGTATGAACTATTCAAAAATGATCAAGTTTGTTCTAGTATGATCTAGTATGAATAAAATTTCATACTCTATCAGTCGTCTATATGATCTTATATCATAATGTATAACTAGTTCAAATAATTTAAGTTATGATTTTATTGACTGTATTTGGAGGAAAAATCAAGTCAAATTGTACGGTTTGATTAAATATTATACAATATGATTAGTTTTAAAAATTTAAGTTTTAACTCTCTCCCCTTATGTGTGTGTGCATAGTTACACAATTAGAATCACATTTTCTCAGACCCAAGAAATACAGAAATAGAGATGCACAAACTCTAGCACATAAAATCCCATTCTAACTTGTCTTGAATTCTTTAGCAAACTGGAGTTCCTAAAATGTTACTACACATAAAAACACATAGACATATGCAATATATGCTAGGAGAAATAATGAAATGAAAAATGTAGTATTTTATTTTGATCAAAAATCACAATTGTAATTCCTGAGTTGCAACAATCTCCATCTTTTTAATGATGACAAAACCATTATTGTTTGAATTATAACTTAAAAGTTCCTTTCTTCTAAGCTCCCCCAATGAATAAACCTTAAATACCATGGGGATATTAGAACTTCATCACTTTTTTTTTAATTTTTATTTTTATAAACCAAAACAAAATAATCTACAAGTCAAACAGACATAAAAAAATACAAACACCAAAAAGCCCTTGAAAATAATCAAGCACGATATAAGACCAAGTTAAGAATAAAACTTCAAACAAATATAACCATAAACAACCTCCCCTGAGAGCATTATGAAATTCATTTTGACATCAAACCAAATAAAACACAAACAAAAATCAAACACAAACAAAACTCAAAGAATTTTAATCAAAACACTAACAACAGCATCAAACCATTCTAAGAACTTCAAATCAAAACACAAATTATGGTATCAAACCAATCAAAGAACTTTAAATCAGAACACAAATAATTGTATCAATCTAATCAAAGAACTTGAAATCAAAACACAAACAATGGTATCAAACCAAACACAAATAACCTCCCCATTTTGACATTAGCAAAAATAGAGGAAACAATAATGAAAATAACTTGAATATGAAAATTGTGATGGACAAATCTTTATTTTCATAAGGAATAGAATGTGAGAGAAAAAAAAATTGCACAACATTAAAATCCTATAATATTTATAAACTCATATTTTAAATTGAGGAACAAATAAGAAAAGAAAAGTTGATCAGGTTCAATGTTCATTCTAGAAAGAAGAAATATCAAATGGAATAATTATCACAAAATAAATTGATAAGAATAAAATTTCAAATTCAATAGTTAAAATTATTGTTTAATGCTTGGATTATTTTAAGAATTAGAGAAATAGTGGAAAGAACCAAAGATTGTGTGGGCTCATTTTTTGCCTCTTATCAATTATAATTGAGATGTTGCCTCAATTGTGTGTGTATATATATATATATATATATATATATATATATATATATATATATATATATGTATTTTACTTTTTTTTGGTGAACATTGTACATCTTTTCATGTTGGGCTCATTTTGTGCCTCTTTTTAAATATGGCAATCTTTTTGAATCTTTTGGCATTTTGTTCTTTCCACACTTTAAATCAGAAAGTCTTAGCTTGTGCAATTATCTTCTAAATAAAAGGAAAAAAATTCTTGTATAGAGAAGATTAAACCACAAAATAACATCCAATGGATAATAATAAAAACAATACTTTGAATAAGAAAAATAAAAAGAAAGAAAGTTATAATTTTTGCAATAATTATAAATATAAGAAAAAAAATGAAATTCAAATAAAAAGATCATAAATAATATGTAATAACTTCAACACAAAACATTCAAATTAAATTGCATAAATTAAACATTGCAAACAACCTAGATCATAACATAAAAAGAAAATAACAATCACACTAACATCCTGGGGGATCTTGATCTGGAGGAGGCTATCGAGGACTAAATTAAGTAAAGTAGCTATTGATGGTAGCTACTTGAGTATTTAGAAAGTCAAATTATCCTCTATCCTAGCCCATGTCTTCATTATATCTAAAGTCCTACTGGTCCAAGAAAACCTCAATATGATCAAATCAAGATCAAAATTAGACTAAAGTTGATTAATTTTCTAGACCATTTCTTGATAGAAATGTTGTTCAGGTCCCAAGAGCAGGAATAGAAGCATGTGCAGGTGCTGAAGTAGGGGCCTCTTCTACACCAACTTTATCTCCTTCATCATCTTGATCCCATTGAAACATAATGTGAAACGAAGCATCAGTGAAACAGTATGGTAGATTATTTAGGGGAATAAGATGAATTAGAATGTACTTCTTCTCTAGAATATATGCAATGAAGTGTTAGCTTTATTAGGGAAATCCACAAGCCACTCAGTCCTACCTTCAGGGTCACCCAAAATCTCCCTGACAAAACCCATCCAACAAACCAAATAACCCCCAAAAAGATAGTACGGGTTACCCAAAAGCCCAACATTAGAAACCCCACTAATCCACCAAAACCAAATAAGTAGCCTTTAGAACATCATCCAGGTACCAAACAACTAGAGCCTGTAGTAACACCCATACCAATAACAGGTGACAATAAAAAGGTGAAACCAACCAAATCAACAACATCCTAAAAAAAAGAAGACAGCCCATCCATCACCACACAACTACTGCTAGCACCCTAAATATTAAAAGTAGGAGAGCAACAGTGGGACATCCCATCAGCCATAAAACCTGAGAAATCATGGCTAAAGTCCAAATTAACTAACATAATAGCAAAACAGGAAGCTCAGAATTTTGGTAGCAGTAGAAATAAATTATGTTGCAACTCGGACTTTCGAGTTTATGATTTTGATGATAACAAATAATATTTATTAATCTTTTATTTCTCCTAGTATTTGCAGTGCATATGTCTTTCTATGTTGACTAATATTTCAGGTACATCATGCACCGTTCTTTGAAGATTCAAGGCTCAAGATTGCATAGAATTGGTCGTAAGTCTGTAATTTTCATTTATTGAGTCAAGTCTTGTAATGATGTATGTTAGTTTGTTGATCATGCACACACATAGAGGGAGAAAAAAATGATTATAAATATTTTAACTTTTCTGTTCATCGTACTGTACGAATTTATTTCGTACTATACGATTTGGTGTAACAGAAATAAATTAAAATATTTTATTTTTCCCTGGAAAAATTATTTTTGAATATAACTAATCGTACTGTACAATCACCACATCGTACTATACGATCTGTTATAATTAGAAAGATTGCCGTCCATTAAATTAGGCAAAGATTTGAATTTGAAAAGTTGTTATAATCGTACTGTACGATCCTAATCGTACTGTACGATGTTTAAAACATTGCCTAATTTAATCCGCTGATTATTCAATCAAAACGGCTTAATTTTGATGTGTTGATCGTATTGTACGAACTGTATCGTACTATACGATCAACAGAGACAATTTTGGCAAACTGCCCATTTATTGAACTATTCGTACAGGATATCGTACAGTACGAACTTCAACAGAACTGTTCGTACAGTACTAACTGGACATCGTACAGTACTAACAGGTCAATTTCTGCACATCGTATTGGACGATCTTGCGATCGTACGGTACGATATTTGACGGCTGAATTGAGTATTTTTAGGGTTTTTTGAGCCCTCTATTTAAGCACTCTCATAAGACTTTGTAAGGGTCTTTGGCAGCCATTGTGTCTTTGTTCTTTTGGAGAAAACTTGAAGAGAGGACTTGAAAGGGAGAGAGGAAAGGGTGAAGTTTGAGAGAGGGAGAAGATCCTTGGAGGGTGTTTCAAAGGAGTGTGAAGGAGATCACACGGTTGCTCCGGCGAGCTTGCATCTCAGTACCATCGGATTCAAGGTTCATCTTGAAGGAAGTTTTGGGAAGAAGAAGATCTCATTGGTGTCAAAGGACACAGCTCCTCCGCCGCACCGGGGAAGGTGGAAGTGATTGTGTAAGGGCTTCTCCGCC
Organism: Dendrobium nobile; assembly: GCA_022539455.1. Classification (NCBI taxonomy): domain Eukaryota; kingdom Viridiplantae; phylum Streptophyta; class Magnoliopsida; order Asparagales; family Orchidaceae; genus Dendrobium; species Dendrobium nobile. Next base: position 34,328,209 of record CM039718.1, on the reverse strand, counting down.
TCGCTGTGGGAGATAAAAGAGAATCACTAAAGGTTTAGTGTAATACTCGGAGGGTGCCTCCGGGGAGTTGACGTAGGTCATGATTTGACCGAACCACTATAAATTGGTGTGTTCTTTCCTTTACTATTTTCGCACTTTATTTCCGCATTCATTTTTATTGCGATTAATTGCGTGGGTGAAATTGATTACATATCTTTTTATTGTAAATAAAATTTGCTTCTGCATAAAGTTATAAAAAGATATTTCTTTTCATTAAAGAAGTTTTTAATCATCCAATTCACCCCCCCCCCCTCTTGTCGTTTAGTAATTTCAATTGGTATCAGAGCTAGTTTTTCAAAAATAGTGTTTTAGAAAACCTTGAAAAAATCGATCATGGCATATTTTGGTAATCGTCACACTGCGGAGGGTTATTCAATAACTCGTCCACCACTTTTTGATAACATACCGTTTGATTTCTGAAAAATTAGAATGTCTACATTTTTGCAATCTATAGATTACCGCATGTGGATGTTAGTAAATGATGGGTATATTGCACCGTTTAAAATTGTTAATGATTTGAAAACTTCTGTACTGTTTATTGAATGGAGCAATGAGGATAAGGAGTTAGCCCAACTGAATGCTAAGTGCTTAAACTGCTTTTTTTGTGCATTGAAATATGAGGACTATATGAGAGTATCTACTTGTGCTTCTGGTAAGGAGATTTGGGATAGACTGTGCATTACATACGAAGGAACAAATGAAGTAAAACAGTCTAGGCTTAACATTCTACTGCATGATTATGAACTTTTCAGCATGAAACCATATGAGACTATCTTAGACATGTTTACTAGATTTAATCAAATTGTGATGTCATTGCATGATTTAGGTAGAGAACTTTCAAACGTTGAAAAAGTTAGTAAAATTCTACGTTCTTTACTTGATAAATTTGATGCCAAAGTCACAGCTATATGTGAATCAAAAGATTTGAATTCTTATTCTATAGATAATCTAATCGGCTCACTCATTGCCTACGAGCAAAGTGTGAGTCAATGATTGTTGGATGCAGGTGATGAGAAGACTATTGTGCTAAAAGCCAAACACACAGATGAGTATGGCTTTGTAGATGATGAAAGCAAGGAGATAGCATTGATAATAAATAAATTTGAAAGTCTATTGAAGCACAAGCATGAACATCAACAAAAGCGGAGTAAAGGTAAAAATTGTCAAAATGTTAAGTTTTGTTCTGACATAATTTGCTTTGGGTGTAGGAAACCCGGACATTTCAAGTGTGAATGCCCCAACTTAAAAACTCTTCCTACAAAGGAAAAGAGTAAAAACAAACCATTTGTAATATGGGGAAAAGATAAAAAGCAAAAAGTCTCCTGGGCAAACATAGTTTCTGATTCATCAGAACAGGAGCAAGATGATGAGGTATAAGTATGTTAAGGTTTGTTTGTGTGTTTTGTTTATGTGTCTTTTTTATGTGTTTTGTATTCTTTTTTTTGTCTTGTATGTTTAACTTGTTTTATAATTGTATGTTTTTGTTTCGTTGTTGTGTTGTTATTTTATATTTTATTTTATCTCTTCTTTTTGATAATGTCAAAGGGGGAGAAAGTATTGTTGTTTACTGCATTTTGCTTGAATTTTTGCTGTTATTTAGTTTTTTTAAAAAAATAATAATAAAAAAAAAAAGAAAGCTTTCCCCTATTTTTAATGTAATTCTTTTACTGAGGGGGAGTTTAGGAGAATTTTTTTTTAAATTGCAAAGTGAACCAATATTATTTGACATCATCAAAAAGGGGGAGATTGTTGCAACTCGAACTTTCGAGTTTATGATTTTGATGATAACAAATAATATTTATTAATCTTTTATTTCTCATAGTATTTGCAGTGCATATGTCTTTCTATGTTGACTAATATTTCAGGTACATCATGCACTGTTCTTTGAAGATTCAAGGCTCAAGATTGCATAGAATTGGTCGTATTAAATGAGTCTGTAATTTTCATTTATTGAGTCAAGTCTTGTAATGATGTATGTTAGTTTGTTGATCATGCACACACATAGAGGGAGCAAAAAATGATTATAAATATTTTAACTTTTCTGTTCATCGTACTGTACGAATTTATTTCGTACTGTACGATCTGGTGTAACAGAAATAAATTAAAATATTTTATTTTTCCCTGGAAAAATTATTTTTGAATATAACTAATCGTACTGTACGATCACCACATCGTACTGTACGATCTGTTATAATTAGAAAGATTGCCGTCCATTAAATTAGGCAAAGATTTGAATTTGAAAAGTTGGTATAATCGTACTGTACGATCCTAATCGTACTGTACGATGTTTAAAACATTGCCTAATTTAATCCGCTGATTATTCAATCAAAACGGCTTAATTTTGATGTGTTGATCGTACTGTACGAACTGTATCGTACTATACGATCAACAGAGACAATTTTGGCAAACTGCCCGTTTATTGAACTGTTCGTACAGCACTTTCGTACAGGATATCGTACAGTACGAACTTCAACAGAACTGTTCGTACAGTACTAACTGGACATCGTACAGTACTAACAGGTCAATTTCTGCACATCGTATTGGACGATCTTGTGATCGTACGGTACGATATTTGATGGCTGAATTGAGTATTTTTAGGGTTTTTTGAGGCCTCTATTTAAGCACTCTCATAAGACTTTGTAAGGGTCTTTGGCAGCCATTGTGTCTTTGTTCTTTTGGAGAAAACTTGAAGAGAGGACTTGAAAGGGAGAGAGGAAAGGGTGAAGTTTGAGAGAGGGAGAAGACCCTTGGAGGGTGTTTCAAGGGAGTGTGAAGGAGATCACACGGTTGCTCCGGCGAGCTTGCATCTCAGTACCATCGGATTCAAGGTTCGTCTTGAAGGAAGTTTTGGGAAGAAGAAGATCTCATTGGTGTCAAAGGACCCGGCTCCTCCGCTGCACCGGGGAAGGTGGAAGTGATTGTGTAAGGGCTTCTCCGCCTAGCTGTGGGAGCTAAAGGAGAATCACTAAAGGTTTAGTGTAATACTCGGAGGGTGCCTCCGGGGAGTGGACGTAGGTCATGATTTGACCGAACCACTATAAATTGGTGTGTTCTTTCCTTTACTGTTTTCGCACTTTATTTCCGCATTCATTTTTATTGCGATTAATTGCGTGGGTGAAATTGATTACATATCTTTTTATTGTGAATGAAATTTGCTTCTGCATAAAGTTATAAAAAGATATTTCTTTTCATTAAAGAAGTTTTTAATCATCCAATTCACCCCCCCCCCCTCTTGTCGTTTAGTAATTTCAAATTACCCAAAAGAAAACAAACCAAACAATGAGCCAGCACAGAGAATCCTAGACTAAAATGAGCCAACACAGAGAATCCCAGAACAAAATGAATAACTCGAACATAAATAGAAAAACACCAGTCTAGATGTCCATCACCTCAATAAATGGGTAAACAAATTTCCAACAAGAATTATAACAGCACATACATAATTAAAAAATAATATGTAAATGAGCCTACACATCATAGATAATCCAACCAGCATACATAATGATTCGGGAGTTACACAAGCACTACACAATACCCCAGACTGCCAGCAGGAGAAAGAAATAAGCCCTGAAGTAAATTAAGGCCCAACTATCAGAAAACCAAATGAAGAGACCAAACCTGAACAACAACCAAGAGATAAAAAGGCTAAGATCTAACATAAGAAAAACCATAAGCATCAAGATTAAGCAAACCACAAAGAGGGGCAGGGCTAGTGGGTCAAATAAAATTAGAAAATTAGTTTAGGCTAAAACCCCACATAGCCATCCAAGATGCATGGGGTTTTCCATCCTTATTGATATGGTGAAATGAGTAGTTTAGAAAAAGCATCAGGTTTTTAATTTCTCTAACCATATAGAAGAGATTTGGGGAACAACACATCTCTTCATCAGCTTAAAAAAAGATAAAAATCATACTCATAATTAACTTCAATATGTAAATTAGTTAAGTTAAGAGGGATGCATAACTGAATACAATATAGAATGGCACTAGAAACAACAGTAGAATAGTTTCTCGAAATAGGACCCACAAAAGCGATGAGGCCACCATTACCATCTCTAATCACACCACCAAAACCACAAGATAAATCAGTACTAGTGGCATCCACATTCAACTTAAAGAAATTAATGGGAGGTTTATGCCAGCAGATAATATTAGAAATAGAATAACACCCTCCAAGTTTAAACCTAAAGTAGTACCAACAAAGTAGCAGTTTTTAAAGTTCTTAATAGAAATAAGATTAATATCCAGAAGAGCTAACACCTTATCCTTCACTTTTTGAATAACATTATGATGGCTCATTCTCACATTATTGAAAACTGATTGATTCCTTTCCAACCAAAGAAACCAAAGAATGAGGGAAGGAATAACATTGCGTCTGTTACCTTTGAAGTTAATAAACCATGACTTAAGCATAGATTTAAGAGACGAATGAGAGTTAAAATAGTTCAATTGAAACAAATCATCAAAATACACCCAAGTTCTAATAACAACAAGACCAGATATAAAAACATGATGCATATTCTCCATATGAAAACAACATTGGCATTTAGAAGCTAAGATATAACCTTTCTTGATAAGATTATCATCCGTATGAATAAATCTATGCATGACTCTAAAAAAAAAAAAAGAAATAGTTGAAGGAATGCTCTTATGCCTAATATTATTGAAAATACTATCATTATTTCTTTTATCTCTAAAAGTATGCCATGCACTCTTTAAGTGAAAACCACCATCTTTGGAAAGATCACATAACATAATATCTTTAGAAGTAGTATTGATAGGCAAGTTTAAAATACTATAGAAGATGCAATAAGGAATCTCATAGGCAAGCTTATCATAGTCCCAAAAGTTATTATTAAAAAAGGAATTGACCTTAACCGAGGAAGTAAAGGAAGAATTCATAATAGAGTCAATAGAGTGTTTACCAAGCAAATGATCTTGCCAAAAGAAAATATTACCATCAACAATGCCCCAAGAAATAAAGGGCTCCACCTCCCATTTAACCTTAAAAAGCCTTTTCCAAACTTTAGAATCACCTTATTTAGAAAAACAATTAGTAGGATGCTTACCAATACAATACTTAGAAATCATAAAATTAGCCCAAAGATTAGCTTTAGCACGTAATATATACCAAAGTTTAAAAGAAAAAGCCTTAGCACGATCATTAAAGTTCTTACAACCAAGACCACATTTATCCAAAATACCATAACATTTCTCCCAAGAAGCCCAATGAATTTTAAAGCTAGAACAAGTGCCTTTCCAAAAAAATTTATTAATAAGCTTGTGAAGCCTATCACAAATAGCTTGAGTGGAAAAATAGATTGAAAGCTATAAACCAGAAAAGCACAAAAAATACTTTTACTAAGATTAAATCTACCACCAAAAGTATGAAAGTTGTGTTGCGACTTGAGCTTATGAGTTTATATTTTTTATGATAATAAATATTGTGGCTCACTCTCTACTTTCTACCTATATTTATAATATATTTTTGTTTGTGTGTATACTAACTTTTCAGAATTACAATGAACCATTCAAGGCTTAAGATTTGGTAGAATAAGTTTTATTTGTAATATTCATTGGTGTATTTTTTTAGTCATGTACTAAGGGTGAATGCTTTCTTGTAACCTTGCACACACACACTTGGGAAAAATTTCTATCTTTTTTTGAGTTTTCTATTTTGATCACATCATCTGGGATGATCCAAAAATTAGCTTAGATGATTAATTAAAAATAAAAACCCTTATTAGGGCATCCTGGTTTAGACAATCACAATTAAGAGCATCATCCAGTATGATAGTTGTATCGGCCAGGATGATAGGCTCAAATTAAAAAGAATCTACTGCTAGATCTATTTAGGTATCTTTTATTTTTAGACATGATCCAGGACATCATCCTGAATGATGTAATATAATTATGCCTAAATTAATCTACTAATTAAGGAAAGAAATTAAGGTTTGAATGCTTGATCGTATCATCCTAGATGATCATAGGATCAGCCGAGATGATCAGTTCACAAACCTTAATTATATCTAGATGATTAATCATCAGTATGCTTCTATTAAGGGTGATGCTTTGGATGATATGCACTGAATTGTACTAATCATCCGAGACCATCTTGAGATTTGCCTAGATGATCAAGTTATTTTTACATCATCCAGACATCCATTCAGGGTGATGTTATGTATAATATTCAATAACTTATACTAATCATACATAATGATATCCTATCAACCTAGATAATATGAATAAAAACCTTATGATCGTCCCAAATCATCTTTAATGATTGAGCTAAATTTGTACTGATCATACAGGATGATATTTATGTCATCCTGAATGATAATGTCAATTTATTATTTTTAAGAGAAAATTTGGAGTTATTCTATCTACGCTTTTTCAATGACTTTGAAAGTGTCTTTGGTAGTCATAGAAGCTTCATTTTTATGAAGGAAACTTGAAGAGAGAACTTGAAAGGGAGAGAGGAAAGGGTGGAGTTTGAGAAAGGGAGAAGATCCTTGGAGGGGATTCCAAGGGAGTGTAAAGGTCCACACGGTTGCTTCGATGAGCTTGCACCTTAGTACCATCATATTCAAGGTTTGTCTTAAGGAAAGTTTTGGGAAGAAGAAGATCTCTTTGGTGTCAGTGGCCCCAGCTACTCCGCCGCAATGGAGAAGGTGGAAGTGATTCTATAAGGGCTTCTCCAACTAGCTATGTGGGATAAAGGAGAGACACTAAAGATTTAATGCAATACTCAAAGGTTGCCTCTGAGGAGTGGACGTAGGTCTGGTTGGACCAAATCACTATAAATCTGGGGTGTTCTTTCTGATTATTTTTTGCATTTTATTTTCATTGCGATTAACTACTTGGGTGAAATCTTTGATTGATCTTTTTATTATTGAATTAATTCATTTCTGCTGCAAGATATAAAAAGATTTTTCTTTTAGTTAAAAAAGTTTTTAAATATCCAATTCACCCCCTTCTTTTGTTAGCCTTGGGACTATTTCATAAGGGCTTAATATCTCTATCAAACTTTAAAGTGGTATCAGAGCTGGATTCATAAAAACAGGTTTGAAAACTTTTTGAATTTTTATCCATAGCTAATTTTTTTAATAGTAATATTATAGAAGGTTATTCATGAAAGTTTGTTAGGGATGTTAAGCCCTATGAACTTAGTCCCAAACTAACCAATAGGGGGGTGAATTCGTATTTTAAAATTTCTTTTCAACAAAAGCGACATCACAAACCAAAACCAAAACCAAATCACACCACAAGACAAAACAATGCAGAAATTAAAGTGTGAAAGCAAGAAAACAAAACACAGAAATTTATAGTGGTTTGGTCAACATGACCTACGTCCACTCTTTGGAGGCACCCTCCAAGTATTGCACTACAAAACGTGTCTCTCCTTTAGCCCCCACAGCTAGGCGGAGAAGCCCTCACAAAGAAGTCCTTTTTGTCACCCCGACATGGCAGAGAACCTACCTCCTTTTGCTTCCTCCTGAAGCTGGCAGAGAAGCACAATCCATTGTTGAAAATCTTACCTCTACCAACCCTTCCACGGACAAGAAACTCCAGACGAAGAAGAAGCAGAGCGATCCTTGAAGCACCCTTGTGAATCCCGTCACAAGCTCCCCCTCACAAGATCCTCTCTCTCTCTCTCTCTCTCTCTCTCTCTCCTCAAGGTCTTCTCAGGTCAAGGCAGCAGCAATGATTATTCAAAACATTGAACAAGAGCTCTTAAATTAAAGAGCGTCAAAGGAGCTCATTAATTGCAAGTTGCCAACAATATCGTCCAGGCCGATATGGACATCGTCCAGGCCGATATGGACATCGTCCTTGTCGATCAGTACAAATATCAGAAGATTGACGAGAGCATCGCCCTGAATGCAAATTGGATGATTTAAAATTGGCTTGATCGTCCAGGTCGATCTCACGATCGTCCCGACCGATCAGTTCAAATTAGAGGAAAATCATCCAGAGCATCGCCCTGAATTTGTGCAGGCCGATTTTTATCGTCCAGAAGAAACTAAGGTTTTTGAATAGATCATCCTGATCGATCCTGCGATCGTCCAGGATGATATGATCGTATCAATCATCCTTAATTACTTCCTTAATTTGTCTGATTAATTAAGGCATAATTATGAATATCGTCCAGGCCGATCCAAGATCGTCTTGGTCGATGACCAAAAATTACAGAATACCTTAATTGTTTATGGCGGCAGCTTCTTTCTGTTTTGAGCTTATCGTCCTGGCCGATACATGTATCTTCCAGAACGATCTGTTAATGACTTAATTAAGAATCCCGAATATAATCTCTGTTTTAAACTAAATCGTCCAGGCCGATAAAAATATCATCCTGGCCGATATGAGTAAAAACAAAAATTCTAAGTCTCTCAAGTGTGTGTGTGTGTAGGGTTGGTTAGCATCAGTCTCTTTGAGCATTACAAATAGACTAAAGAAGAGAAAAAATAGATTACAGACTGACTCAACCCTAACCAACGCAATCTTGAACTAGCTTCGTTTGTTCGTCCGATCTTCGATTCCTGAAAAGTTAGAAATAACAGGCAATCCAAGAGAATCAATAGAGTTTTTCAATCATCAAAACATAAGTCATAAAAAATAGATTTGCAATAATCTCCTCCTTTTTGATGATGGCAAACACTAGTAGGAAAAACATAGTAAAAATAGCAGTTCATTTAAAATTACAAAGTTACAAGCACATCAACTTTTTCCTACCACATCCTAACCACATTCTACTCCCTCTTTTGTCATCACAAAAAGAGGGTCCTAGAAACACAAAAGAAAAAGGAAAAAACAAAGAGCAACAGAAACTAAAATAAAGTACAAGACAAACTATAGAAAATAGAAAATAAGAAAAGCTAGAAAAATGAGAGACCCTGATCATCAGATGGAGGTGGTGGAGGTGGCTGCTAAAAGTAGCTGGCAAGCGTAGTAAACTGAGCATTGAACCAGGCGATGTCCTGGTCATGCCACTGCTGCTGGTGAGTAATGTAGCTGTTAAACCAGGCTAAGTCCTCTGTGCGGTGCTGCTCGTAGCGTGCCATGTCCTCAGAATGTTACTGCCCCTGTGCAGCAACGTAAGCGTCGAAGTGGGTCTCCCATTGATCAAACCTCTCCACTAACTGGTCAAGCTGAGAGGCTGGCGAAGAGGAGTAGGATCAGGAACAGGAGCGGGAACGGGAGCCTCCTCCTCCTCAGCCCCCTGAGGTTCCTCATCTCCAGGGTAGAGACGAGTACTGTGAAGGGTACTGAAGGAACTGTATAAGTAGAAGAGAGTTGGGAGGTTGGGTGGAATAGGATATTAAAGTTGATATTTGGTTTCAAGGACATAGGCTATGAGGTATCCTAAAGCTAGATTGGGTTTCCTCTTATGACCTGGATCGCAAATTATGATTAAGTGATCAGTGTACCGAAAAATTAAGTCTGCAGTATTGAATTCTCTATGTGCCATGATGTAAAAAGTAGTCAGAGAAAGTAGAGGAGTGATGTGGATTCGATCCCCAGCTTTTGGAATTATGGAGGTGCGAAGGACATGTTAGATTGTCCTAGCATCTTGGACAAAAGAGCTAGTCTCTCCAACATGAAAAGGTGCATTGGTCTGGCGAAGAAAATGATTTATTATGGATCAATCAAAATCAAGATCTGAAACGATTAAGTGCAGCTTATCCCCAGTGGTGGATAGCTGTAAAAGTTCAACACAGTCCTGATATGTGATTTCGACTGGGCGTCGATTCACATAAGAGGTCAGGGCAGTGAAAGTAGGATTTATGCGAAGGTTTGCAAAGAATTCTCGAAGAAGCTCAATATTAAAGGGGAAAGCGAGAGATAGAATGAAATAAAGGGAAGTGTGAGTGAAAAGATCCATTATCGGATACGAAATGTGGGTAGGATTAATGAGTCTGGAGACAGTTATCCCACATTCTTTATATCGATGGTAAGCAGCCTGATCCTCTACCTCCCTGAATCGAGGGTCCAGCGTGGCCCACGAGGAACTTCTAGAAGCTTGTCGAACTCGTTTCCCACCAGCCATAGTAAGGAGTTAGCAAGATAACATAAGAGGAGAAGGGATGTGAAGTGGAAAACATGGCTGAAACGGCCTGAATTTAAAGAAACGGCCATATCATCCCGGCCGATTGCAGAATCGTCCAGGACGATATGGTACAATAATTACGTATAGGCCGATTGGTCAAAAAGGCGGTCCGATCGGCCGGGCCGATCAGATATCGGCCAGGCCGATTAGAGACAGGCGATCGTCCCGATGAGTCAAGCTGGATAACCGTTTAAAAAGCAGATCATCTGGGCAGATTAGTTGTATCATCCAAGATGATGCATAATAATTGATCGTACATACTAAAGTTAAAACATTTTAAATCTGTGCCACGTGTATCGTCCAGGATGAACAGTGGATCGGCCTGGGCGATTGTCCAATAATGGATCATCCGGGGCTGATTTTAAGGATTTAAATATGCTGACACGTGGATCGTCCAGGATGATCTAGTGTATCGGCCAAGACGATGACCATAAAATGCATCGGCTAGGCCAAAATATGTTATCGGCTAGGACTATCTTCATGATTGTAACAGAGTTCGATCAGATCGTCCAGGATGATAAATTATCGTCCAGGACGAAGAGTTATAGTAAGCACAGAAAAGTTCAGCAGATGGAAATTTGAAGAGAATTTGTTATATAATCCAGGATGATAAAAGTATCAGCCAAAATGATGTGACTAGATTTTGAAAATTGATGAAGGATGGTGATGATCAAAGCCCTCAAAACTAAAACAAAAGAAAAGCAGAAGAAAAGAAAAAGAACAGCGATAAAAAGCTAAAAACAAAAAATTTGAAAAGAAGCCAAATACAATTTTTTTTTTTAATTTTTCTATGTTATAATTTTTTTTTGTTTTAACAAAGCAATTCACATGAGAATTTTTCAAATAATTTAAATTTTAGAGTTTCAAGAGATCAATAGGTTAACAAATTTCAATCGGAAGAAGGTAGAATATCCGATTCTGTTAACCCTAGATCGGATATCCTTCAGGGTATAAATTGTCTTTTGAAAAATAGAGGCCTAACTCAGAATAACTAAATAGGATAAAAAGAAGATCCATTCAAAACTTGTTTACAAAGAAAATACCTCATAAATAATATGTCAAAGTAATTTTTCTCAATCATGGAATTTGAAATCAAGCCTTTGAAAATCTCACATAACCCATAGTTCTTCTAAGTTTTAAAAGTTTTGAAAAGAGAGGATAGCTTGCTTTTTAGTGGGCTCATTTTATGCCTCTTGAATCTTTGATTGGCACTTTGAGCATCTTTCGATTTTTATACACATTTGTGTATATACTTTTTTTTCCAATTTTAGCGTCTTTGCCACTTTCCTTCTTATCTTTTGCAAGCTCAAATCTCTTTTACAAATTCTTAAAAGAAGTTCTTAGTTGTGAGTATATCTTCTAGATATTATAGAATAGGAGCACTCTCTCTAACATAGGGAAGAACTACCCACAAAACAAAACTAAAAAATCATATGATCAGTGCAAAGGCAAGATCTCAATTAACTTGAGAGATATATAAGAACTTTGGATATTATGCACAAGATAAATTTTTGTAGCAAGACAAAAAGAATCTTAGTTTCAAAAACCATTGGCTAAAATGAGCTAGAATTTTGTTTAGAGAAGAAAATTATACCACTAAACAAGGTCAGAAGAAGGGAAACCATCATCGGTATTTCTCCTTTTAACCGATTTAGAAATGCTAAACATAATCTCTAATACTCCTAAATTTAAAAGTTTAAAAAATAATCATAAGGAAACCAAACATAAAAAAACAAAATGAAAACAAAGTAATCTAGACCAACACAAAGCAAACACACAACAAAAATAACACAAACCTATTAAAGAAAAAACATATCAAGAAAATATGAAGCAGCGAGTTTAAGCAATTATGAGCTGCGAGCCTCCATATGTCCAATTATCCTAGGCTCCCACAAGATCTTTGGTGAGAGCACACCTGCAAAAACTCAACAACAGTCAGATTTAGGAACCCAACCTAGTTTGGGTCCCTTCTTAGAAAAAGTAGAATGAAATGCAGGTGTGGTATGCTGTGAATCATGAACCTTAGGTCTCCACATCCAATGTGTACTACGGTGAACAATGCAAGTGTGTGAGATGTGTCCTAGCATGCCACATGAAAAACATCTAACACCAGGAAAAGGATTTCTTAAGTGATTTGAGTTATAATGCCTCTTCCTAGGTCTTGGCTTTAAATCAAAAGTGGGTATCTTCCAATTTCCTTTAAGTGAATCCAATTCATTCTTTAGTCACATATTTGTATTTTCCAAAACATTATTATCAATCCTCAGCCTTTCTTCTATCTCTTGAGATTTCTTAAACTTAGACTCAAGTGAGGTGTGTGAAGCTTTTAATGCAACATGCACATCAATTAATTCCAAATTCTTTTTATTTAAATCATCAAATTCATCAAGTAGAGTCATGCGATTTGAATCAATCGTAGAATGATCTTTGAGAATAATTGCACACTCTTTTTGTAAATTAGAAAGTTCTAACTTTAAACTAGCATGAGTCTTTTTAAGTTTTTTGTATGATGCATGAATTTTCTCACAAATTTCAAGCAATTCATAATAGGTTGGTTTACATACCTCTTCCTCATCACTTTGCTCAAGATGATCTTCCCCCATTAAGCACAGGTTTGTAGTCTCTTCCTCTGGTTCAGTCTCAGAGGAATCAGTACCAGATTCTGCCCAGAATGCCTTTTGGACTCTCTTCTTGTCCTTCTTAAACTTAGGTTTCTCCTCACCTTTTTCTTTTTCTTTGCTCGAGTGATCTTGAAGTGTAGGGCAATCGGCATTCACATGTCCAGATTTCCTGCATTCATGACAAACAACATCAGAAGATCCTTTAGAATGTTTATGATCCCTACCTTTTCTCTAATGATGCTTTTGCTTCTTCCTTAGAAAGCTTTTGAATTGCCTTGTGATGAAGGCAACTTCATCGCTTTCAGACCCGGAAGATTCAGAATCTGATTTATGCGCCTTCAGTGCAACTGTTTCCTCCTTCTTTTTCTCACATGCATCAAGATTTCTTTGACTTTCCCCTTTCTTGTAAGCAATGAGTGAGCCAAGTAAGTTATCAATAGAATAAGTGTTCAAATCCTTAGATTCAGTGATTGCAGTGATTTTAGCATCATATGATGAAGGCAAGCATCTCAGAATCTTGTTTACTTTTTTAAAGTTTGAAAGTTCTCTTCCTAGAGCATGCAATGAAGTAACAATTTGAGTAAACCTTGTATACATGTCAGAAATAGATTCATGAGATTTCATACGAAAAAGTTTGTAGTCGTGCAAGAGAATGTTTAAACGAGATTGTTTAACTTCATTAGTGCCTTCATAAGTGAAACACAATTTATCCCAAATTTCTTTACCAATTTTGCAAGTGGAGACACGCATGTAATCCTCAGATTTTAAAGCACAGAAAAAACAGTTTAAACATTTTGTATTTAATTGGGCTAAATCTCTTTCATATAAAGTCCATTCAGTAAAAGTAATTTCAATTTTAACACCATTTATTTCTTTACCAAATTTGCAAGTGGAGACACGCATGTAATCCTCTGATTTTAAAGCACAGAAAAAATAGTTCAAACATTTTGCATTTAATTGGGCTAAATCTCTTTCATCAAAAGTCCATTTAGTAAAAGTAATTTCAGTTTTAACACCATTAATTTCACGAGAAGATAGAGAATAACCTTCTTTGATAAGCATCTAGATGCGATAATCATCAGATTGTAAAAACGTCGATATGCGAATTTTCCATAAATCAAAAGGTAGGTTATCGAACAGGGAGGTAGGGTAATAGAATACCCTTCCATAGTGTTACGATTCCCAAGGTTAGCCATGGATCAAAATTCAAAAAGTTTTCAAACTAATTTTTTTTGAATCCCATTCTGATACCACTTAAAAGTTCGTTTGGGATGTTAAGTCCTACGAACATAGTCCCAAGCTAACCAAGAGGGGCGGTGAATTGGTAATTTAAAATTTCTTTTCAACAAAAGCAATATCACAAACCAAAACGAAATCACACCACAAGACAAAACAATACAAAAATTAAAGTGCGGAAGCAAGAAAACAAAAACATAGAAATTTATAATGGTTTGGTCAACTTGACCTACGTCCACTCCTTGGAGGCACCCTCCAAGTATTGCACTATAAAATGTGTCTCTCCTTTAGCCCCCACAGCTAGGCAGAGAAGCCCTCACAAAGAAGTCCTTTTTTGCCACCCCGGCAAGGCAGAGAACCTACCTCCTTTTGCTTCCTCTTGAAGTTGGCAGAGAGCCACAATCTGTTGCTGAAAACCTTACCTCTACCGACCCTTCCACGGACAAGAAACTCCAGGCGAAGAAGAAGCAGAGCGATCCTTGAAGCACCCTTGTGAATCCCCTCAAAAGCTCCCCCTCACAAGATCCTCTCTCCCTCTCTCTCTCTCTCTCTCTCTCTCTCTCTCTCTCTCTTTCTCTCCTCAAGGTCTTCTAAGGTCAAGGCAGCAGCAAAGTTTGTTCAAAATATTGAACAAGAGCTCTTAAATAGAAGAGCTTCAAACGAGCTCATTAATTGCAAGTTGCCGACAATATCATCCAGGCCAATATGGACATCATCCTGGCCGATCAGTACAAATCTCAAACGATCAGCCAGAGCATCGCCTTGAATGCAAATTGGATGATTTAAAATTGGCTTGACCATCCAGGCCGATCTCACAATCATCCCTAACGACCAATTCAAATCACAGGAAAATCGTCCAGAGCATCGCCTGAATTTATGCAGGTCGATTTTTATCGTCCAGAAGTAGTAAGGTTTTTGAATAGATCATCCTGGCCGATCCTGCGATCGTCTAGAATGATATGATCATATCAATCATCCTTAATTACTTCCTTGATTTGTCTAATTAATTAAGGCATAATTGTGAATATCGTCCAGGCCGATCCAAGATCGTCCTAGCCGATTACCAAAAATTACAGAATACCTTAATATCTATGGTGGCAACTTCTTTCTATTTTGTGCTTATCATCCTGGTCGATACACCTATCATCCAGGATGATCTGTTAATGACGTCTGCATTAGTTAAGAATCTCGAATAGAATCTCTGTTTTCAACTAAATCGTCCAGGCCGATAAAAATATCATCCTGGCCGATATGAGTAAAAAATAAAAATTCTAAGTCTCTCAAGTGTGTGTGTGTGTAGGGTTGCTTAGTATCAGTCTCTTTGAACATTACAAATAGACTCAAGAAGAGAAAAAATAGATTACAGACTGACTCAACCCTAATCTACGCAATCTTGAACTGGCTTCGTTTATTTGTCCGATCTTCAATTCCTAAAAAGTTAAAAATAACAGGCAGTCCAAGAGAATTAATAGAATTTGTCAATCATCAAAACATAAGTCATAAAAAATACATTTGCAACAATTCAATCACCCGACAACTTTAATTTAAAATATTACTTTTTTTAAAAAAACTTTGCATGTCTACTTTCTTGTAATATATTGGTTATCAAATGTTACAAATAATTTTAATTGGTAATTCTATACCATTATGTGTTATAGATGAAATTAAAACTAATATTCCTTTTAATTAATGGAATGGAGAAGAACAAATCAATGCTTAATTGAATGCTAAATTATTAAACAGTTTTCTCTATTCTTTAAGTTATGATGATTATATATTTGTATCCACGTGGACTACTGGTAAGGAAATTTAAGAAAAATTACATAATATATACGAAGGCACTAGTGAAATCAAGCAATCCAGGTTGAATAATTTATTACATGATTACGAACATTTTTACATGAAACCTTATGAGACGATCTTAGATATGTTTACTAGGTTTATTCAAATTCTGACATCATTACATGCTTTAGGTAAAGAATTTTCAAACTCTAAAAAAGTCAATAAAATTCTACATTGTCTACTTAATAAATTTGATGTCAAAGTTATTGCTATTTATGAGTCAAAAAATTTAAATGAATATTCTATTGATAATTTGATTGGCTCACTCATTGCCTATGAGTAAAGTTTGGGCCAAAGACTTTTGGATGCTGGTCAAATGAAAGTGCTAAATGCTAAAAACACGGAGAAAAATGGCTTAGTCCAGGACAAAAAGTGATGACTTATCAAACAAATTGGAAAGCTCACAAAAGCATAAGCTTCAACAAAAGTGGAATAAAGGTAAAAATGGTGAGAATGTTAAGGTTTCTTCTGACATTATTTGCTTTGGATGTAAGAAACCCGGACGTATGAAAAATGAATGCCCTAATTTAAGAACTCTTCTTGCAAAAGGAAAGGGTAAAGCTAAGAAAATTGTAGCAAGGGCAAATAATGAAAAGCAAAAAATCTTCTAGACAGACCTAGCTTCTAAATCATCAGATCAGGAGCAAGATGATGTTTAAACCCTTGTTTGTGTGTTTATTTATTTGTTTTATTTTTAGTTTATGTGTTTTCTTTTTATTGTTTTTCAAATTTTTTTTTTTGCATTGAAACTTTAAATTTGCTTTTATACTTAGTTTTGAAAGTCTTTTTGATCCACACACATATATGACCTTTTTTTTTATACACTTAGAAAAACAAATCTTTTTAAAGATCATTATTTCTAAAAATGGAAAACATACCTTCTATTTTTCTTGAATTCTTATATAAGTTGTGGTTGACTTATCTAAAAATAGTCAAATGAAGGAAACTCATGATTTTGTCTCTCTATCTCTTTTCTTAAAGTGGTTATTTTACTTTTGATTCAAAATCTTCATCATATTACAAATTAAATTCTAAAATTGAACTTTTTTCTTCTCCCTCCATTTTTCCTATCAGATAAGGATCTTTTTCAAGTTGTTGAATCCACCTCATAATTTTCTTAATCAAATAGTACGATTTGTCAATAGAATGGGTTTGCTTTAGTTTTTAAAATTTTCGAAAAGAAGTGTATTTGTCTAAAATAAAGTGGCAAATGATGCCAAATTAAAAGATGAGCAATGAGGCAAAAATTGAGAAAGATACATAAAGCGTATAAAAAATTAAAAGATGCATAAAGTGTGTCAAACAACTAACAAGAGGCATAAAATGAGCCTAAAAAAAGTAAGCTTACCTTTCTTGTACTTCTTAAAACTTAAGAAAACTTTTGATATTTTTGATACTTGAGCTTCAAAACTATGATTCCTGATTCACCAATTTTTGTAATAATCTTCTATTAGATATGTTTATGAAAGGAGTTTTTTGAAAAAATTAGTGTTTCTTTTTCTAATTTATTCCTTGATTTAGATATTAGATTAAAAAGTTTTTTAGCCTTTAAAAGAACTTGAGCTTAGATTAATAATTTCTGAATTTCTAATCTTTCTGGGTTATGCGTTGTCAATACATTCCTTACTAAGTTTTTGTATAAAATCAAGAGATAACTTTCTTATTTTAAGAATATTTGTTTTCCACTAGATTAGGGATCATTTTGCTTTTTAATCCTTTTTTTTGCCCCTACTCTTTTTGATAATATTAAAGGGGGAGAACGTACAATTATATTTGTACTATTGTATTTGCATTTTTTTTGAAAAAAAATATAAAAAAACTATAAAAATTTTAATTTCCCCTGTTTTTAAATTTTTATTCTAGTAATGGGGAGATTAGGAGAAAATGTTTTTTATTTTACAGATTAAACCAGTAATATCTATCATTATAAAAAAGAGGGAGATTGCTGCAACTCGAGCTTTTGAGTTTATATTTTTACTGATAATAAATATTGTGGCTCACTCTCTACTGTCTACCTATATTTGCAATATATATATATATATATATATATATATATATATATATATATATATATATATATATATATATATATATATATATATATTTTGTATGTATACTAATGTTTCAGGATTACAATGCACCATTCAAGGTTCAGGAATTGGTAGAATAAGTTTTATTTGTAATATTCATTGATGTATTTTTTAGTCATGTCCTAAGGGTGAATGCTTGCTTGTAACTTTGCACAAAAATTTCTATCTATTTTAGAGTTTTTTTATTTTTAATCACATCATCTGGGATGATCCAAAAATTGGCCTAGATAAATAGTTAAGAATAGAAACCCTAATTAGGGCATCCTGGTTAAGGCAGCCATAAATAAGCTCACATCCTGGACGATAGTTGTATCGGTTGGGACTATATGCTCAAATTAGAAAGAATCTACTAATAGTTCTATTTAGGTATCTTTATTTTTCAACATCATCCAGGACATCATACTGGATGATGCAATATAATAATGCCTAAATTAATCTGGTAATTAAGGAAAGTAATTAAGATTTGATTGCTCGATCATATCATCCTTGACGATCGCAAGATTAACCCGAACAATCAGTTCATAAACCTTAGCTATTGTTGGATGATTAAACATCAACCTACTTCTATTCAAGGTGATGCTCTAGATGATATATACAGAATTAAACTAATCATCCAAGACGATTGTGAGATCGGCCTGGACGATCAAGTTATTTTTACATCGTCCATACATCCAATCAGGGTGATATTCTGGATGATATTGAATGACTTGTACTAATCATACATGATGAAATCTTATTGGCCTAGATAATATGAATAAAAACCTTCTAATCGTCCTGATTGATTGAGCTAAATTTGTACTGATTGTATAAGATGATATTTATATCATCCTGGATGATAATGTTTGTTTATTATTATTAAGAGAAAATTTGGAGCTCTTCTATTTAAGTTTTTTCAAAGACTTTAAAAGTGTCTTTGGTAGCCATAGAAGCTTTATTCTTCTAGAGGAAACTTAAAGAGAGAACTTGTAAGGGAGAGAGGAAATGGTGGAGTTTGAGAAAGGGAAAAGATTCTTAGAAGGAGTTTTAAGGGAGTGTGGAGGGGAGTCCACACGGTTTCGTCGGCGAGCTTGCACCTTAGTACTATCGAATTCAAGGTTCATCTTGATGGAAATTTTGGAAAGAAGAAGATCTCTTTGGTGTCAAAGGACCCGGCTACTCTGCTGCACTGGGTAAGGTGGAAGTGATTCTGTAAGGGCTTCTTCGCCTAGCTATGGGAGCTAAAGGAGAGACACTAAAGGTTTAGTGCAAGACTCGGAGGGTGCCTCCGAGGAGTGGACGTAGATCTGGTTGGACCAAATCACTATAAATCTGGTGTGTTCTTTCAGATTATTTTTTGTACTTTATTTTCATTGCAATTAACTATTTGGGTGAAATATTTAATTAATCTTTTCATTATTGATTTAATTCATTTCAATTACAAGATAGAAAAAGGTTTTTCTTTTTAGTTAAAGAAGTTTTTAAATATCCAATTCTCCCCCTTCTTTGTTAGCCTTGGGACTAGTTCATAAGGGCTTAACATCCCTGTTGAACTTTAAAATTGGACACCCGTAATAACAGTCTATTTTGAATAGAATCAATAAGATCATCAAACAAAAAGGATTTCTTCCTACCAAAAAAAAAGAGGAACTCCAAGATATTTGATTGGCAATTGAGCATTAGAAAAGCTAGTAAGATTATTAATAGATAAAATATGCTCATTCAAAATTCTCTTAGAAGCAATAAAATAACTTTTGTTTTTATTAAAGGATAAGCCACTCACCTTCTCAAAATGGTAAAAGAAATCCATATGTTTTTGAATTTTTTTAATAGTCATATTATAAAACATAATAAAATCATCCGCAAAGCATGAATGAGATAAAGGAACACCACCCAATGTTCTAAAATAAAAGCCCGGATTGGCATAAAACAAGTTAGTTAGACCCCTAAAAATAAATTCAGCAACAATAATAAAGAGAGCAGGGGAAATAGGATCACCTTGCCTTAAACCCTGAGAAGCTTTGAAGAATCCATTGTTAGAGCCATTAACAATAATATAAAAATAAGTATCTTCAAAATAATTCTTAACAAGGTTGATATAGATAGAGTTAATGCCAAAAAAATCTAAAATAAGATGAATGAAGTTACAATCAATATTATCACTGGTCTTGGCAACATCAAGCTTCAAAATTGAATTACCACCTCTCACCCTAACATCCAAATCTTGATAGAACTTCTGAGCCAACAAAATGTTATCAATAATGGTCCTACCTTTCACAAACACCATATGATTAGGTGAAATAATTCTGAAAAAAATAGTAGTAAGATGATTCATAATAATTTTAGAGATCAACTTATTTATGGAAGTGCAAAGACTGATATGTCTAAAATCATTCAAATTAATAATAACATTATTCTTAGGAATAAGCACAATAGTAGTAGAGGTTAAAAACTTAAGTATAGGGGTTCCAGCAAAAAATCCTAAAATAGTAGTAAGAATATCTTTACCAATAATATGCTAAGATTTTTGAAAAAATAGAGTGGTAAACTTGTCAGGCCCAGCCACAGACTACCTATTCATATCAAACAGGGTCTCTTTAACCTCCTCAAAAGAGGGAGGCCCAGAAAGAAAGATATTATCCTCAATAGAAATAAGGGAAGGAATAAAAGAATGATAAAAAATCTAATCAAAAACAAAAACCTTATTAAACTTGGCTTGAAAATGATTCACAGCTAAATTAGCAATCTCCACAGAATTTTTAGTAAAAGAACCATCCTCCCTTTGGATTTTAGTGATACTATTTTAACCCTTTTTCTCTTAACCAAAGCATGGAAATATTTAGTGTTGTTATCACCATCAAGCAAATGTTTAGCAGTAGATTTTTTCCTCCAATAAACTTCTTTGTGAGCTTGAAAACTAAAAAGATCCTCTTTGTACTTCTTTAAGAGAGAGAAATTAGTATCAGTAGGATCATCTTTACAAGCCAATTCAAGAGAATTAACAAGTTGCTCAACTTGCAGAATATGAGAGAAAATATTTTTAAACACATGATGGTTCCACCAATTTAAAACTTGTTTCAGCCTTTTCAACTTAAACTAATGTCTCCTCATGCCTAAAATAAAATTATCAAGATGTAAGGGAGCTTGCCAATTAAGCTGAACAACATCCAAAAAAGGGTCATGACTTAACCACATGTTTTAGAATCTAAATTGAGAAGAAACATTAACATGTCTAAACTTAATGCTGATAAGTAAAGGAGAGTGATCTGACAAAGTTCTACTCACATGCTTCACATTGGTGGAAATAGAGAATTGAGCCAAGAATCATTTAAAAGAACACGATCCAGCCTTTGCTATAAATGTCCCCTATTCCAAGTGAAGTTATTACCAAAAAACCCAATATCAATAAGATTGCAAGTTAAAATTATATTATAAAAATATTCCATTGAATGATAAGGAGGGGAACCTCCAATCCTTTCAGAAGGATTAGTAATAGCATTAAAATCACAACCAAGAGGCCAAGGAAAATTACACATATTATGAAAATCAATAAGTTGTTCCCAAAGCAATTTTCTTTTATAAAGAGACGAAGCAGCATACAAAAAAGAGGCAAAATAATTAAAATTAAGAGCCTAAACTTTATAATCCAAAACCAGTGTAAAGTCAACAAAAACATCAATTTTAACCAAGTCTTTCCAGAAGACCAAATCTTGTTAGCCACATTGGAAATAGCATGATTAAAGACTAAAAAATGAGAAGTGATAATCAACCTAGCAGAAGAGATAAGAGACTTAAGCAAAATAAGAGTAGAAAGATTATGCACATGACATAAGTTTTTAATATGAATTCTAGAAGAAGGACACCCAATGCCCCTCAGATTCCAATAATAGTATTAAACATAAAGAACCAACTTAATGAGAAGTATGTGATTGAGTGTTCCTAAGAGGTTGTACAGAAATATGCTTAGGTTTCCTTCCTCTTTTACTATGAACTTTACTAAAACTAAAATCATTGTCATCTCTAGCAAAATATTTAGCAGCAATATGTATATCCTCAGTATCAGATAAAGCATCATTATTATAATAAGAAGTAGAGATAGTCTTACTACCACTTGGGTGTTCCCTGAAAGAAGTCAATTGAGGACATTAATCCTCCATAAACATACCCTCATCCTCTATAGTATATCGGTTTCTCGCAATAAGTTCTTCATTGCATTTTTGGAATAGAAGATCCAATTTTCGTAGTAATAATTTCTCCTCCCTCTAAAGGGATATCTTTGCAAGCCACTTGCATAGCCAAAACTTCCTGATCATTTAAAGGATTACTAGAAGTAAAAATAAGCATATTTTCAATAGAATCATTAACATTTGGATTAAAAGTAGAAGGAGTAGTTTCAACATTAGTAATATTAGGAACTTCAATATTAGTCAATGCATGCTCCATGTTTTTTTCACAAGTTATATTAGGAACAACATAAGATTTAAAAATAGGACATGATCTAGATCTAAAGAAACATCATTAGTAATAGAAATAATAGGGTCCTCCACATTAACCACCATCAGGTCATTACAACACAGAAAAGGATTAGAGGTATTAGCCTTTAAATTAGCTTGAATAGGTTTAGAGTTAACTTGAGCAACCAACCCCTCATTCTGTTTTAAAGAATCCTTTTCTTTATGGAGATGAGTATGTTTCCGAAAGCATTCATTCATTCCATGACAGTGCATCTTGCAAAAGGAACAAAATATATTTAAACTCAATTTTTTGGAAATACCCCTTAACTTCTGACCAATCCATATTAAAATAGGATGTTTCTTAGAAACATCAAGTTAAACTAAGACCTGAGAAACTAACATCCTTTACATAGCAGTAGTAGCTTGATCATTTTGTAACGGTCTCCCAAAAATAGAAGCCATACCAAAAATAATTTGATGATTAAAGAAATGGAGTCTCAAATTTAGAAAAGAAATCCAAATTGGAGCAATAGGTGATTTCTCCCTAACATTAAAATTCGGAGTCCATTTAAGTAATTGGATTTGAATATTATAAGATCTCCTAGCAAAAATATGGCTATAATCAAGATCATTAGCAAGTTGTATATCAACAAGTCTTTGGTCAATCAATCCAATGTGAAATGCTTTAGATAGTTTTAGGTTAAGAAAAAAATTTTGAATAACATCAAGGTTAGGTCGTCTCAACACAAATTTACCAACAAGCATCATAACATAAGTGTTAAGATAGTTGCTATTTGCATGCTTTACATTTTTGCAACTTGTATAGTTTTGATGATTCCAAATATTATTGTTCAAATGTGTAGTTATCTCCTAACAATTTTAGAAGATTTGTATTTGTTCTTGTGTGTACTAACATTTCAGGAAAATCGAACTCCAGACTACGAAGACTTCAAATAAAATTCAACATGAAATACTTTATGAATTTGAAGCTTGTATTTTTCTTTGAATTAAATTTGAAAGGGAGTGATTGTAATTGAGCGAATAAAAACATACACACATACATAAGGAGATAATATAAAATTTATACTGATCGTACGTGACGATATCAGATCATACGGGATGATCAGACAGTTATCTCCTATTGAGCACATGGAATGAATAGGAACTCGCTGAAAAATTTTTTAAGTCCTATTCGTCTGGGATGAAATTAAATATCATCCAGGACGACTTGGTCTCTGTAAAATTTTCGTCCAGACGAAATTAATTATCGTCAGAAAACGAGTTGCTCTCTGTAAAATTTTCGTCCAGACGAAATTAATTATCGTCTAGGACGATCTGATCTCTTTAAAATTTTCGTCTAGACGAAATTAATTATCGTTAGAAAATGAGTTGCTCTCTGTAAAATTTTCATCCAGACAAAATTAATTATCATCCAGGACGATCTGGTCTCTGTAAAAAATTTGTCCAGATGAACCAATTTTCATCCAGACGATACAACCGACTTAGGACTCTTTTTCTACAGTTTCTAGAACCGACCTTGTAATAACCGTTCGTACCGGACGAACTTAGTTCGTACGGGATGATCAGCTTGTACGAAAATATTTCGTACACATATGCAAATAGGTTCGTTTCAAGGCTTTTAAGTAAAATCGTCCGGGACGATCCATGATCGTATGGGACGATCCACTGCGTATAGAATTGAATACTTGCAGTTTTTGGGCGGTTTTTCTTATCTTTTGTATAAATAGTCCAAATTAGACTGCCACCCAATCTTTTTGTCATTTGATCTTCGTGTCTCTTGAGAGAATAGCTAAGGAGACAGTGTAAGTGTGCATTCAAAGGAGGATTCCTTCCACTGGAGCGTGAAGGCTTCACTTGGAGTTTAAAGGTAAGAATCTCTACTTGTGAATGGGGATTACTTCACTCTTTTCCTTCATCCTTCTAGATTTCTTGTGAGAAGATCTGTCAAGGAGATCCGGTTCGCTGCCGACACTTGGAGAGTGTGAACAGCCGAAGGGTTCGTTGCCTACACTTGGAGAGTGTGAATAGCCGAAGGGTTTGCTGCCTACACTTGGAGAGTGTGAACAGCCGAAGGGTTCTCCGCCCACACTAGGAGAGTGTGAAAGGACGGACGGTTCTCTGCCAACACTGGGGATTGTGTAAAAGGATGATGGTTCTCTGCCGCATTGGGTAGTGGTGAAAAGAGTGTTTTGTAAAGGCTTTTTCGCCTTGCTGTGGATGCAAAAGGAGAGTCACTATTGGTATTAGTGCAATACTCAGAGGGTGCCTCTGGGGAGTGGATGTAGGTCTGGTTTAGACCGAACCACTATAAATCTGGTGTCATTTACTTTACTTTTTTTACTTTTCCGCATTTTATTTTTGATTTAAAAAAAAAAATAAAACTCTGTGGTTGAAAAACGTTTTCTATAAAAATATAAAAGAAAGTTTTCATTTCGGTTCAACATAAATTTAAAGAGGGTTTAAAATTTTTTAAACTACCAATTCACCCCCCTCTTGGTAGCCTTAAGACATTAACTTAGGTTTAACAACCTATTTACTAGACTCAACAAGTGGTATTAGAGCTTCGTTTCAAAATCATAAGTTTGAACTACTTTTTGATTAACGTAGATGGCTACATTCGGAAATCGAAACACACCTGAGGGTTACTCTATCACTAGACCTCCAATGTTTGACAATATAGCTTTTGATTTTTGGAAAACACGCATGTCTACTTTCTTACAGTCACTTGATTATCGTATGTGGATACTAGTCCAGGAAGGTTACACAAAACCAACTAGATTAATTGATGAAGTTAGGGTAGAAACACCTTTTGCAGATTGGACTATAGAAGAACGTGACTTAGCACAATTAAATGCCAAATGTCTAAATAGTTTCTTTTGTGCTTTAAAATCTGAAGACTACATGCGGGTTTCCACTTACAAAAGCGGAAAGGATATATGGGATAGACTTTGTATAACTTATGAAGGGACTAAAGAGGTTAAGCAATCAAGACTCAATATCTTGTTACATGACAATGAATTATTTCGCATGAAACCTAATGAATCTATTTCTGACATGTACACAAGATTCACACAAATAGTCACTTCTTTGCATGCACTTGGTAGGGAATCAACTAATGCTGAAATGGTTAATAAGATTCTTCATTGTTTACCTACTGCTTATGATGCTAAAATTACTACAATTACAGAGTCTAAAGATCTAAACATTTATTGTATTAACAATCTTCTTGGTTCACTCATTGCTTATGAGCAAGGAGTAAGTCAAAGAAAGATTGATACAGGTGAACCACGAAAGGAGTAGAATATTGCACTAAAGGTGGAAGAGTCAGAGAGTGAACACTCACAATCAAAGGATGAAGATGATATTGCATTGATGACTAGATAATTCAGAAGCTTTTTAAAGAGAAAGCAGAAGAGACGCCAGCAATGGAATAGAGGTAAGTTTAATAGAAATGGCAAGGTTTCTAATGAAGTGATTTGTTATGAATGCAAGAAACCAGGTCATATCAAGACTGAATGTCCAAAACTCAAAGCCACTCCTAGCAAGGAGAAGGTAGAGGAGAAACCAATTGTAAAGAAGGGCAAGAAGAAGTTTCAAAGAGCTTTCTGGGAGAACTCAGCTTCAGACTCATCTGAGACTGCAAAAGAAGAAGAAGTCACCAACCTTTGCTTGATGGCAGATAATGTTGATCAATCAGATCAAGAAGAGGTATGTGACTTAACCTATGATGAATTGTTTGAAGTTTCTGAACACATGCATGATGCATATAGGAAAATGAAAAAGATGCATGCTAATTTAAGTTTAGAACTGGAAGAGTTTAAGAAGGAACACGAAATCGTTAGGAAATATCATGCTTTAATAGATGACAACCACATGAAACTACTTGATGAATATGATGACTTGAATAAAAATTTTGAGAATTTAAAATCATCCTATGCTGAACTTGAAAAAGATTTTAAAAATTTTAAGGATGAATATGAGAGCAAAACATATCGAATCAATTATACAAATCGAATCTTGGAAGATATGAATTCATTTTATAAATTGACAATAAGAGCTCTCGAGGATAACAGGAATCCCCCTAAACTTTAAGATTTTAAAAATATTAAATATTATCCTAAATTTATGAAATCCCTTAAGAGACAATCAAATGGAAGAAAACTTAAGAATATTTTTCTTAATGTTAAATGTAATAATTGTAGATTTTTGGGACATATAGCTCACACCTGTACTTTGAAGATGAAATCTAATTTGGTGTGGAGACCTAAGATGCATAAACATAGACATATCATATATGCATCTGATTATAAATTGCCAAAAGGTGAACCCAAACTTGTTTGAGTTTCCAGGTCTAACATTTGAGAGTTTTGCAGGATTGCTCTCACACAAGATCTCGTGGGAGCATATGGTACCTGGTTAGCGGATGTTCAAAGCATATGATTGGAGATACTGCTCAATTCATAATGCTGGAAGCCAGGAGTGGAGGCAAGGTTACACTTGGAGATAATACCACAAAGAAAGTGATTGGATCTGGTATGATTGGAAATTTCAAAAACTTTTTTATAGACAATGTGTTATTAGTTGAAGGCTTAAAGCATAATTTGTTAAGTATAAGTCAGCTATGTGACAACGGATATAATGTTAAATTTTTACCTACTAGCTGCATTTTAAGCCTAAATGGGAAAGAAGTTTTAAATGGAAAAAGGGTAAACAATGTTTACATGCTAGATTTGAATTCAATTCAATCTCCTACTACTTTTTATTTAAAAACTGTTTCTGAAGAATCATGGCTTTGGCATAGGAGACTTTGTCATTCTAGTATGAAAAATCTTAGGAGAATTACCCAAAAGAACTTAGTGAGAGGTATACCAAAACTAGACTTTACTAAGGACCACCTTTGTGATGCATGTCAAATAGGAAAACAAGTGAAGTCCTCTTTTAAGTCCAATAAGGATCTTAGGACCAGTAAACCTTTGGAAATTCTTCACATGGATCTTTTTGGACCAGTAGGAACTATAAGTCTAGGAGGGAAGGTATACGGATTTATTATAGTGGATGATTTCTCAAGATTCAATTGGGTCAGATTTCTTTTTCATAAAAGTGAATCATTTGAGGAATTCAGAAATTTTTCAACTTGGATTCAAAGAAAACTAGGATGTGAAATAATTTCTTTACAAAGTGATCATAGAGGAGAATTTGAAAATGAAAGATTTGAAAATTTTTGTAAAGAAAAAGGGATTGATCATAATTTTTCTGCACCTAGAACCCCTCAACAAAATGGGGTAGTTGAAAAGAAAAATAGAACATTAATAGAAGCCGCCCGAGCAATGTTGGCAGAATACTCACTTCCTAGATATTTTTGGGCTGAGGCGGTTAGCACTGCATGTTATGTTCTAAATAAGGTGAATGTAAGATCAAATTTAAATAAAATACCCTATGAGTTTCTAAAAGGTAGAACACCTAACTTGTCTCATTTGCATGTTTTTGGTTGTAAGGTGTTCATTCATAATAATGGAAAATCTGCCTTAGGAAAATTTGATCCAAAATCAGATGAAGGAATTTTTGTTGGATATTCAAGTGTTGGAAAATCTTATAGGGTATTCAATAAAAGAACTTTAGTCATTGAAGAAACCACACATGTTGTATTTGATGAATCTGGAAATTTGGAAGAGCCAAATGTTGTTGAAGATGAGATTAAAGAAAACTCCCAAAAGATTGATAAATTAAATTCGGAAGAAAATGTGGAAGAGAATTTGGAAAGAGAAAACCCTTTGCCTAGAGATTTGAGATTTTCTAAAAATCACCCAAGAGAATTGATTATAGGTGAACCTAGTGAGGGTGTTAGAACTAGGCGTGGATTAAACAAGGAAGTCAATCATTCAGCCTTTATTTCAACAATAGAACCCACTAATATTGATCAAGTAGTTTCTGATGAATTTTGGATATTGGCCATGCAAGAAGAGTTGAATCAATTTGTAAGAAATAAAGTTTGGGAATTAACTATAAGGCCAAAAGATCAAAGTGTTGTTGGAACCAAGTGGGTGTTCAAAAATAAAATGAATGACTCAGGAGTAGTCATTAGAAATAAGACTAGATTAGTTGCTAAGGGGTATAATCAAATTGAAGGAATTGATTTTGAGGAGACTTTTGCCCCTGTAGCTAGACTTGAAGCAATTAGGGTTTTAATTGCCTTTGCCTGTTTTAAAGGTTTTAAATTGTTTCAAATGGATATCAAAAGTGCTTTTTTAAATGGTGTAATTGAAGAAGATGTTTTGTAGAACAACCTCCAGGCATTGAAAATTCAAAATACCTAAATCATGTTTTCAAGTTAAAAAAGGAATTATATGGATTGAAACAGGCACCTAGGGCTTGGTATGAGAGGTTGAGCACCTTCCTACATGAAAGATCTCTTAAAAAAGGAAGTGTGGATACAATGCTCTTTTTAAAGAAATTTGGAAAGGATATACTCATTGTTCAAATTTATGTGGATGATATTATTTTTGGATCTTCAAATAAAAATCTTTGTGATGATTTTTCTAAAACAATGAGTAGTGAATTTGAAATGAGTCTAATGGGAGATTTAAATTACTTTCTAGGATTTAGAATTAAGCAACTTGAGGAAGGTACATTTCTTAGTCAAACTAAATATATTAAGAACATCCTCAAAAAATATGAAATGGACAATGCTAAACATGTTAGTACACCAATGAGTTCCTCAGTTCAGTTGGATAAGGACCTTAAGGGAAAATCTGTTGATCAAAAGAAATATAGAGGGATTATTGGATCTTTACTTTACTTGACTGCTAGCCGACCAGATATTATGTTCAGTGTTTGCTTATGTGCTAGATTTCAATCAGATCCAAAAGAATTACATTTAACAGCAGTGAAAAGGATATTAAGATACTTACTAGGAACTCAAAACTTAAGAATTTGGTATCCTAAATTTAGCTCTTCATTTGAAATTGTTGGTTATTCAGATTCTGACTTTGCAGGCTATAGAGTGGATAGGAGAAGCACTTCTGGAACATGTCAATTCATTGGAAATTCATTAGTTTCTTGGTTCAGTAGAAAACAAAATTCAGTAGCCCTATCTACTGCAGAAGCAGAATACATTACATTAGGAAGTTGTGTGGCACAAGTACTTTGGTTAAAACAACAATTGATTGATTTAGGATTAACTATAAGCACTATTCCAATTTATTGTGACAATATTAGTGCTATTTGTATTTTCAAAAATCCTATTCAACATTCTAGAACCAAACACATTGACATAAGGCATCATTTCATAAGGGATCATGTATCCAAGGGAGAAATTGAACTCACTCTTGTTTCAACTGAAAATCAACTTGCAGATATTTTTACAAAACCTTTAGCCTTTGATACCTTCAGTACATTAAGAACAAGGCTTGGTGTAATTGATTTGAATGTTTAAATAAAAATATTTTTGCAACATTGATATTTATGGTTTTCGTAGTTTATTTTTCTTCGTTTTGTTTTTGTGATTTTTGTCTGTTTTTGAATTATTTTATTTTAGAGACTGTGGATTTGTCTTTATTTTCTATGATTTGTATGTTTAGTTTGTTCTTGTTTGATAAAAATTCAAAAATCCAAAAATGTGGAAATCATCCGGGACGAAATTTTTCGTACTAGACCATGTGTGTAAATTTTAGTTTGCGTGTTATAAAACGTCTGGAGAGTAGTTTTTAATGTAAATTGTCTGTATGATCTGTTGATCGTTCAGGATGAAAGTTTTTCTCTCTCAAATGTCGGGACGATTGAATGCGGCAGTTGAATGGATAAGGCAGTTTTAATTGTGAAGTTCGTCCGTACGAACTTTTTGTTCGTCCAGATGAACAGACGTCGATTCATAGGCGGGGATGATTTCCAACTGACATTAAAACAAATTACTTTTGATCGTCTGTACGAAATTTTTTTGTCAGTACGATCGGTCAAGTCAAAAGTCTGTACGAAAGGACGCATCGTAAATTGTGTTGATTATGAAAAGCCATTTCATTTTGGACGAATTGGATCGTCTGTACGAAATTTTTTCGTCCAGACGAACGATAATTTTCGTCCAGGACGAATAGTTTTCGTCCAGAACGAACGTATCATTTTCTTTAAATAAGAAGGCTTTCCAACTCAACAATCACAACTCCAAACTTCACTTTCAATCTCTTTCAACTTCAAATCGACAATGACCTCCTCAAGCAAGAGACCAAAGGTGTTGGCGAAGAAACCCCACAAGAATTCTTCTGAAAACTTCCTTTCAAAGGCAAATGAGGAATCCTTTCCTCATTTTGCATCTGCCAAAATGATACCTTCTCGCATTCTAATTCAAAGCGAGATAAATTTCAAGGTAATGCACATTTTTACTTCCACCAGTTTGGATTCATTCTTTCTCTCGTCCACCTCTACAACAAACAAACCTTTCTCTATTTCCTAGCCAATATGAGTTTTAATTCCAACCACTCCTCTATAAGTTCTTTTGTTTTTAAACAAAAAGTTGAAATCACCAAGCACGACATAGGTGCCTTTCTAAACTTAAGAACTGAAGGTTATAAAGCCCACACCCTTATGAATGAAAACACCTTCAAATGGTATGAAGTCAATAGGGTGATTAGAGAAAGTGGCCTAATATATCATGTTGCTAGAGTTTCAGGAATGAATAGAAATGCTCGAATCATCCAGCACATTCTTCGATCATCAATCATTCCTAAAGCTGGTGATAGGATCAATATTACCCCACTCCTTTCTGTTGTGACTTTTTTGATTATGGATCGTAAGCCTATCGATGAAGCCTAACTTATCCTAGACCATCTTTATGGGCTTTCAGAAATTGGGCATGCAAAATAGAAAAAGAAAATGGAATATCTCATTAGGACACTTAGTTACATATATTTTGGAAAAGAAATACAATTTAGTGCATCCTGATGATGAATATGAAGAGCCGGTCTACTATAATGATGCTTCTTTCAGAGCAATTTTCAACGAGGAAAAAGGAAAAGCACATGCCAGTGCTTCTGAAGAAGAAGAAGAAGGAGAGCAAACTTCTGCACCTCAATCAGATTATCAGAATTTGATTGAGAAATTTGATAGACTTGAGACTCATTTTGATCAAAGATTTGATCAAATTGATGCTCAACTTCTGCAGCAGCAACAGGACATTGATAGTATCAGAAATAAAGTTCATGAAATCAATACCAATGTTATGTTGATGACCTCCTACTTCAACCTATTTCGTGGCATTCCTCCTCCTCCTCCAGAAGAATAGAGAATGAGTGATGATTTTCTTTATGTTTGTTGTATTTGTGTTTATTTTAATGTTTGTTCTAGTGTTTGTTTTAGTTGTGTTTGTTTGTCTTTGTTTTAAACTTTAGTGTATTTTCTTTTGTATTGATATTATGAAATGATCTTGTAATCTTTTTCATAAATATCAATATTTGTTGTAGTTGATTTAAATTTGGTTTATTGTTTTTGAAATGTGCTTAATTTTTATGAATTTCATTAGTCTTATTTATTCTTAATTGTGCTTAAAATAGATTGTAATTTGAGATTAATTTCATTAGATAATCTAGTCTTTCTAAATTTAAAATTTGTTTATAACTTGTTATAATTAGAATTTTTAATTTCATGTCTATTCATTTAGACTACATTAAATTTAATATTATTATTACAAATTAGATGTTTTCTTGTTTTGTATTTCTTTCCTCAAGTGATATTTATGCACTTAGAAAAATTTGAAATTTTAGATTATTGATCTTGGAAAGAATTGGTTTCAATTACTCTTGAAAATTGTACAAAGAGTACAAAAATCAAAAGGAATGCGCAAAGGTTCACAAATGTGAAAAAGAGTCACAAAATAAGCCCAATGTAAAAAGATGCACAAAAATGTGCCAAAAATTTGAAAAAGATGCGCAAAGCGCCACATGTGGTAATTCTCTTCTTTCTAGATTCTTTCAATCTCTTAATTCAAATTGATCTTCTGTTCATTTATATTTCTATTGAACTTTGAAATATAGAATTTTTATTCATCTCTCTTGTAATGATTTTCTTTATAAAAAATGTCTAAATTGAATCATGTCTTTGATAAATTCTTCTTACTTACAATGTTATATCACTTCTTAAATTCTATGAATTTCTATGATTTCACTAATGTTATTAGTTTTTAGATTGCATACCTTATGTCAATCACTCTTTAGATTAAATTTTCAAATGAATTTCATATAATTACTTACATTTCTTGTCTATTTCTTCTTCACTTTTTGCTGTTATCAAAAAGGGTGAGAAATTATTGTGTGTTTGTATGCTTGTATTTTGTGTATGCTTGTATTTTGATTTTGTCTTTTAACTTGTAGTCTTGTCAAGTCTTGTCTTGGTCTTTTTTAATTTTTTGTTAAAAATTTTTGAAAAACAAAAAATTACGTTCTTAGGTTCAAAATACCTCCTTATTTTCATTTATTCATCAATTAAGGGGGAGTTTAGGAGATTTGTTTAAATTGAAATCATACAAACAATAATTGTTTTGCCATCATCAAAAAGGGAGAGATTGTTAAGATAGTTGCTATTCGCATGCTTTACATTTTTGCATCTTGTATAGTTTTGATGATTCCAAACATTATTGTTCAAATGTGTAGTTATCTCCTAACAATTTTAGAAGATTTGTATTTTCTCTTGTGTGTACTAACATTTCAGGAAAATCGAACTCCAGACTACGAAGACTTCAAATCAAATTCAACATGAAAAACTTTGTGAATTTGAAGCTTGTATTTCTCTTTGAATTAAATTTGAAAGGGAGTGATTGTAATTGAGCGAATCAAAACATACACACATACATAAGGAGATAATATAAAATTTATACTGATCGTACGGGACGATATCAGATCGTACGGGATGATCAGATAGTTATCTCCTATTGAGCACATGGAACGAATAGGAACTGGCTTGAAAAATTTTCTAAGTCCTATTCGTCCGGGAAGAAATTAAATATTGTCCAGGATGACTTGGTCTCTGTAAAATTCGTCCAGACGAACCAATTTTTGTCCAAACGATACAACCGACTTAGGGCGGTTTTTCTGCAGTTTCTAGAAACGACCTTGTAATAACCGTTCGTACCGGACGAACTTAGTTCGTACGGGATGATCAGCTTGTACAAAAATATTTTGTACACATATGCAAATAGGTTCGTTTCAAGGCTTTTAAGTAAAATCGTCCGGGACGATCCACGATCGTACGGGACGATCCACTGCGTACAGAATTGAATACTTACAATTTTTGGGCGTTTTTTTTATCTTTTGTATAAATAGTCCAAATTAGACTACCACCCAATCTTTTTGTCATTTGATCTTCGTGCCTATTGAGAGAATAGCTAATGAGAGAGTGTAAGAGTGCATTCAAAGGAGGATTCCTACAACTGGAGCGTGAAGGCTTCACTTGGATTTTAAAGGTAAGAATCTCTACTTGTGAATTGGGATTACTTCACTCTTTTCCTTCTTCCTTCTAGATTTCTTGCGAGAAGATCTGTGAAGGAGATCCGATTCGCTGCCGACACTTGGAGAGTGTGAACAGCCGAAGGGTTCACTGCCTACACTTGGAGAGTGTGAATAGCCGAAGGGTTCGTTGCCTACACTTGGAGAGTGTGAACAGCCGAAGGGTTCTCTGCCCACACTAGGAGAGTGTGAAAGGACGGACGGTTCTCTGCCAATACTGGAGATTGTGTAAAAGGATGACGGTTCTCTGCCGCACCGGGTACTGGTGAAAAGAGTGTTTTGTAAAAGCTACTCCGCTTTGCTGTGGGTGCAAAATGAGAGTCACTGTTGGTATTAGTGTAATACTCAGAGGGTGCCTCTGGGGAGTGGATGTAGGTCTGGTTTAGACCGAACCACTCTAAATCTGGTGTCATTTACTTTACTATTTTTACTTTTTCGCATTTTATTTTTGATTTAAAAAAAAAACTCTGTGGTTGAAAAACGTTTTCTACAAAAATTTAAAAGAAAATTTTCATTTCGGTTCAAAATAAATTTAAAGAGGGTTTAAAATTTTTTAAACTACCAATTCACCCCCCCTCTTGGTAGCCTTGGGACATTAACTTAGGTTTAACAACCTATTTACTAGACTCAACAATAAGGTGCAGCTAACGGATCAACAAGAGAGCCGGAGATCCCTTGAAGGAAGACTATACAAATTTTAGATTCGAAGAAGAAGGCAAAGAGCTGCTAACACATCTTTAAAAGAATGCGACTTCCCCTCAAAATGAGAGTAAGGGGTCAGTTTTGATGATGAAAGCGTCATCATCGCCCTGCACTATAAATCTTTCAAAACTTTAAAATGAAGAAAAGCCTCTGATGAAAATGCATAGAGGAAAAGCCAACATTTGAAAAATTTAAGAGAAGAGCCACAAAAAGAGCAAAATAGCACATGTGAAGAAGCCCTAGAAGAATCGCCCCAAAATCACCTCCAAATACAGAGCTCAGAGAGATGTTGGCCCAGGTTTGACAAGTTTTAGGGTTTAGATTATACAAAAGAGATTTAATGATGCCAAATATTATTAGTGTGCTGATGATATCCTATAAGGACGTTGTAATTGCTCTTTCTATATTAATGCGTAGGCCCCTAAGTGGGTTTTAACTTAAAAAAAAGTGTCCAAAAGCCACATTCTTCTTTCTTCAAGTGGTAGGAAGATTAATGTCAGTAAAATTATTGATGTAGTCCATGTTAAACTAGGCTTCATCAATTGGAGTCTTTGACATTATAAGTTATGTAACAAAAGAGAGAAAAGGGGTGATATTTATTCAATCACTAGCTTTAGGAATAATAGATGTTCTTAAGACATAGAGGGTGATCCTAGCATTTAGATTCAGTGTGTGAGTAAGGGGTAAATGTTGGATTGTAGGCATTCCATTAAGACTTTGATTCACTTGATATGAATCAAAATTGCTTCTAGAAATCATTGAGTGTGCCTTAACTCCTTTAGTTCTAAGGTGCAAATATGTGCCAAATCCTCATTTGTAATTTCTATTGTTTGTTTGAAAACATAGGAGGACATTATCAAATTATTTTCTTTCATTCTAAAATTAGCCAAATGACAATAGAAGGTGTTAGAATGAAATGCATGAATAAGGATGATAATGAAGGAAAATTGGGTAGAATCAAAGAGAGGCATTTTTGAAAATTTTTTGTCTTCTTGTGTAAGAAGACGAGGAGTGATTTTGGCTTGAACAAACCTATCGTAGGATTTCTCATATTCTCATGATAAAAAATTTTCATCTCATTCAGTACGAGATGAACTTCCTTTGGTTGGAGCTCTCTTGCTAATGCTTGCCATTTAAGAAGGACTAAGAAGGATTGAATGTGGAAAAGATTAAGAAGTAAATCAAGGGAAGGCTTCCTATTTATAAAAAATGGCATGTTTCATAAAGTAGAAAGTTTGGATTTTACATATGATTTTGGAATTCTTATTGTATAAACATGGGTTCGTACACACGAATGAAAACGGTTAAGAGCAATTATTTTAGCAAAATGTCTTTTCATAAAGTTGCCTTTATGATGAGTTTTTTAGTATGATCTTTGACCAAATAGATCATATAGGCAAACATGTGTTCTTCTGTGAGGATCAGTTAATAATGATCATACGTGCCAGTTAAGTTCTTCGACATATAAATCGATAACTAGATCATATAGACAAATAGTTGTTTGTATAAATGATCTTTGAAAATTACTATCCTCAAAATTCCCGCCATTTTTATAAAAAAATAATAAATGAATGTTTCATACAGATGATGGCATGTTCATATTGTATAATTTTATTAAAAAATCATATTTTTTTTATCTTATAAACTAAGAAAAGATATCTTGTAAAATCTATTGAATTTATACAATACAAAAGTGGTTCATACAATATGAATAAAAGGGGAACTTTAGATTTGTCCATGATAATCAAGATTTATTTCCAAAAGAAAATCAAACAAAATCTACAAGGCAAAAAAAAAAAAAAAAAAAAATAATATAAACGAGAAAACAAACCCAAAATAGAGAAAAAATAGACAAAAATGAATCACAAACAAAGAACAAAGCACAAACATCAACTTAAAAGAAATACACCATAAATGCAAGTTGCATAATTACAATTGTTAAGCATGATTATCAATAACACCCAATCTAGTTCTTAAGGTGCTAAAAGTTTCAAAAGCAATGGTTTTGTGAAAATATCTATAAGTTGATTTTCATTAGCTACATGATATAGCTCAATTTCTTCTTTAGTGACATGGTCTCTAATAAAGTGATGCCTTTTGTCTATATGCTTGGTCATAAAGTGTTGGATAAGATTCTTTAAGTTACAAATGACACTTTCATTATCACAAAAGAGTGGAATAGTGCTAATTAAAAAACCTAAATCTATAAGTTGTTATTTCAATTAAAGATTCTGTGCCACATAACTTCTTAAGGATATATATTTTTCTTTAATAATGGAAAGAGATACTGAATTAAATTTTTTACTAGACCATGAAACCAAAGAGTTCACTATGAATTGACAAGTTCTAAAAATATGATTTATATCAATCCTACTTTTTGAAAAATCTGAATCAGAATATCCAATAATTTTAAAATAGTTTTTGTGTCAAGGATACCAAATCCCTCAGTTTTGAGTTCCTAGAAGATATCTAAAAATTTGTGTAATAATAGTCAAATGAGATTCTTTTAGAACAGTTTGAAATCTATCATAAAGAGAAACACAAAACATGATATCTGGTCTGATAGAAGTTAGATAAAGTAATGATCTAATTATCCCTCTAAATTTCTTTTGATCAACATATTTACCGTTAGAATCCTTATCTAACTATCCTGAGGAACTCATGGGAGTACCTATTGGTTTAAGTTTATTCATTTCATACTTCTTAAGGATGTCCCTAATATATTTTGACTGACTAAGGAAGGAGCCATCCTCTTTCTACTTTATGCTAAAAAAAAGAAAGTAACTCAAGTTTCATGTCAAACTCATTTTTCAAATTCGTTTCACATTATTTCTGAAAAATCAATACAAAGATTTTTATTAGAGGATCCAAATAATATATCATCAACATAAATTTGAACAAGGAGAATATCATCTCCTACTCTTTTAATGAAGAGAGTGGTACCCACACTCCCTTTAACAAAATATCTTTCTAGTAGGAAAGTGCTTAGCCTTTCATATTGTGTCCTAGGTTCATGTTTTAATCCATATAATGTCTTTTTCAATTTAAACACTTTATTATAAAATTATGAATTTTTAAAACCTAGAAATTGATCAACATAAACATCCTCTTTTATTATCCCATTAAAAGGGCACTTTTTATATCCATTTTTATATAATTTAAAACCTTTAAAATAGACAAAGGATAGTAGTACCCTTATTGCTTGAAATCTGGCTATAGGGGTAAAAGTATCTTAAAAAATAATTCATTCTATTTAATTATACCCCTTAGCCACCAATAATTTCTTATTTTAAGCCATTGTACCTGAATCATTTATCTTATTTTAAAAACCCACTTAGTTTTAACAAAACTCTAATTTTTAAGTCTTTCTAACAACTCCTAAAAATCATTCCTAACAAATTAATTGAACTCTTCTTATATAACAAGAATCCAAAATTCATTAGAAAGTGCTTGATTTATGTTAGTGGGTTCAATCATTGAAATAAATGTTGAGAGGTTCACTTGTTTTCTTAGACTATGCCTAGTTCTAATGCCTTTGCTCAGGTCTTCTAAAATTAGTTCTTTAGGATGGCTTTTAGAATATCTTCATTCTCTAGGCAATACATTTTCTATTCCAACCCTTTCTTAAAGATTTACATTCTCAATTACTTGGGTTATTTTTTCAACATCTTCTTCTTCCTCCCTAGACCTTCTAAAAATCTCATATTCATCAAAAACTATATGAGTGTTTTCCTCTATTATTAATGTACTTTTTTTAAAAACTCTATAGGATTTGTAAAAAATTAAATATCTTAGAAAAACTCCCTCTTCAAATTTAGAATCAAATTTTCCTAAAGAAGTTTTACCATTATTTTAATGAACACTTTACATCCAAAGACATGTAGATGTGAGAGGTTGGGTGATCATCCCTTTAGAAGTTTGTAGGGTGTCTTATTCGACATAGATATAATGTTCACCCTATTCAAAACATAACAAGCGGTATTAACTGCTTCAACCTAAAAATATTAAGCGAATATGGCTCTAGCAGCTTCTACAAAGGTTATGCTCTTTCTTTCAATAACCCCATTTTGTTGAGGGGTCCTAGGTGCTAAAAAGTTGTGATCCATACCTTGCTCTTTACAAAAATCTTTAAAATTTTCATTTTCAAATTCTCCAGCATGACCACTTTGAATTGAAAGAATTTCATAACCTAGCTTCATTTGAATCCAAGTAAAAAAATTTGTAAACTCATCAAATGATTCACTCTTATGTGATAGGAATTTAATCCAGGTGAACCTTGAATAGTCATCAACAATCACATATCCAAAAACTTTCTCTCCTAGACTTATAGTGCTAACAGTCCAAAGGGATCCATGTGAAGGACTTCTAAGAGATTGCTAGTTTTAAGATCTTTAATTGAATAAATGGAGGACTTAACTTGCTTCCTTAATTGATATGCATCACACAATTGATCATTAGTGAAGTTTAATTTGGGTATGCCACAAACTAATTCCTTATGGGTAATTTTCTTAAGATTTTTCATGCTTACATGATAAAGTCTTCCATGTAATAACCAAGATTCGTTAATGATAGTTTTTAGAGAAAAAGCATTAGAATATTTAACATAATATAAATCAAGCATATAAACATATTTACCCTAATTCCATGAAATATAACATTTACATTTTTGCTTAAAATTTAGCTTGTAGGAAAAAAATTCTATATTAAAACCCTTTTCACAAAGTTGAACAATACTTAACAAGTTATGATTTAAGCCTTCATCAAACAAAACATTTTCAATAAAAAAATTGTTCATGTTACCAATCATACATATACCTATCACTATCCTAGTGTTGTTATGTATCTCCCACTATCACTTTACCTCCGGTCTTGGACTCCAATGATATGAATTGAGTTACATCTCTAATCATATGTTTTGAATATCTACTATCTAGGTAGCAAATGCTCTCACAAGGGCTTGTATGAGAGCAATTCTACATAATGATGAAACATTAGGCTTGGAAACCCAAATAAATTTGGGTTCTTCTCTTGACAATGATAATCCAAATGCATGTTTGATATGCTGTGATTGATGTATCTTAGGTCTCCACACTAGATGTGATATATAATGAATATTGCAAGTGTGAGAAATGTGACCCAATATTACACATGAATAACATTTAACACTATGGAAAAAAATTACCAGTCTATATGAGTTATAATATATTTTCCTTGGTTTTGAATTTTTAAGATTTTGATTAGGATTGTAAAATTTTTTCATTATGGTGGTATCTTATTTTCTTCAAAAGCATATAATTTTTCTTGAAGATATGAATTTGTATTTTTCAAAATTGATTTTTCAACCTTCAATTCATGTTCTCTTTGATTTGATTCAACCATAAATACCTTAAAATCATTTTCATGTTCATTATAAGATGTTTTCAATAAATCATGCTCCTTATTTAAATTATCAAATTCATCTAGCAAAGCCATGTGATTGCTATCTATGTCTACATGATCTTTTCTAAAGTTTCATACTCTTTTAATAAATTCAAATGCCCAATATTAAGGTTAACATGCAATTTTTTAAGTTTCCTATATGCATTATGAATTTTCTAAAAAAGTTTAAATAATTCATCATAATATAGATCACATACCTCTTATTGATCTGAATGATCAAGTTATTTGCCATTAAGCATAAATTTGTAACCTCCTATTCTGCTTCTATTTTTGAAAAGTATGAAGCTGAGTCAGTCCAAAAAACTCTTTCTATCCTTTTCTTGCCATTCATGATGTTAGTTTTTCCTCACCTTCCTCCTTGCTTGTATTACCTTTAAGATTTAGACAAATAGTCTTTATATAAACAGGCTTCCTACATTCGTAATAAAAGACTTCATCATAAACTTTTGTATTCTTATTGAACTTACCTTTATTCCATTGCTGACGTCTTCATTTCTTTCTCTTAAGGAAGCTTTTAAATTGTCTTATCTTAAGTACAATATCTTCATCATCCTTAGGCATTGATTGATCACTTTATGAATCATCAACTTTAAAGGCTATATTCTTCTGTTTTTGCTTGTCACTGGCATGAATCTGACTTTGATTCACTCCTTACTCATAAGTAATTAGTGATCCAAGCAGATTGTTAAGAGAATATACTTTCAGGATTTTAGACTCAGTTATGTAAGTTATCTTTGCATCATAAGAATTAGGTAAACAATGTAAAATTTTATTCACTTTTTTTAGAATTTGTAAGTTCTCTACCTAATACATGAAGTGAGGTGACAATATGAGTAAACCTTATATACATATCAAAAATTGATTTGTTTTGTTTCACGTGAAATATTTCATAGTCATGTAACAATATGTGCAATCTAGATTACTTTACCTTATTTATTCCTTGATAAGTTTTGCAAAGTCTATCCTAATTTTTTTTTTCAATTTTATAAGTAGAAACATGCATATGATCCTCATATTTCAAAGCACAAAAAAAGTTGTTTAAACATTTGGCATTTGACTGTGCTAATTCCTTTTCTTCAAATGTCCAATTAGTAGATGGTGTTTATATTCTAATGCCATCAATAATTATAAAAGGTTTAGTATAACCTTCCTGTAATAATATCCATATGTGATAGTCAAGAGGTTGCAGAAAAGTAGACATGCAGGTTTTTTAAAAAATTAAATGGAATGTTTTCGAATAAGTTAGTTTAGTGATCGAATATCATTCAGTAGTATTCGAGTTTCAAAAATTAGCCATGATCATTTTTCAAAAAGTTATATAAA
This sequence comes from Dendrobium nobile, assembly GCA_022539455.1. Lineage (NCBI taxonomy): Eukaryota > Viridiplantae > Streptophyta > Magnoliopsida > Asparagales > Orchidaceae > Dendrobium > Dendrobium nobile. The sequence continues at coordinate 34,286,872 of CM039718.1, read as the reverse complement.
ATTTAATTTTTAAAATTAGCTCTATACCACTTAATAGTTTTAGTAGGTTGTTAGACTGTATAGAACTCTCTTAAGGCTAACCTATAGGGGACGGGGGGGGGGGGGGGGGGGGGGGGGGGGGGGGGGGGGGGGGGGGGGGGGTTTGTGAGGGAGGTGAATTGGATAATTAAAATTTTCTTGGATTTTTGAAAAAATCTTCTTTTAATTTTTAGAAAATATAATAACTAATTCTTAGATTTGCATTTATGCAAAAAATAAAAATGTTGAAAAAGTAAAAGAAATAGAAGAACACCAAATTTAATAGTGATTTGGTCCAACTTGGCCTATATCCACTCCGTGGAGACTCCTTCAGGCATTACACTAATTAGGAGTGATTCTGCATTAGTCCCCATAGCAAGTTGGTGAAATCCTCACAAACACTCTTCCATCATCCACATGCAATAGAAAACTAATGCCTTTTACACTCTCCAAGTGATGGCACCATATCGTCACAACCTTTTTCACCATTCTGGTGAAGGCAGAGTACCATCACTTCTATTTTCACACTCTTAGTGAAGGCAAAATATCGGGATCTTTTTTCACCGTCCTGGTGAAGGTAGATGTTGACCTTGATTTTTAACCACCCTTGGTCAAAGAGTTTGACTTGGTCAAATTAACCAAGCTAGACCCCAAGACCAGCTCCCTTAGGTTCAGTGGGTCAAGCCAAATCTATTGAGCCCAATTCTTAGCTCAATTCTAAAGTTCTATATGTTTGGACTCACCTTGGTTGCAAGGGCTAGTTCAATACGTCAAGCACATGGAAGGTTTTATGAATTATGGCTAAATTTGACCACTCCATAAGGGAAACTGAAGTTGTAAAGCTTCTAGAGATTTCTTGAATTCAGTTCAGATGTCATCGAGGATTTTGTATGTTAGGTGTGCAAGCTATGTGTATTTAGATACTTTTGGTGACATTGGGCTAGCCCATTATTCAAGACATCACAAGTGCTGGGACGACTAGGGAAGATGCAATGAGTTATATGGAATGTAATGGAAGTACTAGCTTAACTCAGTTGAGTATAGGTTTAAATTAGGTCCTCAGAATTATAATTTTGACCACTTGGGTCAACCCAAGTGGCTAACCCAAGTGGACTCATTGCCTTGGTCACCATGGGTTAGCACCTAGAGAACCTATGGATATCCCTATAGGTTTAAATGGGTTTAATAAAGCCTTATTAAATGAAAATGCAAAGGATTTTTATTTATGAAAGCTTGGTCAACCTTAGCTAAATAATTCAACCAAGTTGACTCATGAATTGGGGTTTGGTTGAAATAATTCAAAATGAAGTCATAGCTTTATTGAAGAAATTCCCATGGATTAGCAAATTCATTTTTACGGGAATTGCATGTTTATCCTTTAAGGATTCATTTGGTCAATTTAGGTTGATTTGGTGAACAATGTCAACCCATGGGCAAAGGTTGGTTACAAATCAATCTAAATGATGTATTGCCCCCATTTGAAGAGGTTCCAAACAATGGTAATATTCCAATGCATGAGCTGTAGCTTTAGAGTTCAATGGCTCCATGTGGTCAACCTAAAATTACTTTGTCAACCAAGGATAATCATAATATGATTTTTGGTTTAATGCATGTCAAATTATGTTTTGAACATATTTGTATAAGGTTGAATAAAAAAATTTAATTGAGCAATGTTGAGGTTTAAGGAAAATTTAATTTCCAAACTTTAGGGTTTTAGGGTTTTGTGGTCAAGCATGGCCAACCAAGGTTCAATGCAAGTTTTATGAATCATACTAGTGATGATGATTTGGAGAGGCCTCAAAGGTCCAAATCGGAAGAAGCCATATTCAGTGGCAAAGGATATAAGTATTTAAAGTTTTTACAGCCTATGGAAATGCTTTATTTTATAGTGGTTAGGGATCTTGAATTACCTTCAAATTGAAGTGGTTGACCTTAGTGACATGCCTAATTAATATGTTAGTGATAAATTCAGAATTCAAGGTCATTTGGTCAAGTTTCAATGAAAATGAAAAATTTCCCAAAATAGGTTATAGACTAAGGGGTTTTAGGCTTGGTTTTGACATTAGATTCTAGAGTTTGATATGATCAATTGATTTAGTCACTAGATTGGATTTAGATTTTAGTTAGGAAATCTTTTTCTTTTTTTATGAGAAACTGAAGGCAGGGCCTACGTGCTAATATAAAAAAAAATGATTACACGATCCTTAAAGGGAACTCAAGCTCACTACTGCTCAGAAGAGCTACAAAAGTAAAAGCAAAAAATCCTACAAGCTAGAGTTCCCTACTACACAAAAGTACAAAAAATCCTAGGTACATTCTACGATGCACAAGAACGAGAACCCAAAACATAATAGAGCTAGAAACAAATGCAAATAGCTCTAACATTCTCATCAATAGATCATCCTCTCAGTCACCTGCACTAAGAAAGATATGCACAAAGAGGTAATAGAGAGAAAAATAACAACAACAAAAAGTAATAGTAAAAATTATGATAATAACACCAACAAAAGTACCAAATACCACCAATAGACGAGCAACCCTAAAGAAGGAGGTTCCACCTCATCAGGCACTAGGTCAAACCCATACAAAAAACATAAGATCCATCTGACTAATCCCAAGACCAGCAAAAAAGAGAAAGGCAAACAACTAGCTCATCCCCAACCAATTAGTAAATAACCAATTGATAGCATCCAAATAAACCAAGAACAACAAGCCCCCAGAAATAAAGGAGTAACCCTATATAAAGAAATCCATAGAACCAGGTAGCAAACAACCAAATGACCTTAACGAGGTAAGCACATAAGCGCAAAACATAGCAGCAAAAAGAGAAACATGCAGGCTCAACATGGACCAACATAAACAAAACAACCAGAGAATAAACCCAACAAAGCAACAAATCCTCCAGCCCCTTGTGAACTGCAACCAAACCATCAAGTTAACAACAATATGAACATTGCAATTAACATCGCCAATCTTACTGCTCATAAGAGAGAACCCCCAGAAATCCATAATAGAGAACGCATAACATCAATGAGCCAATAACCACTTGATTAAAAAAAGCCAAATCCATAATCCCTAAAAAAGGTATCAATATGAATTACAGCCATACACAAAGAGCTCTCACTCAAATAAAGTAGTAATACAAATAAACCCAACAAGAAGGTACAAAATCTTACCCCCCAAAAAAGGCAAAGCAACCCAAACGACAACAGAAATCCTGCAATATCAAAAAACCAACCAACAACCAAAAACTACATCATTAAGGAATAACATAAGGAAAACTATTCTCATCCAAATTTAAGAGACCTCTAATATGAAGAGGGAGACTAGAAAAGAAGAAATAAATTGAAGGCCTTTGTTAACACATTTGCCTAAGGGAAATAAATTGTTGAGAGTCTCTAAAAATGTTATAACATTTAACAAAATTGCTTATATTTGTGTTTTTGAATGAGAAACCATTATTATATATGATTCAATAAAGAATATTAAATAGATATACACTATAATATTTAAATATGTTTTGAATAGGATGACCTTTACCTTCTCTCAAATTAACTACCGCTATTTATTTTGGAAAGTAATCTATGGCTGATAAGATGAACCTTTGACCTATAAAAGATGGCAGATTATTTAGACCAACAATGTTCTTACGATAGCTTTCAAAAGGCCATAAAGCAACTGTTGGGTTCAATACATTAAGTGGTTGATGTAGAAGCACGCCATGTGCTTGGCATTGATGAAAGCACCGTGCAATGTTCATTAAGTCATCACTAATGGATTTATAATAACAACCCATTATTTTAATTTTCTTTTTCATCTTTGGACTTGATTGATGTGCCCCACATAATCTAGCATGTTCTTCCTTCACACTATTAAATGTTTGTGATTTACTCAAACACCTTAACCAAAAAAGATCGAATGATCTTCAGCATAAGGTGCCTTAACCAATTTATAAGATAAGGATCTTCTTTTGGTTTGATCAGTTATTTATTCAACATGAGGAAGTTTAATTTCTTGTAATTATTCAATGATGGGCTTTTTCAAATCTGTCACTTCTCCTTTTACTACTAAAATAATTTTCACTTCGGTGGAAGAACTTCTATTTACATAACCTTGGTCTATAGATGATAGAACCTGATGACCTTGTAATTCTATTAAAATTGATTCTCCTTCAGGATAAGGCAAATTATTAGCTAAGTTTTCTATGGAATCTGCTGTGGAATTATATCCATGTGGAATCTTGTACAATGTTACATTTGGAATTTACTCAATGAGATGCACTATATATTGATGACAAAGAACTAGATTTTGTTTTAGTACTTGATTATACCAGCTATCTGATTAATCACAAGATGCAAATCTCCAAAAAATTTAATTTCTTGAATTTCATTTTAGATTGTATATTCTAATATAGTTATTGATGCCTTGTAGATAGTTTCATTATGCGTACAAAGTTCTAACTATTGATAAGAGTAATACATTACCCCATTTTTGCGGTAACAAATATGATATCATTTCTAGATTCTCTTGGGGAATTATGATCAGATATTTATTGTTGAATAAAAGCAAACCATCTATGTAAAATTCCCAAGTGTAGTTTTTGACTCAAGATTAATTATTTATTCATATGGTAGCTCAGCATTGGTTGGGGAATCATCTTGTACTGGATGAGCTACTAAAAAAATCTACTATATCTTGCCTTTTCACTAATCATAATGAAATGAACGTGATTCCAAATTGTGAATAAATCATTAACCATCTTGCTAATCATTGCGACAAAAATGCATGAGTCGTCACATATTCTAATGAATTTATTCTAGATATTAGATTCACTTGATAAGAAAGAACATATTGCCTTAACTTCTAACTAGCAAAAATTAAAACTAAATAATGATTCTCTATTAGAGGATAATTTACTTTAGTTAGAAGTAAACATCTGCTGAAATAATAAAGTCCATTCCATTTCACCCCTCTTCATTAACGCGAGCTAATGAAGTTCCAAGAGATTCACTAAAAGATGTGGTACATAAAATTAATGGCTTCTATAAAATGAGAACTACTAATACTTGAGGATTTATAAAATACTATTTAAAAATATAAAATGCATTTTGACAATTTTCCTCCCACTTATAATGGACAAACTTCTTGAATAAATCTAGAAATGACTAACATCTACCAAAAAGATTTGATATAAATCTTCTATCGTATGCCGATCAACCATGGAAAGATCTTAACTGAGTATGACTTTTTGGTGGTGTCATTTATATTAGGTCTTTGATTTTATTTCGATCTATCTTAATACCTTGATGTTTGACAACAAAACATAAAAAATTTCCTAAAGTGACACCGAAATCACACTTCAACATTTTCATTTTTATTTTATGCAAATTTAATCTTTAGAAAATGATACTTAAATTATATAAATGACCATATCTTTCATGTCTTTTAAAGTCTAGATTGTTGACCTAAAACTCCATTTGATGGTCAATTAGTTCATAAAAAATCCTCTTCATTGATCGTTATTATGTTCTTTTAGTATTCTTAAATTTGAATGACATAATTTTATAATAATAAACTCCTATTATCATTTTGAAAGCAGTATACATTTGTGCTTAGGAGCCATTATAATTTTGTTCTATCCATATGAGCCATCCATAAAGGAAAATATTATGTGTGAGGAAGAAATTTCCACCATAATTTCCATTGTAAGAAGTGGAAACTCATCTTTACGAAAAGATTTGTTCAGGTCTCTAAAACTAATACAAACACAAATTTGACTATTCTTCTTATTGATTGGAATAATGCTAGCTAACTAGGTTGCATGTTGCTCTGATAAAGCTCACATCAAATAAAAATTTTCTTCAAAAATCACTTGTTGCTTTATTTTAAGTCACATTTATTGAGGTTTTTGCTTAGCATATGCAATTTATGATTATTAATCTGAAGTTATAATTAACAAAGATGAATTCAAGAAAGAGATTATTAATTTGAAGGATGTATTTTTTATTTAATTAAAACCCTCGGAGGGGCCTACATGTTAATATAAAACAATATGTTTCAGAGTCCTTATAGGAGACCATCGGCTCACTAATGCTCTTATGAGCTACAAAATAAATCATAAGAAAACCTACGAGCCAATTGTCTCCACTACGCAAAAAATACAAGGAATCCTAAAAACATGCTAACGATGCTATAGACAAGCATCCAAAAAAGAAAGATTGTATGATTACAGTAAGACCCAATCTTTCTGTCAAAATCTTAAAGACAACCCTTATTAGCTCCACCTACAAAGAGGAGATGATGCAAAAGAAAAAGGATATACCAAAACAAATTATTAGTTAAATAAAGGCAACAATTGGAATAGGTACTAGTGGAAAAGAAACAAAGAAAAAAATTGTTCCAAGTAAAGCCAGTCTTAGAACTAAGACTAATAGAGCTCAAAAAACTCTCATTAACACAAGTTTCATTAGGAGAGTCCACAAGCCACTCAATCCTACCAGGGGAGCCATCCAAAGTCACAAATATAAGCTCCACTAGCACAACCTAAGAACCCCAATAGCATAGCACAGTTTAACTAGAAACCAATAAGGAGTAATCAAAGCAGACCAGCACACACAGCTAAAAATAGAGACCCAACAAACAATAGCACCAGGAATATAAGTCTGAAAATCACAGCTCCCCCCAACAACCCAGCAAAGACAAAGGGGAAAAAAAGAGCTCGGGCTAACCAGTTTGCCAAAAAACATGACAGCACCATAATTTCAACCAGCATCTGAACTTAACAATCCAACCAATAGTAGATAAAAACCCAGCCATAACCCCACCATTACTCCCAGCACCCCAAAAGGTAGGATAGCTACAATGGGACATACCTTAGCAATAAAACCAGTAAAACATTGCTCAAGTCAAAATCCAAAAAGACATAAGCTAACAAGGATACACAGCATAATACCAGCCACCAATAACCCAAAACCCTAGAGACAGGAAATAGGCACATCCATTAGAGAATAAAGACCAGTCCAGAAGAGCACCCCAACAACATAGAAGAGAAAGAACATCCAGTATTAACAACAAAAAATGGGATAGCCAAAAAAGTTCTAGCCAACATAACAAAAGCACCAAGGAGAACTAGGTAAAAACAAAATACTCCAGAAGACCAACTAGGGAGTCCAAGAGTGCCAAAAAAGCAAAAAAGCCTGGCTAATATAGAGATCCAAGGAAAAGAAAAACCAGAGTAGTAATAAACAATCAAGGTAGTTAAGAACTTACATAAGGAATCGCACACACATCCAAGTTAAGCAAACCATAAAGAGGGCCAGGAATAGTAGATGGAATAACATCAGTAAAGCAACTTAGACTACCACCCCAATTAGCTAGACAAGAGGCATAAGAGTTACCAATTTTACTAACATGGCAAAAAGAAGAGTTCAAAATTAACAATAGCCTTTTAATTTCCCTAACATGATAGAAGATATTTGGGTTGCAACACACATCCTCTACCTCCTGTAATGGTATAAGGTTAATGCCAAAATTAACTTCAATATATAATTAAATTAGTTAAATTAAGAGGGATGCATAATTGAATAACATAAAGAATGGCCGTAATAAGAGTAGAAACAACATTACCATTATGAATCGGGCCCATAAAAGAAACAATAAGATGGCCATTACTATCCCTAATAATACCACCACATCAACCCATAGAATCAGAGATAACACCATCAACATTCAATTTAAAGAAATTAGAGGGGGCTTATTCCAATAGATAACATTAAGAGCAGTATGAGCACCCTCCCAATTAACCTCTAAACTAGTATAAACCCCATAACAGTTTTTGAAACTCTTAACAGTAAGCACGTTAACAGCCAAAAGAGCTAAAATCTAATCCTTCACCCTTTGGATAACATTAAGATGGTTCATTCTCACACCATGAAAAATTGAGTTATTCCTCTCCAACCAAAGAAACCAAAGAATGAGGGAAGAAATAACATTGCGAATGTGACCTTTATAATCAATAAACCAAGACTTAAGTAAAGAATAAAGGGAAAGATGAGCATTAAAGTAGTTTAATTAAAACATATAATCAAAATAAACCCAAGTTCTAACAGTAACAGAGCCTGAAATAAAAACATGATGCATATTCTCCATGTGAAAACAGTATTGACACTTGGAAACTAAACTAAAACCTTTTTTAATGAGATTATCCTCCACAGGAATAAATCTATATAAAACTCTCAACATAAACACATAAACCATAGAAGGGATGTTCTTTTGCCAGATCTTAGAAAAAATATTATCAATATTGATTTTATCTCTAAAATAATGCCAAGCACTCTTTAAGTGAAAACCACCTGTTGAGATAGTTGCTACATAGTTTTGCATTTTTTATTCTTGTAACATATGTTTTTGATGATTCCAAATATTATTACTTTGATTATTATTACTCCTAACATATTTTAAAAGAATTACTTTGTTCTTGTGTGTACTAAAATTTTAGAAAAATCTTACTCTGGATTGTTGAAGACTTCAAAAAAAGATCAGTTTAGAGTTTATTATAATTGAAGTTTATATTTTCCATTTTATTCAGTTTGAGAGAGTATGATTGTAATTGAATAACTGAGCACACACACACCCAATGGAGAAATTAAAATTAATGTTTTTTAAACTGATTGTACTATACGATATTACTTCATACAGGATGATCTGGTTAATTATTTTTCTCGTCTAGCAATTGAACGAATAGAAATGAAAATATTTTTTCTAACTATGGATTATACGGGATGAAAGTTCAATAGGGATGTTAGGCCCTTATGATCTAGCCCAAGGCTAATTAAGAGAGAGGTGAATTGGTATTTTAAAACAATCTTTAAATCAAAGCACAAACCAAACTAAAATTCACCACAAGAAAAATACAATGCAGAAACTAAATACATAAATAATAAAGGAAAGAACACACCAGATTTATAGTGGTTCGGCCAAATCTTGACCTACATCCACTCCTCGGAGGTACCTTCCGAGTATTGCACAAAACTCAGTGTCTCTGCTTTAGCCCCCACAACTAGGCAGAGAAGCCCTTACAAAATCACTTCCACCTTCCTCGGTGCGGCGAAGTAGCCGGGTCATTTGACACCAAAGAGAATTTTTTCTTCTGTGAACTTCCCTCAAGACAAGCCTTGAATTTGGCATTACTATCGTGCAAGCTCGCTAGAGCAACCGTGTGGAATCTCCCTCCACACTCCCTTGAAACCCCCTCCAAGGATCTTCTCCTTTCTCAAACTCCACCCTTTTCTCTCTCCCTTTTAAGCTCTCTCTTCAAGTTTCCCCCAAAAGAATGAAGCTACAATGGCTGCCAAAGATACTTACCAAGTGTCTTGTCAAAGCTTAAATAGAAGATCTTAAAATGAGCTCATTAATTCAATTTGCCAACTTTATCATCAAGGTCGATATAAATATCGGCCTTGCCGATCAGCGTTCAGGATGATAGGATATCTTCCTAGCTGAGTAGTTCAAATCAGAGGAAAATTGTCCTGAATATCGCCCGGGAAAGAAGCTGGCCGATATAAAATCGTCCCGGCCGATCCTGCGATCGGCCTGGCCGATGTGATCATACAAATCACCATTAATTGCTTTCCTTAATTATCAGATTTATTTAGGAAAAAATTGCTCTGGATTGGCCAAGGCGATCCTCCAAAGACTAGGCCGATCCCTAGGATGATGTCCAAAAATAAGTTATTTTAAGAAAAAAATTGCTCTGGATAGGCTAGACCAATCCTTGATATGGCTGATCTAGTGAACAAAACAAATATTCTTAAAATGAGAAAGATATCTCTTGATTTTATTCAAAAGCTTAGTAGAATTGTATTGACAACGCATAGCCCAGAAAATATTAGAAATTCAGAATTTGATAATACAAACTCAAGTTCTTTTAAAAGGCTAAAAAACTTTTTAATTCATTATCTAAATTAAGGAATAAATTTAAGAAAGAAATAATCATTTTTCAAAACTACTTCAATAAAATATATCTAATAGAAGATTAATACACAAATTATTAAATCAGGAATCATGATTTTCAAACTCAAGAATCAAAAGTATTAAGAGTTTTCTTAAGCTTTAAGAAGTACAATAATAGTAAGCATCAAATTTTATGAGCTCATTTTTTGCCTCTTGACAATTGGTTGGTGTACTGCTCATCTTTTGATTTTTGATACACTTTGTGTGTTATTTTTTTCAATTTGGCGTCTTTGCGCATCTTTTATTTAGCATCATTGGCCAATTTTTTTTGAATATGCTACCTTTCTAAAATCTTAAAAACAAAAAGTAAACCCATCCAATTGATAAAATGAATTTCTTGATTAAGAAAGTTATGAGGTAGATTCAATAACTTATAAAAAAAGATTCATATGCGATAAACAAAATGCAGGGAGAATTTTTTTTTTTTTTCAAAAACCAATTTAAAATATGAATAAGATTTTGATTCAAAAGTAGAATAACCTCTTTAAGAAAACAGAGATTGAGAGACAAAAATCTTGAGTTTCCTTCTTTTGACTGTTTTTAGAGAAGTTAAACACAATTTTTATAAGAATTCAAGAAAAAGTATGAGGTAGATTTTTCATTTTTAGAAAATTGAACATGTGTGTTGATCAGAAAAGACACAAAATTTAACAAAAAAAAGAAAAGAAAAAAAATAAAAAATAGAAAATTTTTAAAAAAACAAAAATAAAACATGCAAACGTAAAAAAATACAAACAAATGTTTAAGCACCATCTTGCTCCTGATCAGATGATTTAGAAGCAAGATCTGCCCAAGAAATTTTTTGCTTTTCATTATTGGACCAGTTTATAATTTTTTATGTTTTACCCTTTTCTTTTGTAAGAAGAGTTCCCAAATTAGGGCAATAATTTTTCATATGTCCAAGCTTTCTACATCCAAAGCAAATAACGTCAGATAAAATATTAATATTATTATTATTTTTATCTTTATTTCACTTTTGTTGATGCTTATGCTTTGATGAGCTTTTTAATTTGCTTGACCAATTTTTGATTTCATCACCAACTAAGCTACCTCTTTCCGTATCTTCAACTATTAGTACTATCGTTTCACCTGCATCCAAAAGTCTTTGACCAAAACTTTGCTCGTAGGTAATGAGTGAGCCAATCAAATTTTTAATAGAATATTCATTTAAATATTTTCATTCACAAATAGCACAAACTTATCCAATAGACAACAAAGAATTTTATTTTCTTTCTCAAAGTTTGAATGTTCTTTTCCTAAAGCATGCAATGATGTCACAATTTAAATAAACCTAGTATACATGTCTAAGATTGTTTCATAAGTTTTCATGTAAAATAGTTCATAATTATGCATTAAAATATTCAACTAGGATTGCTTGATTTCACTAGTGCCTTCGTATATGGTGTGTAGTTTATCCCAAATTTTCTTACCAGTAGTGCATGTGGATACTAACATAAAATCTTCAGAATTTAAAGCACAGAAAAAGCAATTTAAAGATTTTATATTCAATTGAGCATTGATTTGTTCTTCCCATTTCCATTAATTAAAAGGAATATTAGTTTTAATTCCATCTAAAACATGTGATGGTAATGAATAACCAGTTAAAATCATATGCCACATACAAAAATCAATTGATTGCAAGAAAGTAGACATGCAAATTTTTTAAAAATCAAAAGTGATATTTTTAAATAAAAGGGGTCTGGTGATTGAATAATCTTTTGCAATATTACGATTACCAAAATTATCCATGGATTAAAATTCAAAAAGTTTTCAAACTTAGTTTTTATGAATCCCGCTCTAATACCACTTGAGAGTTTATTAGGGATGTCCGACCCTTATGAATAAGCCCAAGGCTAATTAAGAAAGAGATGAATTGGTATTTTAAAACAATCTTAAAATCAAAGCCAAAACCAAACAAAAATTCACCACAAAGAAAACATAATGCAAAAATTAAATGCGGTAATAATAAAGGAAAGAACACACCATATTTATAGTGGTTCGGCCAAATCTTGACTTACATCCACTTCTCGGAGGCACCCTCCAAGTATTGCACTAAACTCAGTGCCTCTTCTTTAGCCCCTACAACTAGGCAGAGAAGTCCTTACAAAATCACTTCCACCTTCCCCGGTGTGGAGGAGTAGCCGGGTCCTTTGACACCAAAGAGATCTTCTTCTTCAGTGAACTTCCCTCAAGACAAGCCTTGAATTTCATGGTACTAAGGTGCAAGATTGTCGGAACAACCGTGTGGAATCCTCCTCCACACTCCCTTGAAACCCCCTCTAAGGATCTTCTCCCTCTCTCAAACTCCACCCTTTCCTCTCTCCCTTTCAAGCTCTCTTTTGAAGTTTCCCCCAAAAAAATGATACTACAATGGCTGCCAAAGACACTTACCAAGTGTCTTATCAAAGATTAAATAGAATATCTCAAAACAGCTCATTAGTGCAATTTGCCAACTTTATTGTCTAGGATGATGTGCTCAATGATAGCTGCCTTAACGAGGACGCCCTAATTAGGGTTTTATTTTTGAACCGATCATCCCGGTCGATATAAATATCATCCCGGATGATGTTACCAAAAATAGTAAACTCTAAGGAACTGTTAAAAAATCTTCTAAGGTGTGTGTGTGCATGGTTACTTAGCATCAGGAGCCACACCAATAATAATAGACTCAAGAAAGAAAAAAGGTACATACTAACTCAGACCTAGTCTACTAAATCTTGAGCTGATTCCGAATTATAGTCTGTTCTTGTGGACCTGAAATGTCAGTAGATAAGACAGTCATAGAGAAACAAGAGTGTTTGCTATCATCAAATTCATAATCCATGAAAACATATTTGCAAAACGGGACAATACTAGCTTCATATAAGGATGAACATCTTGGGTCTATTCTTATATGAAGATTATATGGGATGATCCTAGCTTCATATAAGGATAAATATCTTGGGACTATTCTTGCATGAATATCATACATGATGATCCTAGCTTCAAATAAGGATGAACATCTCGAGTCTTTTCTCGCATAAAGATCATACAAAATGATCCCAACTTTGTATAAGGATGAACGTCTTGGGTCTGTTTTCGCACAAAATTTTTTTTTCTAAGTATGGATCATACAGAACAATTCCAATTTTGTATAAGGACAAACATCTCAGGTCCATTTTCGCTTATTTCATCTCAATGATTCATACAAATGAATTTTGAAATTTTCTAACTGTTCGTCACAGATGAACTTGGTTCATACCAGATGATGATCAGCTATGAAATGATTTCATACTGATTTACATTAGGTTCGTACGTAATAGTATTTGAACTATTCTTACATACGAACATACGATTGTACTGTACGATCGTGTATACTCAAAATTAAAAAATTCAAGTTTTAAGATGGTTTTTCATATCTTTTTTATAAAAGGTCCATTAAAAACTAACATTAACATCTTCTTTTTAATCTTTGCTATGTGATTTTTTTAAGTGCAATTGATGTTGAGATTGTGAGAGAGTGTTTGTGTGAAATTTCTTACTAGTGGAGTATGAAGGGTTCATAAGGTTACTCAAAGATAAAGATTTCTGTGTGATTTATGTTTTTCACTCTTCCTTTAGTTCTTCTAAATTGCTCGTGAGAAGTTCTTTGAAGAAGATACAGTTGTTTGCCAACGCTTCGAGAGTGTGAATAGCCGACGGTTCTCTATGGTCACTTGGAGGGTGTGAAAGGATAATGGTTCTCTGCCAACACTTAGATATTCTGAACAGCCAAAGGTACTCTAACTACACTTAGAGGGTGTAAAAGAATGAATGTTCTCTACCTACACTTAGAGGGTGTGAAGGAACGACTGTTCTCTGGCAACACTTGGAGAGTGTGGACAATCGAAGGTACTTTGCCTACACTTGGAGGATGTGAAAGGACAAAGGTTCTTTACCTACACTTAGAGGGTGTGAATGGAGGATGGTTCTCTGCCACACTGTCTATTAGTAGAAGAGAGTTTTTGTAAAGGCTTCTCCACCTTGTTGTGAGGGCAAAAGGACAGTCACTTTTTGTAATTGTTCAATACTTGAAGAGGGAGTCTTCAGGGCATGGATGTAGGTCATGTTTGATCGAACCACTATAAATCTTTAAGTCATTTAAATTTCTATTGCTTACCTACTACAATTTTAATTTTGTGGTTAAAAAATTTGCTTTCAATTAAATTTAATTAACTTGCTATGAATCATTAACAAGTTTTAAATTTTAAAATCTAAAAGAATTTTTAAAATTACCAATTCACCCCCCCCCCCCTCTTGGTTAGCCTTGGGACATAAGCTTAGTTTTAACAACCTATTCAAGATTCAACAAGTGGTATTAGAACATTATTTCAAAACTATAAGTTTAGACTACTTTTTGAAAAATGAGCATGGCTACTTTTGTAAATTGGAATACAGCTGAAGGATTTTTAATCACTTGACTCCTTTGTTTGACAACATCCCTTTCAAGTTTTTGAAAATATGCATGTCTATATTTTTACAATCATTAGAATATCATATGTGGATCTTAGTACAAGAAGGTTATACAAATTCAACTAGATTTGTTGATGGTATTAGAGTTGAAATACCATTTGCAAATTGGACTATAGAAGAACCTGACTTAGCAAAACTTAATGCAAAATGTTTAAACAATTACTTTGTGCACATAAGTCGGACAACTACATGAGAGTTTCCACTTGCAAAAGTGGAAATGACATATGGGATAGACTTTGTATTACTTATGAAGGAACTAATGAAGTAAAATAATTTAGATTAAACATCTTGTTACAATCTATGAATTATTTTGTATGAAACATAATGAATCTATTTCTGACATGTACACGAGATTCACTCAGATAGTCACTTCTTTGTATGCATTAGGTGGGGAACTAATGAATGCTAAAATAGCTATTAAAATTCTTCATTTTTTACCTACTTCTTATGATGCAAAAATAATTAATATTATAGAGTCTACAGATTTGAATGTTTAGTCTATTGATAATCTTCTTGGTTCACTAATTACCTATAAGCAAGAAGTGAGTCAAAGGAAGATTGATGTAGGTGAACAGTGAAAGGAGAAGAATGTTGCACTGAAAGTGGAGGAGTCAGAGAGTGATCTTTCACAGCCTGAGGATGAGGATGACATTGCCTTAATGATTAGGCAATTCAGGAGCTTTCTTAAAAGGAAGTAGATGAGATACAAATAGTGGAATAGAGGTAAGTTTAATAAGAATGTTAATATTTTTAATGATATAATTTGCTATGAATGCAAGAAACCTAGACACATAAAATCAAACTGCCCAAACCTAAAAGCCACTCATAGTAATGAGAAGGTTGAGGAGAAACCAAATATAAAGAAGGGCAAGAAGAGATTTCAAAGAGCTTTTTGGGCAAACTTGGCTTCAGATTCATCAGAAATAAAAAAGGAGTAAGTCAGCAATTGGTGTTTAATGGCTAATAATCATGATTAGTCAGATCAAAAAGAGATATGTGACTTAACCTATGCTAAATTGTTAGAAGTTTCTGAAATAATTTATGATGCATATAGAAAGCTAAAGAAAATGCATGCTAGTCTTAATTTAGAAATATAAGAATTACAAAGAAAACACAAAATCCTTAGGAATGATCATGCATTGATAGTAGACAACCACATGAGCTTACTTGATGAATTTAATGACTTGAATAAGAAGAATGATATTTTGAAATCATCCTATGATGAATTAGAAAAAAATTTAAGGATTTTAAGGATGAATCAAAAAATAAAGAACATTAAATAAGTTATAGTAATAATGTGTTAAAATATTTAAACATATTTCTTAAATTGAAAGTAAAAGCTCTTGAGGAAAATAGGAAACCCCCAACACTTGAAGATTTTACTAATCCTATTTTCTTTACAAAATTTTTAAAACCTAGGAAGAGATAGAGTAGTTATAAAAGATAGAGAAATCCATTTCCTAGAGTTAAATATTATTCTTATGACATGATTGGACACATTGAACACACTTATACTTTGGATAAAAAAATCATTTAGTGTGGAGACCTAAGATGCATAACTCAAGTCATAACATACATGTATCTATTTTTAAATTGCCAAAAGGAGAATCCAAACTTATTTGGGTTCCTAGGTCTAAAATTTGATAGTTTTGCAGGCACACTCTCACACAAGACCTCATGAGACCATGTGGTACGTGGATAGTGGTTGCTCAAAGCATATGATTGGAGACACTATGAAATTTATTGTTGCAACTCGAGCTTATGAGTTTAAGTTTTTTGATGATAACATATATTATGGTTCACTTTCTGCTGCCTATCTGTACTTGAATTTTATGTTTATTTGTGTGTGTACTAACTTTTCAGGACTATGATGCACCACTCAAGGCTCAAGATTTGGGAGAACTATTTTACTTGTAGTTCTCACAGATGTAATTTTTTATTCATGTCCTATACGGGTGCTTGCTTGCTTTGTAACCCACATACATGAGAATTTTTCTGTCTGATTTAGAGTTTACTATTTTTTGGTCACATCATCCGGGATGATCTGTATATCTTCCTTGACAATCTGCTAAAAAAAAATAGAAACTCTAATTAGGGCAGCTATCATATCACATCATCCTAGATGATTTTGTATCGGCCAGGTTGATAGGCTCAAAATAGAAATAATCACCCGCTAGATCTATTTAGGAATAAGTTATTTTTGGACATCGTCTAGGGCATCATCCTGGATTGTCTTGCATAATTTTTCCTAAATTAATCTGGTATTTAAGGAAAGAAATTAAGACTTGATTGCACGATCAAATCTTCCTAGACGATTAAAGGATTGGCCGGGACGATACGCTTGACAATATGAACAAATTTCATCTGATCTTCCAAAATCATCCTGGCTGATTAGGCTTAAATTGCACTGATCGTATAGGATGATATTTATATCATCGTGGATAATAAAGTCAGCAAGTTATAATTAATGAGCTAGTTTTGAGCTCCTCTATTTAAACTTCTACAAGACACTTGGTATGTGTCTTTGGCAGCTATTGTAACATCATTCTGTTGGAGGGAACTTGAAAAGAGAGCTTGAAATGGAGGGAGGAAATGGTGGAGTTTGAGAGAGGGAGAAGATCCTTAGAGGGGGTTTCAAGGGAGTGTGGAGGGGGATTCCACACAGTTACTCCGGTGAGCTTGCACCTTAGTACCATCAGATTCAAAGCTTATCTTGAGGGAAGTTCTGGAAAGAAGAAGATCTCTTTGGTGTCAGAGGACCCAGCTACTCTGCCGCACCAGAGAAGGTGGAAGTGATTTTGTAAAGGCTTCTCCGCCTAGCTGTGGGGGCTAAAGGAGAGACACTGAGTTTAGTGCAATACTCGGAGGGTGCCTCCGGGGAGTTGATGTAGGTCAAGGTTTGACCGAACCACTATAAATCTGGTGTGTTCTTTCCTTTAATATTTCCCATTTAATTTCTACACTCTTTTATAGTGAATTGCTTTGGTTTTAATTTTGTGCTTTGATCGTAAAAGTTTTTAAAATACCAATTAGCCTCTCTCTTAATTAGCCTTGGGCTAGTTCATAAGGGCCTAACATCCCTAACAAACTTTCAAGTGCTATTAGAGAGGGATTCATAAAATAAGTTTTTGAAAGTTTTTAAATTTTCAATCTATGGCTAATTTTTCTAATTATAATATTGCGGAAGGTTATTCAATCAACATATCACCTTTATTTGAAAAAATATTACTTTTGATCTTTGGAAAATTTGCATGTCTATTTTTTTCAATCAATTGATTTTTGAATGTGGAAAATGTTTTTAACTGGTTATTTTATCTCATCTCATATTTAGATGGAATTAAAACTGATATTCCTTTTAATCAATGGAGTAAAGAAGAGAAAATTAATGCTCAATTGAAAGAAAAATCATAAAACTATTTTTTTTACGCTTTAAATTCTGAAGATTGTATGTTAGTTTTCACGTGCACTACTGGTAAGGAAATTTGGGATAAATTATACACCATATACGAAGGAACTTGTGAAATCAAGCAATCTAAGTTGAATATTTTAATGCATAATTATGAACTTTTTTGCATGAAACCTTATGAGATGATCATAGACATGTATACTAGATTTATTCAAATTGTTACATCATTATATGCTTTAGGAAAAGAGTTTTCAAACTTTGAAAAAGTCAATAAAATTCTACATTGTCTACTTGATAAGTTTGATGCCAAAGTTATTGCTATTTATGAATCAAAAATTTGAATGAATATTCTATTGATAATTTGATTGGCTTACTCATTGCCTACGAGCAAAGTTTAGGTGAAAGACTTTTGGATGCAGGTGAAATGATAGTGCTAAATGCTGAAAATATGGAGAAAAGAGGCTTAGTTGGTGATGAAAGTGATGACTTATCAAGAAAATTGGAAAGCCCACTAAAGCACAAGCATAAGTATCAATAAAAGTGGAATAAAGGTAATAAAGGTAAAAATGTTAAGATTTCTTCTTATGATATTTGCTTTGAATGTGGGAAATCTGGATATATGAAAAATAAGTACCCTAATTTGAGAACTCTTCTAGGAAAAGAAAAGGGTAAAGCTAAGCACATTATTGAAAGGGAAAGTAATGAAAAGCAAATAATCTCTTGGGCAGACCTAGCTTCTGAATCATCAGACCAGGAGCAAGATGATGTTTAAACCCTTGGTTGTGTGCTTATTTATTTATGTGTGTTTTTTTTTTTTTTTTAGTTTTATGTGTTTTCTCTGAGTTTATTTATTTTTTCTTTTTTTCCTTAATTATTTTAAAATTTTAAAATTTTCTTTACTTTCCTTTTTATGAAGTTCTCTCTGATCAACAAACGCATTCACTTTTCTAAAAATGAAAAACCTACCTCCTATTATTTTTTTTGAATTCTTATGAAAGTTGTGGTTGACTTCTCTAAAAATAGTCAAAGGAAGAAAACTCATTATTTTGTCTCTCTATCTCTCTTCTTAAAGAGGTTATTTTACTTTTGATTCAAAATCTTCATCATATTATAAATTAGATCTTGAAACTGATCTTTTTTCATCTTCCTACATTTTATTTATCGCATAAGAATCTTCTGCAAGTAATTGAATCTACCTCATAATTTTCTTAATCAAGTAGTTTGTTTTGTCAATAGGATGGATTTACTTTTATTTTTAAGATTTCAGAAAGGTAGCATATTCAAAAAAAAAGTGGCCAATGATGCCAAAAATAAAAGATGCATAATGATGCCAAATTGAAAAAAAAGGATCACAAAATGTATCAAAAATAAAAAAGATGCACATTGCGCCAACCAATTATTAAGAGGCATAAAATGAGCCCACAAAATATAATGCTTACCATTCTTGTATTTCTTAAAGCTTAAAGAAAACTGTTGATATTTTTAATATTTGCGTTTGAGAATCATGATTCCTGATTCAATAATTCGTGCGTTAATCTTCTATTAGATATATTTTATAGATGGCATTTTGGAAAATTAGTGTTTCTTTCTCTAATTTGTTCCTTAATTTAGATATTGGAATAAAAAGCTTTTGAGCTTTTAAAAGAACTTGAGTTTGGATTATCAAATTCTGAATTTCTAACCTTTTCTGAGCTATGTGTTTTCAATACAATCTTTCTAAGTTTTTGAATAAAATTGAGAGATAACTTTCTTATTTTAAGAATATTTGAATTTGTCTTCACTTGATCAAGAATCATTTTTTATTTTTTAATCATTTTTTTTATTGTCCTGATTGTTTGTGCCCCTTCTCTTTTTGATAATATCAAAGGGGAGAATGTGATTATATTTTTATTTTTATTTGCATTTGAATTTATTTTAAAATAATAATAATAAAAATTCTTCCTATGGATATTCTAGTGAGGGGGAGATTAGGAGAAAATATTTTTAGTTTTATAAATTCAATCAGTAATATTTGTCATCACCAAAAAGGGGGAGATTGTTACAACTCGAGTTTATGAGTTCATATTTTTTTATGATAACAAATATTATGGTTCACTTTTCGCTATCTATCTGTACTTAAATTCTTTGTTTATTTGTGTGTACACTAACTTTTCAGGACTACGATGCACCACTCAAGGCTCAAGATTTGGGAGAACTATTTTACTTATAATTCTCACTGATGTAATTTTTTATTCATGTCATAAAGGGGTGCTTGCTTGCTTTGCAAACCTTGCACACACACATTTGTGAATTTTTTTGTCTGATTTAGAGTTTACTATTTTTGGTCACATCAACCAGGATGATCCGTATATCGTTCTGGATGATCTGTAAAAAAAAAAAAAATTACCCTAATTAGCGCATCTTAGCCATGGCGGCCATCATATCACATCATCTTGGATGATTTTCTATCGGCCAGGATGATAGGCCAAAATAGAAAGAATCAGCCGCCAGATCTATTTAAGAATTAGTAAGTTTTGGACAACGTCCAGGGTATTGTCTAGGGCATCATCCTGGATTATCTTAGATTATCCAGCATAATTTTTCCTAAATTAATATGATATTTAAGGAAAGTAATTAAAACTTGATTGGACGATCAAATCATCCTGAGCGATCACAGGATCGGCCGAGATGATATGCTGGATGATATGAACAAATTTCTTATGATCGTCCCGAATCATCCTGGCTGATTAGGCTTAAATTGCACTGATCTTATAGGATGATATTTATATCATCCTTGACGATAAAGTCGGTAAGTTGAAATTAATGAGCTTGTTTTGAGCTCCTCTAATTAAACTTTGACAAGGCACTTGATATGTGTATTTGGCAGCCATTATAGCTTCATTCTTTTGGAGGAAACTTGAAGAGATAGCTTGAAAGGGAGAGAGGAAAGGGTGGAGTTTGAGAGAGGGAGAAGATCCTTGGAGGGAGTTTCAAGGGAGTATGGAGGGGGATTCCACATGATTGCTCCAGTGAGCTTGCACCTTAATACCATCAGATTTAAGGCTTATTTTGAGGGAAGTTCTGGAAAGAAGAAGATCTCTTTGGTGTCAAAGGACACAGCTACTCCGCAGCACCGAGGAAGGTGGAAGTGATTTTGTAATGGCTTCTCCACCTAGCTGTAGAGGCTAAAGGAGTGACACTGAGTTTAGTGCAATACTCGGAGGGTGCCTCCGAGGAGTAGACGTAGGCCAAGGTTTGACCGAACCACTATTAATCTACTGTGTTCTTTCCTTTAATTTTTTTGCTTTTAATTTTTGCACTCTTTTGTGGTGAATTATTTTTGTTTTAGTTAGTGCTTATATCGTAAAAAGTTTTTAAAATACCAATTCACCTCTCTCTTAATTAGTCTTGGGCTAGTTCATGAGGGCCTAACATCCCTAACGAACTTTCATTTATATCGCTGGAAGATAGAAGTGGAGGCATTGTTACACTTGGAGATAACGTCACTAGGAAAGTGATTAGATCAGGTATGATTGGCAACTTGTAAATTTTTTTCATTTAAAATGTGCTACTTATAGAAGGCTTAAAGCATAATATGTTGAGTATTAGCCAGCTATATTATAAAGTATATATTATAATTTTTTTCCTACTAGCTACATATTAAGTCTAAATGATAATGATGTTTTGCATAGTTTAAGGATAAATAATATTTATATGCAAGATTTAAATTATATTAAAACTTCTAATGCTTTTTGTTTGAAAACCTATTCTGATAAATCATGATTATGGCATAGGAGACTTTGTCACCCTAACATGAAAAACATTAGGAAAATTATCCAAAAAGAATTGGTTAGAGGTATACCAATACTAAACTTTACTAAGGATCACCTTAACGATGCTTGTCAATTAGGAAAATAGGTGAAGTTATCTTTTCAGTCTAATAAGGATCATTGAACTAGTAAACCTTTGGAGATTATATATATATATATATATATATATATATATATATATATATATATATATATATATATATATATATATATATATATATATATCTTTTTTGACCAGTTGGAATTGTAAGTCAAGAAGGAAAGGTATACAGATTTATGATTATAGATGATTTTTCAAGATTCACTTGGGTTAAATTCTTATATCATAAGAGTGAATAATTTAAGGAGTTTAGAGATTTTTCAACTTATATTTAGAGGAAACTAGGATGTGAGATTTTAACAATCCAAAGTGATCATGCCGGTGAATTTGAAAATGAAGAATTTAAGGTTTTTGTAAATAGAAAGGAATTAATCATAATTTTTCTGCACCTAGAACCTCACAGCAGAATGGGGTAGTTGAAACAAAGAATAGAATATTAATAGAAGTTGCTCGGGCCATGTTGGCAGAATATTCACTTCCTAAATATTTTTGGGTTGAAGCGATTAGCACTGCATCTTATATTCTGACTAGGATGAACATCAGATCAAAATTAAAATAAAATACCCTATGAGCTTCATAAGGGAAGAACACCTAATTTATCACATTTGTATGTTTTTAGATGTAAGGTGTTCATTCATAATAATAGAAAATCCACCATAGAAAAATTTAATCCAAAATCAGATGAAGGACTTTTTCTTAGATACTCTAGAGTTTGAAAATATTTAGAGTATTTAACAAAAGAACTTTAGTAATTGAAGAGACCAAACATGTTATATTTGATGAATCTGAAATTTTGATAGAGCCAAATTTGGAAGAGCAGGAAATGAAAAATTAACATCTGAAGGATTAAGAAAGTTAATTTGGAAGAAAATTTGGAGTTAGAAAATTGTTGCGTAGAGATTTAAGATTTTCTAAAATCCACTATAAGGAATTAATTTTAGGTGAACCTAGTGAGAGAGTTAGGACTAGGAATGGACTAAGCAAATAAGTTGATCATTCTACCTTTATTTCAATAATAGAACCCACAAATATAAATCAAGCACTTTCGAATGAATTTTAGATTTTAACAATACAAGAAGAATTAAATCAATTTATAAGAAATGAAGTTTGGGAATTAATTGGAAGGAAAAGGATCAAAGAATAGTTGGAACTAAGTGGATATTCAAGAACAAAATGAATGACTCGGGAGTTATTGTTAGAAATAAGGCTAGATTGGTGGCTAAGGAGTATAATCAGATTGAAGGGATTGATTTGGAGGAGACTTTTGCTCCTATT
Organism: Dendrobium nobile; assembly: GCA_022539455.1. Classification (NCBI taxonomy): domain Eukaryota; kingdom Viridiplantae; phylum Streptophyta; class Magnoliopsida; order Asparagales; family Orchidaceae; genus Dendrobium; species Dendrobium nobile. The sequence goes on along the minus strand of CM039718.1, from coordinate 34,263,762 downwards.
ATGAGACTTGAAGCAATAAGGGTTTTATTAGCCTTTACCAATTTTAGAGGATTCAAATTATTTCAAATAGAAGTTAAAAGTGAAAGTTCGTTAGGGATGTTAGGCCCTTATGAACTATCCCAAGGCTAAACAAGGGAGGGGGTGTGAATTGGTATTTTAAAAATCATTAAAGCAAAGATAAAAACTTCAAACCAAAATCACCACGATGAAAATCAAAGTGCAAAAAATTAAATACGGAAGTAATAGAAAAAGAACACAAGGATTTATAGTGGTTCGATCGACTCGACCTACGTCCACTCCCCGGAGGCACCCTCCGAGTATTGTACTACAAATGTGACACTCCTTTTGCTCCCACAGTAAGGCGGAGTAGCCCTTACACAAAATCCTTTTTGCCAACCCCAGCGAGGTAGAGAACCCAACTCCTTTTGCTTTCTCATGAAGCAGGTAGAGAACCTCGATCGATTGCTAAAGCTTACATCTCTCAACCTTCCAAGGACAAGGGATGATGATCGGAGAAGATGACTTGGAACCTTGCTTGGAGCAACCCTTATGAATCCCCTCACAAACTCCCCCTCATAAGTTCTTCTCTCTCTCTCTCCCTCTCTCTCCCTCTCCTCTAGGCTCTCTCTGGTCAAGATAGCAGTAAAAGATGCCCTCAAAGGTGGAGCAAGAGATCTTAAATAGAAGACCTGATTTTATATTCAGTGTTTATTTATGTTCTAAATTTGAATCAGATCCAAAAGAATCACATTTGACAGTAGTTTGAGATATCTCTTGGGTACTCAAAATGTAGGGATTTGGTATCCTAAGTTTATCTCTTCATTTGAAATAATTAGATGTTCATATTCATACTTCACAAGTTGTAAGGTTGAGAGAAAGAGTACTTCTAGTACTTGTCAATTTATAAGAAAATTTTTACCTTCTTTGTCTAGTAGAAAATAGAATTCCATAGCCCTATCTACTATTGAAGATGAATACATTACCTTAGAAAGTTATATGGCACATGTTCTTTGGTTGAAATAATAGTTGATTGACTCAGGATTTATAATAGACACAATTTCAATTTCTTGTGATAACACTAGTGCCATTTACATTTCAAAAAATCTTATTCAATATTCTAGAACCAAACATATAGACATAAGGTATCATTTCATAAGAGATCATGTATCTAAAGGAGAAATTGAACTGAACCATATTTCAATTAAAAATCAACTTGTAGATATTTTTATAAAACCACTAGCTTTTGATACCTTTAGCACATTAAGAATAAGGTTTGGTGTGATTGATCTTTATTCTTAATTAAAAGTTTTTGTAAACATAGTATGTGTCTTAGTGTGTTTTCTATTTTTGTATATTATGTTCTTATTTATGTTTGTGATTTTATGTGTTTATTTTTATGTTTTGTGTGGTTTCAAAATATTTTCACATTGGATTTCTTGTTTATGATCGATCGTGTAAATTTTTCTAAGTGTTATATTCATACTGTATGAAATTATTTTCATCAAGTACGAAATCTATAGCATTTAGATCATTATTTTGAATTGATTGCATAATGTTTTCATTTTCCAATACATATCATATTGTATGATCTCTATATCATCTCGGACGATGTGTATTCATTAGTATGTATATACCTAGATGGTTATTCAGGAAGAATCGGTTATTATAACTGATCTTATGTATGAACCACTAGTTCATATCTACGAACCATGTGTCATTTAATGCGAGTGATGAATCTAAATATCCTTAAAATGATCATAAATAACTAATCATCTCAGATGAAGACCTATTCGTCTGTATGATCGTATGGTTAAAAAGCCTGTACCAAAAGATGCCTCGTAACTTGCATGATTACGAATAGTCATTTCATTTTGAATGTATTCGTTCGTACATATGAAATTCATTTTGTCATGTACCAATCATCAATCATGCAGTACAAACCTATTTTTGTACATACGAAAGATTATTTTTCTTTAAACATGAGGGCTTTGCAATTCATTTTCATTTACTTCAATAGCCTTTTCCAATCCTTCAAATTTAATAATGGCCAATTCTAGCAAGAAAGGTAGACTCACTAAGGGACCTTCGTCCAGGGGTGGAGACGACAACTTTCTATCTAGAACTGATGAGGATTTTTTTTTTAGGTTTGTTTCATCCAAGATTAGTCCTTCTAAAATCCTACTTCAAGATGATATCCACTTCCAATTGATGCCTCTTTTTGCTACCACTCAATTTTCCTTTATCCTTACCTTGATTCATGCCTATATCAAAGAAATGTTTCACTACTTTCTAGCACACATGTCATTTAGTGAGGATGATAGTAGGATCAGATCTTTTGTTTTTTAGAAGAGGGTAGAAAAACTAAGGAAGAATTGGGAACCTTTTTGAATTTAAGAACTCAAGGAGTTGGTGCCCATACTTTGACTTCTACGTCTGATTTTAACTAGATTGAAATAAATAAAGTTATTAGAGGAATTGAACAAGTATGTCATTTGCCTAGGTTCTATTCCTTAAACCAAAATGCAAGGGTCCTTCAGCATGTTCTTAGAACCTCTATTATTCTTAAAGAAGGTGACTACATTAACATTACTCCTCTTCTATCCATTTTCACTTACATTATCCTGGCTGGTCAACCTATAGATGAAGCACAAATTATTATTGACTATATTCATGGCCTTTCTGAAATTGGACATGTCTCTCACAAGAGGAAGAAAAATATTGCTTTAGGACACCTAATGACCTATATCCTTGAGAAGAAGTACAATCTTGTTCATCATGATCATCTACTTTAATTTCCTATCTACTTCACTGATACTTCATTTCGAGCACTTTTTGAAAGAGATGATAATACAAGTGAGGATTCTGAGCGAGAAGGGGGAGCACCTGCACATACACCTACGCCTGCTCATGGACCTGAGTTTTAGGAGATGGTCCAACGCCTTGACCGACTAGAGAGTCAATTTGATTAGTGCTTTGATCATATTTTGACACACCTAAAATAGCAGGATACACAATACCAGCAAGACATGGGCTGTATTTGAGGTCAGTTTGACTTGATGAACACTAATATGCCTTTGATGAATAGCTATTTTTCTATCTTCAACCAGCAACCTCCTCCAGATATGGGCTCCTCGGATTTATAGATGTACTTCTTAAGTATTGTCATTGCCAGTCCTTTGTTCTAATTTTTTTGTTCTTGTTGTTATGTTATCTTGTTTTTGAGTGTTATGCATTGATATCAGTTTGTATCAATTTTTTTTACATCAATAAAAAATTTAAAAAGTGTTATAATATGAACTGCATTATAAAAATTAATATCATTAGGAAATCTAATTTTTCAAAAATCTAAGTTAATTTATAACTCGATCAAGTTAAGTTTATCGATCTCATGTTCTTTTTAGGCATATATAATTTTAATATTATTATTACAATTTTAATATCTTAATATTTACTATTTCTCTTTTTAATATAATTATCTTTGTACTTAGAGAATTTTGAGTTTTTAGATTATTGATTTTTTGGATATATCGATTAAAAAATTGAGAATTGTACAAGTCTACAAAAATTGAAAGAATGCACAATGGTTTGCAAATTGAAAAGAGGCATAAAATTAGCCCAAATAGAAAACGATGCATAAAGTGTGACACAAATATTTGAAAAAATGCACAATATGGCCAAATAAGTGTATTGAAAATGTTCTTTCCTCTTTATATTTTAATCTTCAATTTCAAATCAATCTAATGTTCAATTATATTTTCTATTAGAATTTGACTTTAATTAATCTTCATTTCATCACTTTTATAATAATTCCCCTCATCTGTTTATCTAGATTATTTCATGACATTAATATATTTAGATTGTCTATGTTATATTTTAATTTAAATATTATGAATCTTTATTTTTCTCTAATAAATATTAATCTTGTTATTGTAATTATAATTCAATCTCTTTTAAGATCAATTATAAAAGGTTTCTCATATGACTTTTACCATTTTTTTGTTTTTTCTTCTTCATTCCTTTTGTTATCAAAAAAGGGGAGAAATATTATTTTTTTGTTTATTTGCCTTTGATTTTTAGTGTTTGTTAGAGTTTATTTAATTTTGTATTTTTCTGTTTGAAGTGTTTTTTGTGACTGGTTATGACGGGAGTGTTTTGTAGTTTTATGAAAAATAAAAAGAAATATAGATTTATACTTAATAGAAAATCCCTTATATTCACATGCTTATTCATTTAGGGGGAGTTAAGGAGAAATTTAAGATTTTCAATTTAATTCAAATAATAATTATTTTGTCATCATAAAAAAGGGAGAGATTGTTTAGATGGTTGCTACTTAGTTTTGCATATTTAATATTCTTGCAACTTGTATATTGTTGATGATTTCAAATATTATTACTTTGATTTTTATTTCTCCTAACATATTTTAGAAGAGTTATTTTTCTCTTATGTGTACAAACGTTTTAGGGAAATCATACTCCAGATTGTTGAAGAATTCAAATTAAGATAAATTTAGCGTTTATTATAATTGAAGTCTGTATTTTCCATTTTATTGAGAATAAGAGAATGCGATTATAATTGAGTAATTGAGCACACACACACAAGGGGAGAGTTTAAAATTTATATTTTTTAAACTGTCGTGTTATTTTTCTTGATGAGCAGTTGAACGAACAGAAATGAAAATTTTTTTTTCTAAGTATGGATCATATAGGATGATCCTAGCTTAATACAAGGATGAACATCTCGGGTCTATTCTTGCACGAAGATCATACGGGATGATCCTAGCTTCATATAAGAATGAACATCTTGGGATTATTCTTGCATGAAGATCATACATGGCAATCCTAGTTTTATACATGGACGAAAGTCTTGCCTTTCTTCTCGCACGAATATCATACAGGGCGATCCCAGTTTCTATATTTTCATGTATAAAATATAGAAACTAGAATTGGTAAGACTTTCGTCTATGTATAAAACTAGGATTGCCATGTATGATCTTCATGCAAGAATAATCCCAAGATGTTCATTCTTCTATGTATAAAACTAGCTTAATACAAGGATGAACGTCTCAGGTCTATTCTCGCCAAAAAAAAATTTTTGTAAGTATGAATTATATGGGACGATTCCAGTTTCGTAAAAGGATGAATGTCTCTGGTCCATTCTCGCTCATTTCATCTCAACATTTCATACAGATGAATTTTGAAATTTTTTAACAGTTCATCCAGGACAAACTTGGTTCTTACCGGATAATGATCAATTATTAAATGATTTCATCCCAATTCATAATAGGTTCATATCCAATAGTATTTGAACTATTAGTATGTACGAACATACTATCGTTTATGCTCAAAATTGAAAAATTCAAATTTCTATACAGTTTTTTTTGTCTTTTGTATAAAAGCTCAATTAAAAACTAATGTCAATATAATCTTTTTAATCTTTGCTTTATGATTTTTTAAGTGGAATTGAATAAGAGAGTGTGAGAGAGTGTTTGAGAGAGATTTCTTGCTAGTAGTGTGTGAAGGGTTCACAAGGTTACTCAAAGGTAAGCATCTCGGTGTGATTTGTGTTTTGTAGAGAGAGTTGCTATTTGCATGTTTCATATTCTTGTAACTTATATTATTTTGATGATTTCAAATATTATTGTTTTTATATATCTCCTAACACTTTTTGAAAGTTTTATTTTTTGCTCTAGTGTGTACTAACATTTCAGGAAAATCAACTCCAAGCGATAAAGACTTCAAACTATTCATTTGTAAATCATTTTTTACATGAAAGGGAGTGATTGTAATTGAGTGAAAAAATCACAACATACTCTTAGGGGACAATTTTTTGTGAATTGATCGTACGGGACGAACCATGTTCATACGGGACGATCATGTCAATTAGCCCCTCAGAAGAGCACTGGTTTGAATGGGCGAGGATAAAATTTTCTAAGTCCTAATCATCCAGAACAAATTTAATATTCGTCCCGGGATGAAACTCTCGGGATTCTCACTCGCAATGTTCGTCCAAATGAAAAATAAGGTTCGTACATGGACGAAACTCTCTGTATGAGTTCGTACAGGATGAAATTAATTTTCGTATCAGGATGAAACACTCTGTATGAGTTCCTACAGGACGAAATTTATTTTCATCTCTAGACGAAACTCTCTGTTTAAAATCATCCCAGGAAGAAACTTGTATGTCCCAGGTCGAACTGAACCGACTTAAGTCAGTTGGTTACGTCCTGAAGAATTTTTGGAAACCGACCTATGAAATAACCGTTTCGTACCGGACGAACATAGTTCGTACGGGACGATGAGCGTTTACGAACATAGTTTGTACCAATTTACATTAGCTTCGTTTCCAGCACTTTAAGTAAAATCGTCCAGGATGATCCACGATCATACGGGACGATCCACTGCGTACAGAATTGAAAACTTGCAGTTTTTGGGCGGTTTTGCTTGTCTTTTGTATATATAGTCCAAATTAGACTACTACCCATTCTTTTTGCCATTTGAACTTCGTGCCTATTGAAAGAAAAGTTAAGGAGAGAGTGTGAGAGAGCATTCAAAGGAAGATTCCTACTACTGGAGCGTGAAGGCTTCACTTATTGTTTAAAGGTAAGAATCTCTACTTATGAATTGGGATTACTTCACTCTTTTCTTACTTCTTTCTAGATTTCTTGTGAGAAGATCTGTCAAGGAGATCCGATTCTCTACCGATAGTTGGAGAGTATGAACAGCTGAAGGGTTCTCTGCCCACATTTGGAGAGTATGAACAGCCGAAGGGTTCTCTGCCCACACTAGGAGAGTGTGAAAGGATGAAGGATTCTCTGCCCACACTAGGAGAGTGTGAAAGGACGGATGGTTCTCTGCCAACACTAGGGATTGTGTAAAAGGACGACGGTTCTCTGCCGCACCCGGTAGTGGTGAAAAGAGTGTTTGTAAAGGCTTCTCCGCCTTGCTGTGGGTGCAAAAGGAGAGACACTATTGGTATTAGTGCAATACTCAGAGGGTGCCTCTGGGGAGTGAATATAGGTCTGGTTTAGACCGAACCACTATAAATCTTGTGTCGTTTACTTTACTGCTTTTTATTTTCCGCATTTTTCTTTTGTTTTAAAAATTTTGTTGTTGAAAAATTTTTCTATACAAATTTCATTAAAAGTTTAATTTCGGTACAACTAAAATTTAAAAAGAAGGTTAAGTTTTAAAATACCAATTCACCCGCTCTTGGTAGCCTTGGGACATTAACTTAGGTTTAACAATCAATTCACTAGACTCAACAAGTGGTATCAGAGCTTCATTTCAAAATCATAAGTTTAAACTACTTTTTGATTAACGTAGATGTCTACATTTGGAAACTGAAATACACCTGAGGGTTACTCTATTAGTAGACCTTCACTGTTTGACAATATACCTTTCAATTTTTGGAAAACACACATGTCTACTTTCTTACAGTCACTTGATTATCGTATGTGGATCCTAGTCCAGGAAGGTTATTCAAAACCAACTAGATTAGTTGAAGGAGTTAGGGTAGAAACACCTCTTGCAGATTGGACTATAGAAGAACGTGACATAGCTCAACTAAATGCCAAATGTTTAAATAGCTTCTTTTGTGCTTTAAAATCTGAAGACTACATGCGGGTTTCCACTTGCAAAAGTGGAAAGGACATATGGGATAGACTTTGTATAGCTTATGAGGGGACAAATAAGGTTAAGCAATCAAGACTTAATATCTTGTTACATGATTATGAGTTATTTCGCATGAAACCAAATGAATCTATTTCTAATATGTACATAAGATTCACACAAATTGTCACTTCTTTGCATGCACTTGGTAGGGAATTAACTAATGTTGAAATGGTTAATAAGATTCTTTGTTGTTCACCTACTGCTTATGATGCTAAAATTACTACAATTATAGAGTCTAAAGATCTAAATATTTATTCTATTGACAATCTTCTTAGTTCACTCATTGCTTACGAGTAAGGGGTTAGTCAAAGAAAGATTGATGCAGGTGAACCACAAAAGGAGAAAAATATAGCACTAAAAGTGGAAGAGTCTGAGAGTGAACACTCAGAACCTGAGGATGAAGATGATATTGCACTAATGATTAGACAATTCAGAAGCTTTCTGAAGAGGAAGCAAAAGAGATGCCAACAATGGAATAGAGGTAAGTTTAACAGAAATGGTAAGGTTTCTAATGAAGTAATTTGTTATAAATGCAGGAAACTAGGTCATATCAAGACTGATTTCCCAAAACTCAAAGCCACTCCTAGCAAGGAGAAGGTAGAGGAGAAATCAATTATAAAGAAGGGCAAGACGAAGTTTCAAAGAGCTTTTTGGGCGGACTCAACTTCAGATTCATCAGAGACTGAAAAGGAAGAAGAAGTCAACAATCTTTGCTTGATGGCAGATATCATAGATCAATTAGATCAAGAAGAGGTATGTGACTTAAGTTATAATGAATTATTTGAAGTTTTTGAACACAAGCATGATGCATATAGGAAAATGAAAAAGATGCATGCTAGTGTAAGTCTAGAATTGGAAGAACTTAAGAAAGAACATGAAATCCTTAGGAAAGATCATGCTTTAATAGATGACAACCACATGAAATTACTTAATGAATATGATGATCTGAATAAAAATCATGAGATTTTAAAATCATCCTATGCAGATCCTGAAAAAGATTTTAAAATATTTAAGGATCATATCGAATCAATTATACAAATCGAATCTTGGAAGATATGACTTCATTTTTTAAATTGAAAATAAGAGCTCTTGAGGATAATAAGATCCCCCCCAAACTTGAAGATTTTATAAATCCTAAATATTATCCTAAATATATGGAATCTCTTAGAAGACAAACAAATGGTATAAAACTTAGGAGTACTTTTCCTAATGTCAAATGTAATAATTGTGGATTATTTGGACATATAGCTCACACCTGTACTTTGAAGATGAAATCTAATTTGGTGTGGAGACCTAAAATGCATAAACCTAGACATATCATACATGCATCTGATTTTAAATTGATTAAAGGTGAACCCAAACTTATTTGGGTTCCCAGGTCTAACATTTGATATTTTTGCAGGATTGCTCTCACACAAGACCTTGTGGGAGCATATGGTACCTGGAAAGCGGATGTTCAAAACATATGACTAGAGATACTGCTCAATTCATAACGCTGGAAGCCAAGAGTGGAGGCAAGGTTACACTTGGAGATAATACCATAAAGAAAGTGGTTGGATCAGGTATGATTAGAAATTTGAAAAACTTTTTTATAGACAATGTGTTATTGGTTGAAGGCTGAAAACATAATTTGTTAAGTATAAGTCAGCTATGTGATAAGGGTTATAGTGTAAAATTTTTACCTACTAGCTGCATATTATGCCTAAATGGGAAAGATGTTTTAAATGGAAAAAGGGTAAACAATGTTTATATGCTAGATTTAAATTGTATTCAATCTCCTACTGCTTTTTATTTGAAAACTGTTTCTGATGAATCATGGCTTTGGCATAGGAGACTTTGTCATTCTAGCATGAAAAACCTTAGGAGAATTACCCAAAAGAACTTAGTGAGAGGTATACCAAAACTAGACTTTACTAAGGATCACCTTTGTGATGCATGTCAATTAAGAAAATAAGTTAAGTCCTCATTTAAGTCCAATAAGGATTTTAGGACTAGTAAACCATTGAAAATTTTACATATGGATCTTTTTGGACCAGTAGGAACTATAAGTCTAGGAGGGAAGATATATGGATTTGTTATAGTGGATGATTTCTCAAGATTCACTTGGGTTAGATTTCTAATTCATAAGAGTGAATCATTTGAGAAATTTAAAAATTTTTTGACTTGGATTCAAAGAAAATTAGGGTGTGAAATAATTTCTATACAAAGTGATCATGGAAGAGAATTTGAAAATGAAAGATTTGAAAATTTTTATAAAGAAAAAGGAATTGATCACAATTTTTCTGCACCGAGAACCCCTCAATAAAATGGGGTAGTCGAAAGGAAAAATAGAACATTAATAGAAGTGGCCCGAGCAATGTTAGCAGAATACATTGCATTAGGAAGTTGTGTGGCACAAGTACTTTGGTTAAAACAATAAGTGATTGATTTAGGATTAACTATAGGCACTATTCCAATTTATTGTGATAATACTAGTGCTATTTGCATTTTCAAAAATCCTATTCAACATCCAAGAACAAAACACGTTGACATAAGGCATCATTTCATAAGGGATCATGTATCCAAGGGAGAAATTGAACTTATCCATGTTTCAACTGAAAATCAACTTGCAGACATTTTTACACAACCTTTAGCCTTTGATACTTTCAGTACATTAAGAACAAAGCTTGGTGTAATTGATTTAAATGTTAAAATAAAAATATTTTTGCAACATTGATGTTTTTATTTTCGTAGTTTATGTTTTTATGATTTTCTTTTTGTGATTTTTGTTTGTTTTTGAGTGATTTTTATTTATAGTCTGTACATTTGTCATTGTTTATTGTGTTTTGTGTGTTCTTTTAGTTTTCTTTGACAAAAATACAAAAATTCAAAAATTTGTGTTAATCGTCCGGGACAAAAATTTTTCGTATAGGACGATGTGTGTAAAATGTCAATCTACGTGATTTCAAACCGTCTTAAGAGCAGTTTTTAATGTAGTTCGTCTGTACGATCCTCACGATTGTCCGGGACGAATTTTTTTTTTAAACGACGGGACGATTGAATACAGTAGTTGAACGTATAAAACAGTTTTTATTATGAACTTCGTCCGTATGAACCTTTGGTTCGTTCAGACGAACAGATGTCAGTTCATAGCGGGCGACAGTTTTCAACTGCCATTAAAACAAATTAACTTTTGATCATTTGTATGAACACGTGTTCGTCTGTACGATCGTCTTGGTCAAAAGTCTGTATGAAAGGACGCTTCATAAATTGTGTGATTACAAAAAGCTGTTATATTTTAAACTCACTCGTTCGTCCATATGAAATATTTTCGTACGGGGATGAATCAAATTCGTACGGGATGAACCAAAATTTTTTCTGGTACAAACAGTCATTTTTCTTTAAATTGACGGCAATTTTTTACTGAACAGTCACTCTCACACATCTCTTTCAAATCTTTCTTCTTTTCAAATCCTTCAATGGCAAGTTCTAGCAAACTCCAAAAGACTTTGGCTAAGGGCCCTCCTAGGAATACATCTGAAAACTTCCTATCTAGAGCCAATGAAGAATCTTTTCCTAGGTTTGTCTCTGCAAAAATTACTCCATCTAGAGTTCTCCTACAGGATCATTTAACCTAGAAGGTAATGCACTTGTTTGCCCATACTCAATTTGGTTTGATCTTAATTTTAGAACACTTCTACAATAAAGAAACCTTCCACTATTTTCTAGCAAACATGTCATTCAACTCCGACCACTCTGTTATCAGTTCTTTTGTTTTCAAAAAGAAAGTTGAAATCACCAAAGATGACTTTGGTATTTTTCTAAACTTAAGGACTGAAGGCTTAAGAGCACACACTTTAACAAACTCAAGTTTTGACAGGACTGAAGTCAATAGGGTGATTAGAGATAGGAGAATTAATGATCATTTGCCTAAAGTTTTAACCTTAGTGCGTGATGCCCGTATCATTCAGCATGTGTTAAGAACTTCCATTAACCCTACAGCTGGTGTAGAATCAACATCACTCCTCTTCTTTCCACTGTTACCTACTTGATTATGACTAGACAACCTATAGATGAGGCTCAACTCTTAATTGACTACATTTATAGTCTCTTTGAAATAGGTCATGTTGATCACAAAAGGAAGAAGAAGATAGCCCTAGGACATCTGATTGCTTATATTCTGGAGAAGAAGTATAATTTAACTCATCCTGAATAAGACTTTGAAGAACCGCTCTACTACAACGATGCATCCTTTAGAGCTATCTTTAATAAGGACGAGCCCAGTAGAACTCATGTAGTTCTAAGTGAAACAGAAGAAGAAGCCGGACCTTCACATGCTGCTGGACCAAATTATGAGGATTTGGTTCAAAGGTTTGAAAATTTAGAGGCTCATTTGATCAAAGATTTGATCAAATTGAAACTCATCTGCAGCAGCAAGATTTTCAGCATAATCAGGATATGGGATATATGTGTGAATAAATAAATGCCATTAAAACCAACATGTTCACGATCAGTAGTTACTTCATCTTTTCTGGTGCAGCACCACCTCCTCCTCCAGATCAGGGTCTATCTAAGTGATTTGTTCAGTGTTTGTTCTATGTTTGTTCAGTGTTTGCTCTATGTCTGTTCTGTACTTCAGTATTGTTCTTATGTTAGAGATTTCTTTTTGTGTGTTATCTTTCCATATTTTAGTTGTGTATTATTGATATCATGAGTTTAAATTGTAATAGTTTTTATCCGATATCAATATAAGTTTCAATATTTTATTATTAAATGTTTTAGAAATGTGTGTTAGATTTTATGACATTCATTTTATTTTAATCTTAATAGTGCTTTCTTTAACTTGTAAATTTAAATTAATTTCATTAGAAAATATAATTTTTCAAAATTTAAGACATGCTTATGACTTGATATTCTTAGATTTTTCAATTCCATGTCTCTTATTTAGACTACATTATCTTGGTATTATTATTGTAATTTAGATGTTTTCTTATTTTGTATTTCTTTCTTCAATTAGTATTTATGCACTTAGCAAAATTTGAAATTTTAGATTATTGATTTTGGAAAGAATTCAAATACTCTTGAAAAATTGTACAAATGTACAAAAATCAAAAGAAGTGTGCAAAAAATTTGCAATGATAAAAAGAGGCACAAAATAAGCCCAAATCAAAAAGATGCATAAAAATGTGCTGGTATAAAAGTAGAAAAAGATGCGCAAAGCGCAACATGTGGTAATTACTTCTTTCCAAACTCTTTTAATATCTTAATTCAGGTTGATCTAATGTTCATTCATAATTTATATTGAAATTTGAAACATAAAATTTTTTATTCATCCTTAGTGCAATGATTCTCTTTATCTTCATGTCTAAATTGGCACATGCCCTTGAAAAACTCTTTTTATTTACTAAGTTATATCACTTCTTAAATTATATGAAATTTCATGTCTTTCTAATGTTTTTCAATTTTTATTTGCATACATTATTTCAATCACTTTCAAGATTAAAACATCAAATGAATTTCATATTTCTGCTTATATTTCTAACATTCTTTTCTTCTTCACCTTTTGATGTTGTCAAAAAGGGGGAGAAATTCTTTGTTTGTTGCATGTTGCGTATGTTTTTGCACTGTTTGATTTTCGTAGTGTTTGATTTCGTATGTGTTGTTTTTGTGATTTTTGATAGTTTTCCTTATTTTGCCTTCAATGTTATTTTTAGTTTTATAAAATTTTTGAAAAACAAAATTTTTTTTCAAATGCCTCCATATTTTCATGAGTTCATCAATTCAGGGGGAGTTTAGGAGATCTTAGAATTTGAAACCCTACAAACAATAATTATTTTGCCATCATCAAAAAGGGGGAGATTGTAGAGAGAGTTGCTATTTGCATGTTTCATATTCTTGCAACTTATATTATTTTGATAATTTCAAATATTATTATTTTTATATATCTCCTAACACTTTTTGAAAGTTTTATTTTTTGCTCTAGTGTGTACTAACATTTCAGGAAAATCAACTACAAGCGATAAAGACTTCAAACTATTCATTTGTAAATCATTTTTTTACATGAAAGGAGTGATTATAATTGAGTGAAAAAATCACAACACACTCTTAGGGGACATTTTTTTGTGAATTGATCGTACGGGACGAACCATGTTCGTACGGGACGATCATGTCAATTAGCCCCTCAGAAGAGCACTGGTTTGAACGGGCGAGGATAAAATTTTCTAAGTCCTAATCGTCCAGGACGAATTTAATATTTTTCCCGGGACGAAACTCTCTGGATTCTCACTCGCAATGTTCGTCCAGACAAAAAATAAGGTTCGTACCGGGACAAAACTCTCTGTATGCGTTCGTACAGGACGAAATTAAGTTTTGTACTGGGATGAAACTCTCTGTATGAGTTCGTACAGGAAAAAATTTATTTTAATCCCTAGATGAAACTCTCTGTTTAAAATTGTCCCAGGACGAAACTTGTTCGTCTCAGGATGAACTGAACCGACTTAAGTCAGTTGGCTACGTCCTGAAAAATTTTTGGAAACCGACCTATGAAATAACCGTTTCGTACCAGACAAACATAGTTCGTACGGGATGATGAGCGTGTACGAACATAGTACGTACCAATTTACATTAGGTTCATTTCCAGCACTTTAAGTAAAATCATCCAGGATGATCCACGATCGTACGGGATGATCCACTGCGTACAGAATTAAAAACTTGCAGTTTTTAGGCGGTTTTTCTTGTCTTTTGTATATATAGTCCAAATTAGACTGCCACCCAATCTTTTTGCCTTTTGATCTTCATGCCTATTGAAAGAAAAGTCAAAGAGAGAGTGTGAGAGAGCATTCAAAGGAAGATTCCTACCACTGGAGCATGAAGGCTTCACTTATTGTTTAAAGGTAAGAATCTCTACTTGTGAATTGGGATTACTTCACTCTTTTCTTCCTTCTATGTAGATTTCTTGGGAGAAGATCTGTCAAGGAGATCCGGTTCTCTGCCGACACTTAGAGAGTGTAAACAGCTGAAGGGTTCTCTGCCCACACTTGGAGAGTGTGAACAGCCGAAGGGTTCTCTGCCCACACTAGGAGAGTGTGAAAGGATGAAGGATTCTCTGCCCACACTAGGAGAGTGTGAAAGGACGGACGGTTCTCTGCCAACATTGGGGATTATGTAAAAGGACGACGGTTCTCTGCCGCACCGGGTAGTGGTGAAAAGTGTGTTTGTAAAGGCTTCTCCACCTTGCTGTGGGTGCAAAAGGAGAGACACTATTGGTATTAGTGTAATACTCAGAGGGTGCCTCTGGGGAGGGATGTAGGTCTGGTTTAGACCGAACCACTATAAATCTTGTGTCGTTTACTTTACTACTTTTTATTTTCCGCATTTTTCTTTTATTTTACAAATATTGTGGTTGAAAAAAATTTTTATAAAAATTTCATTAAAAGTTTAATTTCGATACAACTAAAATTTAAAAGGAGGGTTAAGTTTTAAAATACCAATTCACCCCCCCTCTTGGTAGCCTTGGGACATTAACTTAGGTTTAACAACCTATTCACTAGACTCAACATGTTTTTCACTCTTGCTCTTATTTTTCTTGATTACTCATGAGAAGATCTTTGAAGAAGATATAGTTCTCTGCCAACACTTAAAGAGTGTGAACAACTGACAGTTCTTTGCCGACACTTTGAGGGTGTGAAAGGATAACGGTTCTCTGCCAACACTTGGAGAGTGTGAACAGCTGAAGGTACTCTGCCTATACTTAGAGGGTGCAAAAGGATGAAGGTACTCTTCCTACACTTAAAGCGTATGAAAGGATGATAGTTCTCTACCTATACTTGGAGAGTGTGAACATTCGAAGGTATTTTACCTCACTTCGAGGGTGTGAAAGGACGAAGGTTCTCTTCCTATACTTGGAGGGTGTGAAAGGAAGATGTTTCTCTATAGTACTGGGGATTGGTGGAAGAGAGTTTTTGTAAAGGCTTCTCCACCTTGCTGTGAGGACAAAAGGAGAGTCACTTTTGGTAATAGTGTAATACATGAAGAGGGAGTTTTCAGGGAGTGGATGTAGGTCATATTTGACCGTACCACTATAAATCTTTGTGTCATTTAAATT
This sequence comes from Dendrobium nobile, assembly GCA_022539455.1. Classification (NCBI taxonomy): domain Eukaryota; kingdom Viridiplantae; phylum Streptophyta; class Magnoliopsida; order Asparagales; family Orchidaceae; genus Dendrobium; species Dendrobium nobile. Next base: position 34,248,009 of record CM039718.1, on the reverse strand, counting down.
TCTACTGCATACTTATTGCCATTTTAATTTTGTGGTTGAAAATTTTGCTTTCAAACAACCTCAATTAACTTGCTACAAATCATTAACTTGTTTCAAATTTTAAAATCCAAGAGAATTTTTAAAATTACTAATTCACCCCCCTCTTAGTTAGCCTTGGGACATAAGCTTAGGTTTAACAACCTATTCAAGATTCAATACCACCACCTTTCGATGAATCACTGTTGACCTCATTTTTGTATGAGGTCATTAGGGACCAATCAAGATCAATCTTAACCCTACATCAATCCATCCTCTAGACCCTAGGATCTATTTGATCCATAGGATTCTTCCAGACCTCAGATATTAGGATTTTTCTAGACTTCAGATCTTAGGATCTATTCAAGATCCTAGGACCCTTCTAGATTCAGACCCTATGATCTTCTCAGGCCTTAGGATTTACTATAGATTCTAGGACTTCTAGACTCCAGACTCAAGGATTTTCTCAGACTCTAGGATCCTTCTAGATTCTTGGCTTCAGGATCTATTCAGACCCTAGAACCCTTCTAAAGTCTAGCCCCTAGAGTTCTTCTAGATTTTAGAATAGAGCTGGATTTAAAACAATTCAAACTCCTGATCAATCCTGATTTCAAATTAATATGGATTTTAGACCTATATAAGCTTATCTAGATTCATAGGCAACCAATCCCTGATCCAGACTTTGAACCATCCGTCTATCAAACCTTAATCTTATCTAATCATTTTATGATTAGCTCAAATAGTCATAAATGATTTAGATACCCCAAGTTTAAGCTTTCAAACCCAAAAATCCAGACTCAAATCCAAAGTCCAGAAGCCTGGCCCAAAAGGCATTTTCTAGGAATTTTTCAAACACTTCAAAACCCAGTCAAATGACCTCCGATTCAAAGTCTGTCATTTGCATACTGATGGGACATGTCTCTGGAGGTAACCCTCCAAATTTGAGCCCATTTTGAGGTCCCTAACCCTAGAAACTAAATCAAAATCCAAAGGCTATAAAACCTTCAAATATTTACAGCCCATGCCACTAGACCTGTCACCTAGAAGATTCTGACCTTAGAGCATTCACTAAAGCCTCTAGTCACTTTTAAACCATTAATCCAGACCTATTGAACATTAAACTATATTTTTTTGGACCCACTTTGACCCCCAATTGACTAGGGGTCAAAATGACCAAAATACCCCTATGGTGCTCAAACAGGCATTTCAAACCAAACGACCTCCAAATTTAATGCAACCACTTTCAGCAAGTTTCAAATATCAAAACAAACCTGTTGGACCCATTCCCAGGCCCTGGGTCAGCCTGGTTGACCTAAGTAGCCCTTTAAGGATCCAAACAGGTGTTTTGACCCAAATGACCTCATTGAGCCATGGAACCACTTCTATTGGCCTCCAAATGTCATTTCAAACTTGTTGAGCCAGGTCCCAGCCCCTGGGTCAACCTAGTTGACCAGATCAACTAGGATCGACCCAAATGACCTTTAATGGGCCCCATAAAGCCCATTTATCTAAATCAAACCCTACAAACCCTAGGACCACAGTTAATAGACTCTAAATGTCATTTCAAATCTGTTGAACCCATTTCCGGTCCCTGGACCCACCTGGTTGACCAAGTCAACCAATTTTGGCTTAAAGGCCCATTAAGGGCCCAATAGGCTCATTTCATCCAAATGACTTATTTAAACCCTGGAATCTCCTCTACCAGACTTCAAGTACTGTATCAAACCTGTCCAGACTAAACCCACACCCTGAGTCAACCTGGTTGACCTAGTCAACCTAGGTTGACTCAAAATTTCCTTAAGGCTCTAATGGGCTATTTTGACCCATTCAACCCATTGAATTCTTTTCAAAATTCCAAAATCAACCCCTAACATGACCTAACCATGCTTTAGGATGTTGGCCAACCAAACCCATTTAGACTTGACCAAGTTAACTCTAAAGTTGGGTCAAATCTATTTCAAGCTCCATATCAAACTCAAACTTCAAACCCTTCCCTTGGCTTTATTAATGATTCACCCTACTCAACCCTTAAGATCTCTAAGCTGCCACATCAGCAGTCTACTTGGGTGTTGACCAGTCAACCTGGTCAACAAATCCTTTTAGGGCCTTAGGAGGCTTAATCCTTTGAGTAATTTAACACTCCTTCCAATCCCCTTTGAATCAAGCTCACTCAACCAGCACCCAACGTTGCCTCCTATGCCACCTCAAGCCTCCCTTGACCTGTTGACTGGTTAACATAATCAAACCAAGGGTCTAAAACTTTCCAAAAACCCATAATCAGCCCCTAAGCCATACCTCCTTGACCTAGGCTGCCCTAGGCTAGTCCGTTAAAGCCCTAAAGCTCTCTAATAACCTCCCTAATCAAACCCAGCCCTTGGTTTAGCCTTAAATGGCAGTGGTCCCCCCCACCTCCCAAAGCTAACCATTGGTTGGAGGGCCTTTTCCAGCCTTTCTCCCTACCACCTGACGGCTTGGGACACTTGTCCCTCATCAGGGAGAGGCCCCTGATGCATCCCAGCCATCCATTTTGCCTTGGTACATTTGAATAGGGGAAAACGCCCTAATGAGCCCCCATTCAATCCACAGTATTCTCTCACCCATCTAGAGCTCCTCCAGCCGAACTCTTTGTTCGTTCGAGCTCTACTGGGCCTCATCTACATTCCCACTATAAAATCCAAGTGGTTGCACGTCACCGGCGACGAGTTCTCCGACGAGTCCACCACCTAGTTCATCCCAGCCTTATATCGATCGTCTGACGGGATTTGGGCCATCCTTTTGATTTGCAGGATCTAATATCCGCCGCCTGATCCCCTTTCATAGAGATCAAACGACGGGATCTCATTCCCGCCGTCGAATCGGATCAAGATAGATCCAACGGCTCTGCCGTATTGCTGACATGGTTAAGTGGCTAACCACGCTCCAACACGTGGCTCGTGTAGACAGCGCCGCGTGTGAGACGCAGCGCACCGCCGCCGTTCACACGTTTTGGCCCCGCAAATCAGAGCCCGCCACTTGACCCGCTGGCACCGCCGTTTGGTTTAATGATTTTAAAATTAATTTTAATTAATTTTAAAATTAGAAAACTTAATTAAATTATAATAATTTCATTATTAAGGTGAAAATTTATTATAATATATCAAATTTTTTAGAAAATTAAGATCTTTAATTTAAAATTATATTTAATTTAAAATATTATATATATTTTCAACTATTTTGATTATTGAATATTACATATTTTAAATTAATAATTAACTATATATATATATATATATTTGATTAAAATATCTTAAATAATTCAAAACTATATTTTAAAATATATTTTTAAAACTTAAGAAATACATTTATTATTAAATGTAATATAAAAATTATTTTAAATGTCAATTATTTTTTTAAATTACTTTAAATTCATTTAATTAACTTAAATCTTCAAAATTTGGTAGATATTCTTTTTTAAATCATAAAAATATGAATATTACATCAAACTTTTCAGAAAATTAATAATTTTGATTTAAAATTATTTTCAAGATCTAAAACATTATTTATTTTGATTAATTTAAGTTATTTGAATGTCTCTAATATTTAATTATTATTTTATTGAATATTATATTAAATATTTTAAAAATAAAAAATTATTTTTCAAATAACTTTAAGGTCAGTGGGTCTCTCAACCCCTAAAATTTTATTTTAAAAATATTTTTAATTATTTTATTTTAAAATATATATATTTACATATATATGTATTTATATAGTTATATATTTTTTTAAAATCTACTTTAAAATTATATACATTTAAACCCTTAAGAGTTTGAGAGATCCCCTTTGGAATTTTAAGCATGGGTTGAATACATGAATGGAATTTATGGGGAATTGATTAGTTAATAATTGCATGTTAATTATTCACTAATCATGTTTTTAGTCATCTTAATTAATGTTAGTCTTTGCATGCTTAGGAAACACACACATGCACTTAGCCTAGGTTCTCCAAGATTTAAGGATTTGAATGTGTTTGTGCATGTTTTCTTATATGTTGTCCAAGGGTTAGTTAAAACATTGATTCAAACCTATTAAACCTAGTGACATATTTAAGGACAATAATTAAGGACCTATACTTAGAAAACTTAGAGAAATTTTAGAAATTAAGATATTAATCCTTTTGACTTGAAACTTTGAACATTTGAACTTAGTGATATGTACAGCCATTAAAAAAAATTTCACTGATTTTTGAAGTCATTAAGCCTCTTAAAAAATTTTCTTAAGTTTAAACCATAATTAAGCCCTTAAGACTTCTAAAAATTGTAATAAATACAATTTAAACCCAAAAAAAATATGCATAAGACCTCTAACTGACCATATTTGAATCCTTAAGCAATGAAAATTAAAAGCCAATTGATTTGACATCAAATTAAACCTTAATGTAATTTTAAGTGAAATTCAATCTTTAATTAATTTAATTAATTAATAATAATTTAAAATTATAATAAATTCCCAAACACTTGGGAATCTCTCCTTAGCTAATTCCTGACCTTTGGAGTTGATTTCAAGGAGTTGGGAACTCGTTTTGGAGTAAAATTGCAAAAAGGCCCTCTAATTAAACAATTTTAGAAATTCATTAAATACCTCAAACTTCAAACCTTCATAACTAATTCAAGAAAAATCCAAATCAGTCAAACTAACTTGCATTCAACTCATAATAATGTCTAATATTTATTAGAAATATTAAAATTAAAGAAAAACAATAAATTCAAATAGTCAACGGTTTGGTCAACTTTAGGTCAAAATCTATTCAAAACTTTAAACCTTTGTAATAAAATGTAGAAAAATCCAATTTCGGTGTTCTTACTGTCTAACTGATTATATTAAGGTCTAATTTTTAATAAAATGCTAACTTTCCAGAAAACACTCTTAATCAAAAAGTCAACTTTTAACCCTTTAATTAAATGATTAAATATTCCAAAATTCGTAAAACTCAAAATCGCTCTAAAACTCTAAAAAAATGTTATTTTAATGTTTAAAACACTCAACAAATCTTTTAAAACACAACAACCATCCTAAAGATGAAGTTTATTGGCTGGACTACTCCGGGCTGCAGGGCTAAGTGTCCTAAAGAGGCTGGTTCCTCGAGCCTGGTGGAACAACGCCACGAATGGATTTTAAGGGATGTTAAACCTTAAAATAGATTAATCATTAATTATTTAACCTTTTAAAATCCCTAATTCAATTATATTAATTTGGTTTATCGGCTGGACTACTCTGGGCTGCCAGGCTAAGTATCCTAAAGAGGCTGGTTCCTCGATCCTTGTGGCACAACTCCATGAATCAATTAATGGCAAACTTAAATTAATCAACCATTAAAATCTACAACCAAACACTTTTAATTAAAATTTATTAACTTTCAAGCTTTAATTAAATCAAAACACTTAATTATATCGGGTTCCACTAGGTAACCGAGGCCTACGAGGCTATTTGCTTTGCCCCAAGGAAGGTGAAATAAACTTCACGGCCTCGTTGTGAAACAAAGGTGGTTTCCAACAAATAACTAAGAGTTAATTCTAAAATTTATTCAAAGTCATTAATATTTAAATTTTAATTAAATATCCCTTAAACCTTTCAACTAATCAAATTTTAGGTAACCTTAATCTAATAATCCTATTTAGGTTATATCAAAACCACTCAACCTACCTCACACACTATAGATGGTTTGCTAGGATCTCCAACTCTAGTTTTAGGATAGGCCGGTGTTTTACTTTCTGCAGTTGTGTGCCAAGTTTTCGAGCTTTTACTGCATGTTGTTTAATAGTGTAGAATTGTTGTATTTGCTTACTTACTTCCTGCACTCTGTGATTGATTGTGAGTTAGATTTATCCCTAGGTTAGGGACGAATTATACTTGTGCAATCTTATGCAGGTGGCTATGCTTATATAAGGAGCTGAAATTAAAGGGGGCAATTAATAAAAAAAATCATATACTCTTTACACAGGTGCTTCAGAAGATGCTTAACACCCCCTTTAAATAATAAGAGCATGGCCAAGTGTGGCTAAAAATTGCATTTCAAATTTCTTATAATAACTACTTAGGATTGTTTATATAACTTCTGATTATTAGGATAACCCTACAGGATCGAGTCTAGATTTTTTTATTCGAATTAATATAAATTTAATTTGATAAGGTTGTAAATTCTTTAAAATGACTTGAGATTGGGATATGAATATCCAATTTGAATTCCAAAGAGGTCAAGACATCCCTAAAGGGGAGAGTGTTCCTCCATTTGGAAGTCAAATTAGGATACCTTTCAAATATCCAAAGAGGGAAGATAACACCCGTTCAAGGGGGAGTTTCTTTCCATTTGGATATCTGGAACCGACGAATCAAGATGTTTCTGAGAAGAAGAAGAAATGGACCATGAGAAGAATCTCAAATCTCAAAGTCATTTGAAACTAAGATTAGAAATCCGGGTTGTTGTCAGTGGTGCCCGGCCACTTTAATTTTCTACAAAATTCTGTGATGTAATAATAAGTGGCACTTACCATATGGACATTCAATTTGATATATTTAATTTGATTGAATTATTTAAATTGATTGCGCATTAGAGATGCCTGTTTTTCTAGTCTTTTTACTTGCATGTCGTATTTTATTTAGCCTGGAATCCTAACTTAGGCTCTTAGGGGTTTGTTAAAAATTCTCCTACTTTAATTAAATAAAAATTTTAAGATAAGATAGAAACTCTAAGCAGTCCTAAGAAGTAAGCTCGGACTCGCCGAGGGTTTTTCATGCATTTATATTATACTTTCTCTACCTTGTTAGGCATCTCTCCTCCTGCGGGTTCTAGCAGACCACCTGGCCTATGAGGGTGCCGATCTGTCAAGGGGATGTTATACAATCTCTAGGGAAAAACCTACTTTCTAAGCCAAAAATTTTTAAACTGCTACATATCAATTTTATATTCAATCGAGTCGATTAGCATGTATCGTATTAGTAACAAATTAAAAATTGAGTCTAATATTTAATTGAATTTATTTATACATCAAATCCAACATAAGTCTAAGGGGCCAATTAGGATCTGCTCTAGATGTCGGTCCCGTTCTCAAGTACCTTTCTTAAATAACGTCCCTACCACTCAACATTAAAAGACTATACTCATATTTTAAAATCTCTTAGGTGGTTTAGCTGGCTCCCCAATCCAGGCAGGGGTAAGACAAGATTTGCACTGCATTAGCTAGGTTCGGGCTACTAATTTTAAGTACCCAATTTAGACTTAGGTTCCGAGGCTGGCTCGGGCTAGAAGACCTCAACCTCCGGGAATTGAATCCCAAATTTCTAATAAAATTGACCACTCAAATTAAAAATATCTTTCAATCAAATTCGAGCCCAACACTTAGGATAGGATGGGGTGTTTCTGAAGTAATTCAGAATCTCAAAACACCTCCCACACTTCTTCCTTCGACTCCGGAAATAAATGTTCAAATTTGAATTAATTAGTGAATGATATCCTCGCCTTTTTGAGATGATATATTGTCCCTAATATTTGGTTCCATTATAAAACTAAAATTCAAAATTAAATATTCCCAAAGATAATTAAATATTTTTCAAAACTATATATACATAAATGTATTTTTCAATCAAAACAATCACATAAAATAATATCTTTAAAAGTAGTATTAAAAGGCAGGTTTAAAATATGGTGAATAATACAGTCAAGAATCATATTAGAAAGTTTATCATAGTCATAACAATTCTCATTAAAGAAAGAATTAACTTTAACTGAATCAGAAGAAGTAGAATTCAGGATAGAGTCAACATAATCTTTACCTAACCATCTATCTTTCTAGAAGGAAATGTTACCTTCACCAAGCCCCCAAGAAATAAAGGACTCCACCTCCCATTTGACATTGCAAATCCTTTTCTAAACTTTAGAGTCCCCAAGTTTAGGAGAGATATTAGTCAAATGATTGCCCACAAAATATTTAGAAATCATAAAATTAGCTCACAGATTCTCTTTAGTGTATAGATTATACCAATGTTGAAAGGAGAAGGCCTTAGCAAGGCAATTTAAATTCTTGCAACCAAGACCACCTTCAGCTAGAACGCCTCAACACTTCTCTCAAGTAGCCCAAGTAATTTTAGAAGAAGAGGAAGTATATTTCCAAAAGAACTTGTTAATAAGCTTATGGATCTTACTGCAAATAGGATGAGTAGGAAAAATAGTTTGAAACATATAAACAGGTAAAGCACAAAGAACACTTTTGATCAGAGTCATTCTACCACCAAAATAGAGAAAATTAGAGTCCCAAGATAAGAGCTTATTCTGAACAGAAAATAAAAAAGTTTGTTTTCTACCTTTAAACATGTCTTATTTCTTTTTGTTAGTAGAGATTGTAATAATTTAGCTGATATGTTTGTTAACTTTTCTCTTTTTTTTTTTTTTTTTTTTGGGATGATGTTAGCAGTATTTATATTCCTCCTTCCTTTATTTCATTCTTTAAGGAGGAATGTGCTGGGTGTTTTTAGGATTGTTTTTCTTCATGATTAATAAAATTTTGCCTAGTGTATTTCTTAAAAAAAAGAAATTTTTGATTAAATTTCTACTTTATAAACAAATATGTCTGGAGAAAATTTTGACATTTCTTCATAACTTTAGGAGAAATAATATTTGAATTCTTTTATTAATTCTATCATTTATAAATTATGAAATCATATGAGGGTTCTGTTAAGTGCCAAAATTATTTCTTTTAAATTTTTAATATAAGATTTATTCTTGTCTTCAAGTTTTGGTTGTGCATATCTAACTTGAGAATAATCTAGATCATTTAAAGTTTCTAAACATTGTTTGTTAAAGACTTTAAGATCTACAAAAAAAAGAGACTATTAGACTCTAGATTATTTGATATGACTAAATAAATTTCATCATCATTGAAATGAACATAGAGTAACAAAGCCTACACCTGATATTAATATTAACATACGATATTTCTTATCCCATAGGTATTTGAATTGTTGAGCTTCACCACTAGTCCAGTTTACCTTGCTTAGAAAAAAATTTTATATAGTTTGAATACCAGTAAAAGAGAACTTATATTATGTCACCCATAAATAGATCATTAAGGGTTACATAGATTTTAATGGTTTTATAAATAGAAAGTACAAAGATATTAGCTTTGGTGTTTGTGTTTAAGGGAATTGAGGTTTTCACCTATAACCTTTTCACTTTGAGAGAGTGGAGTAAGGGTAATATTTTCCATATAATTTTTTTTAATCCTCTCTATAGAAGATGGATCTCAATTAGCTTCCCTAGTGTGTTGGACCCAGCCGTCATCACTATCAACTTCTAAAAAAATTTCAAACTTTGTCTGCTTTACACTATTGTGACATTCTTCATCCTATGGCTTTTTATCTATAGTACAAGATTCTTCCTCTGAGTAAGATTCAAAATTGATAAGTATTATAAATGCATCTAGATCATTGAGTCTTTCTATCACATTTTTATGTAGGAAGGGTAGGTGTCCAACGCACATCATTGTTTAGATAAAAATGCTTTGCATTCCCTTTTCCTTCTCTTTATTTTCTTTTGTTTCTTCTTCAACAAGTTTGAGATATTTAGAGAAGACACCTTGCAATTTTAGATAGATAGTATGAAGCATCTTCTATATACAATTTCATGGATTAAAAATGGCTACAAGTCACCTTTAGTATAGTGTTCTCTTACCTTGAGAGAGTATTTGAGACACTTATGAAGGGTGGAAGAAACTCTTATATACTTATGTAATAAGGGATTACCGAAAATTATTTTAAAAGAGCCCTTGAAATTTAATATATGAAATATGACTTCAATTCCTACCTATTTTTAAAAGAAAGGTAGTTGAACCTAAATCCTTCTCCTCCTTTTTTGTTTAACCCTCGTAACATCATCGTACCATAATTGAGTTTATGAAATAACACCCTAAGGTATGCAAGAGTTTTAAGAGCCAGAATATTGTTCGATGGACTCATATCAATAAGGATGCAAGGTAATCTTAAATTTTCTATGTTCAAATATATATATATATATAATTAGCGATTATAATCTACAGTTCCTAACAATAACTCATCATCTGAGAATGTTACTTTTGGATATTCTTTGCAAATAAAAGTTTCTTTATATTGCATTGATGCCAACTATGATATACAAATCATTAGATTGAGCAAAGATTTGAATAAAGACTCTCACTTTTTTTTTGGAAAAAACCAAAGCATCTCAGATACTTAGTTTTGCAGGCAAATTTGTGAGATGTGCTAATATATTATAATCCACTTTGGAAATATTGGGATTAGTTACATCTTAACATGGTTGAACCGGTACTATGGTTTTTGTATTATTTTCCACTTATTTTCCCTTGTTAGATATGGATGTTGATGGTGGTAACACCTTACCATATTATAGATTTACTAAGATTATCACTTCTGAGTAAGTGACAGTTGAATCCTCTGATTCAAAATATTCATTTATTTTTAATGCTTCATCTGATTAAGTATCAAAATATAATTTTTGTATAGATAGGATCACCCTTAATATCAATGATAGGGAAATCAATATCAGAGGAACATTGAAGAGATTCTTTTATTTTATCAAATTTTATTTTTGATTATTTAGATTTAGTATTTAATGCACTATTTATGTTATCACTTGTTTCATCATCACCTGAGATAGATAAAATGTACAATGAATCATTCTTCATTACTTTCATAATCCCTAGAGGGATGAAATAGAAATTATATAATGTAAGAGGAACAAGATATTTTGATTTCCCATTTGAAAAAGTTATAACTTTAGTTTTCACACTATTGTTTTATATTTGTGTTCCTATTTTTGAATGGTTGAAAATTGATGAGCTTGCGCTTTCTTAATTTCTTTAACAAGAATCATATTCTAAGATACTTCTCTTGACTTACTGAGCTAATTGGAAGTGGATTATGCACTCCTTGAGATACAAAAAATTGGAAGTAGATTCTACACTACTTGAGATACTTTTCTAAATGAATCATAGAGTTTCTTTAGAGTTTTCTTGGAAGATTGAGATAAAATTAGGTTTAGGGAGAATGAATTCTTACTTAAATTTTTTTAAGATTCTCTTAATATCCCTATTATAAAAGAATAACTCTTATTGTTCAATGATTCAAATCTCTCACTTTCTTCATCACGGGTGAGCTAGAAATGAGGTCTAAATTATGTATTAGAGGGTCTATTATACTACTTATATTGTGAAGGATGAATTAAATTTTTGTATTTTATTTGTATTAGTTCTTTCCCTTTATCTTTTGCAGACATTGATCTGAACTTATTTTCTAGCACTTTCTAAGGCTTTACCTCTTTGGCTTTAATAGAAGATTGATCATTTAAGATAGTTAATTGAGACATCTACTTTTAAAGATTATAAGCCTTAATCGATAATTTTGCAAAAAATTAATTGTAAACCCATTACATAAGAAAGGAATCTAACTGTGAATATTCTTTAATAAAATTTCTATTAAATGTTACTCTTGAAGTTGAGGTTCACATTTCATACTAATATTTCTCCATCTTAGGATATAATCAACCAAGCTTTCATCGAGTTTCTACTTTTCCACTACTAGATCTATTATTTTAACATTGTGAAGTGCATGAGCAAACTTTTTTACAAATATATATTTTAAGTCATCAAAGTTTTGTATTAACCCATTGGATACTTCAATATACTATTCAAAGTGAACGTCATATAGTCTGCTTATTTTGTGAAAATAGTAGAGCAATGGTGCCCCAACATTATAGTAGTTAGCACTGAAGTAGACTAAGTGTTAATTTGGATTTCCCATTCCATCAAAACATTTAGAGGTAGGTGGCATAAATCCTTTTATATAAGGAACTAAGTCATGTTCTTATGGGTAGGATCTAGCTCTTATAATAGATGGGGTACCCTTAGACGGTGTTAGATAAAAGTTCGTTAGGGATGTTAAGCCCTATAGAACTGGCCCAAGCTAACCAAGAGGGGGGGAGGGGGGGGGGGGTGAATTGGTATTTTAAAAATTTCTTTTTACAAAGAACAAAAATCACATAAACTAAAATCACACCACAGGAGAAATGAATGCGAAAATTAAAGCGCGGAAGCAAAAAACAAGAACAAGAAATTCATAGTGGTTCGGTCAACTCGACCTACGTCCACTCCCCGGAGGCGCCCTCTGAGTATTGCACTGCACTCGTGACTCTCCTTTAGCCCCCACAGCTAGGCGGAGAAGCCTTTACAAAGAACCTCCTTTTTGCCACCCCGGTAAGGCAGAGAACCTATCTCCTTTTGCTTCCTCCTGAAGCTGGCAGAAAACCACAACCAGATGCTGACTCCTTACCTCTGCCGACCCTTCCACGGATGAGAAACTCTAGATGAAGAAGAAGCAGAGCGATCCTTGAAGCAACCCTTGTGAATCCTCTCACAAGCTCCCCCTCATAAGATCCTCTCTCTCTCTCCCTCTCTCTCTTTCTCTCCTCAAGGCCTTCTCAGGTCAAGGCAGCAACAAAAGATTGTTCAAAACATTGAACAAGAGCTCTTAAATAGAAGAGCTTTAAAGGAGCTCTTTAATTGCAAGTTGCCGACAATATCATCTAGGCCGATATGGACATCGGCCTGGCCGATCAATACAAATCTAAGAATATCAGCCAGAGCATCGCCCTGAATGCAAACTGGACGATTTAAAATTGGCTTGATCGTACAGGCCGATATCACGATCGTCCCGGCTGATCAGTTCAAATAAGAGGAAAATCATCCAGAGCATCGCCCTAAATTCGAGCTGGCCGATAGTTATCATCCAGGAGTAACTAAGGGTTTTTGAATAGATCGTCCTGGCCGATCCTACAATCGTTCAGGATGATATGATCATATCAATCATCCTTAATTACTCCCTTGATTTCCTGATCAATTAAGACATAATTTGTGAATATCTTCTAGGCCGATTATTAAAAAATATAGTATACCTTAATTGTCTATGGAGGAAACTCCTTTTCTATTTTGAGCTTGTTGTCCAAGATGATACACGTATCGTCCAGGACGATCTGTTAATGATGGCTGCCTTATTTAAGAATATTTATTTAGACTTTCTGTTTTAAGCCTGATCGGCCAGGACGATGTAAATATCGTCCTGGCCGATGTGGGTAAAAATAGAAATTCTAAGTCTCTCAAGTGTGTGTGTGTAGGGTTACTTAACATCAATCTCTTTGAACATTACAGGTAGACTCAAGAAGAGAAAAACAAAAGTACAGACTGACTCAATCCCTAGACCTACACAATCTTGAGCTGGCTTCGTTTGTTCATCCGATCTTCGATTCCTGAAAAGTTAGAAGTAACAGGCAGTCCAAGAGAATCAATAGTGTTTGTCAATCATCAAAACATAAGTCATGAAAATAGATTTACAACATTAGAGCTACATTGACATACAATTATATCATTTTCTTTATGTCAATTATTTGTACTTTGTCCTTTTTTGACTTCACTATTCAAATTTTATTTTATATAATTACTTTTTTAGATTTATTGCAAAGTTTAATATACTCGACTAGAGTAAAATTTATAGAAGCTTTAGTAGAAGGAGCCTCTATGTTTTGTAGAGCAGCCATAGTTGCCATTAACTCTTCCATTTTCTTCTCCATTTAGTTATCTATTCATCTTTCTAACTTAACTTATTTAGTAGTCTGCTAATTAGATCAGTGATACATTCTTCATCATCATCTTCTTCCTCCATAATTTTTATATCTATTGGATTTATCTTCTTTTCTTTTGTTTTCTTACTAGGTAAACAATCATGTATCGACAATGAATATACTTTCAGTCATTTCCTCTTCTAAACCATTTAACGCCACTATTTCATCTTCTTCTAGCACATCAATTTTCTAGATGATTTCTTTAAAATAGTGCATTATTTCATCTATAGATTTTCCCAACACATTATCTGGGTTAACCTAGAAGTATTCCTTCTTTGAACAAGATTCTTCTCGATCTCTACTCTACTTTCTCCTTTCTTATACTACACCTTGTTTAATGATAATAGCTAAAGTGGTAACTATTTTAGGATCTCAAACCTTCTTCTCAGAAGATAATGAGTTCGACTTAATCATACCATATCATAATAAGAAGATGATTTACTATATTAAGAATAATTTGATCAACATTTTGTGAATGATGACCAAAGGACTTACGAGAGGATTTGCTTTATTCATTTTTTTGTAATAAAGATTTTGGATGAAGAATAGTGTTATCCTTTATAAGGTACAAAACTTTATTCCTTTAATCAATAGAATGACTGTATTTATGATCAGATTGATAAGATTCTCTTAGCACTCCTTGAGGATTGCGTACAATTGCCAATTTTTAAGGTAAAAAATTGCACACATGGATTCTTTTCTTTTTAGTGGTGGCGACCTTTTCTATACACAAATCAGATTTTGCCTGAGAAGAAAGTACTCCTTTCCTAGACTTCAAGAATTCTATTTAATTTTCCATAACTATATGCACAGACATGAACTAGTCTATTTAACAAAATTTTAAATTCCCTCTTTCTTTGATAAGTATAAATAATGTTAATTTTTTATGTGTTAATTTGTAAGTAAAAATGTATTATTTTAGTTATGTTTTTGTAAAAAAATATAGGAAAGGAGAATTTTTTAAAGTTTGGTACAATGTCATGGTATTGAAAATAAGACCACCACGACACCATCATTGACATCACCTAAGCAACCAAATATGGACATGGCATCACCTAATCTCTATTTGACAATAACACTATGTCGAAGTAATCAGCATTGCAAAGCCCATCCAACTATCCTAGCATCGTAGAATCAAAGGAGTTAGCACCAGAAATCCAAGTCTCTTTTTGTACAGTGCTATGTTGCCAAATTCTAGCATTTCTAAGTCAAGAGTGTGACATGAGAACATCACAGCGCTCAACCATCAGCAGCGTCACAACCTACATATATTAAGTGGGGTTTTTATAAATTTTATATTAAAGAAAACCTAAGATTTATTTAGCGATTGAAAGAACCCTAAATAATTTTCAAAATTCTTTAGGTTACTCCACCATCCCTATCATTCTCTTAGATATAGAGACTATAAAAAGTTCCTTAGCGAGAACTTAGGGAGAAGAATTTATTATTTAGAGAATATTTTATTCTCTAATAGCATGAGATAAGGGATGAAAATGATTTGGACTTACCATAGGTGACTTATACATAACTTAATATTCTTTCATTATAATTTAAAAATTCTTTAATTTAGCTTCTTTAACTTTAACATTCTGAAGGCAATTCCCTTTTATTACTTTAATCTTCTAAACCCTACGCCTCAGACGATGATTCTTAGTCTTCACTACACCATTGGAACATGGTCCCATCTTGAATTTACTCATATAGGACAATTTAGCTAACATATCAACAGATTTTTCCAATTTGGCTTGCAGATAGCATTAGGAAAGTTAGGCGGAAGAATAACGAGGGTTTAGCAATTACATGCAAAATTTCAGATCCACCCTTAATTGGGATTTGAGAAGATTCAGCTTTTACAACTTTAGACTAATGTGCATCGATGTTAAACTAAAAAGTGTCAACTGATCCAAACTTAATTATAAAAACATCAGAAGATTGATCGTGATTGGCAATAATATTGACATTATTAGAGAATGAGATGATTAAGTTTCTATGCAACTTTTTGTATTTGACCATAATCATATATTAATCTTTAAAATTCATAAACCTTTAAGTAAGACAAAATTCTAAAGATACACTCAATAAAGTTTGCTGAATCTCTAAAGAGCTACTAAATAGAGGTTGATAAAAAATTTTTACTCTTAAATGTACGTAGCACATGCAAACATATACTAGTGTGATGCTTGGAATTGAAATTTAATGAGATGATTGATATTTTATTTGAATTTAGAATTTAAAAGAATATTGAAAATGGACTCTTATCAAAAGGCTCTCAAGTGTAAATTATGGAAAAAATGTATGAACTTGATTTAAATTTAGATTTTAATAGTGGTATCAATGAAGAGAATTTGAACATAGGAAGAAACTACATTAGAATTTTTAATCTAAAGCTTGAGTTTAAATTAAATGTAATACCTCAAATATTATATTAAATCTATAAGTTTTAAATAAAAATTAGGTTTCATTAAAGATGGAGAGAGATGTAAATACCGAGGGGTGTCACTATAAAAACCTATTGACAAATTTAATGCCCAAAATAAAAAGTTAGACAAGACTTGCATTAAATTTATATTTTGGATTTCTTTAATCAAGTCTTCATAGATAAACATTATACCATACCTAAGGTTAGACTAATGTTTCACTAATAATGTGATAAAATAATCTTTTATTCATGATTAAAATCTGCACGGAATATTGAAATTAGCTTAAAGTATAAAAGAAACATTCACGTTTCATCTCAATTATGAAATTGATCCAATGTTTAAAATTTAGGTATGAATTTCCAAAAATAGTCCTACCTTAGAGGGAAACTAATATAGGATTTTTTTTTTTTCTGTGTTGTTGACTACCTATAGGGGCAAGCCCTTATTGTTAATTATATCTCCTAAGATAATACTCTCGACTAAAGTGAAGACTAATGATTTTTGAAGTTCTATAGATCTAAAGAAATATTTGGGATAAAAAGATTTAATTTATAAACTTTAGATTTTAAATTCTCTAGTTATCCTCAAAATTTAGATATAGACTAATTTAGATTTTAAAAGAAATGAATAGAAATGTGCATAGATTAAAGAGTTGTTTAAAATCTAGACTTAAACTTGCTTGGAATGCGTTGCCAGCTAACATTCCTAATGCATAATCAATCGCCTATGATGTAATGCATGATAGTCTAAGATCTATCCTAAGAGGTAAAAGAATAGATCTTACTCTAAAACTTATGATTCAAGATAAGAAATTTTAACTTTAAGTTCAAGATAAAAGCGAGAAGACTCATTAAGTGCTCTAAATTGTATCGTACTTAATTTATCTAACTAAATTTTCTAATCACCAAAAGTTTTTAGAAATTTTGGTAGCATAAATCCTTATACCAAAAGGAAAAGTGTATCATCTTCTAAGCATAATGAGGACCCCATTACCTTGCCAATGTTGGGGATAAGTGTTTGGTTTAACATACATTACTAAAATAAAATTCTTGCATATAAGCATGTATATGTGAAGGGGTTGGTGTATATATTACCTACTATTGGACCATCCTAGATCTAGATGAGGCTTTTAAAACTTGACCAAACTGGCCAATTTAATAAGTTGAACCTCAAACCAGCTAGCCGACCTGTTAAGGTTCACTTTAAAATTGATTTTGTACAAAACTGGGGTAGAACCGCTCCAATAAGCCATTTGACCGCCGAACCACTAAATCAGTCCAAATTTTTTATAACCGATTAGTTCACCTATATTTCCATTTAGTGAATATCAGATAGTATCCTATAGCTAATATCAATTAAGAAAAAAACCACATATGTATTTGAGACATATCATATATAAGTATATGTTCCTCAGTTCTTCCTGTTCAGTATATCTTTTTCCTATCTCTATGTCTCCTACTCATTCACAAAATACATTATCTCCTATAGTTCTTCTTCTCAATCTCCATTGAATAAGAAGCATGGAAATAAGGTGGAGCTCCTACTCCCCTGCCTCCAACGAAGCTAAAAAATAAGGAAGGAGAGAAGAAAAAGAATAGAAACATAAACCATAGGAAATGGAGGTCAGATTTCTCTTTATCCTAGCATTTGTAGAATACATTTCACTTGTTATTTATTTTTTTTACTTTTCTTATTGTTTGCTTTGGAATTTTTAGTTTCCTGTTACCTCTGTCATGCACTCATGCTTCAAGTACAGATGCATTCTGAAGCCTGGATGCATAAGATCAAGAAATTGATTCTAAAGATGAAAGGTTTGACTTTTGACGCTCTTACTTTAATCTTTTTCTTTTAATAAATTATATTGTATCTAGAAATCTTTAAATTTACTCCAGTCATCTTTTCTTTTGGTTTTGGGATCTATGGAGATTGCAACACGGATCTTTATAAACAAGTTTATTCGAATGGGAAACTAGAACAAGTCTTAGTTGAAACATCCTTTTCCTTCTTTTAACTAATTTTAGTGTTTCAAAACACAAAAACATTCAAATATTGGATGCATAATATTCATGTTACTGTGCTTGAATGTCAAAAAAATTTGCAATAGTTTTTGGTGGGAGGATCAGTCTGAAAGCATTTATGATCAGTTAATTACTTTATCTAAAATTCTGCTCAGATATTCTTAGCATTTTTTTGAGTTTTTTTTTTTAATTTGCCAACAGAGGAAATTATTGAAAGAGATTCATGCATGATTGCATCCCAAATTTTCATGTCACATTGTTTATTTGACAGTCGTAAATTGCTTCATATATGATTGGATTTGGATTATAATGGATCATTTTCTATTTTTAATTGTTTGAAAAGTTTCTTATGGAGAAGAAATGATAGTTATTTTGACATTATATTTACTGATTATCTTATTTAGTTTAAAGAATAAGCTTTTAATAAAATAGGTTCTTTACATAAACACCAACTAATTAAAGAATTAATGATGTATTTGGAATTAATTTCTTTGTATGAACACCAACTACATTCAGTTCTATTGATTTCTTGTACAAACAAGAAGATGCTAAATATAGGGTCAATTCTCAAATGATAAAAAATTTTAGCTTAACACATTGTAACTATGCATGCAATTGATGTTTTCATTCCTCCCCCCATGTAATGTGGTAATATAAAATTAGTTGATTTGTCCATCCTGTATGGGAACTGGGAGACACGACATAGCCAGACCACCTAGTGTTGGAATCTTGACCTATAAGGTGTTTCTTTCAGTTTTATGTCTTTAAATTATGCATCTAAGTTTAATTACTAAATTTAATATTATTGCTAGAATTTTGAAAGCAGGTTTAGAAAATGATTAGTTTTCTTTGAAAATTTATGATAGGCTTTGAGATTCAAATCTTGAGACCAAACATCCCATTAGGAGAGTCATACCACTTTATGGAGTAGAAATAAACTTCTAGAATGGGGTTTAAAACTAATATTACAAATCCTACCTCGAATATCATAACAAGATCGAAGATAGAACTACATATGACCATGGAAGGTCAAAATGGAGT
The DNA here is from genome assembly GCA_022539455.1 of Dendrobium nobile. NCBI lineage: Eukaryota > Viridiplantae > Streptophyta > Magnoliopsida > Asparagales > Orchidaceae > Dendrobium > Dendrobium nobile. Next base: position 34,228,819 of record CM039718.1, on the reverse strand, counting down.
TTGATCTAATTTCTAGTTATGGTATTCTATGTAAACTATCATTGATCTCATACCCAAAACCTTATGAACAAATAATATGTATCCCTTAAGGGAGAAGATACCACTGTTTGGTAATAATTTGGGCATGATGATAGCGATAGTCGTTGATTGAATTTTTCTGAAGAATACTAATTTACATTTTGAACATTTCTTTTGCAAAATTAAGTATGAATTTTAATTCTAAAGTCAAACATTCCATTAGAGATGATATACCATCTCTAAAGGCAGAGGTAAATCTCTTAACAGGCTAAGATTTAGAATTATAAAATTTCTCTTAGCTATTATAGTTTAATTTAAAGGATATCCACGTATGACCCTAAGAGGGTCAAAATGGGGTTTAATCTTAAATCGGATCATAATAAATAAGAGAAAGAGATCATGAATTTCATATTCAAATTGGTGCCAACATAAATCCATTTGAAGAAAGAGAATATCATCCATTAGCCATCATATGATTATGACGATAACGATCACTATGAAGTAGATTTCCCAAAATAAATATCAAGGGGATTTTGGAATCAAATTTGAAAATCAATGTGGGTTCTAAATCTTCTACGAGTGCAAGACCTTGTTGTTAATTACATTATAGGGAGATAGAGTATCCTATGAAAACTCTTGATTAAAATTGTGATGAAGTTTTCTTAAAGATTTTCTAGGAGTGATACAAAAGGATGTGATTTTTGGAGTTTCAAAGGTGAATAAATAAAAAGGAGCACTTATTAACATAATCAAAGTAAGAAAAGTAGGGGACACTTTGAGATTCCGGAATCATTCAGAAATGTCCCAACTTAATCTAAATGTTGGGCTTTACATTTTGGATTAAAAAAATATTTAGTTTGAGTTGAACATTTTGTTAGAAATTTGGGGTTATATTCTCGGTGATTGGGGCCTTATAATCAAAAATCTACCCTAGATCCTAAATTTAAATTTGGACACTAGACTACTGTTGTTCGAACCTAACTAATGCAGTGCAAAAATCTGGACTTACCCTGGCTTGGATTAGAGAGCTAGCTAGCCACCTAGTCGATGTTAAATACTTGAATCTGGTTATTTTTTGATAGATTGATAGGGACATTTTCACTAAAGTTTTTGACAGTTGGGGCCTACATCTAGAGTTTTTCCTAAAATTTTGACCCCTTTAAGTGTGTTTCTAATGCAATACATGCTGGTCTACACCTCCAAATCATATATGCTTGAAATTTAAAATGGATTAAAAATAATTTTTTAGAAGAATAGGCTTCCCTAGGTCTAGCATCTCATCCTCGTAAGGCAGATTATCAAGACTCTACCTATAGGCGGGAAAGGGTCTAAAGCAAGGAGAGAAGAAATGTAGAAATATGCATGCGACCCCGGGGGTAATCCTTAACTAATTCCCTAGATTTTGTTATCTTTATATATTGCTTAACTCCTAAAGTTTGAAGCTTTTAATTATGAGTAGAAAAAATTTGCACACCCTTATGAGCCTCACATATACAGGCTAAGATAAAGAGTGGCATAAAAATGCAAAAAACAATTATGAAAAATAAACAATCCTATAGGCAATCAAGTCAGCACATCAAAATTATAAAAAAATTAATTAATTATTCTCCATAGGCAAACTGCCTTGCTTATTACAACTCAGGGTCTACAAAAAGTAAAAGGGCTGGGCACCACTAATAACAACCCTGATTCTAGTCCTAATAAAGACACAAGTGACTTTGAGTGGGACACTCTTTGTCTTCAATTCTTCAATTTTCTTCTCCTTGGGCTCCTTGGATCCTTTTTAGTAGGCTACCCAAATGAAAAAGACAACTATTCCTTTAAGCGAAAGGCCACCCTTTCCTCCTTAGGTTGGGAAAAAAGGTGATCTAAATTTGGACTTTAAAATAGAAAATGACTATCCCCCTAAGGGGTATCCTTTTTTCTTCAGAATCCAACCTTTGGATCTATGTATCCCAACTTAAAGTTCATCTTTCATAACACTTAACATCTCAAACAAATTACATTTGATAAAATAAAAATTCTAAACTCTCCTTCAAGATTATTCTAAGCATTTAATAAATCAAAATAAATATCCCAACTAGTTGTATATATGTGCAGAAAAAGAAATAGATACTCTGGCCATGCTCTTTTTATTATATGGGGGCTTAGCAGCTGAAACACCTGTAACAATTACATTTATAACTTATCTTTTTATGTTTAGCTCCCTTTTTATTGCCTAACATGAGCATGTCCATCTGTAGAAAACTTTGTGAACATCCAGATCATTCCTATCCTAAGGGTAATCTAGTCGCCAAACATATCAATCATCCACATAGTGCAATAAAACTAAGCAAACACACTAGGCAATTTCATCCACAATATGCAGTTAAACCACAAAAAATTTGAAACACAGTAGAAAAGCAAAACCATCTAAAGTGTGTGTTAATGGTCGTGTGGCTAGGGTAGATCCTTGGCTGGGTAATTAGTTAAAGTAAGCTAAAATTTTGAATTTTTTAAGGCTTAAGGGGAGGTTTATGTTAGAGTTCAAATATTAATATATTAAGAATTAATTCAAATATAATTTAAAAGTTAAATGATTACTACCCTTGTTTCACACCAAGGCCATGAAGTTTATTTCACCTTGCTTGGGGCTAAGCTAATAGCCTCAAAAGCCTGAGTTACTAGTAGTAATCAGGGTTAATTAAGTTAATTAAGTTAGTTAAAATTAAATGGTAGATTAATACTAAACATTTTAGTTAGTGACTGATTTTAGAAGATTGGTTAAGCATTTTAATATCCATGTTAGAGAATTCTGGAGTTTTAAGAAATTATTGGATTTTAGGAATTATCTTTATGTGCTAATTAAGGTGTTAAAAGTTAATTTTAAAATTAGAGTGAATTTTTAAGATTTCAGATTTTTAACAAATGTAGACCTTATTATGAGTTGTTAAACTAATAGGATGCTTAATTTAGAGTTTTTTATGAAACATTATGAATTTTAGAAGTTTTGACCTCATTTTGCCCTAGGGTTGGCTAAACTATTGACTTTTTGACTTTAACCAAAAATTTAGTGGTTTGACATTTTTAGAAAATATTAGATTTTAATTTGGAGCCATTAGCCCTGAGTTTGATTGAGTTACAGTTTTCTTCAATTAGTTATAAATTTTAGAAATTTGGGTATTTAGTTAATTATCTTTTTTTTAATTAGAGAAGGCTTTTAATGATTTGAACCAAATAAGTCCCAAACTCCTTAGAATCACCTCTAGATATTAGAAATGACCTAAGGAGAGATTAGCAAGTGTTTAAGGAATTTTTGGTATTTTTATTTTTTAAATTAATTAAGTATGGTTAAATATTAATTTTCGCCTATAATTAAATTATGGTTGAATTTGAAGTCAAATCAAAGGTGTTTCAATTTTCACTAATTAAGGGTTGATTTGGATCCTTATAAAGATTTTTTTGGATTTAAAAAGAATTTTTAATGAATTAATTTGAGCTCTAGGTCAATGCTAGGGAGGAATGTTTTTTGGCTCCTAATTGGTGGACTAAATGGACACAAATCCTTTGAGATTCTGACCATGAGATAATCTAATCTTAAGGAAGAAACACACTTAACATGGGCTCAAATGGATTTCTCTAATATAGCTAACCCAGATACCTAAAGTGATCTCTAAGTCACCTTTGAAAAATTATAGGGAGCTACCTTATAGTCAGATTGGGGCAAAATAAGTGGCCCTAAACTCCTTATGCTCAGAAACATCATCACACCAAAGCATAAATCCTAATTCTCATTGGAGAGATCATGACTCCAATTTGAACTTAAGGGTCAAGCCATGACCTATAAACCCAAATTGACATAAAGATTCTCTTAAATAGCTCAAACAGGGGAGGGAAAATTTGGACATGTTAGGGACATGCCCAAATTCACTCTCCCAAAGTTCCCAAGCCCTGGTGACTTTAAATTAGCAAGAAAATGAAATAATAGATAAAACATTAAGATTGAAATTAAACATTACAAAGATGCAATTAGGTCCTGGGACTATAGGGCTTTTATAGATCTCTGAGAGATCTTTCCAATGAGTCTAAGAATACCTAATTTAGTCAAGTGGATTAAGATATCAAAATTTTTAAGGTTTTCACTAATTGTTTATGAAATTAAATCCTTTGATTACCCAGCTAGCAAGAGCATTACACACAGCACCTTCTGATTGGCGGGGAAATCATTAGCAGTTGACGAGATAACGATCGGGTTAATTATAGCCATCAAATGAGAGATCAAATGATTTTGATTAAATGACCTCCAGAATCATGGGATGTAATCTAAACTATTGATCAAAATTAATGGCTAGGATTATATCTTCAACCTCCCTCACAGACTCGAAGCCGTAGAGCAATTCTGGCGTGATCCGAGCGGTCCCGCTGGTGAACTATGATGAAATTTCATAGGGAGGATCAGGAGAGTGGAAAATCCAATAGTGTAAACCTATTGGGGTGAAGGTTTCCATCACAATTGACCAGATTACCTATCAAGGGAGCTTGGGATTGAGATATTACCATAGAGAAGGCCTTAACGGATGAGCTTCTCTATCAAGAAACTTCAGGCGATGAAGGCGAGCAGGTCTCCTTTATACATTGGGATCAAAGGATGGACAGAGGTATGAATTTGAGTTGAGTGCATAATGCTTTCGTTAGAGTTCCCTCGAATGGATGGATAGATGCATCTGGGAGATTAGGGAATGAGAGAGGAATCTTGTGGGAGCTTTGGGGAATGCTTTCAAATGTCTGAATATGAATTCTGGCCACTAGAATAAGCTTCCCTATTCAACTTCTTAATGCATGCTCGGACAATTGGGATCAACTAGGCTAGACCTCTAATATATGCCAGGTGGAAGGGGACATCCTCCTAGAGTGATAGTGATCTATAATCGGTGAGCTAAGCCTTTGGAAGGCTTTGAGTCTGGCTTAAAGTAGAGGGATCAATAGAGTTCAAACACCATTGGTTCCAACCACAGCCGGCTAGGAACTTGGTCGGGTTGACCTAAAAAGGATGATGTGGTCATAGTGAGCTCAGAGTGAGCTTAGTTGGGCATGAGGGAGATCAATTGGATTGGGTGGCTCAGGTTGACTCAAACCTGCTCAGTTTGGGTTGAATTGGGCTCAAGCCAGGTCAGGCATGACCCTGGGTTTGATATGGGAAGTAGGTATGGGTTTGGTGCACCCAATGCAAGTGACAATTATGTTTGAATTGGCCTAGGTTTGAAAGTGGCTTTGGTTATTATGATTTTGGACACTTTTTGCTAGCCCAAAAGTTTACCTAAGTCAACCCAAGGCTTGGGCCAACTAGGGAAGATGTGTTTGACCTAGTGCTACCTGTGGAGGTGTTGGCTAGGTTAAATTGAGCTTAGGGTAAGAGTTAACTCAATCCTAAGTGGTTTTAGCCATTTTGGGTTAGCCTAACTCTTTACCCAAGTTAATTCAATGGCTAGGCAGGCTAAGGATGATGCACTAGGTCAAGGAGACCCAATGTCACCTTGGATTGAATTCAATTTGGCTAGGATTGAAAAAATTGCTCAAAGGGGGCCTTTCTTTGGGCACTTGGGTCAAGCCAAATGGCCAAACCAAGTGAGCCCAAGACTTGGATTCCCAAGAGCGGTCTCTTGGAGTCCTAAGGGGTAATCCCATGGGTTTAAATGGATTGAAATAGTTTTGATAAAAGGGTTTGGATGAAAGGCGGTGTATGGGAGATTCGATCAAACTTGGTTGAATTGGTCAATTAAGTTGACCTAGTACTAAAAGTTGGGTCCATTGAATTAAATTTGATCACCTAAAGCTAATGGGTGGGGTCTCAAAGTCTAAAAAGGTCATTTTGATCAAAATAACCTATTTGGGCTCTTAATGGGTCATTAGGACAAACTATGTTAACCTAGTCAAGCAAGTTAATTCAGGGTTAGAGGTTGGGTCAAATAAGTCCCAATTGAAATTTAAAAAGGATTGAGGAAGATTTTAAAGGAGAATGAAATTAAGTCAATTTGAATTTTTGGTCAAAAGTCCAAAAATCCCCTTAAAGAACTTTTTGGTTATTTTGGCCTCAAGTCAATTCTGATCCAAGGTAAATCTAGAAAAATGTAGATTAATACTTAACATATTAATATCAAAGGACTAGAGAGGATTAAAAGGTTTGGAGGGGAGTCCAAGGCCAGGTTCCACCATGTGATAGGTCTAGTGGTATGGGTCATAAATATTTGAAGGTTTTGTAACCTTTGAAACTGAATTTAGTATATGGTCTTAGAAATATCAGATTGAGCTCAAACTTGGAAGACTGACCAGAGAGACATGTCTTATCAATCTACAATTAATAGACTCTAAATCAGGGGTTAGTTGACTTGGTTTTAAAGTATTTTAAAAAGAACCAAAAAAGGCATTCAAAACCTTAGCCCTTATCCCTGGATTTTGATCTAAATGGATCCTAGTGTCTTAGAACTGGAAGGTTCCTAAGGTCTAAATGTTATGAATGGGTTAAAAGTGATGAATGGGTTCAAAGTGACCTCATACGGAAATGAGGCCAATTAATTGACCCCCAATATGTGTAGTAGAAGAAACTTCTGCTGCACATATTGGTGTTAATCAAATGACAAGTTTGAATAGGATTCTGGAAGTCCAAGGAAGGGCATCACCCAACTTTAGGTCTATAGGATGCTGATAGAAGGCTTACTCCTAATAGACATATTAAGTGGGAAACCAAGGAAGGTATCACCTAACCATAGGTCTAATGAAGGGCATCACCCAACCTTAGGTTTATAGGATGTTGATATAAGGCTTAATCCTAACAGATAGATTAACTCAAAAATAATGATAGACATAACATAACCACAGGTTTATGGAAGGGTATCACCCAAATATATGTTTACAGGATGCTGATAGAAGATGAACTCCTAATAGATAAATTAAATGGGAAACCAAGGTAGATATCACCTAATCTCAGGTCTAAGAAAGAGCATCACCCAACCTTAGGTCTACAGGATACTGATAGAAAACTTACTCCTAATAAAAAAATTAACTAGGTTGATCATGTGGGTAGGAAGCCTTCTTTACTTAGAGGATCAAAGCTAGAGGGAAGCTAGGATGGTGCCACAAAGGTCGTACTCCACCATTAGCAGATGGTCATGTGAGGAGGATGCTTGCTTCACATAGAGGACTGAAATAGGTAAACTAATATGGTGCCATAAAGAGCGTACTCCACTATTAGCGGTTGGTCATGTAGGGAGGAAGTTTTCTCCACATAGAGGACCAAAAATTGGGAAACTAGGATGGTGCCATGAAGGGCATACTCCACCACTAGCACATAGTCGTCTGGGGAGGAATCTCGCTCCACACAGATGATCAAAATAGGGAAACTAGGGTGGTGCTATGAAGGGTGTAGTCCACCACTTGTGGATGTTCATGTGGAGAGGAAGCTTGCACAACATAGAGGATCAAAACTAGAAAATTAGGATGGTGCCATGAAGGTCGTACTCCACCACTAGAGGATGGTCATGTGGGGAGGAAGCTTACTCTACATATAGAATCAAAACTAGGAAACTAGGATGGTACCATGAAGGATGTACTCCACCACTAGCAGATGGTTATGTGGGGAGGAAGCTTGCTCGAGAGAGAGCATCGAAATTGGGAAACTATGATGGTGCCACAAAGGGAATACTCCACCACTAGCAGAAGGTCATGTGGGGAGGAAGCTTTCTCTATAAAGAGGATCAAAATTGGGAAACTAGGATGGTGCCATGAAGGGCATACTCCACCACTAGCTAATGGCCATGTGGGGAGGAAGCTTGCTCCACACAAAGGACCAAAATTCCCTAGGATGGTGCCAAGATGGGCGTACTTCATCACTAGTGGATGGTAATGTAGGAAGTAATCTTTCTCCACACAGGGGATCGAAAGTGGGTAACTAAGATGGTGCCATAAAGGGTGCATTCCATCACTAGCAGATGGTCATGTGGGGAGGAAGCTTGCTTCACATAGTGGATAAAAATTGGGAAACTATGATGGTCCCATGAAGGGCATACTCCTCCTCTATCGGATGGTCATGTGTGGAGGAAGCTTGCTCCACATAGAGGACAAATATTGGGGAAATTAAGATGGTGCCATGAAGGACGTACTCCACCACTAGCGGATAGTCATGTGGGGAGGAAACTTGCTCCACACAGATGACCAAAACTAGGAAACTAGGATGGTGCCATGACGGGCATACTCCACCCCTAGTGAATGGTCATTTTGGGAGGTAGCTTGCTCCATACAGAGGACCAAAATTGGGAAACTAGGATGGTGCCACAAAGGGCATACTCAATTACTAGTTAATCTAATCTCGAGGGAAGGGAGAACCCAATCCTAGGGAGAAGATGAGTTAACTAGAATGTTGAGAAGTGTAAGAGAGCATACTACACTGATTTAAACTTACAAAAAAGAAAAATAGAAATTTTATTAATTAATAAATCGAGCTACATCAAGCATAGTATTTCTTAAAGAAATGACCATTGATAAGCAACACCGAGTGGATTCTCTGACAAAACACTAGTTGATACGAGCCTCCTTCGTAGACAGTCTCTAAAGCAAAAGTTCCTTCTCAGGTTGGTTCAAACTTCCCACCGATCTTTAAATGAGCTAAGATAGGCCTCTAAAAGGATCAAGACCAAGTATCCTAGTTGGAAGGTCCTAGGCCACACTAACTTATCATGAGCCTGAACCATCGAGGCCTTACAAAACTCTAGACTTTATTAAGATTGGAGACATTACTCTTCAAGTCCTTTGAGTTCTTCTAGGTGGAGTTTTGCATTCTACTTAGTCCTGATTTGATTTTGGACAGTACTTCTAAGCGCATGAAATTGTATCTCCAAGGGTAGTACGGCCTCAGACCCATACACTAGTGCAAATGGAGTGGATTGGGTCGGGGTTTTATAAGTGGTCCAATACGCCTAGAAAGTTTCCACCAACTGCTAAAACCATTTGCGTTTGTTATCATTAAGGGCTATTTTTAAAATTTGCACCAAGGTCTTGTTGAAGGCCTGAGCTAACCCATTAGCCCAGGGGTAATAGATTGTTGAGTATCTCTAATTAATGTTGTGTCATCTCAAAAAACTATTGATTTTCGTAGACTTAAACATGGATCTATTATCGCATATAATTTTATGAGGTACACCGAATCGATATATGATATGGTCACAAAAGAACATTAAAATTTGCTTGGATGTCACATTGTGTAAGGGAAATTCTTCCACCCACTTTGAAAAGTAATCAGTCGTTGTTAATATGAAGTGATGACCTCTCTAAGAAGGTGGGTCAATCAGCCTGATAACATCAGTGCCCCAACTTTTAGAGGGCCACAAAGCTATCGTGGGATGCAACACATTAGGAAGCTAAAGTAAAACCACACCACAGACCTGGCATTGATGACAATGTTTTGCAATATTTGTGCAATCGTCAATCATTATTGGCCAGTAGTATCCAAGTCTTTTGATTTTCAATTTCATTTTTCAACCCAATTGATTAGCACTGCATATTCCATTATGAACTTCATTAACGATCTATAAGGCTTCTCGTTTATTTAAGTAACTCAACCACATCTGATCGAACGATTGATAATAAAATGTATTGTTGATTAGTGCATATGATAGGGCACTCTTCTAAACTTGTTTAGCGAGAGACTTATCCTGGGGAAGTTTTCCCTCTTGAATTTAGTCAATCAATAATTATCTCTAGTCACCTTCTTTGTCAGTTTTCAAGGAGGCTAAAAGGATCTGAAGAGGTTTCTTGGCAATGGGCTCCAAATCCACAGGGGAAAAGGCTTTACGATTCTGAATCTCTATAGGGATGGAGTCTTCTTTCGGACATGAGATGTCCTTTGCAAGATTTGCTAAGGCATCTGCCATAGAATTAGTTCCACTAGGAACCCTATACAATATCATGACAGGAATCTGCTCAAGCAAGTGAATAATGTATTTGTCGTATTTTAAGATATTAGGATTCAAAACCTTATTGGAACTTGTAAACTAGTTGATCTCCAATTAAGAGTTACCAAAGATCTTAATCACTTTAATCCCCATAAAAAATGGAAGTTCCAAACCAATTATTAGAGCTTTATACTCGGCTTCATTGTTTGTGTAAGGCTATTATAAATGGTAGGAAAAGTGTATCATTCCCTTCTCCGACATTATAAAAATTTGGCCAATTCTAGCTTTTCCAGAGATTTTATAGATTGTTGGGATGTGTCCCATTGAGAGGATACTGCACCATCAAAATAAAACTCCCAGAAAGTATCTTCAAATTCCCTTAAAGTCATGATTTGTTCGTCAAGTAAATCATCATTCAAAGGAGAAAACACTGGCAGCAGGTGCGCCGCCAGGAAGTTGGCAATGGCCTGTCCTTTCATCGTATGTAGAGGAATGAAAGTAATCTCAAATTAGAGTAATATCATTGACCATCAAGCTAGGATTCCTGATAATGTAGGTCGGGTTATAAGATATTTCAAAGGATTAACTCTATAACTCAGACTGATCGAGTGAGAAAGCATGTAATACCTTATTTATTGGGCTACAAAAAACAAAGCAATGCGATGATTCTTGACTGGTAGGTATAAAATTTCAGTGGGAAAGAGTTTTGGGATAAGGTATTAGAGAGCATTATCTTTCCCTTTATCATTGACTTGAGCTAATAGGGAACCTAAAGACTCATCTAGGGGACAGTATTGAGGATCAAAGGTTTCCTCAAAACAGAGGCAACCAAAACTAGCAGATTAGAAAAGTATTTCTTAATACTATTGAAGGCATTTTGACACTTCTCATTCCATATTATTGCGGATCAGTGGTTTATGATTTTGATGATAGCAAACATTTTTATTTCTCTACAACTACCTTATGTACTGACATTTCAGGTTCACACGATCGGACTGCAATTTAAAATCAGCTCAAGATTGGGTAGACTAGGTCTGAGTTAGTTTGTAATCTTTTTCCTTTCTTGAGTCTGTTATATTTTGTGTGGGATCTGTTGATTTGTAACTTGGAAGATTTCCTGTTGTTCCCTATAAGATTTCTATTTTTGGTAATATCAGCCGTGATGATATTTATATCATCCTGGATGATATGTCCAAAATCAGAAACCCTAATTAGGGCATCCTCATTAAGGCAACCATCATTAGCTGATTCGCCTAGATGATACCTGTATCGGCCAGGACGATAGTCTTAATTAAGAAAGAATCAGCCACCAAAATCAGTTTAGCAATTCATTATTTTAGGAAATCGGCCAGGACGATCTTTTTATCGTCCAGGCCGATCTAACTCAATTATGCCTAAATTGATCTGGTATCTTTGGAAAACATTAATTGTTGATTGATACAATCACATCGTCCGGGACAATCGCCTGATCGGCCGGGATGATGTCCTGGACGATCTACATCAGATAGCTCAAATTCAGGGCGATGATCAGGACGATTGAAATCAATTTTAAACTAATCGGCCTGGATGATCGTGACATCAGCCAGGATGATGTAACCAATTTTCTTCTGATCATCCCAAATCATCCCAGGCTGATGAGCTGAATTTGTACTGATCAGCCAGGATGATGTAACCAATTTTCTTCTGATCGTCCCAAATCATCCCAGGCTGATGAGCTGAATTTGTACTGATCGGCCAGGATGATATACCTATCGTCCTGGCCGATAATGTCGGTAACTTGCATTAATGAGCTTGTTTTGAGCTCTTCTATTTAAGCTTTGTCACGAAACTTGTTAAGTGTATTTGGCAGCCATTGGAGCTTCATTCTTGTGGGGGAAACTTGAAGAGAAAGATTGAAACGGAGTGAGGAACAGGTGAAATCTGAGAGAGGGAGAATATCCTGTGAGGGGGGACTCAAGGGAGTGTGGAGGGGGATTCCACACAGTTGCTCTGGCATGTTTGCACCTTAATACCGTCGGATTCGAGGCTTATCTCGAGGGAAGTTCACGAAAGAAGAAGATTTCTTTGGTGTCAAAGGACCCGGCAACTCCGCCGCACCGGGGAAGGTGGAAGTGATTTTGTAAGGGCTTCTCCGCCTAGCTGTGCGGGCTAAAGGAGAGACACTTGTTTTAGTTTAATACTTGGAGGGTGCCTCTAAGGAGTGGACGTAGGTCAAGGTTTGACCGAATCACTATAAATCCGGTGTGTTCTTTTCTTATTATTACTTCCATATTTATTTCTTCCGCACTTTGATTTCTGTGGTGATTTTGGTTTGACTTTTATCTTTTATTTTAAAGTTATCCAATTCACCTCTCTCTTTATTAGTCTAGGGCCAGTTCAAAAGGGCTTAACATCCCTAACGAACTTTCTAGTGCCATCTGAGCACTTTCAAGTGGTATCAGAGCCGTTTTTAAAAAATAAGTTTTTAAAAACTTTTGAATTTTGATCCATGTCTAATTTTTTAAATCATAATATTGCGGAAGGTTATTCAATCACCAGACCTCCTTTATTTGAAATTATGTCATTTGATTTTTGGAAAACTCGTATGTCTATTTTCTTGCAATCGATTGATTTTCGCATGTGGCATATGATTTTAATTGGTTATTCATCACCGTCACGTATAGTTAATGGAATTAAATTTAATATTCCTTTTAATCAATGGAACAGGGAAGAACAACTAAATGCTCAACTGAATGCAAAATCTTTAAATTGCTTTTTCTGTGCTTTAAATTCTGAAGATTTCATGTTAGTATCCACGTGCACTTCTGGTAAAGAAGTTTGGGATAAACTACATACCATATATGAAGGCACTAGTAAAATCAAGCAATCCAAGTTGAATATGTTAATGCATGATTTTGAATTATTTTCTATGAAATCTTTTGAAACTATCCTATACATGTATACTAGATTTATCCAAATTGTAACATCATTGAATGTTTTAGGAAAAGAATTTTCAAATTTTGAGAAGTTAACTAAATTCTTTGTTGTCTACTGGATAAGTTTAATGCCAAAGTTGTTGAAATTTATGAATCAAAAGATTTGAATGATTATTATATTGATAATTTGATTGGCTTACTCATTGCCTACGAGCAAAGTTTGGGTCAAAGACTTTTGGATGCAGGTGAAATGATTGTTCTAAAAGCTGAAGATACAAAAAAAGATTGCTTAGTTGGTGATGAATGCAATGACTTGTCAAGCAAATCACAAAGCTCACCAAAGCATAATCAAAAGTGGAAAAAAGATAAAAATTGTAAGGTTGTTCATATTCTTTTTGACGTAATTTGCTTTCGATGTAGGAAACCTGGACATATGAAAAATCGGTGCCCTAATTTAAAAATTCTTCCTACTAAAGAAAAGGGTTAAGCGAAACAAACTTTAAACTGGGGAAATAATGAAAGGCAAAAAATCTTATGGGCAGATCTAGTTTATGAAGCATCGGACCAGGAGAGAGATAATGGTTAAAAGCCTTTCGTATTTTTGTGTTGTGTTTTTGTGTTTTTCTTTTTAATTTTTGTGTTTTAGTTTTGTTTATTCTTTGAAATTTTTGTTTTCATGAAAGTTTTTTCTCTGATCAACATACACATTCACTTTTCTAAAAATAAAAAATTTACTTCCTGTTTTTTCCTGAAATCTTTAGTAAGTTGTGTTTGACTTCTCTAAAACAGTCAAAGGAAGGAAACTCATGTTTTTTATTCTCAATCTCTATTTCCTAAAAGAGGTTATTCTACTTTTGATTTAAATTTTTTTTCATCTTTTAAATTGGTTTTTGAAACTAAATTTTTTATCTCCTTACATTTTATTTATCGCATAGGAATCTTTTGTAAGTTGTTGAATCTAACTCCTAATTTTCTTAATCAAGAATTTGCTTTATCAATAGGATGGGTTTACTTTTGTTCTTAACTTTTCAGAAAGGTAGCATATTTAAAAAAAAGATTGGCCATTGATGCTAAAAATAAAAGATGCGCAATGACGCCAAATAGAAAAATATACACAAAAGTGTATCAAAAATCAAAGGATGCGCAAATAGCGTCATTCAAATTGACAAGAGGCATAAAATCAGCCCACAAAATTTAATGCTTACCATTACTATACTTCTTAAAAGCTTAAGAAAACCCTTGATACTTTCGATAGTTTATTTTGAAAAACATGATTCATGATTCAATAATTCTTGCGTTAATCTTCTATTAGATATATTTTATGAAAGGAATTTTGAAAAATTAATGTTTATTTTTCTCATTTATTCCATGATTTAGATATTGAATTAAAAAGTTTTTGAGCCTTTTTAAAGAACTTCAGTTTGGATTATCAAATTCTGAATTTCTAACCTTTTCTAGGCTATGTGTTGTCAATCAAATTCTACTAAGTTTTTAATTAAAACCAAGAGGTAACTTTGTCATTTTAAGAATAATTTTTTTTTTCACTAGATCAGGGAACATTTTTTGTCTTTTTTCATTTTGTTTTTTATTTGTGCCTCCTCACTTTTTGATAATGTTAAAGGGGGAGAACGTATTGTTGAATTTGTATGTTTTTGTATCTTTGTTCTTTTTCAAAAAAATTAAAAAAAAATTTATCTCCCCTATTTTTAAAGTTTTATTCTAGTGAGGGGGAGATTAGGAGAAAATGTTTCCTATTTCCAAATTCAAATTGAAATGTTTGCCATCATAAAAAAAGGGGAGATGTTTGCGGATCAATGGTTTATGATTTTGATGATAGAAAATATTTTTATTTCTCTACGACTGTCTTATGTACTGACATTTTAGGTTCACATGATCAGACTGCAATTTGAAATCAGGTCAAGATTGGGTAGACTAGGTCTGAGTCAGTTTGTATTCTTTTTCCTTTCTTGAGTCGGTTGTATTTAGTGTGGAATCTATTGACTTGTAATTTGGAAGATTTCCTGTTGTTCCCTATAAGATTTTTATTTTTGATAATATCGACCGGGACGATATTTATATCGTCCTGGACGATATGTCTAAAATCAGAAACCTTAATTAAAGCATCCTCATTAAGGCAGCCATCATTAGCTGATCGGCTTAGACGATACCTATATCGGCTAGGACGATAGTCTCAATTCAGAAAGAATCAGCCGCCATAATCAGTTTAGGAATTCTTTGTTTTAGGAAATCGGTCAGGATGATCTTTATATCGTCCAGGCCAATCTAACTCAATTATGCCTAAATTGATCTGGTATCTTTGGAAAGCATTAATGGTTGAATGATACGATCACATCGTCCGGGATGATCGACTGATTGGCCGGAACAATGTCCTGGATGATCTACATCGGAAAGCTCGAATTCAGGGCGATGATCAGGACGATTGAAATCGGTTTTAAACTAATCGGCCTGGACGATCGTGTCATCGGCCAGGATGATGTAACTAATTTTCATTTGATCGTCCAAAATCGTCATTGGCTGATGAGCTAAATTTGTACTGATCGACCAGGATGATATATCTATCATCCTGGATGATAATGTCGACAACTTGCATTAATGAGCTTATTTTGAGCTCTTCTATTTAAGCTTTGTCAAGGCACTTGTTAAGTGTCTTTGGTAGCCATTGTAGCTTCGTTCTTGTGGGGAAAACTTGAAGAGAAAGATTGAATGGGAGTGAGGAACGGGTGAAGTCTAAGAGAGGGAGAAGATCCTGCGAGGGGGGTCTCAAGGGAGTGTGGAGGGGGATTCTACACGGTTGCTCCGACAAGCTTGCACCATAATACCGTCGGATTCAAGGCTTGTCTCGAGGGAAGTTCACAAAAAAAGAAGATCTCTTTGGTGTCAAAGGACCTGGCAACTCCGCCGCACCGGGGAAGGTGGAAGTGATTTTGTAAGGGCTTCTCCTCCTAGCTGTGGGGGCTAAAATTGAGACACTTGTTTTAGTGCAATACTTGGAGGGTGCCTCGAAGAAGTGGACGTAGGTCAAGGTTTGACCGAACCACTATAAATCTGGTGTGTTCTTTTCTTATTATTGCTTCCACATTTATTTTTTTCCGCAATTTGATTTCTGTGGTGATTTTGGTTTGAGTTTTATCTTTGGTTTTAAAGTTATCCAATTCACCTCTTTCTTTATTAGTCTTGGGCCAGTTCATAAGGGCTTCACATCCCTAACAAACTTTCTAGTGCGATTTGAGCACTTTTACATATGAATTAGTGTCCTTCTTAGCAAGTATAGAGATGGGTTGATATCTCCTAGAAAGGTTAGCGATGAACCTCTCTATGTATGCCAACCTACTTTGAAGAGACCTTAACTAAGTAAGGCTCCCACGGGGTGGCATACCTAGGATGGCTTCAATTTTGGTAGGGTCAACTTCATTCCCACGGTGTCTCACTACAAACCTTAAGAATTTCCTTGAAGTGACACCAAATGCACACTTTAAGGGATTCATTTTCAAATTGTAGCGGCATAACCATTCAGAAACAACCCTTAAGTCATGTTGGTGAGCCTCTTTAACTTTACTCTTAACTACTAAATCATCGATGTAGCACTTAACTTGATTGTGGATTAAGTCCTCAAAGGTATTTCATTGCTCACTGGTAAGTTGCTCCAGCATTTTTTAGGCCAACGGGCATTACCTTATAACAAAAGATTCCTGGGAGTTCTGAATGTAGTATTTCTCTCATGTTCTAGGGCCATCTTAATTTAGTTATAACTAGACGATCCATCCATAAAGGAGAAAATAACATGCGAAGAGGCAATATCCAACATAAGATCAGGTATAGGCATGGGAAATTTATCGTTTGGATATGCCTTATTTAGATCTCTATAGTCATCACAAATCCAAGTTTATGGACAGCTTTGTCAGCAGACAAACTTGGCATTTCATCGTATGTCCAGGCAAAGATGTCCCTAAACTCGGACAAAAGCTGAATCAAATCCTGGGACTCACCCTCACTCAGGAAGATACTAATGAAAGTGGGGCAAGGGTCATCGTCGATTCCCACAGTAATTTCCATTAACTCGTCAACAGTCGACTTAATTTCCTCTTTGAATTCAAGGGGTGCATCCTGAACTTGAAATTCATCGGGATTATCTATAGTCTCCAAATATAGCCCATCGAGGGGATCAATGGCATCAGAAGGGACATTCTGAGATTCAAGATGGTAAGTTATCATTAAATAATACTCATCGTCATCAAATGAACTAACGGTACCAAAGTCGATACCTGTTATTGGATTTTTCTTGATTTTAGTTTGCAAAATATTCTCGTGGTATCTAGCTTGACCCTTAGTCCATTGATATGGTATGGGACCTTTAGAGAAAGAATTTTTCATATAGATAGGGAAGTAGCCAAAAGGTAATTTAATTAACATATTAAAATTTGCATTCTTGAGGGTTACATCACCTTCATCCCTTGAGGTGGAGGTGCCAGAAAAAAAATTATTGACTTTCTTCACTTCACCATTTAGGTTAGGGGCCACTTTAACCTCTAACCCTATAATCCTGCCAGCCGATAGTGGGGTTAGGGAATGGGCCTCAATCCTTTTACTAAGCTTTTTGTATATAGTCAATTCAAGCTCTTCACTTTTAACTTTTACAACATCTACCTCAGGGTCACTGTCCTAATCTAAGGTGAGATCAAATTTCAGAGGAGTATTTGTATTTTGGTAGTTGAAAGGAAATGCAACTCCCCATTTTTCTGGCTTGTCATTAGAATCTGATTCCGGATCAATATATAAGGGGGTTATTCTCCTTTCCTTTGAAGTATAGCCTCGACAACACGCCTTTGGAGTCATCCTCCAACCTCTTTAAGATAATATGTTTGGAGGCCAATGGACAACGAAATCAAAGTCATCTTCACTGCTTGATTCTAAAATTTCTCAACTCTTATCTTCTTCTTTTCCTTTTTCAATTTCTTTTTCTTTTCTTTGGTTGGAACTTTATCTACCTACTTTCTCCTCAATTTTGATCTCAAGCTTAGAGCAGGATGAGGATCCTTTTGGTATGAAGTAAGCATCATCCTTGTAGATCTCGATATCTTGAATATAGAATGGTTGCAGATCACTCTTGATCACATGTTCAATGTCGTCTCATTGATACTTGACACATTACTATAGGATAGATGGAACCATTCTATATTCATGAATCTAGGGCCCACCCAAGAGCATATTGAAGGATGTCGCTGAATACATTATATGGAACTTAGCTTCAATTTTCAATTCTCTTATCTATAAAAGAAGGGTAATCGAACCTAATGTCCTCTCGCCCTTTTTATTGAAGCCATGAAGTACCAAATTGTTAGTTGAGAGCTTGTTAATATCAACTCTAAGGTATGTGAGGGTCTTTAAATTTATTACATTGATTGATGCACCTAGATCCACAAGAACTCTTGATAACTTAAAGTTTTCCACATCTATAGTGATATAGAGAGTGCGGTTTTGGTCGGCAGTTTCTAAAAACAAATCTTCATCCAAAAAAGTAACCTAAGGGAGTTCTTTGAAGTGGAGAGCTTCATCTTTTGAAGTTAAAGCCAATTGAGCTAAGTAAATTTTGGGGTCGAGAAGTGCCTTGATTAAAGTTTCCTTCATTTCTTTGAAAAGGAGAAGGGCATCGTAAATGCTCAATTTGGATGGCAACTTCCTAAGATGGGCTAATACATTATAATTAACACTAGGAACGATAGATTCAAAATATGGAGGAATTAAAGTGATGTCAGATTTGTAAGGTGAGTTTGGATTTAGATCTTCAAAGATAGATTATTTGCCTTTATTCTGAGGGGGAAGCCTAGGGAGTAAGATTTTAACGCCACGGAGTTGCAGCTACTCGATATCCTCGAGAGGGAAAACTAAGGCCATTTCTTTACTCATAATAGGCATTGGATAATCATTTCTTGAGAGGGAGTTAGAATATTAAAATTATATCATGATAGGACTTCCCTTAAAGGCAATTTCGGGGAAGTCACTTTCTAATAAGGTTTCAAATTCAACATCTCCTTAGAGGGTCGACTTAGGAGGGACGGATTGCTCAACATTTAAAGTGGCCTCACCAGAACTTTCATTTAAAATAAAAGGAGAATCAATTTGCATTTTAAAGTTATGGTTAATCATAAAGATATGGGCAGAGGAATGTTTTTTTATTAATCTTTTAACCGTTTTCCTTTGATGGGGCAAAAGTAGAAGTCAGATAATAAGAGTGGTGAAAGGGTTTTCATACTTCCATCTGCCACTCGAATGCATCTCTCATAAATACACTTCCTCTCTACAAAGTCATCTCTCTTTTCTTTATTATGTACTATATTAGTTCCTATTACTACTAGAGAGGGAAGTGGCTCAACATCATTCTAGGAAACATCTAAGTCAACCTCCCATACTAGGCCCTAGGCTATTGTAGTTAGCTGTTGAGAAAGATGGAAAAACTTATTAATCAACTTTTTAAATGTTCAATACAAAGCAATGTGCCAACCATCATCAATAGAAAGAAAAGTGTTAAGAAGGTTACCTGAGATGTTCTTGACAGAAGCATGTTCTAGATCTACTAAATACTCTTTAGAAATTATCATATTACCTGCTTAAAGTTCCTTTCTAGCCAGTCTTTAAATACAACATAATCCTCAAGTGAGTCTTCAAGCATGTGGTGGTAAGGAAAATACATGGGATCATCTTTCCTACTCTCGTCTTCTAGCCTTATAGCTTCTAGAAACTAAAAATCGGGTTTCATTGACAAACTCCTAAAGATCTTCTTCATCGACTCCCTCTTAAATGGATAAGGTTTTGCCAATCGCTCTTTAAAAGGAATGAAAGTGGTATTTTTAACAAACTGATGGGTTATTTAGAATGGTTGCTTTTGGGTGGCTATGGCGGTGGTGGAGCATTGGGTTGATTAATAATTGGCCTCTTCCTTTGTTAACTACTAAGATTGTGACCTTCTTCTCAAAAGACTTCACTAACTTAGGCCCCTTATTTTCCTCGGACTGCTCCCATAAGAATGTCATCCCAGGAGCCTCTTCCTACAGATTGCTAGCCTTATTTAGAAGTTTCTCAAAAGTTTTAATTCTGAAACCCTTCAAGAGAAAAGCAATCGAGCCGTGTATATTCTTTAGAAGGATTTCCACAGCATGTTGCTCTTGTAATTGGGGTTCACACTTCGTCGAGAGATTTTGCCACCTCAAGATGTAGTCAATTAAAGACTCTACTAGCTTTTTTTTTTTCAACGACAAGATCACCCACTGTAGTGTGCTACTACGCTCCTAAAAATCACTTTAAGAAGTGATTCTCTAGCTCATTAAAGGTTCTCACTGATCTGTTGGGTAGATCAGCATACTATTCAAAAGCAATGCCTAAAAGACTGCTAATATACTGGCTTAAAGTAGAGCATCTGACCCTTCCGCATTGCAACAACTTGCTCGGATGTGGGCCAGGTGCATTCTTTGGTTTTCAATTCCAGTAAAAATCTTAAAGGATGATGGCACAAGGCCCTTTTTTTAAATAAAAGGATGCATATTGCATTAATGCTAAAAGAAGGAAATAAGTACTAACTACTCAAAGAAAATGAAACTATCATAGTCCTTCCTAATCAAGTCCGAAAAGCTTGATGGAAGTTCTATATCTAAGAAAGATTCCCAATAAAATTCACCTAATAAAGCAGTATGGGTGTAATAATCTGCCACCTTATTACAATCCCTAGGAACAAAATTAAAAATGATATTGTTGAAGATTTCTAGAAAAAGTGACGTCCGTCCTTTGAGCTTTATTATTCTTCTCTGATCTTGTCTTAATTGAGTTTTGGATCTTGTTGATGATATTTATATTGTCTCCTTCCCTAATTATTCCTTTATAATCACTTTTCCATCCTTGAATGTGATCTCCAAATATCACAATTGATTTTAGCTCTAAAAAAGAAATATCCCAATATATCATCTTTTTTTCCATAAGCACACAACACTCTCCCTTTATAGTCTTTCTTTAGGTATTGAATTTTCAAGTTTAAACTTTTCTTAAAAATTTATAAATTATACTCCTTGGGTGATTTCAGCCACTTCTTATAGGTTATATTTATCGCTTCTGCCTAGAAATAGCTAGGAAGTGATTATCTACCTACCATGGTTCTAGTTGCTTCTACCAAGTTTCTATTCTTTCTTTTAGTAATTGCATTCGACTGAGGGATTCTAAGTACTAAAAAGTTATGATCTATTCCTTATTCCTTATAAGAAGTTGTAAATTTTTCATTCTTAAATTCGCCACCATGATCACTTTGAATGGTTAGAATTTCACAAATTAGCTTTCTCTGAATCTAATTGGGAAATGTCCTAAACTCCCCAAATTATTCACATTTTTTAGATAAAATTCTAATCCAAGCAAACCTTGAGTAATCATAAACAATCACATACCAAAGACTTTGCCTTCTAGGCTTATAGTGCTAACAGGTCTGAAGAGATCCTTGTGAAGGACTTCTAAGGGTTTGTTAGTGTTAATGTCCTTAGTTGAGTGGAAAGTGGATTTGACTTATTTTCTTAATTGATAAGCATTACACAGGTGTTCCTTGGTAAAATTGATTATGCTTTATAATAAGTCTTTTGGATAATTTTTCTAAGATTTTTCATGTTTGCATGCCACAGTCTCATATGCCATAATCATAATTATCAATAATATTTTTTGGGCAAAAAGAAGTAGCAGATTCAATACAATATAGATCAAGCATGTAAACATTATTAATTCTTTTTTCTTGCAAAATAATATTTTTATTTATGCTAATCATGTAGCTGGTAGATAAAAATTTTATGTTGAAGCTTTTATCACACAGTTGGCTAATGCTGAATAAATTATATTTCAAACCATATACCAGTAATACATTTTTAATAATAAAATTTTTTGAGTTGCCAATTATACCTGATCCAACTACTTTCCTATTGGTAGTATCTGAAAGTGTTACCTTATCTCATGGCCTGGCCTCCAACATGATGAGTCGCTTTACATCTCCAATCATATGCCTTGAACATCCATTATCTAGGTTCTACATGCTCTCACTAGACCTTCTGTGAGAGAATCCCTATAAATTCATTAAGGATTAGATTTGGGAACCCAAAAAGTATTGGTTCCACCTAATGGATTGATAAATGAAATGCTTTCATATTATACTTTAATTTTTGCAATATTAGCCTCCACACTAAATGTGTTATATACTAAATAATATAAGTATGAAATATATGTCCTAGCATGCCATAAGACAAACCACCTAACTTTTGGGAATGGATTCAATAGTCTATATTTGTTATAGTGCCTCTTCTTAGTAATAAATTATGCCTATTGTGGTGATGGGTTATAAAATTCTACAAGTTTAGGTGATGTTTTATTTTCTTTAAAAATAGTTAAATTCACTTGCGAAAATTAGTTTGCACTTTCAAGAATTGAATTTTCAAATTTTAATGCATGCTCGCTATCATCAGAATTATCTATATATGCCTTTAATTCTATAAATGAATTTTCTAAATAAACATGATATGCTTTCAAGAAATTATGTTCAGATGTTAAATCAAGATGCTACTTATTTGATGCATCAAGATCATTAAGTAAGATCTTATGATTTTTATCCAAAGTAAAGTGATCTTCTAAGGCATTTATGCTCCTTCTGCAAATTTGAAAAATCAAAATTAAGGCTAGCATATATTTTCATGAGCTTTTCTATATGTGTTAGGGATTTCTTAGAAACTTTAAATAATTCATTATAAGAAAGTTCACATACCCTATTTTGATCACAATGATCAAAATGATTATCTACCATTAAGCACAAGTTGGTTACCACCTCTTTTGTTTCTATCTTAGATGAGTATAAAGCAGAATCTACCCAGAAAGCCTTCAGAGTCTATTGCTTACTCTTTTTGAATTTAGCTTTTTCTTTACCATTCTCCTTATTTGGATGAGTTTAAGGTTTGGGTAATTAGTCCTCAAGTGACTTGGATTCCTACATTTGGAACAGATGACATCAGAAGAACTTTTAGAGTTTTTATTAGATTTACCTTTGTTACAATAATGACGTTTTTTGTTTTTTCTCTAGAAAACTTTTAAATTAACATGTCATCAGTGCTATGTCATCACCAACTTGTATTACGGAATTTCCATAATCAAGAATAATTAACTTTTAATGCTATAATTTTCTCCTTTTTTTCACACTTGCATCAATCTATCTTTAACTCACTTCTTTATCATAGATAATGAGTGATTCAAGCAAGTTATCAATCAAATAAACATATAGATCCTTGGATTCTGTAAAAGCAGTTATTTTAGAATCATGGGAACTAGATAGATAGTAAAAGTTTGTTAACTATTTCAAAATTTTTAAATTCTCTACCTAAACCATGTAGGGATGCCATAATTTGAGTGAACCTAATATACATTTTAGTAACTAACTCACTAGGTTTTATTCAAAATAGTTCATAATAATGGAGTAGAATGTTGAACCTAGATTATTTCAATTAATTAGTTCCTTTGTAGGTTATATAAAGTGTATCCAAAATTTCTTTATCAATAGTGCAAGTAGATATACACATGTAATCTTTAGATTTTAATGCATGGAAAATTTTTTAAGCATTTAGCATTTAATTCGGCTAAATCTCTATCCTCAATACTCCATTAAAAAAAAGTTAGTTCAGTTTTAACGTCATTTATAAAGCAAGAAGGTGTACAATATCCTTCTTGAACTAACATCCACATGCAATATTATATTGATTGCAACAAAGAAGACATAAAAATTTTTGAAAAGTCAATAGGAATGTTATCAAATAATGATGGTTATGTAATTGAATATTCTTCTACCGCATTATGATTTTTAAAGTTAGCCATTAATCATTTTTTAAAAGTTTTCTAAAACATAGTTTTTGAATCCTACTTTCGATACCACTTGAAATTTTGTGAAGGTTCTGAAACCTCAAACAACCACCCCAATGCTAACCAAGAGGGAAGGGGGGGGGTGAATTAGTAATTTAAAAATTTCTTTAATAATAAAAAAATTTATAACTTTTTCAATATCTAAAAAAGGACAATTTTATCACTCGATGCAAAAGTGAATTAATTTCACAATAATAAAAAGATCAAAGTTCTCAACAACATAGTTAATCACAAAAATAAAGTATATGTAAAATAATAAGAACAAACACACAAAAATTTATATTGGTTTAGTCCAACCTGACGTACGTCTATGCCTAGAGGTCCTTCTTTTAGTATTTTACTAAACATTTAGTGACTCTCCTTTAGCCCCATAGCTAGACGGAGAAGCCGTTACAAAATCTCTTCCCCCAATTATGTGTGGTAGAGGACCTTACTCTTTTAACCCTCCTGGTGAGGCAGAGAACCTAAAATCCTTTTTAACCCTCTTGATGATGGCATAAAACCTAAAATCTTCTTTCACCCTCTTAGTGAAAGAAACATACCTCAAAGTTTTTTCTCCTCCCAAGTGAAGGAAGAGTACCTTGAATCATTTTTCACTCTCCAAGTGATGGCAGAGAACTACAGCCTAGTATAGTAGAATGTCTCCTCAAAGACTCCAAAGAATCAAGGTACATACTTGAAGAAGACAAGAAAGAACCTTGCTTGGAGTAACCTTATGAATCGCTCACAACTCTCCCTCACAAAAATCTCTTCCTCTCTTATCTCCATAAGCTCTCCTAAACTCCTTCTCTATGCTTCCTCTAAATACACTTAATATCCAAAATCTATTCAACAAGTCTGAGTGAGATTTTAAATTTAGAGCCCATCAAAAAAGTTCTAAATTTCAATCTTTTATTTAAGTTTTTCTTATATGATCCTACAATATTCCTATATGATTAGTACAAATAACCTTTTAGACAATATAAATACATTGTCCTATATGATCAGTTTAATACTGGTCATCTATTATAATAAACAATAATAAATCTTTATACAATTCAACATTCAATTCATATAGTATGATATTGAGGGGTCAGCCTATACGATTAGCAAAAAAACTATGTTATTTAATATTGTATGAAGGCGATAACAAATTACCTTCCCATGCATTTCTTGGGTCATACAGTACAATCATTACCAAACACCCTATATGATTTGAACAAATAATTTAACCATAATTTTTCCCCTAATCATTGGTTCAATTTAGGCTTGTTTTTTATATATTTTACAGTATGATGCATATCATACGGTATGATTAGAACAAAATTTGAATTTTAAAATATTATTATGATTGACTACTAATTTCTTGAATATAATTGTTTGTCCTATATAATAAGGATAGAGCAGTATGATTAGTTTAATCAATCTCAATTAACCAAAGTGCCTAAAGTAATAATTTTTCAAGTTAATAGATCGCCTAGTATGATGCACATTGTACAATATGACTAGGTATGAATACTCATCTTCTTCCTAACTCACCAACTCACCCATTGAGTGTGTGTATAGGGTTACTCATCTTTAGGATCCACAAAAATACATGATTCACTCAAGAATGATAAAAAGTATATAAAGTCTAAAATTAAGTACTTTAATCCTAGTGTACCCAATGTTCTAATCAAAATTGCAAGTGAATAGTGGACCTAAAATGTTAGTAAGTAAAAATAGATATGAAATAAACTATATTATCAGGAGATAGCATAGTAAGAAATCTATTATTATTTTTTATCATCAAAATAATAAGACTTGGGTCTAGATTTGTAACAAATTTAGCACTTCTTATCAAAAAATATAAATATCACTAAAAAATTCTACTAACAATCATACCATCTTTAGTTAGAAAGATAATAAAAAGAGAAATAGGCACTACAACTGATGAAAACTATAATAAATCAAAGAAATCCTCATAAATAAGTAAATGAGTAGCTCTAGAATGGAATAAAACATGACTTGGATGCCCAAAAGAGTAAACCATATAAGTCAAAACGTCTAATACATCATGAGGCTCCTTCTGAGTCAATATGTATACACATGGATGAACTAGAACTGGAGCAATATTATTACTAAACTCTCTCAGACAATTTCAAGATAATCGACTCGCCATAAAAATAGATCTGATATATTTACTATTAGAACTCTCAATAAATAAAAAAAGTAGAATTATTATTATGCTCCCGATCGGTTTAATAGAATTCTCACATTTAGGCTCAAATTGTCAGTCAAATGCTACCTATAGACACATAGCCATCC
The DNA here is from genome assembly GCA_022539455.1 of Dendrobium nobile. Classification (NCBI taxonomy): domain Eukaryota; kingdom Viridiplantae; phylum Streptophyta; class Magnoliopsida; order Asparagales; family Orchidaceae; genus Dendrobium; species Dendrobium nobile. The sequence continues at coordinate 34,202,739 of CM039718.1, read as the reverse complement.
TATATCCCACTTGCCTATATTTGAAACACTAACCAATCACTCTATAACATTGACCAAAGTGACATCTAGTATAACTCTAGTGTATAGGTGTTGCACTAATAGAACCATAATTCACTATAGTGGCACTACTAGAGATTATTATTTACGCAATATATCTACCTTTATTGGAATCTCTAGGTTCAAATCTACTCTTTTCCAAAAAATTGACTACCATAAGTTTCAATACTTAACTAGTTGCTACTAGCAATCCACTGATACTGAGTGGCGATTATAGCCTTCTCTATCAAATGCTCTCCCTAATAGCTTAAGAAAATAAAAAATGTGAAATGATACCACTAGGTGTCAATGATTGTCTCAAAGTCCCCTTAGAAATATGTAACACTTCTATGTGTGAGTACTAACTAGCTATATAGCATATCTGGCCAAAAAATTTAACTATGTTACATACTTCATAACTGTCATGCTCCCCTAAAGCTGTAAAAAAAAAGTCCCCTACATCTACCATCATGAAGAAGGTGGTATAAACTAGAATTTAAAATCATCTGAGAAGTCCTTCTAGCTAATCATAGAACTAAATCTCCATAAAAATTTCTCTTTCAGCTGGCCCATCCACTAGCACTCATGCTTGCCATATAAATAAAAGTCTAATAGTGAGGCCTTCTTCTTGGCAGGAAAAACTATATCGTCATATCTTTTCCAACCTCTTCAACCAATCCTTTATTGCTCTGGGTTCAATAGCACCATTAAACATCAGAGGCTTCAATCTATGAAACAGCTGTATATATCTATTTACATCATCATATGTCGTAATAAAAATAGTACTATGAACCCCACCCATCATCTTTGCAATTAAATTAGAAAGCTATATTAGGACCCACTATCAGTATTATATTATATATAGGAGCTGCATGACTGCCACTCTGCTTATCTATTATATATTGATCTGGTGGATCTATAATCATGTAGAACATACAATCAAACATACATCTACAAAAAATAAATAATAATAATCACCCATTAGGACTTAAAACTATCATAATTAACTTATAGATCAGTTTTTATACCTCTATTTTTTATCACTTCAAAAACCATTACTCTGATACCACAAAATCTTGTCACTACCAAACCCGACCAGAATTGGTCCTACTTTGTTAAATTTTGATATGCGAATCTCAAGATCTAGTTTTAGAATATTTCAATTCTCATCTAATACTAATTTTAAATAAACTATAAGCTACAAAGCTACTAAAACATAAAAATACTTAAAATAAACTCATTCATAAGATTTCTTTAATTTCATCATATTGTATCTGCACTACAATACATAGCTACAAGTAGAAGCTATAAAGTTGATTAATAAACTAGCCATTGTTATACAAAATTCAAAATTTAGAAATAATTATTAACTCTTAACAATCCTGAATTGCTAATCCACAAGCATCATTCCTTTTCCATGGACTAGAAACTAAAAGAAAAACTATAATGAGCTACAAAAGCTCATCAAGCCACAAAAATTGATCTAAATTTTCAAAATTATTTTATCAAATAATTTACTGAATATTTATTTTAGTTAAATACAATCTAATAAATTAGAGTACGTAGAATTAAGTAGATGAATAATTGCAATTCATATCATAAAGCTGTTCATATCATTCCCCATACCCAAACACAATTTCAAAAGATTTTGGCCCCTTATGACCCTCTTTTGTACTTATAGAACAAAAATATGCCCATAGGCACCAGAACATTTCTTACCATCAACAGAACATGCCCTAAAGGAATAAAAACATTCCCTAAACTAGATAAAATCTCAAAGGATTCTATCCACTTATAATTTCCAAAAGATATTATTTAATAACATATGCACTTTTTTCCTCATATTACATGAATTAAAGCATTTTTTTTTAAACTATGCAAATTGTATTAATTCAGAAAAGAGAAGTTACAAGCTGAAGAAAAAAAAAACTCATCACAATCCTTCCTAATCAAGTCAACAAAACTTGATGGAAGTTCAATGTTTAAAAAAATATCCCAATAAAAGCCACTAAACATGGCAAGATAAGAAAAATAATCTGGCACCTTATTATATTCTCTAAAAACAAATTGAAAAATAACATTCTCAAAAATTTTGAAAAAAGAAATATCCAATCTTTGAGCTTTATTATTCCTGTCAGAAGCTACCTTTACCAATTCTTGAAGCATCTTCATAATATTTACATTATCACCTTCAATGATTATTCCTTTATTTGAAACCATCCACTCTTGAATATAGTATTCAATATTTAGAATAGCCTTCAACTCCAAAAAAGCTACATCCTAATAAATGAATTTACTTCCACAAGCATAAATCATTCTACCTCTATTATATCTTAAAAAACCAGCTATTCTTGCCATATTGAATTTCAACATAGCCGCATCTACATTTAATTTAATCCAACCTTCAGGTGGGGGACACCAAGCAATAGACAAGATTGAAAGTTGATTGATATCCCAGCTCTTCTCGATTAGAAATGAATGTAGATATGAAACATTGGATAAGACTTCTGTAACTATTGTTGTTGGCGAAGGAGCAAATTTTCAATGCTTTACCATGTTCTTGACTTTCAAGTTTTTATATACACCAAAAATATAAATTCTAACAAGACCATATTTTTCCCATCCAACCATCCTCAATTCCTCATAGCATTAATCAAGACTTTCAAATTAATATATATTAATACTCCATTGCCTTAAAATTTGGAAAACTTTTAAAAGTTCCATACAATATATGGAATAAGCTCCACGTCTTTAGGAACTTCACAGCCTCACGGATAGTTTATGTTGCAATGTAATTTTTTATAATTCAACCAAGCATTTGTAGGCAATGCATTATTGATAAATTTCTACCAAAAAAGATGCTCCATATTAGAAACTTTTTTTTTTTCATACACCTCATATCTTTCACATTCCCTTCTTGAATTTGACAATGATATTCATAAGGCAAAGATTTCATTGATCTACCAGATTTAGATTTTATTAAATCAATCTTATATTCTTCTACATTTGTGCTAATTGGCATATGAATATTGAGGATTTCCATATCTTCAGATAAATACAACTTCAACACCCCCCTTTTCCCTCTTCTTTCTTCATCAATAAGAAATGAAACTTTTTTATCTTCAAGCTCTGTCATATTGCACATCGCAGGCCATCTGTTCAAACTTTTATAATTCAACCACACATTAATCATAATGTTTATTTTAGTACCTGAATAAATATGCCATCTAATAATAAGTTTCAAAAAATTTGCACATTTCTTAATTATACACCATGAAGGAGAGGCATTCCTCTTAATTAAAGCATAATTGAGCATGTGGCAAAATGATATTGTTTTCTATAATGGTTGGCAAAAAAAATCTTACTAGGGAAAATACACATTTAAAAAAAAAAAATTACCAGTGATTGTAGAATATATTTTGCAACATCACTATTATTTACAGTCTATATAATTTTCTATTTAATTAAAATCATGCAAATTCCAAAAAACCCATTGTAAAATTTCTAGAAAATACTCAAAACATTCATAATCTTAGCCTCTATATTATATAAAAGGTTTGTAGTCAAAATATTATTAGTGGAAAGATATCCATATTTTTTGCTCACAAAAATAAAAATTTCATCAAAAAAATTGATAAAAACTTCATAGTTTTAAAAACTGAGATAAGTGTAATGTGACTTACCTGATCCATTTAACATTCTAAACCAGGTTGATGGTTTAAAATGACCCGGAGAATCTAAAAAATCCTCACCAAATCCTCTTCTTGTGCATTTCTCCAATCGGGTCAAAACATGTCAATCTAGATGCTGAAACTACAGGTGTCATACATGTGACCATTGTTTTATGATTGGTTAGTTTCAAATTAATTATGCATATATTTAGGTCAACCAGATTGGTTTGGTGGCAATCCAAACCATCCAACCCATTAAACTTATAGCATTTTTTAATAGCTAGAAAACCTTCAAATATATACATCTTTTTTTTTTAAAATGCCAAAGGCAACTAATTAAATAAAAAAAATGGATACAACCTAGAGAATGATAGAACAACTATCACACTCATCTTTAAGCAAAGCAAAAAAACTTGGAGGGATCTTGTTACAATAAAGATCCTCCCAAGAGAAGTCTTCTACTAATGCCAAATTAGCACAACAGTCTGCTAAACGATTACATTCTCTAGGAACAAAATGAAAAAGAAACATACCAAAGTCTTCCAAGAATGACAGATCTTCCAACTCTTCATTGTTGTGATGACCTTTATTCAACGATCTCTGAAGGTAATTGATGACGTTCTGATTATCCCCTTCAATGATAATCCTCTTAGCTTCGAATTTCCAGAACTTCTGAAACATTTTCAACACTTGAATAGCCATCAGCTCAAGCAAACCAATGTCCCAATGGACACATTTAATTCCAAAATCAAATAAGAATCTCCCTTTATTGTCTCTAAAAACTCTGGCAAGCCCGGCCTCATTGGAGTCAAGAAGTGCAGCATCAAAATGACCTTTAATCCACTCGGGTCGAGGGGGGTGCCAAGAAGAGTTGGACAGCTTACCAAAATTATTGGCTCCCCAGTGATCCGAGAGGATTACTGGGAGGATACCACATTTTGAAGAAACTACAACAACCTCAATTTCTTTGGCTGCCATAAAACCCATGCCCAATTCCTTACCTCCATGGGTAGCATCATTCCTACTCTTTCATGAATAGTAGACAGATGTGCAATACAGATTGACCAAGAAAGGATTTACGTGAGCTAACGCCTTTAACCGGTGGATACAATCAGACCAATTATTGTATCTAGGAATTGGGAAACCCCATCCCTCCAAGGTGTTGAACAACCGGACAAGAAAACTACAATTAACTGCAATATGCTCCTCATTTTCTAGAGCTGAACAGCCCCTTGAACAACCATTTGAATTGATAATTCTCCTATACCTGAGATACTCCATAGTTGGAATACCACATTGAAGCAATCTCCACCAAAAGCAATGCACTCTAGCGGACAATTTACTTAACCTGAGCCATTTCCAGTCATTTCCACTATTACAATTAGTATATTGAAAATATCTAATCAGAGCTGCTAACGATTTCCCTGAAAATTTTTTAGGTAGATCTCTGGAATCCTTCCCACATCCAATCTCCGTCTGTACAATCAACTTGATGAGTTCCAGACGAAAATACTTACTTAACTCCCCCATATTCCATACTCTATTCTGAATAAAAAAACTAAGCCTTGGAACTTCATCAACCAGGACATTAACAAATGTAGGCCAATTGACAACCATTTATATTGAATCCAGATATCTTCAAGAGGATCAATGGAATCAGCAGTAACCACATTCCATCTCAAAATAGGTTGCAAAGCCTTCATGCCATTTGAAAGAATTTTCCAGGTAACCGAGAAGTTTTTCCCCTTTGTTTCACTACAGAGAACATTCTCGTATTTAGCTCTTAAAGTCCTATACAGCAAAGAGTTGGATTCCTTAATAAATTCCCTGGCAAATTTAGATCTCAGCGGCCCCATCAATGCAACAAGACAGTGTAACCCCGCTCCTCCTTCGGCAAAGGGTTTGCAAAGCACCTCCCAAGAAATGTAGTGCATACCCGATTCATTATCTGCTTTTTCCCAGATAAAATCCCTACAGATCCTCTCCAATTTTTTCAGAATGCTGATGGGAATCAAAGCATGAGAGACATAGAAGATTGGAATAGAAAGAAAGATTGACTTCACCAGCACAATTATACCAGCTAAAGAAAAAAATTTATTGCCACAACTATTAATTCTAGCTGATACCCTCTCGAGCATGTAAAGAAAATCAGAAGAAATCACTCTACGCAAACGAATATTAATCCCCAAGTATTTCATTTCCTGCACCACTTTGAACTTTAAGATTTTTTATAAGGATTTTTTCTTTGCTCTGTTAACTGATTTCCCAAACAAAATGGCAGATTTCTGAACATTAACTAAAAGTCCTGTCCAGCTACAGTAATCCACAATGCTTTTCTTAACAACTTTCACTTGCTCAGAATTGGCTTCAGAAAATATAAGTATGTCATCGGCATAAAGGAGGTGGGAGATTCTGGGAGCCGAGGCAGCCACTTCAATTCCAAGGTTATTCCCAATTTGGTGCAAATTATTAGATAACAATTGGGAACATAAAATGAACAAGTAGGGGGAGAGTGGACATCCCTGTCTGAACCCACTCATAGCCTCAATCCACTTAGATTGGATCCCATTGAATAAAATAGAGAACCTTGGATACGTAACACATTCCATGATCAAATTAGAAAAAACCTTAGGAAACCCAAAGTAATGAAGAATATTTTCCAAGGACCTCCAAGACATACAATCATATGCTTGTTCCATATCAATTTTCACAGCCATCAATCCTTTTTTTGATTTAGAAAATCTGAACTTATGAACAATTTCTTTCACCAAAAGGATATGTTCCGATAAAGATCTACCTTTAAGAAATGCATCTTGGTTTTCCGAAATCAAATCATTGATAACAAAATTATGTCTATTTAAAGGAAGTTTAGAAATGATTTTGTAAATAGACAAGCATAAACTAATAGGACGAAATTGAGAAGAATCAACCGGATTTTGCACCTTGGGAATAAGGACAATCAATGTTTCTTTCCACTTCTCATTCATTTTGCCTGTAGAGATGAACTGAAATATAGCCTCCCATATGTCCTGAGCTATTATTTTCCAATACCCCTTGATGAAGGAATACGAAATTCCATCAATCCCTGGAGAGATATTGCTACCAAGGTTGGATATGACTTTCTCAATTTCCTCCATTGTGAATTCAGCATCCAGTAATTCCATGCTTTCATTACTTATACCATTTATCCTATTCGGCCACCCCGTTACCTTACATTCCGGCTCCTTCCACTTTTGAGAGAAAAAACTCAAGAAAGCTTGTTCAATTGCACCTTGATCATTCACCAGGTTGCCCGAGCCATCCTTGATTTATTTTATTAAATTACAATTCTTCCTACCGTTAGCAAAGGAATGGAAAAACTAAGAGTTAATGTCACTCTCCTTAATCCATTTGACTTTGACCCTTTGTCTCCACCAAACGTTTAACCTTGCAAGAGTAGTGTTCAATTCATGGACGTTGGACTTGAGCAGCATTCACGATTCCTCAAACAGCCCGCTCCCATTGGTCTCTTCATTTTGCAGATCATCCACTTCTTTTTTAAGTTTTTCTTTGAGCTCCATCAAACTATTTTGCTTGTATCTGTTCCAAAAGAAAAGAGTCCTCAACACAAATCGAAATCTTTTGTTTAATACCTCCATAGGATCACCTCTAAACTGTTTTCTCCAATCTTTCTTGACAACGTGAAATGCAGCAGGATAAGAGAGCCACACATCTTCAAACCGCATGATCTTTGGGTGATGGAAATTCTGAAAATTAAGCTGAAGAACCACAGGACAGTGGTCAGATGCTACCCATGCCACATGTCGATTAACAGCCTGTGGAAGAGTTTCCAAGGCCTTGGAATTGAGAAGACACCTATCGAGCCTTTCCCAAATACGTGCTCTTCCACTTTTGTTATAACACCAAGTGAATTTAGGCCCAATTACTCCCACGTCATGGAGATCACACCTGTTCATGAATGAATTCATCTCTTGAGGAGCAAGAGAGAATTTGAATTTTTTTCCTCCCCTTTTTTCTTCTTGGGAAAGAATACAATTAAAATCACCTCCAATAACATACGGAACCTCCAAAGAAGAGTGAGACCCAAGGAAATCCCACAAATTCCTCCTGCTATAAACATCTCTACTCCCATACACAGTAGAGATAATCCAAGATCCTTTATTAGCTATACAAAGCTTCCCAATCACACATTGCTCATTTGCTATAATTAAAGAAAAACTAGCCAAGTCAGACCTCCACATCACTACCATCCCACCAGACGAACCATTAGATGGATAAAGAAAGAATTCCCAATCTTTACCCATGTGCTTATTAAAATCCCATTTTTCCAAAGTATCAATTTGAGTTTCCACAATGCCCACATAAATGGCCTTCCAATCACTAATAACTTCCTTCAGATATAAAGGGGCCTCCCTCTTATTCTCCCCCCTACGGTTCCAAAAAAACAAAGGAGCTCATTAAGTCACCAAGGGGAAGGTCCCCCGCCCTTCTTTCTACTAACTCCTTCTTGTTTTTTAAGTCTAGAGGATGGATTGAGTGGTCTCAAAAACTTCAACTCCTATTGAAGTTTTGGTTTAGCCTTTCATTAAGATCTTCTCCTCTAGTATCAAAGCCTGGATTATTTTCTGCATTATCCTTATTAACCTCAGTTTCCCCAATGTAAACCAAATCTCCACTGTTAAACAATTCACCATCTTCAAAATCCTGCTTTTTAGTAGAATATAATGTTGTATTGTTCTTCTAGAAACCTTCCTCGTCAACTTCATTGAGTAGATAAAATTTATTGCTATTTGGATCAGTAAAAACTGAGAGAGAAGGAAGTACCGAATTGCATTCTGTAGATCCATCTTCTTTCAAAATCTGGAGGTCCGATCCATCCAGATCACCTTTCGCTGGCATCACTAATGCCTCCTCTTCAGCAGCAGACTGAGATTTCTCCTGGACTTCTTTCTCCTTAAAAACCTGCTTAAAACTTTTATGAATTGGATTGGAGTAAATCTTCCTAACTCTCCTATGATCAATCCTATTTTTCTTCCTGTAATGGACATGGATCCAAGGACCATAGGCCGAACTATCCTTGGATGCCCCAATCTTCTCGACACCCTTATTACAAATACCCTCCTCCGGAACAGAGCACTTCACCACATTATTAGCTCCACAAGCAGAATCTAAGTGACCAACTTTACCACAATTGTAACAAAGAGATGAAATCCTTTCATACTCAACTTTTTGGAAAAATCTCCCATTAGGACCATCCACCCATACTCCTAGTGGAAGCTGTTTATCAAGCTCCAACCTAACGCACACTATTCCAAATTCCCTCTTGCTCCATTGGAACATGTTCCCATCAAGAAGGAGAGGAGTACCAATAAGGGAAGCAATCCTTGCCACGTTGATTTCATCCCAACAAAACAAAGGGAGGTTAGGAAGCCTAACCCAAACCGGAGAGCTTAAGCCTTTTAAAGAAGATGGAGAGAAGTCCGAGCTCCATCTATCTAATCGAATAATGTGACCTTTAACAAACCAAGGTCCACCCATAATAACATTCTCCATTGTCTCCATATCATCAAACGAGCATAACATCCAACCTAGCCCAAAGAAGTCAGGTGAACTTTACCGAATTGGTTCCATTAACGTCTTAGCTCCCACGCCATCATTGGTATAGAGATATCAGCTCCAGAAGCTTTCACCACTTTGGATAGATTCAAATGATAAGAATTAGCCTTCACGTTTGGTTCAAATAGTTTCACAGCACAACCATCCTCTGTTAAGCAATTCGAAAATGCCTTCGAATCAATTTTGAGATGATTCTGTTTTGACCACGGATTTGATCCCTCTTGTCTCCTCTTTTAACTAGGCCGTGGAGATCCTTAGCCAATACAGGTTCTTTGCTGTCATTTTCACAAACATTTGAAGAACTACCATTCGGATTTGGAATTGAAAGGAGATCGAAAGATTTGCTGATCATTCTTATAGAATTACCATAATGGTTTACAAAGATTTTCAAATAAGACGAGGAAGAGTTTTCCCCATCGGTGTGATTGAATTTAAGACCAGTTAAGGGTGATCCAGGACCCTTTCTTGAATCAACAATTTCTTTCCCTTTCCCAAGAACAAGAACAGGGGAGATTAATAATGGAACAGCGGGTTCACTAATTACCAGATTCCCGTTCTTAACAGGACCACCAGACGTTAGCATATTAACAAAGTCGAAGCCATCAGTAGCCTCACCATTGGCGACCGCTGCCGGACCAACCGCCGGTATCCCGGAACAGCCGTCAAAAACAAAGAAAGAAGGATTCAAAAGCTTTCTCTCTCTAGAAAAACCTATTTCAACATTTTGACATCAAACCAAATCAAACACAAACAAAAATTGTCAAATATATACATCATTTTCCACTAAATAAGGCATTTTATGGATTTTATTCCGGTAAGCCTCCCCAAATCCATTGAGCAAGATCATTATCATTTTTAAGGTGTATTCAACCAACACTAAGCCCTTAGAGGACCTTGGTTAAACTTGATGCCACATAAACCCCAAAACCTCTTAAAACTAAATTTCCCTTAAACATGAATATGGCTTAGTCAAACCAAACCCTAAAACAACTTTCAACACATTTCAAATGTGATTTGTAGTGTCAATGAAAAAAAATTCCCAAATTATAAATGGCTCTCTTCTCTCTGCTCTTTGGCAATTTTGAGGCGGTTATAGGGCTCCTCCATCGTCGATCATTCTGTTCATTGTGGATAATACTTTGTGGCTAATTTCTTTATTTTTCTCTACGCTCTTTCTATTTTCTATTTCACCTAGCAATTTAATTGTCTGCTCTTTCATTATTGGTAGTTTTGGGGTGATGATGACTCCGTTGTCATCTATCCCTTAGATCAATGTGAATGGGGAAGGTAACTAACAGCCTTTGAAGGAGATTCTTAAGGGTTGTTCTTTATCTTCTATTTCTAAAATCAGTTTTATGCATAGTTTGTTTAAGGGTTTACAGGATTTTTTTATTAACGATAATGTTATTGCTAACCTCAGTGCTACTTTCACCTTTACACTTGTTAGAAAATTTGTTCTATGAAGACCTAAGTTGGACATTATTTGCAAGTTGTTTATGCACCTTAAACTTTTTGGTACTTTTTTTATTGGAATGATGGATCAATGACATGTTGCTATTCAACTTTTAAATGACCTAAACTATAGAAAAATTTATTTGACAAGAGCTTATTATATGTACAGTTCCCAAATGCATCTGCTTAAATTGATGCCTAATTTTTATGTTAGAGAGGAATCACCTACAGCCCCTGTTTGGATTTCATTCCTAATTTTGAGGTTGCATTTTTTTAATTCCAAAATCCCTTTTTGATTTAGCTTCTATCTTTGGTAGACTTTACAGATGAACCAAGTGACAGTTTTAGTTTCTAGACTGTCTATCAGAAGGGTTTTGGTTGAAATTGACATTTTGAAGAAGTACCCCAAGGAATTTTGGATTTGCTCTAAGCTCAATGGTTATCAACAAAAGGTCGATTTTGAAAATTATCTTATATTCTATGGTTTTTGTAAAATGCATGGTCATGGTAACTCTGAATGTTTTAAGTTACATCCTATTATTGCAAGCATAAAGAAGTAGCTAAAGACCTATAAGGGGAAAATATATAGAATTCTAACCCTTCGCAGAAATTGGTTAAGGAACATAACTATCAAAGGGAAATCCGGTTCATAAAGTTGTGACTCCCTCATCTCCTTAGGTGGGTGACAATCCATCTAGTCTAGTCCCCATGGTCGGTGGGATGATGGATTCTAAGTTTGGTACTATTAGTATAAACTATTTAGCCTCTATCAACAATTCTATTGAGGATGAGAAAAGGGTGCATACCCATTTAGAGGAGAAAATGGATGATATGTTTATTGATCATAATTATATGATTAATAGTTTCCAATTAACTTTCTCTACTAATAAGACATTAGTTGAGATTTGTAATGATACTTTTAATAAGGAGCCTAATTTACATGTTAATAATGCCTCTACTTCTCTTGTGTAAGTATTTTGTGAACAAAATATGGAGGAAGGTGAATTTGACCAAGGGGACTTTCTGGAAGGCCTTGCAGAAAAGAGTTGTAAGGTTTCCCATACTATTTCTCAATAATTACTTCCTATGGCAGGTGGTGATAATCAGGCTAAAATCTATAAAGAAAATGGTGAGGAGGAAGGTGATTTTCATTATGTGAGGAGGACGGTGTTTTCCATCATGCGATGATCCCATGAAGGAGGGTCAATTGGCCTGATGATATTCATGCACCAACTTTTGAAGGGCCACGAGGCTATCATGGGATGCAACATGTTTGGCGGTTGATGTAAAACCACACCATGTACTTAGCACTGATGACAACATTTTATAAATGTCATATAATCATCAATCATCGTAGGCCAGTAGTAACCAAGTCTTTTGATTTTTATTTTCATCATGGGACCCAATTAATGAGCACCTTATAGTCCAGTAAGGACTTCGTAAACAATCATTAGGGCTTATCATTTGTCTAAATAATGGAGCCACAAATGATCAAACTATTAATGGTACAACATATTGTTGACTAGTGCATACGATAGGGCACATTTCTTGATTTGATTTACATGTGACCTTTCATGACAGAGCTTACATTCTTGAAGGTATTCAATTATTAGTTGTCTCCAATCTCCTTGTTCATTGATTACTAAAGAGGAAGAAAGGACCTAGAAGGTTTATTTGTTGATGTACTCCAGATCTATAGAAGATAGAGCCTTTTGACCTTGGACTTCTATATGAATGGAGTCTTCTTCTAGATAAGCATATTCATTTGCAAGTTTTTCAAGGGCACTGCCAAAGAATTACTTTCACAGGGAATCCTATACATAGTTATGATGGGAATTCACTTGAGCAAGTGACTGGTGTACTGGTGGTACTCCAGGAGTTTAGGATTCAAAATCTTTTAGGTCCCTGTAATTTGGTTGATCACCAGTTGAGATTCACCAAAGATTTTAATCTCTTTAATATTCATTAATATTGCAAGTCCTAGGCCAATTATCAGAGCTTCGTACTCAGCCTCATTATTTAGATCAGGTTATGATAACTGGTTGGAAAAGTACATCATTACTAAATCCGATGTTATGAAAACCAGGCCAATTTTAGCTTTTTTAAAAATGGTTGGTTGATGTGCATTGCCCCGCTCTGAGGATGTTGCTCCATCAAAATACATTTCCTAGACTCTATTTTTGGATTCCTCTAAATTCATGATTTGCTTGTTAGGTAAATCATAATTTAGAGGGAACTCTGCTAATACTGAGTGTGCTACAAGGAAGATGGTAACAGCCTACTTTTTCATAGCACACAGGGAAATGAAAGTGATTTCAAATTGAAGCAATGTCATAGAACAAAGAGTGAAACATCCCAACAACATAGGCTGGGTTATAAGATACTATGGAGGGTGAACACTAGAAATCAAACTTACTTTACGAGAAAGCATGTAATGCCTTAATTTTTTTGTTGTGAAGACTAAGGCAAGAAAAGGCTTCTCAATTGCAGGATACAAAATTTCTGTTGTGATAAGTCCCTAACTTAGGGAGTAGAGATCATTATCTTTCACCTCATCTTTGACTTGATCAAGGAGAGCCCAAAGAGACTCATTAAGGGAAACAATGTAAAGGATTAGAGGTCTCCCTAGAATGGGGGCTGCTAGGACTAGCGGATTTGTCAAGTACTATTTGATATTTTTGATGGCAGATTGACATTTCTCATCCCAAAATGAATTTGACATTCTTTTTAGCGAGGACATAGAATGGCGTATATCTTTCAAAAAGATTAAAAATGAAGCTTCTTATATACACCAGCCTGCCCTGAAGGGACCTTAGTTGAGTAAGGCTCTTGGGAGTCGGCATACTTAAGATACCTTCAATTTTGGCAGGATCAATTCCAATTTTGTGGTGTCTTATTATGAAACCTTGGAATTTCCCTAATGTGACTCTTAAGGCGCACTTCAAGGGATTCATCTTAAGTTTTTAGTGGTGCAACCACTCGAATATAATTCTTAAATCATAAATATAAGCCTGTTTAACTTTGCTCTTAACAACCAAATCCTCGATGTAGCACTCGACTGTATTATGGATTAAGTCGTTAAAGATTCAAGTCATAGCCTACTTGTAGGTTGTATTGGAATTTTTAAGTATAAATTTCATTACTTTATAACAAAAGATCCTTATAAGACTTTTGAATGAAGTGTTTCTATCATCTTCTGGGGCCATCTTGATTTGATTATAACCTGGCGAGCCATCCATGAAGGAGAAAACAATGTGCAAGGATGAAACATCTACCTGAAGTTCTAAGATTGGTATATGAAATTCATCCTTAGGACATGCCTTATTCAGGTCTCGATAGACAACATAGACTTAGATTTGACCATTTTTCATTCAAACCAGCACAAAGCTGGCTACCCAAGAGGGATATTATTCCTCCCAAATAAATGTAGCCTCGACCAACTTCTTAACTTCAGAAATGAGTTATTGTTCGATCTCCAGCAACATGCATTGTGGTGCTTGCTTGAAAGGAATTCCATCATGCCGAATTCTAAGTTTATGGACTTCTAAGTCGGTAGATAAACTCAAAATTTCATTGTATGTTCAGGTGAAGCAAACCTTAAACTCAGAAAGAAGTTGAATCAGATCCCTAGACTCATCTTCACTAAATAATGAACTTATGAAGGTGGGGCAAGGGTCATCCTCTATTCCAAGGTTATTTTCTTTAAGTTTATCAATTATTAATTTAATTTCTTCTTCGAATTCAGGGGGTACATCCCAAACTTGAAGTTCATCAAAATTATCTAAGGTCTCCAAACAAAGTCTATCAAGCAAATCAATGACATCATTTGGGACACTATCAGATTTAGGATGGCTAGTTATCATTAAACAAAATTCATCATAGTTAAACGAACTAACCATACTAAAGATGATACAACTTGTCTAAATTTTATTGATTTTTGAATTCCAATTATTTTTGTGGTATCTAGCTTGACCCTTAGTCCATTGACTTGGGATGAAACATTTAAAGATAAGAGATTTGACACCAAGAGGAAAATACCGAAGGGAAATTCCATTAATTCTTTAAAATATACCTCCTCAATGGTTACATCATCTTCATTGCTTGAGGAGGAGGAGCCAGGGATGAACCTCTAATCTTTTCTTACTTCTCTAGCTAAGTTAGGGGCATCCTTAATTACTAACCATGAGAATTTATCGGCAGACAGTGGGGATAGGGTTAAGGATTCAACGGCCTTATTAAACTTTTTGTACAGACTCAATTCAGGCTCATCACATTGAATTTTTTAATTGGTACCCTCCTGGTCACTATCTCATTCTATGGTGATATCAAACTTTAAAGGAGGATATATTTTTCGATGGTCAAAAGAAATTCTTTCACACATCTTTTTTTTTATTCTTCATCAGATTTTTATTCAAAATCGATGTAAATGATGGTATTTCTTTTCTCAATTAAAGCACGGCCTCAACCACATGCTTTTTAGGCCATCCTCCCACCGGTTTAAGGCAAATTATTTGGAGGCCTAAAGACCACAGGCTTGACATCATCTTTGCTACTAGAATTTTTCCTTTTTTGTTTCTTGACTTTTTGTTCTTTTAACTTTTGAATTGCTTTTAAACCTTAACTTTTTTTCTTTCTCCTCTTTTACGTTGATCTCTACCTTATAACAGGTAATGGACTCTTAGGGTACATAGTATGTAATATCCTCATAGATCTCTATCTCATAAATAGAGAATGGTTACAGATTACCCATGATTTCATACTCAATATTGTCTCATTACTAGGTTAGGCATTGGTATAGGGTAGACGGAACCTAGGGCCTACCTAGGAGCGCATTAAAGGACATTTTCGAATTGATTATATGAAATTTTGCTTCAATTTTCAACTCTCTCATCTTGAGAAGAAGGGTGATTAAACGTAAAGCCTTCTTGCCCTTTTTGTTGAACCCATGATGCACCAACTTGTTAGTTGAGAGCTTGCTAGTATCAATCCTAAGGTATGCGAGAGTCTTTATGTTTATCACATTGACCGATGCACTCAATTTAATGAGAGCTCTAGATAACTTGAACTCTCCCACATTTATGATGATGTAAAGTGGACAATTTTGATTAGTAGTTCCTAGGAGTAAATCTTCATCAGAGAATGTAACTCCTAGGATTTCCTTGAAGTACAAAGGTTCTTCAAAAGTTGTAGATAACTAAGCTAAGAAAATATTTGGGTAAAAAGTGCTTTAATTAGTGTCTTCCTTATCTCTTTTGAATGGATGAAGGAATCATAAATGCTCAATTTGGTGGGCAACCTCTTAAGATGAACTAATATATTATAATCAACACTTGGAACATTGATATCAGGACCTGATGGATTTAAAGGAGATGGAGTTAATTATTGAGTAGGGACTTGAATTGGATCATTAGAAATAACTTATTTATTTTTTTCCTGAGGACTAAACCTATGGGGTAAAACCTTGCGACCATGTAGATGTATATACACGATCTCATCGAAAGGATAAGCTATGAGGAGGTCTACACTCTACTTAGGAAATTAATTGTCATTTTCTGAGCATGAGTCTGAATTTGAGAAGTCTATCATGACGGGACTCTCTTGAAAGTTAATTTTAGGGGTATCATAATTTGATAAGACATCAAAATCATCTTTTGCTTGAGGGGTCAAATTTGGAGATCTGAGTTTTTAAACTTCTTGATTGATCTCAGCTAGTTCTTAGTTATTTTTAATAGAAGAGACATTTGAAACTAAATTCTCACCATTGATCATCAAAATTTGAGCATAAAGATCATTCTTTTTATTTAATTTTTGACCCTTTGCCTTTGATGGGGCGAAGTAAATGTCAGATAAAGTTAGTGGGGACAATAGTTTTTATCCACCATCCTCCACTTGTATATATCTCTCATCAACAAATTTCCTCTCTACAAATGGTTCACTCTATTCTTTTTTATTTATGATAGTAGTTCCTATAACTACTGGAGAGGAAACTATCCCAACATCATCTTTCAATTCCTCCAGGTCAACATCCCAGATCGGGCCCTAAGCTCTCATCAGTAAATGTTATGAAAGATAAAAAGGTTAGTTAATCAACTTTTTTAATGCTCTAGATAATGTTATATCCCAACCATCTTTAATGGATAGAAAAGGATTAGAATTTTTCCCTGAAAAGGATTTAATAGATCCTAGATCCAGATCAACTAGTCACTCCTTTGGAATTATGATGTTACATTAGCAAAAGTTCCATCTTTAAAGAAAAAGCAATCCTTGATTATATGGCCCAACATGCGATTGAAAGAGCAAAATTTAGGGTTATCCCACTTATTTGCCTCTTCTAGCTTCTTGAATTCTGGAAATTGGATGTCCAAATTATTTTGAATACTCTTGAAAATTTTGCTTACCAATTCTCTTTTAAAGGTATAAGGATGAGCCAATCTCTCTTTAGTAGAAATCGGGTAAGGTCCTCTACTTGGGTTAAGAAGTTACTTAAAATAGTTGATATTTTCGATTTTATTGATCTGGAGGATTGCTTGATTGAGTATTAACTGATTTCTTTCCTTTCTTAACCGCTGAAACCATTATTGTTCTCTTCTCAAAGGGATTCAATGGTTTGCTAGCATTCTTATCATTAGGAAAATCCTTAAGGAATGGAATTTTAAAAGCCTATTCCTAAAGATTACTAGCTTTGTTATGAAGTTTTTCAAAGATTTTGATTGTAAACCCCTTTAGTAGAAAGGCAATAGGCCCGTGGATATTTTTTAGAAGAACCTCCACTGCATGTTGCTCTTATAGTTGGGGTTCACATTTCATCGAGAGGTTTTTCCACCTTAATATGTAGTTAACAAAAGACTCACCCAATTTTTGTTTTTCAATGAAGTGATCGCCAACGGTCACACGCTATTGAGCTCCTAAAAATCACTTTAAGAATAGACTCTTGAGCTCTATGAAAGTTTTCACTAAACCATTTAGTAAATCTGTATACTACTCAAAAGCAATACCGGACAAACTACTCAAAAACTGGTAAAAGAGTGGAACGTCTTCAACTGCTCACTCAAAAATGGGTCAGATGCTGTCTTGAGTTTTCCAAACCACTAAAAAATTTAAATGAAGGTGGAATGAAGCCCATTAGATAAGGGACTAGATTATATTCCTTCAGGTATGACCTACCCTTCAGAATATATGCAATCCCTTAAGTGTGGGCTAGGGCCTCCCTAAAATGAGTCTCAATATCTGATGGATGCCACTATCTGGTAGATACACTAGGGATGTAACCTCTAAAATCCTTGGGCTCAAATCTACTTTTTTATTGTTCTTTCCCACTATGTAACATAGGGTGCAATAACTCGAAATTAAATTTCTATGATTGGATAAGGTGATTCTATATCTGCTCAACTCTTAGCATGATCTCCTCAACCTTTCTCTCAAGACTCTTGATATACTCATCTTATCTTTAGCAAAATTCTTCAGGAATGGAATATAACAGAACTTTTTGAGTCTAATTTGACTACTGCTGGTTCCTCCTCTTTACCAAATCAATGATTGGAAGGCTCAGCATCCTTGGTTGATGCTCGAGTCTCAACCATGTATATATTTTGATTGAATCCTCCTCCATTAATAATTTATCAGTGTCTAGGTTAAAAGCTTCGACTCTTTCTTATTTAGAATGTCTTAGATTTCTTAGACTTCCTCATCAACTGCTCTATCATTAATTGCTTCTATATTGATTGGTATGTATTCTTTATAATTCATCATTTTGTCAAATATCTAGCATAGTGAGAATGTCTTGAACTTTAATATCCTCTTTAGTAAGTTATTCTACAACTATTTGATCTAACATTTCTTCATCAAAATCTACAATTATCCCCTCCCCTTCGACTATCCTTGGGTTGGTAGTCACGAGGGTGACATCCTCAATAGGGTGAGGGATATCCATCTTAACTGTTGATGGAGGAGCTTTGACCATGGGAGCTCTAACATCAACAAGAATAAAGTCCTCACATCCATGGACTAGGAGTCAAGGTAGCTCAACTGAAAATTTAATTTATTGCTCTCTGATCAAAATCCTAACATGTCTACTCAACTTCTTTGGCAGATACAGCTGATCTGGTAACATGTGCCTCTTTCCCTTAAAAATAATTGGTCTCAATTCCCTAATAATTTCTTTAGATTGTTACAAATTTGGTTTTATGAATTAGAATTTTGATGATAGTAAACATTCCTATTTTATTTTACTACTGCCTTGCCCACTAATATTTCAGGTCAACAAGATCAAGTGCAACTCAAGCCAGCTCAAGTTTGGGTAGATTAGGTCTCAATCAGTTTGTAATGTATTTTTTTCCTTTCTTGAGTCAATTGTAATCTTTATGGTGCTTGATGCTAAGTAACCCTGCACACACACACTTGGGTGAATTTTTTTTCTGTCTGACTTAGATTTTTTTATTTTGCTATCATCATCCAGGATGATCTAAAAATTATCTTGGATGATCGGTCAAAAATAGAAACCCTAATTAGGGCATCCTGGTTAAGGTGGACGTGATTAAGCATATCGTACTGGATGATTCTTGTATCGGTCAGGATGATATGCTCAAATAAAAAAGAATTAGCCACTAGATCTATTTAAGTAGTTTTATTTTTTAATCATCATCTAGGACATCGGCCTGGAGGATGGGATTCAATTATGCCTAAATTTATCTAGTGATTAAAGAAACTAATTAAGGTTGATTGATTCGATCATATCATCGTTGATTGATTCGATCATATCATCCTGGACGATCACAGGATCGGCCAGGATAAATAGTTCAAAAACCTTGATTGCTCCTAGACGACCAAAACCATACATCGTCTGCTCATAGCGATGTTCTGGATAATTTCGCATGGATTTCAACTAATCGGCCAGGATGATCGTGAGATTGGCCAAGAAGATCGCAATATTAACCTTGACGATCAAGTCATTTTGTTTTTATACAAATCCCATCCATAGCAATATTCCGGATGATATTCCCTGATTTGTACTAATCATACAGGATAATATCTTATTATCCTGGATAAAAAAATCTTCCTAATCGTCCCAAGTTGTCTGGGCTGATTGAGCTAAAATTATGCTGATCGTACAGGACGATAGCAATATTATCCTGAATGATAAAGTTAGTTCTTAAAAATCTATTTAAAGAAGTTGTGATTTCTTAAGCATAAGAGTCTTTAGCTGCATCCTTGACCTGATAGAGCCTAGAGGAGAGGAAGAGAGGGAGAGAGAGGGAGGAACTTTTATAGGGGAGCTTGTGAGGGGGTTTCATAAGGGTTTCTCCAAGCAAGGGTCCAAGGTGTCTTCTCCAATCCTCGTTCCTTATTCTTGAAGGATCAAGGGAGGTCTTCTTCTATAATTGATCGAGGTTCTCTTCCTGCTTCAGGAGGAAGCAAAAAAAGTCAATTCTCTTCCGCACCGGGGTTGGTGAAAAGGAGTGTTTTATAAGGGCTTCTCCGCCTAGCTATGGGGGCTAAAGGAGAACTAAGTTAGTGAAATACTCGGAGGGTGCCTCTGAGGAGTGGATTGAACCACTATAAATCTAGTGTGCTCCTTCCTTTGTTTTTACTTATGCATTTAATTTCAGCCCTTTATTTTTCTTATGGTGAATTGTATTTTGGTTTGAGTTTATGATTTGATTGAGAAGTTTTTAAAATACCAATTCACCCCCGCCCCCTCGGTTAGCATCGGGGCTAGTTCATAAGGGCTTAACATCCCTAACAAACTTTCAAGTGATATCAGAGCGAGATTCATAAAAATAAGTTTAAAAACTATTTGAGTTTTGATCATTAGCTAACTTCAGTAATCATAATACTAGAAAGGGTATTCTATTACCTGACCACCATTGTTTGATAATATTCCTTTTGATTTTTGGAAAACTGTCATGTCTACATCTTTTTCAAACAATTGGCTATCATATGTGGATGCGTGTTACAGATGGTTATACACCACTGACTAGTAAACTTAATGGTGCTACTATTCAACTTCTTTTTACTAAATGAACTCTTGATCATAGGGATTTAGCACAACTTAATGTAAAATGTTTGAAATATATTTTTTGTTCTTTAAAATCTGAAGATTATATACGTGTTTCAACTTGCACTACTTGTAAAGAAATTTGGGATAAATTGTGTATTACTTATGAAAAAACAAAACAAGTAAGTAATCTTGATTGAATATTTTGTTGCATGATTATGAACTTTTTCATATGAAACCTTCTGAATCAATTTCTGAATTGTATACAAGGTTTAATGAAATCGTTACTTGCATGTCTTAGGAAGCGAACTCGCCAACTATGAAAAATGAACAAAATTTTAAGATGCTTGCCTTCATCTTTTGATGCTAAGATCACTACAATTACTGAATCTAAAGATTTGAATACTTATTCAATTGATAACTTACTTGGATCACACATTACTTATGAGCAAGGGGTGAATCAAAGAAATCTTAATGCAGATGAGAAAAAGATGGAGAAAACTGTTGCACCGAAGGCCAATAACACAGACACTGAATCTTCTGGGTCTGAAAGCAATAATGTTGCCTTAATCATAAGGCAATTCAAAAGCTTTCTAAGGAAGAAGTAAAAGAACCATCAGAAGTGGAATAAAGGCAAGGGAAATAAAAATTTTAAGAGTTCTAATGATATGATATGTTTTAAAAGTAGGAAGCTAGGACATGTTAAAACTAATTGTCCTACACTTAAGTCTCACCCAAGAAAGGAGATGGGAGAGGAGAAACCCAAGTCCAAAAAGGACAAGAATTGGTTCCAAAAGACGTTATGGATAGATTCTACATCAGACTTCTCTGAGGCTTAAGCTGAAGAGGAGACAACAAACTTGTGCTTAATGGCAGATGATCATCTTGGTCAAAGTGACAAAGAAGATATCTATGAACCAACTGATGATCAATTACTTGAAATTTGTCAGAACATTCATGCATCATATAGGAAACTCAAAAAATTACATGCTAGATTAAAATTTGAATATTCAAATTTTCAAAAAGAGCATGAAATCCTATTATAAGAACATTACCAAATTGATAGCAATCACATGTCTTTACTTGATGAGTTTGATGCATCAAACAAAAAGCATAATGAATTATCTGATGCATATGATTCTTTAAATTCATCCCATACTGAGTTAGAAAAAGAGTTTGCAAATTTCAAAGCTTTTAGAAATAAATTATTGCATGTATCACATAACTTTAAAAAGAAGCATCACCAAATGAGTAGATTAGTACATCATTTTCCTGGTGTTAGATATTTTTCAAAGAAGCATCACCAGCATGGCGGTACATGGACAACGGATGCTCACGACACATGACTAAAGATACTAATCAATTTGTTTCACTGGAGGCCAGGGCTGGAGGCCAGGTCACTCTTGGAGACGACACCACTAGGAAAGTGGTGGGCACATGTATAATTGTAAACTCCAAGAACCTTTTGATTGAAAATGTTTTTCTTGTAGATGGACTGAAACACAACTTGCTCAACATTAGTCAGCTATGCGATAAAGGGTTCATCATAAAATTCTTGGCAAAGACTTTCATTATAAGCTTAAATAATAACACTATTTTGTAGGGAAAGTGGATCAACAATGTTTACCTACTTGATTTAAATAATATTGAATGTGCTGCTTTATTTTGCTTAAAAACTGCTACTAAAGATTCTTGGTTGTGGCATATGAGATTATGTCATGCCAGTATAAAAACCTTTAGGAAAGTGACCCAGAAAGACCTAGTTAGAGGTGTCCCCAAGCTCAAATTTTCAAAAAACCACCTTTGTGATGCCTGCCAATTAAGAAGGCAAGTCCACTCCTCTTTTCACTCTATTAAGGACATTAGCACATCTAGACTTTAAGGACTCCAACTTAGGAGGGAAAGTCTATGGTTTTGTGATTGTCGATGATTACTCGAAGTTTATATGGATTAGATTTATGTCACATAAGAATGAGCCTTTTGATGAGTTTAGAGCCCTCTTCACTTGGATTAAAAAAAAGTCAGGTTGTGAGATCTTGACCATCCATAGTGACCATGTGGGGAGTTTGAAAATGAGAGATTTGGAGACTTTTGTAATGATAAGGGGATTAGCTACAACTTCTCAGCTCCTAGGACCCCTCAATAGAATGGGGTAGCTGAAAGGAAGAACTGGACCTTAGTTGAAGCCGCTAGAGCCATGCTTGCTGAGTATTTACTTCCAAGATACTTTTAGGCAGAAGAGGTAAACACAGCTTGTTATATGTTGAATAGGGTGAATGTTAGAGCCAAACTTGATAAGACACCTTATGAGATCCCTAAGGGTAGGACACCCAATCTTTCCCATCTTCATGTCTTTGGTTGTAAGGTTTTCATTCATAATAATGGGAAATCTCACTTAGGAAAATTTGACCCAAAATCTGATGGAGGAGTGTTCATAGGATACTCTAGTATTGGGAAGTCTTGTAGGGTATTTAATAAGAGGACATTAGTGGTAGAGGAGACTACTTATGTAGTATTTGATGAATCCTATCCTAGGAAGTTTAGAGTTGAGGAGGAAGATGATGTTGAAGAGATTACCACTGGTGGTAAGATTTTGGAGAAGAGGGTAGAGCCCCAAAACACTGAATGCGTAGGTGAGATTACCCAAGAAGTAGAAAATATAGATCTGGAGGAAAGGGTTAAACATACACACACCTTGCCAAGAGATTGGAGATACTCTTTTAGTCACCCTAAAGAACTGATCTTAGGAGACCCTTCTAAAGGTTTTAAGACTAGACATGGACTTAGGAAGGAAGTGAACCACTCTGCCTTTATCTTAATGACTGAACTCACCAACATTAATCAAGCCCTTTTTGATGAGTTTTGGATCTTATTCATGCAAGAGGAGTTAAACCAATTTGTTAGGAATGATGTTTGGGAGCTTTTAGAAAGACCAAGGAGACAAACTATAGTGGGAACCAAATGGTTCTCTAAGAATAAGGTAAATAATTCTAGTGTGGTCATTAGGAACAAGGAAGGATTGGTGGCTAAGGGGTACAACCAAATATAAGGGATATATTTTGAGGAGACCTTTGCCCCTATAGCTAGATTGGAGGTCATTAGAGTGATATTAGCCTTTGCATATTATAAGGGATTTAAGCTTTTCCAAATGGAATTTAAGAGTACCTTTTTAAATGGGGTAATAAAAGAGGATGTGTTTGCATTACAACTCCCAGGTTTTGAGAGTTCCCAATTTCCAAATCTTATTTTCAAATTAAAATATGCCTTGTATGGATTGAAGCAAGCACCCTGAGCTTGGTATGAGAGACTTAGCACATTCTTACAAGAGAGGGAGTTTGTTAAAGGTAGCGTAGACACCATCCTTTTTTTGAGGAAAGTAAGAGATGATTTACTCATTGTTCAGATCTATGTTGATGATATATTTTTTGGATCTTTTGATAAGAGGTTAGGTGAAGATCTATGTCAACTAACAAGTTCATGCATTAATGTCAATCACACCCAATCTAGTGCTTAAATTGCTGAAAGTGTCGAAGGCCAGTAGTTTAGTAAATATGTCAGACAGTTGATTCTCAGTTGCCACATGGTGTAACTCAATATCTCCCTTAGTCACATGGTCGGTCATAAAGTGACGCGTAATGTCAATGTGCTTAGTCATTTAATATTGGATAAGATTCTTAGAAATGTAGATGGCACTAGTGTTGTCACAAAGAACAGAGATGGTGCCTACAAGTAATCCTAAATCCAATACTTGCTGTTTTCACCAAAGGACTTTGGCCACAAAACTTCCTAAAGCAATGTACTCAACTTCAGCAGTGGAAAGTTTTTCTTTCTACTAGACCAGGAGACTAAAGACTGTCCTATGAATTGACAAGTTCTAGAAGTGTTTTTCCATTCACCTTACATCCTATAAAATCAGAATCAGAATATCTAATAATCTCAAAAGATGTGTTGTGCCTAGGGTACCAGATTCTTAAGTTTTGTGTCCCTAAAAGGTATCTAAGAATTCTCTTAACTGTAGTCAGGTGGGATTCCTTAGGGTCAGCTTGAAATCTAGCACAAAGATAAACACTAAACATTATATATGGTCGCCTAGAAGTCAAGTAAAGTTCCAATCATTCCCCTATACCTCTTCTAATCAACAGACTTACCACTTGGGTCCTTATCCAGCTGAACACTTGAGGTCATGGGAGTCTTAATTGGATTGGCTTTATACATCTCATACTTCTTCAATATATCTTTTATGTATTTTGATTGATTTAGAAAGGTTCCATCATCTAATTATCTTATGCTAAATCCCAAAAAGTAGGACAACTCTCCCATCATATTCATCTCAAACTCTCTACTCATTATCTTTGAAAATCATCACATAATCTCTTATCAGAAGATCTAAAAAGCATATCATCAACATAAATCTGAACAATGAGTAAATCATCTCCTACTCTCCTCAAAAAAAGGGTGGTGTCTATGCTCCCCTTAACAAACTCCCTCTCTAGTAGGAATGTGTTAAACTTCTCATACCAAGTTCTGGGTGCCTACTTTAATCCATATAAGGCCTTTTTTAATTTGAGAACATGATTTGAAAATTGGGAACTTTCAAAACCTAGGGGTTGTTCTACAAACACATCCTCTTTTATTACCCTATTTAAAAAGGCACTCTTAATGTCCATTTGAAAAAGCTTAAATCCCTTATAGCAGGCAAAGACAAATAGTACTCTAATGGCTTCCAATCTAGCTACAGGGGTAAAGGTATGCTCAAAATCTATCCCTTTAATTTGGTTGTACCCCTAAGCCACCAATCTTGCCTTATTCCTAACCACCACACCTGAATCATTCACTTTATTCTTAAAGATCCACTTGGTTCCAACCACACTATCTCCCTTAGGTCTTTCTAAAAGCTCCCAAACATCATTCCTAATAAATTGGTTCAACACCTCCTACATGGCTAAGATCCAAAACTCATCAGAAAGGGCTTGGTTTATGTTGGTGGGTTCAATCTTTTAGATAAAGGTAGAGTGGTTCACTTCCTTCCTAAGTCCATGTCTAGTCCTAACTCCATCCGAAGGGTCTCCTAAGATTAGATCTTTAGGGTGACTCGAAGAGTATCTCCAATCTCTAGACAAAGTGTATGAAGGTTCAACCCTTTCCTCCACATCTACATTTTCTACTCCTTGGGTAACCTCTCCTACTCCTTCAGTGTTCTGGTGCTCTACCCACTTCTCTAAATTTTCTACTCTAGTGGCAATCTCTCCACTATCATCATCATCCTCAACTCTAGGCTTTCTAGAATCAGACTCATCAAACACTACATGAGTAGTTTCTTTCACAACTAAAGTTCTCTTATTAAACACCCTAAAAGACTTCCCAACACTAGAATATCCTAAGAATCCTCCTCTATCAGATTTTGGGTCAAATTTTCCTAAGTGAGACTTCCCATTATTGTGACTGAAAATCTTACATCCAAAGACATGAAGGTGGGAGAGATTGGGTGTCCTACCCTTAAGGATCTCATAGGATGTCTTATCTAATTTGGCTCTAACATTTACCCTATTCAACACATAACAAGCTATGTTAACCTCTTCAGCCCAAAAGTATTTTGGAATTGAATACTCAGCAAGCATGGCTCTAGCGGCTTCCACTAAGGTCCGGTCCTTCCTTTTAACTAACTCGTTCTGCTGAGGGGTCCTAGGAGCTGAGAAGTTGTGGCTAATCCCCTTGTCCTCACAAAAATTTCCAAATATCTCATATTCAAACTCTCCCCATGGTCACTATGGATGGTCAAGATCTCACAACCTAGATTTTTCTGAATTTAAGTAAAAAAAAGGCTCTAAACTCGTCAAAAGACTCATTTTTTTGAGATAAAAATCTAATCCATGTGAACCTCGAGTAGTCATCGACAATCACCAAACCATAGACTTTCCCACCCAAGCTGGCAGTTCTAATGGGTCCAAACAAATCCATGTGAAGAACTTCTAAAGGTCTAGAGGTGCAAATATCCTTAATGGAGTGAAAAATGGAGTGGACCAGGCATCACAAAGGTGGTCTTTTGAAAACTTATGTTTGGGGACACCTCTAACTAAGTCTTTTTGGGTCACTTTTCTAAGGGTTTTCATACTAGCATGACATAAGCTCTTGTACCACAACCATGAATCATCAACAACAATTTTAAGTAAAATGAAGTAGCTCTTTTAGTGTTATTTAAATCAAGCATGTAAACATTGTTGATCTGCTTTCCCTGTAAAATAGAGTTGTTATTTAAGCTTATAATGCATGAATTTGCAAAAAAATTTATGATGAAGCCCTTGTCGCAAAGCTGGCTGATGTTGAGCAGGTTGTGTTTTAATCCATCTATAAGCAAAGCATTTTCAATCAAAAGGATCTTGGAATTATGAATTATACATGCTCCTACCACCTTCCTGGTGGTGTTGTCTCCAAGAGTAACCTTGCCGCCTGTCCTGGTCTCCAGCAAATTGAATTGATTGGCATCGCTTGTCATATGTCTAGAGTATCCATTATCTAGGTACCATATGCTCTGACGAGGCCTTTTGTGAGAGCACTCCTGTAAAATTATAAACGTCAGATTTAGGAACCCAACCATGTTTGGGTTCCTTCTTATGGAAAGTAGAATGCAATACATGTGAGTTATACTGTGAATCATGCAATTTGGGTCTCCAAACCCAATGTGTACTATGGTGAATTGTGCAAGTGTGTGCTATGTGTCCTAGCATGCCACATGAAAAATATCTAACTCCAGGAAAAGGATGCACTAATCTATGATGATGCTTTTTATGCGATGCATGAAATAAAGATTTTTTATTTTCAAAGGTTTTTAAATTTTTTAATTTTTTCTATTCTTTTTCTAACTCAGAATGGGACAATTTTAAAGAATCATGAGAATCAAATAACTCAGCATGCTTTTCGTTTAATGCATCAAACTCATCAAGTAAAGCCATGTGATTTGAATTAATTATTGAATGATCTTTAAGAAGAATTTCATGCTCTTTTTATAAATTAAAAAAATTCCAATTTCAAGCTAGCATGAGTTTTCTTAAGTTTACTATATGATGCATGTATTTTTTATAAAACCTCAAGGAGTTACCCATAGGTTAGTTCATATACCTTTTCTTGTTCATCTTGACCAAGATGATCATCTGCCATTAAGCACAAGTTTGTTATCTCCTCTCCAGGTTCAGTTTCAGATGAATCTGATGTAGAGTCCGCCCAGAATGCCTTTTGAAATTTTTTTCATGTCCTTCCTGAACTTGGGTTTCTCCTCGCCCTTCTCTTTGCTTGGGTGGGTTTTAAGTGAAGGGAAATCCACTTTAACATGTCCTTGTTTCCTGTATTCAAAATAAATCATATCATTTAAATTCTTAAAATTTTTATTTCCCTTACCTTTGCTCCATTTCTGATGTTTCTTCTGCTTCTTCCTCAGAAAGATTTTGAATTACCTTATAATTAAGACAATATCATGGCTTTAAGATTCGAAAGAATTAGAGTCCGAGTTGTTCACCTTAAGTGCCACTGTTTATTCCTTCTTCCTCTCATCTGCATCAAGATTTGTTTGGTTGACCCCTTGCTCGTAAGCAATGAGTGAGCCAAGTAAGTTATCAATTGAATAAGTATTCAAATCTTTAGATTCAGTAATTGCTGTGATTTTAGCATCAAAAGAGGAAGGTAATCATCTCAAAACTTTATTCACTTTTCAATAATTTGTGAGTTCTCTTCCTAATGCATGCAAAGAAGTAATAATCTGAGTAAATCTCGTATACATATCAGAAATCATTTCATTAGGTTTCATATGAAGAAGTTTGTAATAATGCAATAAAATATTCAAACGAGATTGCTTAACTTCATTAGTGCCTTCATAGATGATACACAATTTATCCCAAATTTCTTTATCAATAGAGCAAGTGGAAAATGTATATAATCTTCAGATTTTAAAGCACAAAAAAAAAATTTAAACATTTTGCATTAAGTTGCACAAGATATCTTTCATCAAAAGTCCATTCAGTAAAAGGTACTTCAATTTTAATTCCATTAAGTTCACGAAAAGGTGGAGAATACCCTTCCTTAACAAGCATCCACATGCGATAATTAATTGATTGTAAAAAAGTAGACATGCAAGTTTTCCAAAAATCAAAAGGAATATTGTCAAACAAAGGTGGTCATACAATAGAATATCTTTCCATTGCATTATGATTATTGTTGTTAGCCATGGATCAAAATTTAAAAAGTTTTCAAACTTAATTTTTATGAATCCCGCTCTGATACCACTTAAAAGTTCATTAGGGATGTTAAACACTTAAGAACTAGCCTGAGGCTAACCAAGAGGGGGGGTGAATTGGTATTTTTCTTTAAGCAAAGCACAACAATCATAAACCAAAATCATCATAGAAAAATAAATAAACATGGAAGCAGTAGAAATAGATCATAGAGATTTATGGTGGTTCGGTCAACTCGACCTACATCCACTCCTTAGAAGCGCCCTCCAGGTATTGCACTACAAACGTGACTCTACTTCTGCTCCTATAGCAAGGAGGAGAAGCCCTTACAAAACCTCCTTTTTGCCAACCCCGACGAGATAGAAAACCCAACTTCTTTTGCTTCTTCCTGAAGTAGGATGAGAACCCAACTCCTTTTGCTTCCTCCTAAAGAAGACAGAGAACCTCGATTGATTGCTGAAGCTCACCTCTCTCAGCCCTTCCAAGGATAAGAGACTCTAGTAGAAGAAGAAGTGGAACAATGCTTGGAGCAACCCTTGTGAATCCCCTTCACAAGCTCCCCCTCACAAAATCCTCTCTCTCTCCCTCTCTCTCTCTCCTCTAAGCTCTCCCATGTCAAGATAGCACAAAAAGATCTTTTTATGCATGAGAAAATTTTGGTCCTTTAAATAGAATTTCATGAATCGATATTATCTTCCAGGATGATAGAAATATCATCCTGGCCGATTAGTACAAAGTAAGCTCAATCAGTTAGGATAATTTGGGACAATCAAAAGAAAATTAGTTACATCGTTCAGGCCGATACAATATCATCCTAGATAATTAGTTCAAATCCAAGAAAAATTATCCTGAACATCGCCCTGAACAGATTATGACCAATATCAATCATCCAGTACATCATCCTGGCCGATGTTGCGATTGGCCCGGCTGATGTGATTGTATCAATCAGCCTTAATTTCTTTTCATAATTACCAGATTAATTTAGGCATAATTATGTTGCATCATGCAGGCCAATGTGGAGTTCGTCTTGGCCTATGTTTTAAAATAAAGAATACCTAAATTAATCAAGGAGGCTGATTCTTTCTAATTTGAGCCTATCGTCCTGGTCGATATAAGTATCATCCAGGCTGATCGGCTTAATGACAGCTGACTTAACCAAGATGCCCTGATTAGGGTTTCTATTTTTAACATAATCATCCAGGCCGATATAAATATCATCAACGATGATGTGAGTAAAAATAAGAAAACTCTAACTCAGACAGAAAAATCATTGAAGTGTGTGTGTGTAGGGTTACTTAGCATCAGACACCTCAAAGGTTACAATTGACTCAAGAAAGGGAAAAAGTATATTACAAACTGACTCATACCTAGTCTACCCAATCTTGAGCTAGTTCCGATTGCCGTCTAATCTTGTGGTCCTGAAATGCCCATAGGCAAGGTAGTCATAGAAAAACAAGATTGTTTGCTATCATCAAAATCATAATGTATGAAAACAGATTTATAGCATTTAAAAGTCATTTGTGCAATTTGCATGAAGAAGAAGACACTTATTGGAAGCAGAAAGCTGCTTCTAAGAACTTTATTAATGAGGATAATAACACTAAGTATTTTCATGCTTCAGTTGAAAGGAATATACCTAGGAATTAGATTCATAGAATTGCTTCAGATGATGGCTCCTACATTAAAGATGTTGGAGAGATTGTTGGGTCCGGTGTGCAATTTTTTAAAAATCCATTTAATAATAGATTCACTCCCATTCCCATTGATAACTCTAGTATTATTTCTAGCCTCCTTAATCATGAGGATAATTTTTCTCTTACTATTCTTCCTACGATGGAGGAAATTAAGTAAATTGTATTTGAGTTGAATCCTGACTCCGTGTATGGCCCTGATGGTTATACAACTATGTTATTCCAAAAAGTTTGGGATATCATAAGTTTTGATTTATTTAATTCTATCTTAGGATTTTTTGTTGGTAATCAGATGCCTAAGTTCTTTTCTTCTTCCTCCATTGTGCATATTAATAAGAAGAATAAGGCTGCTTTCTGGATTGATTTTAGACCTATCAGTTTGTGTACTTTTTTTTAGTAATCTTATTTCTAAATTTTTTGCGAACTACCTAGCTCCTTTGCTTCCAAAAATTAATGCCCCTAATAAAACTACTTTTGACAAAGGTAGATCTATTTCTGATAACATTTTACTTGCTCATGAAATTTTGAATGATTTGGATATTAAAGTTCTTGGTGGGAACATTATTTTAAACTGGATATTAGCAAAGTTTATGATTATGTTAGCTTTGATTTTCTTTACCATATTTTGATATTATTTGGTTTTAATGTTGTTTATGTTAATCTAATTAAATAAGTGGTTGAAAATTATTTTTTATTTTTTGTCATTATCAATGGTAAAAGTCATGGCATTTTTAAATCATCTCAAGCAACGAGACAACGTGATCCTATTTAGCCAGCCCTTTTCGTTATTGCCATGGTGTATTTTTCTAGAGTTCTTATTAACCTGCATGAAATTTTTCCTAATAAATATTACTGAACTTTGGGTGGCTTTCCTATTTCTCATTTATGTTTTGCTGATGATGTTATTGTTTGTTCTAATGTGTTGATTAATAGGGTTAACAAACTCATGAGGTCTTTTAACATCTTTGAAAAAGGTAGTGGTATGTTTATCAATAAAAATAATAGTTGCTTTATTTTTTCTAGTAAGGTTTCTAATAGTCACATTAACAATATTCATCATAACACTGGTTTTGTAAAGGGTCTTTAGCTATTAAATACTTTAGACTTTTCTAGTAATTGTGATACTTTACGTTTATACTTGTCTAGTAATTGTGATAATTGGATGGTTATTGATGCTATATTGTTTTATTGTTTATATAATTAGCTGGTTGGCATCCTTTGTTCTGTGGTGTTTTGTCTTTGTTCTGCTTGTTGTGATTATTTTCATTATGATGAGTTCTTGTGCAATTTTGAGTCTTCTAACTACTGTTTCTTGTTGGCTTCGATGGATATGATTTTTTATACTATCAACTACTGTTTTATACTTTATTTAGATTGGCTTATGCAGAGCTTACTTTGGTTCAAAATTTTCTCGGTCATAATATTATTTACTATAATTTTGAATGGCATAATCTTTTTGTTTGTGGCAGATTGATCTACTTGTTCGGTAATATTTCTTATTTGGTTATATCTATTTGGTTTTCCTTAATTTCTTTCTTTAGTCTCCCCCAGGCTTTTTTTATAGGCTTTTCGAGACTTGTGCTCATTTTGTGCAGGGCACTCTTTTAATTGGAAAGCTGTGCAGAATGTTTATTCCTTTTCCTTTTCCATTTCGATTGTTAAAATGTTATTAGGCTATAATGTACACATTTTTAGTGGGGATCGCCTGCTCTAAAGTTTTTTTTTTTTTTTTTGTAGCTCATTTTAGTAGTATGGATCTAGTAATTCATTTTAGGACTTATAACCCCTTTTTCATATTAATACATAGGCCCCTTCTATGGTATTAATAAAAAAAAGTGATTGTTAGTGTATTGGACCCAACCCTAAGCCTTGGCAAAACTTGGTTGACCAAAAGGAAAAAGGTGATTTTTAGTGTCTTAGACCCAACCCTAAGCCTTGGCAAACTTGGTTGACAAAAAGGCCACTTAAACCTTTAAACTTACATTTCAAGCTTGAAGTCCTCACCAAATTACGGGACCACCACCGAAAAATTCTAAACATACTTTGGAAGGGGTTGGATCTAATCCCAACCCCTTGTTAACCCTAAGTTAACAAAGTCAACCATGGTTGAACAAGGGATCCCTTAAGCACTTAAACTTGCATTTTAAACTAAATGACCTCCCTAAAATTTGAAACCACCTCTAATATGTCTAAATTATCTATTTGAATTGATCAGACCAAACCCAAATCCCTGGTCAAACCTGGTTGAGCAAAACCCTACATATGTTATTCAAAAGATAAATTATAATGCTCTGAACCAGTTGTCTAGCGGATCTCAAAATTAGAAGGTAGAAACTCATATATGTTTGCTACATACCCTATGTTTTTTGGGCCTTGATAAAGAATGGATTTTGTTGAATTCAATTTTCAATGTCATGGTAAGAATTTAACAAAAAAAATAAAAAAATTCTTAACTCTGAATTTTCGCATAATTAGAGATTGAATTTTCTATAACATTTATATTTTTATGTAATGGTTAAAGTTTGACTTATTTCACCCAAATCGAGTTAGTAAATATCCCAAATTAAATCATTAAATGCATATATGCATTTACATTTTATGATTATTTATAACACATAGGAAGGCTTTGATGAAACAAAAATCGTAACGAATTCTAAAAAAATTCAATTGACACAAACTCAATGACATTGAGCTCATCATTGGGTATAGTATTTATAAAATAAAAAAATATTGAACTTCTAGAATTTAATGTAATCGGAAAGTCAAAATTTGTTGAAATTAATTCATTAAAATTTATTGATTTTTGAAAAATTATGACTAATTATAGGGAACTTGAAGTAAAAAAGGCATAAAGTATTTGAACTCATCTTTGGGTCTAGTATTTGTGTAAAATATAAAATCTCAAAAATTTAATGTAAATTAAAAAGTTAAAATTTAGTTATAATTTAACTAATTAAAAAGGATTGAATTTGTAAAAATCAAACTAATTACATAAAAATCCAAATGACACAAATTCAGAGGCATCAAACTCATAATTATGTCTAGTATTTATGAAAAATATAAAGCTTTTTATTTCAATGCAAAAAAAAAAATTAATTAAATAGAATTTATGAATAATTTAATAAATTAAAAATGTAATAAATCACCAAAAAAATTTTCAAATCATCTACAAAATGAATTAAAGTAGATAAAGAACAAAAAATTATTAATATACTCTCTTTCAAAAATGTTTTTGTCTTGAATACTTTGAGTTGCATGACTATGTGTTCTTAGAAGGCTTTGGTCCTCATACCTATTGTAAAAATGCCATGAATGAATTGATGGATATATTTGTTAAATTTTAAATCTCATAAATCATTAATCAATGAATTTAACAAATAAAAAAATAATGACAAATAATTAAACTTAAATAAAAAGGTGATTCTAGTTGTATTAAGCTTTTATTTTTCTCTTTAATGCAATTTGCATTCTTTCAAGAAAAAAGGGGGATTCTGAATAAATTTGGGCTTACGAGGATATGAGATTAACCCTAAGGAGTGTGAACTAAACCTCATAGCCTTAGTTTAAAAAGAGAATTATTATTAAACCTAAATAATCATTAAAATCATTAAAAAATATTTAAAAATTTAAGCTTTTATATCATTATGCTTTGCTCCTTTTAGGAAGACAAATGTGTATTGGATTGGAAGCTTAATGTAAAAAATATTTAATCAAAATGCATGGACTATTTGCAACCTATCTACCCATTTGGAGGATTGGTAGCATTAGAAATATGAGCCTAGAACTTCTTGCACTTGGAAGTCATTAAGCATTATATTCATTAAAATATAAATATAAAAAACTTCATAATTAAAATACCCTTAAAATAAATCCAAAACTTCTAAAACACTAAACCTTTAATTCAAATACATCTTCAATGAACTTAAACAAAAAAAATTAATTATAGATAGTTTAAAATGCATAAAACCTAGGATCTATCCAAGCCATGCATCCTTATATGTACACCTTAGATGGTTTGATATGATATTCAACTCTAGAGTAGGTTAGGCTGATTATTTAGATTCATCTAGTTAAAGTACCTTATCTAGAGGGTACTTATGTTTGGAGTGTTTATATTCTATAATTTGGATGTCATGTTTATATTTATGTTGGTGCACATTTATAGTAGTCTCTTAGGCCATTTTATATTTACTTATAGACACTCACACAATATCATACATGTATATATTTAATGATAAAATTATTTTTTATATTCTTACAAAGTAGGATTGATTTAGGTAATAATACAAATGCATATGTAAAGGAAATGATATAAATGTAAATATTATAGATTCTTGTATAGAAAGATTGAGTTATATGATGTTAAGAGTTGGAAAGGATTTTAAAATGTTGATTTGTATAGAAATATTATTGCTATCAATAACCCCTAGTCTGAGATTTTGATGATGACAAAATAATGTTGATTGAATTATCTTATTCTCATAGAATATTTTGAATGTTACTATTGTCTGTGAGTACTAATATTTTAGAAGATCATATACTGCATAAGAACAAGATAAGATTCAAGACTGGGTAGAATAGGATTTGAAGGAGTCTGTAACTTTGTATTTTTTCTTTATTTCTTGAGTATGGTCAAAAAAAGTGTATGATAGCTGACTACCATGAACTCATACAGGGAGAGAGTTTTTTTAAAAGGAAAATTATTTTTTTTCTATAGATCATAATGTATGATTTTAAATCATACTGTACAAAACATTCTGGATCAACGACTATCTTTTTTGAACTAATGATACTATACGATCACCATCATACTGTACTATTCATTTTCAGTCACAAACTCTAGCCGCCAGATAAATTTAAGAAAGTTTTTAGATCACTGAAATTTGAACTGATCATACTGTACAATCCAATAATATTATACAATTCTGATCGTACTGTATGATTTAACTTCCTTTTCGTAACTGATCATCCAGATGAAATAAGTGCCAGATCATACTGTATGATCATTGATCATTCTATACGAATAATAAAAAAATTATATAAATGGGAGGGGAAACAAGCTCATTTCACTCAACCTCACCTCACTACACTCATCTTCACTTGTTTATACTCAATGGTGATCTCAAGAAAATGAGGTTGAATCATCCTGGGAAGCTCCTCTTCCTCTCATCACCATGACAGTCCCTTTTTGTTTGCTAAGGATGAGGATACGTACCATAACTTCAAAGCATGCATGATAATTCCTTCTTATATGCTAAATTATGTAGCCCTTAACTTTGAGGAGATGAGCCTCTTTGTAATTTCTTCCAATTTCTTCTCACCCTGGCCATATCATTCAATTTTGAGCTCCTCTATAAGTTCTTTGCCATCCTAAAGAAATAATATAGACAACTTGACCTTCACTTTATTCACTACAGGAAATTCAGCTGTTATCTGCGGCTTTGACCTGCAGTTAGTGGGCCGCCGTTATCAATGGCGGTTTCGCCAGCGGTTTAACCACCAGTTATTACCGGCTGCACACCAGCGGTTATCTAAGTTAATGCTGCCATAACTAGCGGCGGTTCTCAAACCGCCAGTCAAACCACTGGCAATCAAAATGTCTGGCGGTTTAACAACGGCTTGTACCGCCTGTGTTAAGTGATTTTGTTACCGGTAGTAGAGACCGCCAGAATGCTACCGGTTTAAGCCCTAAAATGAATAGGTCCATGCCTCCCAGTTCATTTCTATGTTTGCGTTCTCTCACTTCGGCCGACCTCTGCCTTCGCCTCCGTACGCCTCGCGCTCGATCGGACGATCTCTCCAACTAACGTCCTCTCTCCAGCCGACGACCCCACACCGGCCTTTCCTCGAAGCCTCACTGCCTTGCCACCATCGATCTCACACCGGCTGTATGCGTACGTGTTCGTGGGAGTTGAAGGATAATCGGGAGTTGAAGGTAACCATGAATGATTTTCTGTGATTATTTATACTCACTAGACATTTGCAAGAGTTTGTATCACCAAATTAGGTATTCAACATAGAAAAGTAATTGTGTATCACCAACTAATAAGTGGATAAGATGAAATTAGTAGTAAGAAGGTCAATAAAATCTTTAAAAAAAATTATAAACCCAAATAGGAATGATTATTCTATTAGATTGAATGTTGTTCTATAGGCTTACATGATTCCTATTAGAGTGTCTCCTTATAGATTAGTTTTTGGGAAATATTGTCACATATAAGTAGAATTAGAATATAAGGATTTTTCTACTATAAAGAAATAAAACTTTTATCTTAAAGATGTTAAAGAGAAGAGACAAATATATTTGAATGAACTTGAGAATTTAGATTGGATGCCTATGAAAATTTTAAGATTTGTAATGAATAAAGTAAGAACTTGCATGATTGTAGGATCATTAAGAAATAATTTGCACACAATTAGGATGTATTATTATAACCGTAAACTTAGATTACTTTTTGCGAAGTTGAAGTCTAGGTAGCCCGGTCCATTCACTCTCATTAGAGTATAACCTTATGAAGTTATAAAAATTAGGATAAAAAAATACCCATTCCTCTAAATTTAATAATTATATACTTAAGACTAATCTGGATGGGGATATATATATATTGATCTTGTAGTATGTTAACATTGGCTCATCTTGAAGAGTACTTAACAAAGTCTAGCTAAAGACTATAATTTAGCTCTTCATGGGAGGTAATCCAAAAGATTGTATCTATGTACTATATTTTATATATAAGAATGTGTATTTAGTATCTTGCTTGTGTGCACTTTGTTGTATTTGAAATCTAGATGCCAAATGAAAAATTAAATTTTTTATCAGTGCCATGGTACCATAATATCCAGTGTTGTAGAACTTAACCCCTCACCGTTGTGATGCTATAGTTAGACAAGTCATATCACTCTATTGACAGTTAAGCACCACAGTGATTGATAGTCATGTTAGGTGGCTAGAGGAATTCAAGGAGTATAGCTACAACAACATGGCATTAAACCACCATAGAGTTCAACCTGTGTTACAATGAAAGTTCGTTAGGGATGTTAAGCCCTTAAGGTTTTTTGTGGGGTGGAGAGAAAACAAGTTAATGAGGGCACTTGAATTTCTTTAGAGGTTCAAAAAAGGATTGACAGAAAAGTCATTCATCTCCAAGGGAAAAGACTTTCAACTCCAAGGGTTCAAAAAAAGATCAACATGGTGATTATAGGTTTTTTATGGGCTGAAAGGACTTTTAACTCATATTAAAGCATTTTATGTTGGTTGTCAACTACCTAACACAACCCTCCATTTTTTTCATCAAGAACTTAGGACCTAGTAACGACAATGGGTCCATTTGTCAGGTAGCGATCATGCCTTGTGTAATAGAATAGTCTCCCTTAAACTTCAATAAAAATTATATAATATGTTGGAATGCTTTATGGTGCCAAATCATGGTCAATAGTCTCCCTTGACTTTAATATACTTGTTTTAAAGTATAGCACATTTTCACATGTGTTATAAATAATATTTTCATAACTATGTAGGGGGACGTTTGCTTCAACGTCCAAATGACTTTCCAAGAAGAGAGAAGTTGGATGTATAACAGATTATTGCCAGGTCAAAAAGGATTGACAGTTGAATTTATATGGGAGTTGAAACTTTCATTCAAGTTCCATCTCAACTACCTTCCTTTCAGTTTAATAAAATGTTTATCTGTCCATGTTCGAAGCATAAAAATCTATCATTCCTTAAGCCCGATGATGTGAAGGTTGATTTATATCGTAGGGGATTTCTTCCAAACTACTGGATTTGGACATCACATGGCGAGTACGAGCCACACTGAGATGCTCATGCCGGTTCATTTATAGCTTATCAAACATTTGATGAAAATCAAATGAATACGAGATGTTTGATCCATTTTTGTTAGCAAGTCAAGCTATTCAAGTTTATTTCAGCAAATATTCTAGTGGTTGTAGAGACAAACAAGATTGGCTAGCTGTCATAAAAACAAAAGCACGGGGAATAATTGATCAATAATATATTGTAGCAACTGCACATCAACAGGATGAGATGTCAAGTTGTAGGTCTATTGAAATTGAGGAGATGCCAACTACAACCTCTAGTTTTGAAATGGAGTTAGAAGATGTGAATAGTTCAACTAGTTCAAGCGAAGATGAGAACAAGGATGAAAGTGAAGATACCCTTGAGAGCAATGAAAATAGTTTTGATGATTTTGAGTAGTTTTTTGTAATTTAGAATTGTAGAATTTTACTGTTTTGTAATATTTTGAATATTACTTTTTGAATTCTAAGAAATGAATTTGTTAATTTCCAACTAGTATTTATTAACTGCTTTTTGTAATTCATTAACTACTTTTTGTAATTCATTAACTGCTTTATTAATTGCTTCTTTTATTTATACTTTTTATATATTACAATGCTTTACTAATTATTTCTTTTAATGCAGATGGCTTCAAGCGATGATCTTCCTTGGAAATCATTTGCCTCAAAGTTCCGGTGGAAGAAGTTTACTATTACTTCCAGCAGAGACACACAGCCTGATGAAGGTGAGGGACCTTCAGTTCCACCTGATGTTATACTTACACCACCACCCAAGGGACAAAAGCAGTCCTCGAGTGAGCCGGGTCAGGGACCTTCAGATCCACCAGTAGTTGTACCTCCGTACTTCCTTGGCCACTTCCCTCCTCCTTCGATGAGTCCTCACTACCCCTCTCTAGATCAGACACATATGTCTCCATTCTATCCATATTACCATCCACCATCATCACAGGCAGTAGGTCCATCCATTGGTCCTCTCCCTCCTTACCCCTACCCATATTACTACACTTATCCGATGCAGCAAGAACAGGGTGGACAATCTAGACCACTAGAGCTTGGCACTAGCGATCATGCAGCTGCAATAGATAAGCATCAATACATTAAGCCTGAGGGCGATAAGTAAGTTCAGTTTATGTTATTAAATTGTTTGTATTTTAATATATTACATGTTATTGACAAAAAAAGTAACCTGCAGCTTCAATCCTTCAAGGCCACCTATACATATGATCTAGGATATTATAAAGAATAAATATGATGCTCCTTACTTATCCTTGAAGAAGATCCCAAAGCCAGTTAGAGATATATGGTTTAGAGAATTTCAGGTATACTTTTTTGGTAAGATTTAAATATGTGATTTAATTTGTACTAATCTTTTTGGTATTGCCTAAATTTTTACATAAAGAATTTAGGTGGTTGCCTGAGCATAGCACGAGGATCAGAACAAATTTTGAGAGGAGAGGAGCGACCCATCTCAGGGACATGTTCGCAGACATTAGAAAGTCCGGGCAACATCTTAATTGGATTGGAGAGGGCGTTTGGGCTGATTTGAGTACTGCTTGGTCAACCCCTGAATTTATAAAAATGAGAGAGTAGAATAAATAGACAGAGCCTCTGACTGTGGTGGTTTAGGAAGCTCTCTTCATACTGGTGGATTGGTACCTCATACGGAACATAGGTGGTGACTGGTAAGAGTTTTAAATTAGTTTATTAAATATATTTATGTTATTATAACTATATCTTAAATTTTCAAAAAGCGTACCTTGGTCGGGAGCCAACACCATTAGAGTTGCATACAAAAACTCATCAACATCAAGCTGATTATCAGTGGGTTGATGAAAAGGCTAAGAAGGCTCATGTGAGTAAATTTTTTTTGGAAATTTGGAATAAAAAATTATTTTAATAAAACTAATTGTAATATCAATTTACAATTTATTTTATGGCTTTATTATCACAGGATGATTTTGTACGAGCTCGAGAAAGCTGTCATTCCATTGGTGAGGGATCATCTTCAGGACCAGCCCACACTTTTGAGTATCATACTTGGTCAGATGTTATTGGTGGAAGACAAAGGGGGAGGATATATGGCTTGGGTTTACAGGGCTATTTTTATGAGGGCAGTTCATCCACCTCAGCAGTTTATGATCCAAGTACTGGAGCTGAAGAAACTATGAGTCAGAGGGTTACAGCATTGACTAGAGAGATTGAAGAAATGAGAAGGGTTCAAAATGAAATGCAAGCAGAGCTACAATCCTACAGAGTTGAAAATCAGAGGAAGCAAGAGGAAGAGCAGCGACAAAAAACTCGAGACAGCGAGGAAACAACTGAGGAGTATAACTCTTTTATGTTTATTGTGGCTTTGTGAATTTGTAAACTTGTGAACTAGTGAATTTGTGAACTTGTGAACTTATGTTTTATGGTTGAACATATTAATTTTGTTTACATTTAATGTTTTGTTTGGTTGTGCTTATGTATATAGTTTGATAGTTGATTGGATATAGAGGAGTGTTGCCCAAATCTTGTTATATATTACTTTCTGTGTAGGTTTAGAATTTAGGGTGAACCTCCCTCATATAGAGGGGAGGCTGACAATTTTTTTTTCAGGTGCTACAGGTTTTCGGCAGCCAACCAGCAGTTTAGCCATCGGAAAAGATGATACTGGACGGCTGATTGACACTGCCGGTAACTTCATTAAACTACTGGTACTACACCGGCGGTTACCGACAGAACCCGGTGGTTATCCGATGAAAGCCCGGCGGTATAGACCGTCATATGATCGTCGGCCAAGATCGCCGAGAACCGTCGGTGTCGTACTGGCAGTTTCGTGATGCCTGCCAGTGGTTGATCTAACTCACGCCGGCCGCTGT
Organism: Dendrobium nobile; assembly: GCA_022539455.1. NCBI lineage: Eukaryota > Viridiplantae > Streptophyta > Magnoliopsida > Asparagales > Orchidaceae > Dendrobium > Dendrobium nobile. The sequence continues at coordinate 34,161,381 of CM039718.1, read as the reverse complement.
AACCGCCGGCCGCTGTAACCTCCGGCAAGCCGTCGTTGAAGGGACCGTCGGTAAGCGGTTAGTCACATGACCGGTGGCACAACAGATGGAAGACCGCCAGTACAAAGTCGAGTAATAACTGGAGGTGTAAGCCGCCGGAAGACCGTCGGCTAATAAAGCCGCCGGTAAAAACTGCCGGCAAATTATTTCCTACACTATTTTTTCAGTTGGTTAGATAACCGCCGAAAAGCCGCCTCTGGTTTTGAAAATCACTGGTGTTACCACCAAAGCCGCCGGAAAAAAACTCTCGGTTTTGGGTGATTTTCTTGTAGTGATTTGTCTGCCATCAAAATATAGAAATCACCAAAGTACACCATGCTCAATATATCAAGCTTTCTATTGTAGGACCTCGAGACCACTCTTACATAATAAATGAGTCTAACTAGAGTTCAATCAATGTTGTTCTTAAAAATGTTACTTTGAACCAACACCAAGCTTTTATCCAGTCCTCTACCCAAAATGCTTGCATTATTCTTTTTTTTTTTTTAAGAAACATAAATCTATATTAAAAAGAAACAAAAAAATACAAACTACCCAGAAGTAGCATCTGCTTCCTTCTTTAACATTTTAATAAAATAAGAAGGAACCTTATTATAACAAATGTCTTTCCAAATAAAAGAGCTAAGAATAGAAAAGTTAGCACACAAATCTGCTATCTTTTTACATTCCCTATCTATACAAATTAAAATGAAAATTTTGAACTTCTTGATAAAAGAAAATCATCCAAGTTTTGGCCGTCTTTTTTTGGTAACATCCTAAAGAAATTTGATGATATTATAGGTGTCACCTTCAATAATAATATCTTTGTAACAATACGTCCAATCTCACATAACTTCCTTGATAGATTGAATAGATAAGGGCTCTAAATGTGAGATGTCCAAATGAACACAAGCTTGTCCCAATGCCATAAAAATTCTACCCTGGTGATCTCAAAAAACACAACCAAATCATGCTCTATAAGAAGGTAATAATGAAGAATCAACATTGAATTTGATCTAATCGGGTAGAGGGTGCTACGATTCCAAAACATATGCTGGTTAGCACCCCATTTACCCGAGTTACACAAATAAGAATTTGTTGAATTTGCTGAATTTGGAGCATAGCTGATAGATTTTTTTTGCAATTACCAATGGATTTCCTTCAATGCCATTATGAACCATTTCATTCCTCGCTTTACATGAGAGCAAAATAGTATTACAAAACAGATTAACTATCCAAAAATTTTGAGAACTCAACCACTTGCAGCATTCACTAAATGAAGCAAAACATAGTATTTGAAATCCCCATCTATTTAAATGGTTAACTAATTCCTTCAATTTTTTGCATTTGGTTACCACATGTTCAACATCTTCTACTTCATCACAATTCCTTGGATAGATGTTATTACTTTGCAATCTTCTATATGACAAGAATTGATTGGTAGGAATAGCATTATGGAAGATCCTCCACCAAAAGTTCTCTACTTGAGGCATAGTTCTAGCTTTTTTAATACATTCCCAGTATTTAAAGTATGGAAGAAAGTGCTCCATGGATTCTTCAGCAACCAAAGAAGCTATTGTCATCCTTGATACATTATAAATGAGCTTCATTTTGTCTTCCAGTTGTTCCGGCTTAATATGTTTCTTGCAAACAAATTCCACAACCTCCTTTCCAAAAACTTTATTTATTTCATTTACATCCCATCTTCCATAAGAGATTATATAATCCACCATTAAAACATTATTGCTTTGAGCGATGAAAAATGTAGGCCATTTGTTTATACATTTATCCATAATCCATGTAACTTCAAATACATCTATAGATTACCCATTAGTTATGCTCCATCTAACAATGGCATTAAGAAATCTGCCACCATCAGAAATCAATTTCCAAGCTATTGAATCTGACTTTTTTGTTCCAGGTGTATTATATAGAGGTCCATATTTTAGATACAAGGTCTTGTACAACTAAGAGTTTTTATTTTGAATGTAATTCCAAGCAAGTTTGTCCCCTAAAAGTCCCACTTTATTTGAGCAAGAGTATAAACCATGACCAAGACAATTAACTACTTTGCACATCAAATCTCACTTCACATAATGGAGCCCAGTATCTCCACCCCTTTTGCTTCAAATAAAGCTTCTACAAAGCTTATCAATTTCATCTAAAATACCTTTAGGAACCAATGATAAAGTAGAATGAAAAGTAGGATAGGAGAGCAAAAATGATTTAACTAGAGTAATCCTTCCAGCTAAAGAGATAAGTTTGCCTCCGCATATGTTCAACTATCTCAAGACTTTATCTATGATGAATAGAAAATCTGACCTTACTATCCTCCACAAAGCAACTTTGATTCCTAAATATTGAAAGTCTTTGACAACTTTGAAGCCCATGATGCTGGAAATAGCTCTCTTTCGTTTCCTTCTTGCTGATTTTTCAAACAAGATACATGATTTCCTATTATTTATCTTTTGTCCTTTCCAATCACAAAACTTTAATAAAATGCTCTTATATTCTTTAATCTCCTTCAACCTTGCTTCTGAAAGGATAACTAAATCATCTGCATAGAGCAAATATGATATTCTAGGCCCACTTGGATTTACATGTTTCCCAATAGTATTACTTCTTTGTAAAAGGTATTCATTGTTAATTCAGAGAAAATATTAAATAAAAATATAGATGAAGCATATGCTTGAAAAAAGCCACTACTAGACTTGATCCAACTTGATGAATTCCTAGTAATCAATAATGAGAAAGAAAGATCTTGAACGCATTCCAAAATGAGCTTGGAAAAGTTAATTGGAAACCTAAAGTAATCTGATGCTCTTTCCAAAGTAGACCATCCCATTGAGTCATATTCTTGCTCCATATCAAATTTGAAGGAGACCAGACCTTTAGCCAATTTAGAATACCTTAGCTTATGGAAACATTCTTGGGCCACAAGAACTTGATCAAATGATGACCTTCCTTTCACAAATGTTTCTTATTTTTTAGTTACCAATTTTGGAATAATAATCGATAATCTATTTAGAAGAACCTTTGCCACCACTTTATAAACTGTATTACATAGACTAATAGGTCTAAAGTTGGAAGGAGATAATGGGTTGCTCACCTTAGGGATCAATACTATAAGTGCTCTTTCCATTCCTTGCACATCTCCCTTAAGCAAAAGAAGTGATTGATTACATTCCAGAAATTTTCCTTACTGATGTTCTTACTTAATCCATAATACCCAAAGCTAGAGATAGGATACACATGACCCTAATCCTGTTTGTTGACACCTATCTAATCAAGTCCAATACTATATTTGATGAAGCAAATTTATTTATTGACTCTATCTGGAACATGACCGAAATTTGCCTTCCTAGTACCCACATGAAACTATATCTAACCCTAGGAAATGTCATAGGAAACATTCTTCACAACAAATATCAGTTAACCTATCCTAACAAACCCGAACATGTCACTAATTTCTATACAAATGCCTCCTTCTATATCTTATTTTATTGGGGTCAAGCACATAATGAGCTGGATTTTAATGAAGAAGGGGTGGCTGCTCCAGTAGGAGAAACTACTCCACCAAGATGACCTGCTCCACAAAGAGGACCAGCACCTGCATATCCTTATCATGACATCATTTAATGACTTGACCAACTAGAAACCTAGTTTGACTCTCATATCAAGGAAGAACACAAACAATATGATGAGGATAAGCGATGGTTTGGTAAACAATTTTCTTCAATTGATCATCAGTTTCACCCAACCATTAGTTCTTTCAGCCACCACTAGCAGCAACTGATCAGGATCCTCCTTTTTCACTACGTCACTATTTGATGTGCTTTAAGTTCTTTTTTTAGGACTCTTCTTTTTGGTGATTTCAAATGGGGGTGAACTTTGTCTATCTTTAGTGAGTATGCCTTCTTGCTACATATCATATTTTTTTGTTTTAGTTGTTAACTGAAAATGAAATGTATGTGTTTTTCTCATGTTCAAGTTTTTGTTCATGTTTTTCTATTCATATTTTCATTTATATTTATTTTAATATATATATATATATATATATATATATATATATATATATACTATCTTGTCTATCAATAATATTATTTGATATTATCAAAAAGTGGGAGATTGTTGCAGTCTATGACCCCTAGTCTAAGTTATTGATGTTGACAGATAATATTGATTTAATTATCTTATTTTTTTATTAAATATTTTGAATGTTACTTTTTTTTTAGTATTGTCATTTTAGGGAGATCACATACTCCTCAAGATAACAAAAAACTTGAGAATGGGTAGTATAGGATGTGAAGGAGTCTATAATTTTGTATTTATTTTAATTTTTTAATTTTTTTTCTAATTTTCCTAATTCAAGCCACAAAAAGTGTATGCAAATTGAGTAACCATGGACACACACAAGGGGAGAGTTCTTTTTTAAGGGAAAAATATTATTTTTTATTAATCATACAATGCAATTTTAAATCGTACTATACAAAACACTAGCTTAATGGCTATCTTCTATGAACTAATCATATTGTACGATCACCATCATATTGTAAGATTCATTTTCAATTTGAAACCCTTGTCATCATATTAATTTAAGCAAGTTTTTAAATCATTAATTTTTGAACTGGTCATGCTATATAATCCCATTGTACTGTACGAATATTTGAATACTTTCTAAAATTAATCCCATGATTAGTCAACTAAATCATTGCTTAATTAATGATTGGTGATTATATTATATGACTTGGTTCATATCGTATGATGAATCAAGGCTGTTTGTGGTCGTCTTAAAGATTGTACTGGATGAAACCTTGATTTATTAACTAATTATACTGGATGATGTATAAATCATACTGAATGACCCGAAGATTTTAACTAATCATAATGTACTAGTTGGATCATACCATATAATAAGCAAAGATCAATTTTGGTCATCCAGTGTTCGTCCTATACGAACAGAAGATGTTTACCACATCATATTGGATGATGTTTGTACCGTACTGTATGATGTATTTGAGAATTATTACTTATTTGCATTCCTTTGTATTAGGATGAAAACTAATTTAAATTGATCATATTATATAATTTGAGATCATACAGTACAAACATAAAAGATTAAATTGAAATTCTTAGGGTTTCTTGGAGCCTGATATTTAAATAATGCTTTTATCTTTTGAATAAACTGAGAGGAATGTGATAAAAGAAAGGAACTCTTAAGAGGGAGCTTCTTGAAGGGATTTAGGGCTTATGACAGGAAAAAGAAGGTGAGTTTGTGAAGGAGAACGAGTGTGAGGGGATCACATGGTAGCTCCAAGTCTGCTGCACGCTTGCTCCTCCTATTTCCCAGGTAAATTTTGTGGGAGCTTTATAGGGGGAGAGCCTTCAAGGTCAACATCCTCAAAGGTCCTCTACCTTCTCAGGAGGGAGAAAATAAGAAAGTTTGCTATAATTATCGGGAGGATGACATAGTGTCTGGCACTCCGCCGCATTGGGGGAGAGGAAAGTGAGTTTTTGTAAAAGCTTCTCTGCCTTGCTATGGGGGCAGAATGAGAATTACTTTTGAGTAGTGCAATTCTCAGAGTGGAGGACTCCAGGGAGTGGAAATAGTTCAAGTGTCCAAACCACTATAAATATTCTAGTGTGTTTTTACCATTTACCACATTTTATTTTCTTTTTATATCTTATAATTGCTATAACTGCTTGGTGAGAATCTAATTTTAGAACTCTGTTGTGTTATTTAAAATTTCATCACCATTATTGTAATTGTGTTTTAATCACTAGATTCTGCTTCAAATTTGTTAAGTTATTTTTTGAAAATTCAAAAAAAAAAAAAACTCTTATTTAGGCTTTATTCTATATTTCAAAATACCAATTCACCCCCCCCCCCCCCCCCCCCCGGCGCATCTCATGCATTCAAATATATGTTCCAAAACAAAATGATTTTTCTTCTTTTGATGATCATTATCTTTTTGAATTATATGGAAGATCTAGAAGCCAAAGATTCAAGACCAAAAGTAAATAATCATATTCAAGTATACATTGTATAAGAATAGTAATCTAGGCTTGTTGTTGAGTGACCATGGTTACCTTCACATTACAGTAGACCCTAGAGTGTACTCTTATAAACTATACATTAATAAAAATTATTTATTTATAAATTATTCTCCATGTATCATTTCATTGCATGATGATGTATATATTATAATATCCTGATTAAATTTTTTTAAATTATAATTCCCTAATTCTTAAGATTGAGCCATCTAATCATACATTCATAGGGCAATTGATTATGATTAAGATTATTAGCTAGCAGGTCACTATAAGTAAGTGTAAGTCATGATTGTGTATACCCCTCAGTCTCTTCAATCTTTAAGCTTTATAATTCAATAGTTCAAATGCAAAATATAAAACTAAACTCTAAACCAAAATTAAGATCTATAATCTAAATTTTGTATGCTAAAATCATGATAACCCAAGCCTTGATGAATTTGAAAATTCTTAGGCTTTAATTTAATTAGAAGAATTTTCTTTAGAGTTGTAATTAATTGTAGAGGCTTTCCCTTATAAGAAGCCAATAATCCAAAATTAAATAAACCATGCCTTAGTTCTTTTATAAGATAGGGGAAGAGTTTTTTGATGTAGTCCTAGCTTTAAACATTTGTTTAATTTCATAATAATAAAATAATTGAACATTCCTTTTAAAGTTTAATAAGAAATGAATTTTCTTTATATTCTTTGGTTACGAAAATAAATATATTAATTTCGTTTCTATAATAATAAGTTAATGTTCAATTTATACTTTGGGATAACTTAAATATTAGTTAAGTTGCCTTTTTTATGAAAATAAATATAGTTTTTTTCATTTCAAATTGATAATAAAATATTAGTATATCCATCTAGATGGTATAATGTTAATCTATGCCGATTGGATAAAAAAATATTTAAGGCAAATCATGTAGCAAATGAACATAAAATTTGTACATTGTCACATGTTATTCTTCTAGCATGGTAGAATGCATTGCATGTGTCTATCAGCATAGAGTCCAACATATTACATATCATATTATGAGGCTTAATGCCTTAGGTGCACAACATGGCATGTATACATTGTATCACATTAAGGGAACCAAGAACATTTAGGTTTATTAATTACTAAAATTCTTTTTTATCTGTAAGAAACCATTTTCTTCACCTAAATTTATGGCTTAAAATTTGTAATGTGAGATAATAAATTAGAGATAAATACATAAATTTTTTAACATTACAAAAAAGTACACTTCTCACCCTTTTGACATTACAAAAAATGAGATTCAACATACGAAAAGACAAACACTACATGAAAGAAAAAAAAATGTAATGAATAATCCAAAAAAATCAAAATAAGACACTCAATGATCTGAAAGGCCCTTATCTGATAATGGTTGTAGAGGGTGAAAGTAGTTATATACATGATAAAACTATTCCTAAAATGAATATCGATCCTCCTTAACTAGATGGTGCATCTCCTCCAATTATTGATTATATTGTTGTATGTGCTCAACCACTTTAAGCTCGAGGCAAGCAAATTGGTTCATATATGTATCTATCATATATTAATATGCCTGGGGAAAATGGAATTAAGTTGTGTGCCCCCTTATTCTTCTCCATCCTTATTTCCTATGAAATGTATCTATTTTTGCATCTCACTATATATGAGGATGAAGAAGTATGATGGTAAGTGGTTTAATTGTTCAAGATAAGTGTGGTTATATATATTTTTAAGTATTTATAATATGACAGATGGATCTTATAGAATAAACATTTCAATTGTATTGAAATATACATCTCTATCATCCCCAAATAATGCTTAAGTTTTCTTTGATATAAATTATAATAAACCCCACTTAATATGCACAAATAGACGTACTAAATCAAGTAATATATTGATAGAGTATAGTGTCAAACCCATGACGATGTATGTTTTACTAGCAAATAAAATTATTTACTATAATTAAAGTAATTATCCTATTAAATTAAAATGATATATTAGGGCATTTCATCACAAATAAAAAAAAGATACAATAATTAATTAAAATGTTCTAGATTGATGATTATAAATTGCATATCTTTCTTAATCGGACTCTTCAAGATAATGTGATTTAGATCATATGCCTCCCAAGATCTTTATCAAGCTTACAAGGGTTAAAAAAATTTTTACTGACCTCTTATAGTTATAATATCTCTTTAACAACCTATAATATTATATATCATATGTCCAGGAATGAAAAACATCATATCCCAATACTCCTAGTTACTCTTGCATTCCTCCATCAAGGCTATACATAACACTAAATTTACACTACATATATTGTCAACAGCTCTCTATTCTCTGCTCTGAGGCGACTCCATGGCGATTTAGGGCTCCTCTTTCATTCGACTTTTCTTCATTTTTTTGGCTGTTCATTCTTGCCTTTTGGATTTTTGTCATGGTTTTTCCTATTCATTTCTCCTCTTTGTTTATCTTTTCATTTATTTCTCATTGTATTTCACTCTGGTGTGTTAGTGTTTTAAAATTTTTTGAGAGTTGACGATGCCGTTGTCATATATACCTCAACCACCACTTCCGAATGGCAAATCCCACTCTTTTAAGGATGTGTTAGCTGGTTCTTCATCTTCTTCACAAAAATTCCCATTGTGTATACTTCCTTTAAAGGGTGCCCAGCTTTATTGCTTGTTGATTTAGTGGTTTCCTTACTTGCTTCTCCTTTTGAGCTTACTCTTGTGGGGAAGTTCATGCTTAAGCGACCTAATTTAGATGCTATTCAAAATTTCTTCTTGAATCAAAAATTGGTTGGAACGTTTTAGGTTGGTTTATTTGACCCTTTGCATATATTGATTCAAATGAGTAATGATTTGGACTATAGCCGTATATTTTTTAGAAGGTCATATTATATATAGGGCTATCAAATGAGATTGCCTAAATGGTCTCCGAACTTTGATGTGCATGAAGAATCCCCCATAACCAAATTTAGATTTCTTTTCCTAATCTCCATTTACATGTTTTCAATTCTAAAATTTTATTTGGTTTGGCCTCTATTTTTGGTAAATCATTGAAAAATTATATAGCTACAACATCCATTTCTATGTCGTATGTAGCTCGTATTTTAGTTGATTTGGATATATCGAGGAAGCATCCAATTGAGGTTTGGATTGGTTCAAAACTTAATGGCTATTTCCAAAAAGTTGAATTTGAAAATTTACCTATTTTATGTTCTCATTGTAAGATGCATGTCCATGGTTTATCTGCTTGTTATAAATTATACCAACATCTACATAAGGCTAAGGAGACTACTAATGCATCCCATAATAGTGAATTAAATTCAGTTGAATTGGTTTTTATTATTCTTAATCATGTTGCTAATGTGGCTAATGCTTCTTAAGTGCTAGATCATATTAATGTTTCCTTAAATTTGTATTCAATTCAGGTGGAATCGAATCCTATTATCATGGAGGAGTTGGTTGAAGGACAGAAAGTTAATATTAACTCTATCTTTTCTATAGCTATTGATTCTCATAATGTGGATGACCAAAATGTTGTGGCTAATTTAAATAATGATTCTATATCTGTTGATCCTTTCTTAGAGGATGAGTTGGTTAATAATATTATTAAGGAGGAGGATACTGTGCAAGATGATGTTATTACTCAAGTTATTTCCCAAACCGAGGTGGAGAGAATAGGTGGCATTGAGGTACACAACAAAACCAATGAGGCAGTTGATGTGTTCCATGAGGAAAGAGTAATGCCTCATTCTAGGGAGCATTAAGGTATGGTTAATGATAGTAATTTTTCTTTGAATGATAATTATAATAGTGATGCTTTTGATGATAATGAGGAAATGGATATGTTGGCTAAATGTTTTGCTAGAAATGATAATTATATTAGTTTTACCAAGGTTCGTGGTAGGAGAGGTTGGAAGCAAAAAGCTATTTCTATACAAACTCCTCGCAACACCCGATCGCATACTTCTCATTAATGTTGTTTATATTTAATGCTATTATTTGGAGTGTTAGGGGCAAGGGATGCTCTTCTTCTAAACTCATAGTGAAAAACTTATGTGGTATCTATAATGTCTCTCTTCTTTTTTTGCTCGAGCCTCTTATCTCAGCTGATAAGTTACTTAGTACAGCTAATTTTTTTGGTTTTAAACATGCCTTTGCTAATATTGCTAATAAGATGTGTTTTTTTGGAAATATTTTATTAGGGTTGACATTATTAGTAATTTTAATTAAGTTATTCATTGCAATATTGAGAGTTCTAATTTATAATGTTGTTCTTCCTTTATCTATACTGCTTCTTCTCATTATACTAGAATGATTATATGGAACCAAATAATTCAATTACATAGTATTTGTAATCTTCCTTGGTTTGTTGGAGGAGACTTTAATACCATTGCTAACCCGTCTGAGCATATAGGGGGCGCTCTCTCTAGCAATCATTCTATAGAGGATTTTAATAACATGATTATGGATTTTAGCCTTATTAATATTGGTATCTCTGATGATAATTATACTTGGCAATGTGGGTATTTATGGAAAAGATTAGATCGGGTTTTGTTGAAAGACTTTGGTTGAATTCTTTTGACTCTACTAATGCTAACCATCTTAGTAGGACCCTCTTTGACCACTTCCCTCTTTTCATTAAAAATAAAGCCAATATTTAGAGATGTTCCTTTGCAATTTAGATTTCAAAACATGTGGTTAGTTCATGAGTCTTTTATAAATGTGGTGAAGGATAATTGGCTTGCCTTTTTATATCTATAATGCTATTTATGGTATGCGTATACCATGGTGTAAGCTGAAAAAACTTAAGTTTATTCTTAATTGGTGGAATCATAATGTGTTTAAGAATCTTTTTCTATCATTCTATTTGTAGAAGATAATGTAAATTTCTAGAAGACTGAATGCCAATTATTTCCTTCTGAAGCTAACATTTGCCTTTTGAGAGAGGCTAAAGATGGGCTTTATAAATTACAAGCTTATGAGAAAATGTTTTGGAAACAGAAAGCTGTTGTTAAACATCTTGTTGAAGGTGAAAACAACTCAAAATATTTTCATGCCTTGGTTAATAGGAAATACAGTATTAATTGCATTCATAAAATTAATCGGGTTGATGGTTCTGTTATTGAAGATGGTACTAAAATTGCTAGCTTAGCTATTCAACATTTTCAGAATCATCTGAATAAAAATTTCAATCCTACCACTATTGATAATCCTAATATTATTCCTTCTCTTATTTCTCATGCTGATAATGTTTTCTTGTCTAAGACCCATTCTTTGGAGGAAGTTAAAGATACTATTTTTGGTATGAATTCTGAGTAGGTAGCTGGGCTTGATGGTTTCACAACCAAGTTTCTCTAGAAAACTTAGCATATCATTAGTAATGATCTCCTTTCTACTTTTCTTGATTTTTTTAATGCTACTTTTATTGTGCTTATTTTTAAGAATAATTCTAGCAATTCTTGGAATGAATTTAGACCTATTTATCTTTGCACCTTTTATTATAAATTGATCTCTAAAATTTTGATGAATTGTTTATCTATTTTTTGCCTAAGCTAATTTCTCCTATTCAAATGGGTTTTGTCAAAGGCCATGCCATTGCTGATAACATCCTTTTGGTACAAGAATTTTTTCATGATTTGGATGTTAAAGTGAGAGGTGGAAATATGATTTTCAAACTTGATATTGCTACAGCTTATGATAATATTGCTTGGAATTTCCTTTATGATATTATGAAGTTATTTGGTTTTGATTTAAATTTTATCATTCTCATTAAGCTTTGTATTGAAAGCCCCTTTTTTCTATCATTGTTAATGGTAAATATAATGGGTTTTTTAAGGCCTTTCATGGCCTAAGATAGGATAATCCCATCTCTCTGGCCCTTTTCATTATTACGGCTGACCCACTTTTTAAAGGTCTTGCTGATCTCTTTGAGAAGCCTCATAACATTTATTTTAAAAAGTTTAGGTGGTTTTCATATTTCACATTTATGCTTTTTAGATGATTTTATTATTTTTAGTAATGCCTCTTTAAATAGGATTCATAAATTATTGAGGTTTTTTCAACAATTTGAATTGGAGAGTGGCCTTGTGCTTAATAAACATAAATGTGGCTTTATTTCTGCTAAGAAAGTTCCTTTGGATCACATTGTGGCTATTAAGATTTTAACTAGTTTTAGTCATATTTGTTTACCTTTAAAGTACCTTTGTGTGCCTATTTATAAGGGTAGGAAGAAATCTTTTATTTTTGATGATTTGAGAAAAGCCTTTACAAATCACTCTTTTCACCACTACCCGATGCGGCAGAGAACCGTCGTCCTTTTACACAATCCCCAGTGTTGGCAGAGAACCGTTCGTCCTTTCACACTCTCCTAGTGTGGGTAGAGAACCTTTCGGCTATAAACACTCTCCAAGTGTAGGCAGCGAACCCTTCGGCTATTCACACTCTCCAAGTGTAGGCAGCGAACCCTTCATCTGTTCACACTCTCCAAGTGTCGGCAGAGAACCGAATCTCCTTGACAGATCTTCTCTCAAGAATCTAGAAGGAAGAAAGAAAAGAGTGAAGTAATCCCAATTCACAAGTAGATATTCTTACCTTTGAACTCCAAGTGAAGCCTTCACGCTCCAGTGGTAGGAATCCTCCTTTGAATGCACTCTTACACTCTCTCCTTAGCTATTCTCTCAAGAGGCACGAAGATCAAATGACAAAAAGATTGGGTGGCAGTCTAATTTGGACTATTTATACAAAAGATAAGAAAAATCGCCCAAAAACTGCAAGTTTTCAATTCTGTACGCAGTGGATCGTCCCGTACAATCGTGGATCGTCCTGGACGATATTACTTAAAAGCCTTGAAATGAACCTCTTTGTATATGTGTACAAAATGTTTTTGTACAAGCTAATTGTCCCGTACGAACCAAGTTCGTCCGGTACGAATGGTTATTACAACAAGGTCGGTTCCAAAAACTACAGGAAAACCATCCTAAGTCGGTTGTATCGTCTGGATGAAAATTTGTTCATCTGGACAAAATTCTTATAGAGACCAGATCATCCTGGACGATATTTAATTTTGTCTGGACGAAAATCTTATAGAGAGCAAATCATTTTTTGATGATAATTATTTTCGTCTGGATGAAATTCTTACAAAGACCAGATCGTCCTAGATGATATTTAATTTTGTTTGGACGAAAATCTTACAGAGAGAAAATCATTTTCTGACGATAATTATTTTCGTCTTGACAAAATTCTTACAGAGAGCAAATCGTCCCGGACGAATAGGACTTAGAAAATTTTTCAAGCAAGTTCCTATTCGTTCCATGTGCTCAATAGGAGATAACTATCTGATCATCCCGTACGAACTAATATCGTCCCGTACGATTAGTATAAATTTTATATGATCTCCCTATGTGTGTGTATGTTTTTATTCACTCAATTACAATCACTCCCTTTCAATTTTATTTCAAAGAAAAGTATAAGCTTCAAATTCACAAAATATCTCATGCTGAATTTGATTTGAAGTCTTCGTAGTCTGGAGTTTAATTTTCCTGAAATATTAGTACACACAAGAGCAAATATAATTTTCTAAAATTGTTAGGAGATAACTACACATTTGAACAATAATGTTTGGAATCATTAAAACTGTACAAGTTGCAAAAATGTAAAGCATGCAAATAGCAACTATCTTAACAATCTCCCCCTTTTTGATGATGGCAAAAAAATTATTATTTGTATGGTTTCAATTTAAACAAATCTCCTAAACTCCCCCTGAATTGATGAATACATGAAAATAAGGAGGCATTTTGAACTAAAGAACATAATTTTTTTTTGTTTTTCAAAAATTTTTTAACAAAAAAAAACATAAAATACCAAGATAATACTAATAACACAAGCCAATTGACACAAAATAATCAAAATACAAACATACAAACACAATAATTTCTCCCCCTTTCTGACAACAACAAAAAGTGAAGAAGAAATAGACAAGAAATGTAAGTAATTATATGAAATGCATTTGAAAATTTAATCTAAAGAGTGATTGACATAAGGTATGCAATCTAAAACAAATAACATTAGTGAAATCATAGAAATTCATAGAATTTAAGAAGTGATATAACATTCTAAGTAAGAATAATTTATCAAAGACATGATTCAATTTAGACATTTGAGATATAGAAAATCATTATAACAGAGATGAATAAAAATTCTATATTTCAAAGTTCAATAGAAATATAAATAAGTATAAGATCAATTTGAATTAAGAGATTGAAAGAATCTGGAAAGAAGAGAATTACCACATGTGGCGCTTTGCGCATCTTTTTCAAATTTTTGGCACATTTTTGTCAATCTTTTTATATTGGGCTTATTTTATACCTCTTTTTCACATTTGCTAACCTTTGCGCATTCCTTTTGATTTTTGTACTCTTTGTACAATTTTCAAGAGTAATTAAAATTAATTCTTTACAAGATCAATAATCTAAAATTTCAAATTTTTCTAAGTGCATAAATATCACTTGAGTAAAGAAATACAAAATAAGAACACATCTAAATTGCAATAATAATATTAATTTTTATGTAGTCTAAATGAATAGACATGAAATTAAAAATTCTAATTATAACAAGTTATAAACAAATTTTAAATTTAGAAAGACTAGATTTTCTAATGAAATTAATCTCAAATTACAATCTAATTTAAGCACAATTAAGATTAAAAAGACTAATGAAATTCATAAAAACTAAACACATTTCAAAAACAATCCAAATTTAAAGCAAATACAACATATATTGATATTGATGAAAAAGATTTACAAGATCATTTCATAATATTAATACAAAAATACTAAAAGAAAAATACACTGAACTTTTAAAATAAATACAAACAAACACAACTAAAACAAATACTAGAACAAACACTAATACAACAAACATCTAGAAGATCATCACTCAAATCTCTATTCTTCTGAAGGAGGAGGAGGAATGCCACCAAATAAGTTGAAGTAGGAAGTCATCAACAAAACATTGGTATTGATTTCATGAACTTCATTTGTTATACTACCAATGTCCTGTTGCTGCTGCAGAAGTTGAGCATCAATTTGATCAAATCGTTGATCAAAATGAGTCTCAAGTCTATCAAATTTCATAATCAAATTTTGATAATTTGATTGAGGTGCAGATGATTGTTCTCCTTCTTCTTCTTCTTCAGAAGCACTGGCAGGTGCTTTCTCTTTTTCCTCCTTAAAAATTGCTCCGAAAGAAGCATCATTGTAGTAGACTGGCTCTTCATATTTATCATCAGGATGTACTAGGTTGTATTTCTTTTCCAAAACATAGGTAACTAAGTGTCCTAATGAAATATTCCTTTTTCTTTTCTATTCTACATGCCCAATTTCTGAAAGCCCATAAAGATGGTCTAGGATAAGTTGGGCTTCATCAATAGGTTTATCATTCATGATCAAAAAAGTCACAACAGAAAGGAGTGGGGTATTTTCATTCATAAGGGTGTGGGCTTTAAAACCTTCAGTTCTTAAGTTTAGAAAGGCACCTAAGTCGTGCTTAGTAATTTCAACTCTTTGTTGAAAAACAAAAGAACTTATAGAGGAGTGGTCGGAATTGAAACTCATATTGGCTAGAAAATAGAGAAAGGTTTGTTTGTTGTAGAGGTGGACGAGAGAAAGAATGAATCCAAACTGAGTGTAAGCAAAAATGTGCATTACCTTGAAGTTTATTTCACTTTGGATCAGAATGTGAGAAGGTGTGATTTTAGCAGAGGCAAAATAAGGAAAGGATTCCTCATTTTCTTTTGAAAGAAAATTTTCAGAGGAATTCCTCTGGGGTTTCTTCGCTAACACCTTTTATCTCTTGCTAGAAGAGGCCATTGATTGTTGATTTGGAAGTCGAAAGGGAATGAAAGAGACGTTTGGAGATGTGATTGTTGAGTTGGAAAGCCTTCTTATTTAAAGAAAATGATACGTTCGTCCTGGACAAAAAATGTTCGTCCTGGACAAAATAATCATTCGTCTGGACGAAAAGGTTTCGTACAGACGATCAAATTCGTCTAAAATGTAACGGCTTTACGTAATCAACACAACTTACGATACTTCCTTTTGTACAGACTTTTGACATGACCGATCGTACAGACGAAAAAATTTCATACAAACGATCAAAAGTTAATTCGTTTTAATGTCAGTTGAAAACCGTCCCCTACTATGAATCGACGTCTGTTCATCTGGACGAACCAAAAGTTCGTACGAATGAAGTTCACAATTAAAACTACCTTATCCATTCAACTGCTGCATTCAATCGTCCTAACGTTTGAAAAAAAATTTCGTCCTGGACGATCATTAAGATCGTACTGATGATCTACATTAAAAACTGCTTTAATTCGGTTAGAATTCTCGCTAACTGAATTTTACACACATCGTACCGTATGAAAAATTTCGTCTTGGATGATTTCCACATTTTTGGATTTTTGAATTTTTATAAAAGAAAATCAAACTAAACACACAAATCACAAAGGACAATGACAAATTTATAGACTATACAAATAAAATCACTCAAAACACAAAAAAAATCACAAAAACATAAACCAGAAAAACATAAACTACTAAAACATAAATATCAATGTTGCAAAAACATTTTTATTTAAGCATTCAAATCAATTACACCAAGCTTTGTTCTTAATGTACTGAAAGTATCAAAGGCTAAAGGTTTTGTAAAAATGTCTGCAAGTTGATTTTCAGTTGAAACATGAGTAAGTTCAATTTCTCCCTTGGATACATGATCCCTTATGAAATGATGCCTTATATCAATGTGTTTGGTTCTAGAATGTTGAATAGGATTTTTGGAAATGCAAATAGCACTAGTATTATCACAATAAATTGGAATAGTGCCTATAGTAAATCCTAAATCAATCAACTGTTGTTTTAACCAAAGTACTTGTGCCACACAACTTCCTAATGCCATGTATTCTGCTTCTACAGTAGATAGGGCTACTGAATTTTGTTTTCTACTAGACAATGAAACTAATGAATTTCTAATGAATTGATATGTTCCAGAAGTGCTTTTCCTATCCACTCTACAGCATGCAATGTCAGAATCTGAATAACCAACAATTTCAAATGAAGAGCTAAACTTAGGATACCAAATTCCTAAGTTTTGAGTTCCTAGTAAGTATCTTAAAATCCTTTTCACTGCTATCAAATGTGATTCTTTTGGATCTGATTGAAATCTAGCACATAAGCAAACACTGAACATAATATCTGATCGGCTAGCAGTCATGTAAAGTAAAGATCCAATAATCCCTCTATATTTCTTTTGATCGATAGATTTTCCCTTAAGGTCCTTATCCAATTGAACTGAGAAACTCATTGGTGTACTAACAGGTTTAACATTATCTATTTCATATTTTTTGAGGATATCCTTAACATATTTAGTTTGACTAAGAAATGTACCTTCCTCAAGTTGCTTAATGCTAAAACCTAAAAAGTAATTTAAATCTCCCATTAGACTCATTTCAAATTCACTACTCATTGTTTTAGAAAAATCATCACAAAGATTTTTATTTGAAGATTCAAAAATGATATCATTCACATAAATTTGAACAATGAGTATATCCTTTCCAAATTTCTTTAAAAAGAGAGTTGTATCCACACTTCCTTTTTCAAAAGATCTTTCAAGTAGAAAGGTGCTCAACCTCTCATACCAAGCCCTAGGTGCTTGTTTCAATCCATATAATGTCTTTTTTAACTTGAAAACATGATTTGGGTATTTTGAATTTTCAAAGCCTGGAGGTTGTTCTACAAAAACTTCTTCTTCGATTACCCCATTTAAAAACGCACTTTTGACATCCATTTGAAATAATTTAAAACCTTTAAAACAGGCAAAGGCAAGTAAAACCCTAATTGCTTCAAGTCTAGCTACAAGGGCAAAAGTCTCCTCAAAATCAATTCCTTCAATTTGATTATACCCCTTAGCAACTAATCTGGCCTTATTTCTAATGACTACTCCTGAGTCATTCATTTTATTTTTGAACACCCACTTGGTTCCAACAACACTTTGATCTTTTGGTCTTGAAGTTAATTCCCAAACTTTATTTCTTACAAATTGATTCAACTCTTCTTGCATGGCCAATATCCAAAATTCATCAGAAAGTGCTTCATCAATATTAGTGGGTTGTTTTGTTGAAATGAAGGCTGAATGATTGACTTCCTTGTTTAATCCACGCCTAGTTCTAACACCCTCACTAGGTTCTCCTATAATCAATTCTCTTGGTTGGTTTTTAGAAAATCTTAAATCTCTAGGCAAAGGGTTTTCTCTTTCCAAATTCTCTTCCACATTTTCTTCCAATTTTATTCTATCAATCTTTTGGGAGTTTTCCTCAATCTCATCTTCAATAATTTTTGGCTCTTCCAAATTTCCAGATTCATCAAATACAACATGTGTGGTTTCTTCAATGACCAAAGTTCTTTTGTTGAATACCCTATAAGATTTTCCAACACTTGAATATCCAACAAAAATTCCTTCATCTGATTTTGGATCAAATTTTCCTAAGGCAGATTTTTCATTGTTATGAATGAACACCTTGTAACCAAAAACATGCAAATGAGACAAATTAGGTGTTCTACCTTTTAGCAACTCATAGGGTGTTTTATTTAAATTCGATCTCACATTCACCCTATTCAGAATATAGCATGCAGTGCTAACCGCCTCAGCCCAAAAATATCTAGGAAGTGAGTATTCTGCCAACATTGCTCGGCCAGCTTCTATTAATGTTCTGTTTTTCCTTTCAACTACCCCATTTTGTTGAGGGGTTCTAGGTGCAGAAAGGTTGTGATCAATTCCTTTTTCTTTACAAAAATTTTCAAATCTTTCATTTTCAAATTCTCCTCCATGATCACTTTAAAAAGAAATTATTTCACATCCTAGTTTTCTTTGGATCCAAGTCAAAAAATTTCTAAATTCCTCAAATGATTCACTCTTATGAAAAAGAAATCTAACCCAAGTGAATCTTGAGAAATCATCCACTATAACAAATCCGTATACCTTCCCTCCTAGACGTACAGTTCCTACTGGTCCAAAAAGATCCATGTGAAGAATTTCCAATGGTTTACTGGTCCTAAGATCTTTATTGGACTTAAAAGAGGACTTCACTTGTTTTCCTAATTGACAAGCATCACAAAGGTGGTCCTTAATAAAGTCTGGTTTTGGTATACCTCTCACTAAGTTCTTTTGGGTAATTCTCCTAAGGTTTTTCATACTAGAATGACAAAGTCTCCTATGCCAAAGCCATGATTCATCAGAAACAGTTTCAAACAAAAAGCAGTAGGAGATTGAATACAATTTAAATCTAGCATATAAACATTATTTACCCTTTTTCCATTTAAAACTTCTTTCCCATTTAGGCTTAATATGCAGCTAGTAGGTAAAAATTTTACATTATATCCCTTATCACATAGCTGACTTATACTTAACAAATTATGTTTTAAGCCTTTAACCAATAACACATTGTCTATGAAAAAGTTTTTGAAATTTCCAATCATACCAGATCCAACCACTTTCTTTGTGGTATTATCTCCAAGTGTAACCTTGCCTCCATTCCAAGCTTCCAGCATTATGAATTGAGCAGTATCTCCAGTAATATGCTTTGAACATCCACTATCCAGATACCATATGCTCCCATGAGGTCTTGTGTGAGAGCAATCCTGCAAAACTCTCAAATGTTAGACCTGGGAACCCAAACAAGTTTGGGTTCACCTTTTAGCAATTTATAATCAGATGTATGTATGATATGTTTAGGTTTATGCATCTTAGGTCTCCACACCAAATTAGATTTCATCTTCAAGGTACAGGTGTGAGCTATATGTCCCAAAAATCTATAATTATTACATTTAATATTAGGAAAAATATTCCTAAGTTTTCTTCCATTTGATTGTCTTCTAAGGAATTTCATGAATTTAGGATAATATTTAGGATTTGTAAAATCTTCAAGTTTAGGGGGTTTCCTATTATCCTCGAGAGCTCTTATTGTCAGTTTATAGAATGGATTCATATCTTCCAAGATTTGATTTGTATAATTGATTAGATATGTTTTGCTCTCGGATTCATCCTTAAAATTTTTAAATTCTTTTTCAAGAACAGCATAGGATGATTTTAAATTTTCAAAATTCTTATTCAAGTCATCATATTCATCAAGTAGTTTCATGTGGTTGTCATCTATTAATGCATGATCTTTCCTAAGGATTTCATGTTCCTTCTTGAGCTCTTCCAATTCTAAACTTATACTAGCATGCACCTTTTTCATTTTCCTATATGCATCATGCATGTGTTCAGAAACTTCAAATAATTCATCATAGGTTAAGTCACATACCTCTTTTTGATCTGAATGATCAACATTATCTGCCATCAAGCAAGGGTTGGTGACTTCTTCTTCTTTTTCAGTCTCAGATCAGTCTGAAGCTGAGTCCGCCCAGAAAGCTCTTTGAAACTTCTTCTTGCCCTTCTTTACCATTGGTTTCTCCTCTACCTTCTCCTTGCTAGGAGTGGTTTTGAGTTTTAGGCAATCAGTCTTGATATGACCTGGTTTCCTGCATTGATAACAAATCACTTCATTAGAAACCTTGTCATTTCTGTT
Source organism: Dendrobium nobile (assembly GCA_022539455.1). Taxonomy (NCBI): domain Eukaryota; kingdom Viridiplantae; phylum Streptophyta; class Magnoliopsida; order Asparagales; family Orchidaceae; genus Dendrobium; species Dendrobium nobile. The sequence continues at coordinate 34,140,701 of CM039718.1, read as the reverse complement.
AAACTTACCTCTATTCCATTGCTGGCGTCTCTTCTGCTTCCTCTTTAAAAAGCTTCTGAATTGTCTAGTCATCAATGCAATATCGTCTTCATCCTCAGGTTGTGAGTGTTTACTCTTTGACTCTTCCACTTTTAGTGCAACATTCTTTTCCTTTCGTGGTTCACCTGCATCAATCTTTCTTTGACTTACTCCTTGCTCATAAGCAATGAGTGAACCAAGAAGATTATCAATAGAATAAATGCTAAGATCTTTAGACTCTGTAATTGCAGTAATTTTAGCATCATAAGTAGTAGGTAAACAACAAAGAATCTTATTAATCATTTCAATATTAGTTAATTCCCTACCAAGTGCATGCAAAGAAGTGACAATTTGTGTGAATCTTGTGTACATGTCAGAAATAGATTCATTAGGTTTCATGTGAAATAATTCATAGTCATGTAATAACATATTGAGTCTTGATTGCTTAACCTCATTTGTCCCTTCATAAGTTATACAAAGTCTATCACATATGTCAATTTCCACTTTTACAAGTGGAAACCCGCATGTAGTCTTCAGATTTTAAGGCACAAAAGAAACTATTTAGACATTTGGCATTTAATTATGCTAAGTCACGTTCTTCTATAGTCCAATCTACAAAAGGTGTTTCTACCCTAACTCCATCAACTAATCTAGTTGGTTTTGTGTAACTTTCCTGGACTAGAATTCAAATATAATAATCAAGTGACTGTAAGAAAGTAGACATGCGTGTTTTCCAAATATCAAAAAAAATATTATCAAAGAGTGGAGGTCTAGTAATAGAGTAACCCTTAGGTGTGTTTCAGTTTCTGAATGTAGCCATCTACGTTAATCAAAAAGTAATTCAAACTTATGATTTTGAAATGAAGCTCTGATACCTCTTGTTGAGTCTAATAAATAAGTTGTTAGACCTAAGTTAATGTCCCAAGGCTACCAAGAGGGGGAGGGGGGGTGAATTGGTATTTTAAAAATTTAAGCCCTCTTTAAAAATGTGTTGAACCAAAATGAAAATTTTAATTAAGTTTTTATAGAAAACATTTTTCAACCACAGAGTTTTTTAAACAAAAGAAAAATACAAAAAATAAAAAGTAGTAAAGTAAATGACACAAGATTTATAGTGGTTCGGTCTAAACCAGACCTACATCCACTCCCCAGAGGCACCCTCTGAGTATTGCACTAATACCAATAGTGACTCTGCTTTTGTACCCACAGCAAGGTGGAGAAGCCTTTACAAATCACACTTTTCACCACTACCCGGTGCGGCAGAGAACCGTCATCCTTTTACACAATCTCTAGTGTTGGCAGAGAATCGTCCGTCCTTTCACACTCTCCTAGTGTGGGTAGAGAACCCTTCGTCTATTCATACTCTCCAAGTGTAGGCAGCGAACCCTTCGACTATTCACACTCTTCAAGTGTAGGCAGCGAACCCTTCGTCTGTTCACACTCCAAGTGTCAGCAGAGAACCGGATCTCCTTGACAGATCTTCTCACAAGAATCTAGAAGGAAGATAGAAAAGAGTGAAGTAATCCCAATTCACAATTAGAGATTCTTACCTTTGAACTCTAAGTGAAGCCTTCACACTCCAGTGGTAGGAATCCTCCTTTGAATGCACTTTTAGGTTAAGATAGTTGCTATTTGCATGCTTTTCATTTTTGTAACTTATAAAGTTTTGATGATTTCAAACATTATTGTTCAAATGTGTAGTTATCTCCTAACAATTTTGGAAGAATTGTATTTGCTCTTGTGTGTACTGATATTTCAGGAAAAACGAACTCCAGACTACGAAGACTTCAAATTAAATTCAGCATGAGATACTTTGTAAAATTTGAAGCTTGCACTTTTCTTAGAAATCAAATTGAAAGGGAGTGATTGTATGTTGAGAAAATAAAAACATACACACATAAGGAGATCATGTAGAATTTATACTGATCGTACAGGACGATCTTCAGTTCGTACTGGACGATCAGACAGTTATCTCCTATAGAGCATATGGAACGAATAGGAACTTGCTTGAAAATTTTTTCTAAGTCCTATTCGTCCAGGACGAAATAAATTATCGTCCAGTACGATTGGCTCTCTGGAAAATTTTCGTCTAGACGAAATAAATTATCATCCAGGACGATAGGTTCTCTGTAAAATTTTCATCCAGACAAAATTAATTATCGTCCAGGACGATTGGGTCTCTGGAAAATTTTCATCCAAACGGAAATAAATTATCGTCCAGGACGATCAGTCCTCGGGAAATTTTTCGTCCAGACGAAATAATTTATCGTACAGGATGATCAGTCCTCTGTAAAAATTTTGTCCAGACGAATCAATTTTCGTCCAAACGATTAACCGACTTAGGACAGTTTTCAGCAGTTTCTAGAATCGACCTTGTAATAACCGTTCGTACTGGACGAACCTAGTTCGTACAGGACGATCAGCTGTACGAAGACATTTCGTACACATATTCAAATAGGGTCGTTTCAGATCATTTAAGTAAAATCGTCCAGGATGATCCACGATCGTACAGGACGATCCACTGCGTACAGAATTGAATACTTGCAGTTTTTGGGTGGTTTTTCTTGTCTTTTGTATAAATAGTCCAAATTAGACTGCCACCCAATCTTTTTGTCATTTGATCTTCGTGCCTCTTGAGAGAATAGCCAAGGAGAGAGTTGAAGAGAGCATTCAAGGGAGGATTCCGACCACTGAAGCGAGAAGGCTTCACTTGGATTTCAAAGGTAAGAGTCTCTACTTGTGAATTGGGATTACTTCACTCTTTTCTTTCTTCCTTCTAGATTCTTGTGAGAAGATCTGTCAAGGAGATCCGGTTCTCTGCCGACACTTGGAGAGTGTGAACAGCCGAAGGGTTCTCTGCCCACACTAGGAGAGTGTGAAAGGACGAAGGGTTCTCTGCCCACACTAGGAGAGTGTGAAAGGACGAAGGGTTCTCTGCCCACACTAGGAGAGTGTGAAAGGATGAAGGGTTCTCTGCCCACACTAGGAGAGTGTTAAAGGACGAAGGGTTCTCTGCCCACACTGGGGATAGTGTGAAAGGACGGACGGTTCTCTGCCAATACTGGGTATTGTGTAAAAGGACGGACGGTTCTCTGCCACACCGGGGAGTGGTGAAAAGAGTGTGTTGTAAAGGCTTCTCCGCCTTGCTGTGGGTGCAAAAGGAGAGTCACTATTGGTATTAGTGCAATACTCAGAGGGTTCCTCTGGGGAGTGGATGTAGGTCTGGTTATAGACCGAACCACTATAAATCTGGTGTCATTTACTTTACTGTTTTTACGTTTCTGCACTTTCTATTTCAGTTTTAAAAACTCTGTGGTTGAAAAACCTTTTTCTACAAAATTTAAAAGAAATTTTATTTCGGTTCAATAATTTTTAAAAAGGGGTCTCAAATTTTAACTTTGTTTTTTAAAACTACTAATTCACCCCCCTCTTGGTAGCCTTGGGACATTCACTTAGGCTTAACAACCTAATTACTAAACTCAACAAGTGGTATCAGAGCATCGTTTCAATATCATAAGTTTGAACTACTTTTTGATTAACGTAGATGGCTACTTTCGGAAACCGGAACACACCTGAGGGTTACTCTATTACTAGACCTCCACTGTTTGACAATATTCCTTTTGATTTTTGGAAAACACGCATGTCTACTTTTTTACAGTCACTTGATTATCGCATGTGGATGTTAGTCCAGAATGGCTACACAAAACCAACTAGATTAGTTGATGGAGTAATGGTAGAAATACCTTTTACTAATTGGACTGTAGAAGAACGTGACTTAGCATAATTAAATGCCAAATGTTTAAACAGTTTCTTTTGTGCTTTAAAATCTGAAGACTACATGCGGGTTTCCACTTGCAAAAGCGGAAAGGACATATGTGATAGACTTTGTATAACTTATGAAGGGACAAATGAGGTTAAACAATCAAGGCTCAATATCTTGTTACATGACTATGAATTGTTTCGCATGAAACCTAATGAATCTATTTCCGACATGTACACAAGATTTACACAAATTGTCACTTCTTTGCATGCACTTGGTAGGGAATTAACTAATGCTGAAATGGTCAATAAGATTCTTCGTTGTTTACCTACTGCTTATGATGCAAAAATTACTGCAATTACAGAGTCTAAAGATTTAAACATTTATTCTATTGACAATCTTCTTGGTTCACTCATTGCTTATGAGCAAGGAGTAAGTCAAAGGAAGATTGATGCAGGTGAACCACGAAAGGAGAAGAATATAGCACTAAAAGTGGAAGAGTCAGAGAGTGAACACTCACAACCTGAGGATGAAGATGATGTTGCACTAATGACTAGACAATTCAGAAGCTTTTTAAAGAGGAAGCAGAAGAAACGTCAGCTATGGAATAGAGGTAAGTTTAACAGAAATGGCAAGGTTTCTAATGAAGTGATTTGTTATCAATGCAGGAAACCAGGTCATATCAAGACTGATTGCCCAAAACTCAAAGCCACTCCTGCTAAGGAGAAGTTGGAGGAGAAACCTATGGTAAAGAAGGGCAAGAAGAAGTTTCAAAGAGCTTTCTGGGCGGACTCAGCTTCAGACTCATCTGAGACAGAAAAAGAAGAAGAAGTCACTAATCTTTACTTGATGGCAGACAATGTGGATCACTCAGATTAAGAAGAGGTATGTGACTTATCCTATGATGAATTATATGAAGTTTCTGAACACATGCATGATGCATATAGGAAAATGAAAAAGATGCATGCTAGTTTAAGTTTAGAATTTGAAGAGCTCAAGAAGGAAAATGAAATCCTTAGAAAAGACCATGCTTTAATAGATGACAACCACATGAAACTACTTGATGAATATGATGACTTGAATAAGAATTTTGAAAATCTAAAGTCATCCTATACTGATCTTGAAAAGGAATTTAAAAATTTTAAGGATGAATCTGAGAGCAAAGCATATAGAATCAATTATACCAATCGAATCTTGGAAGATATGAATTCATTTTACAAACTAATAATAAGAGCTCTCAAGGATAATAGGAAACCCCCCAGACTTGAAGATTTTACAAATCCTAAATATTATCCTTAATTCATGAAATCCCTTAGAAGACAATCACATGGAAGAAAACTTAGGAATATTTTTCCTAATGTTAAATGTAATAATTGTGGATTTTTGGGACATATAGCTCACACCTGTACCTTGATGATGAAATCTAATTTGGTGTGGAGACCTAAGATGCATAAACCTAGACATATCATACATGCATCTGATTATAAATTGCTAAAAGGTGAACCCAAACTTGTTTGGGTTCCCAGGTCTAACATTTGATAATTTTGCAGGATTGCTCTCACACAAGACCTCGTGGGAGCATATGGTACCTGGATAGCGGATGTTCAAAGCATATGACTGGAGACACTACATAATTCATATCGCTAGAAGCCAGGAATGGAGGAAAGGTTACACTTGGAGATAATAATTGGATCAGGTAATTGGTAATTTCAAAAACTTTTTTATAGACAATGTGCTATTGGTTGAAGGCTTAAAGCATAATTTGTTAAGTATAAGTCAGCTATGTGACAAGGGTTATAATGTGAAATTTTTACCTACTAGCTGCATATTAAGCCTAAATGGGAAAGAAGTTTTAAATGGAAAAAGGGTAAACAATGTTTACATGCTAGATTTGAATTCATTTCATACTCCTATTGCTTTCTGTTTGAAAACTGTTTCTGATGAATCTTGGCTTTGGCATAGGAGACTTTGTCATTCTAGTATGAAAAATCTTAGGAGAATTACCCAAAAGAATTTAGTAAGAGGTATACCAAAACTAGACTTTACTAAGGACCATCTTTGTGATGCATGTCAATTAGGAAAACAAGTGAAGTCCTCTTTTAAGTTAAATAATGATCTTAGAACTAGTAAACCATTGGAAATTCTTCACATGGATCTTTTTGGACCAGTAGGAAATATAAGTCTAGGAGGGAAGGTATACGGATTTGTTATTGTGGATGATTTCTCTAGGTTCACTTGAATTAGATTTCTTTTTCATTAAAGTGAATCATTTGAGGAATTCAGAAATTTTTCAACTTGGATTCAGAGAAAATTAGGATGTGAAATAATGTCTATACAAAGTGATCATGGAGGAGAATTTGAAAATGAAAGATTTGAAAACTTTTGTAAAGAAAAAGGGATTGATCACAATTTTTCTGCTCCTAGAACCCCTCAACAAAATTGGGTAGTTGAAAGGAAAAACAGAACATTAATAGAAGCCGCCAGAGCAATGTTGGCAGAATACTCTCTTCCTAAATATTTTTGGGCTGAGGCGGTTAGCACTGCTTGTTATGTTCTGAATAGGGTGAATGTGAGATCAAATTTAAATAAAATACCCTATGAGTTACTAAAAGGTAGAATACCAAATTTGTCTTATTTGCATGTTTTTGGTTGCAAGGTGTTCATTCATAACAATGGAAAATCTGCCTTAGGAAAATTTGATCCAAAATCAGATGAAGGAATTTTTGTTGGATATTCAAGTGTTGGAAAATCTTATAGGGTATTCAACAAAAGAACTTTAGTTATTGAAGAAACCACACATGTTGTATTTGATGAATCTGGAAATTTAGAAGAGCCAAATATTGTTGAAGAAGAAATTAAGGAAAACTCCCAAAAGATTGATAGATTAAATTTGGAAGAAAATGTGGAAGAAAACTTTGAAAGAGAAAACCCTTTGCCTAGAGATTTGAGATTTTCTAAAAACCACCCAAGAGAATTGATTATAGGAGAACCTAGTGAGGGTGTTAGAACTAGGCGTGGATTAAATAAGGAAGTCAATCATTCAGCCTTTATTTCAACCATAGAACCCACTAATATTGATCAGGCACTTTCTGATGAATTTTGGATATTGGCCATGCAAGAAGAGTTAAATCAATTTGTAAGAAATAAAGTTTGGGAATTAACTACAAGGCCAAAAGATCAAAGTGTTGTTGGAACAAAGTGGGTGTTCAAAAATAAAATGAATGACTCAGGAGTAGTCATTAGAAATAAGGCTAGATTAGTTGCTAAGGGGTATAATCAAATTGAAGGAATTGATTTTGAGGAGACCTTTGCCCCTGTAGCAAGACTTGAAGCAATTCGGGTTTTACTTGCCTTTGCCTGTTTTAAAAGTTTTAAATTGTTTCAAATGGATGTCAAAAGTGCCTTTTTGAATGGTGTTATTGAAGAAGATGTTTATGTAGAACAACCACCAGGATTTAAAAATTCAAAATACCCAAATCATATTTTTAAGTTAAAAAAGGCATTATATGGATTGAAACAGGCACCTAGGGCTTGGTATGAGAGATTGAGCACTTTCCTACTTGAAAGATCTTTTGAAAAAGGAAGTGTGGATACAACTCTCTTCTTAAAGAAATTTGGAAAGGAAATACTTATTGTTCAAATTTATGTGGATGATATCATCTTTGGATCTTCAAATAAAAATCTTTGTGATGATTTTTCTAATACAATGAGTAGTGAATTTGAAATGAGTCTAATGGGAGATTTATTTTACTTTCTAGGTTTTAGCATCAAGCAACTTGAGGAAGGGACATTTCTTAGTCAAACCAAATATATTAAGGACATCCTCAAGAAATATGAAATTGACAATGCTAAAGCTGTTAGTACACCAATGAGTTCCTCAGTTAAGTTAGATAAGGACCTTAAGGGAAAATCTATTGATCAAAAGAAATATAGAGGGATTATTAGATCTTTGCTTTACTTGACTGCTAGCCGACCAGATATTATGTTCAGTGTTTGCTTATGTGCTAGATTTCAATCAGATCCAAAAGAATCACATTTGACAGCAGTGAAAAGGATTTTAAGATACTTACTAGGAACTCAAAACTTAGAAATTTGGTATCCTAAGTTTAGCTCTTCATTTGAAATTATTGGTTATTCAGATTCTGACTTTGCAGGCTGTAGAGTGGATAGGAAAAGCACTTCTGGAACATGTCAATTCATTGGAAATTCATTAGTTTCTTGGTCCAGTAGAAAACAAAATTCAGTAGCCCTATCTACTGCAGAAGCAGAATACATTGCATTAGGAAGTTGTGTGGCACAAGTACTTTGGTTAAAACAATAGTTGATTGATTTAGGATTATCTGTAGGCACTATTCCAATTTATTGTGACAATACTAGTGCTATTTGCATTTCCAAAAATCCTATTCAACATTCTAGAACCAAACACATAGATATAAGACATCATTTCATAAGGGATCATGTATCCAAAGGAGAAATTGAACTCACACATGTTTCAACTGAAAATCAACTTGCAGACATTTTTACAAAACCTTTAGCCCTTGATACCTTCAGTACTTTAAGAACAAGGATAGGTGTTATTTATTTAAATGCCTAAACAAAATGTCTTTGCAACATTGATGTTTATGTTTTTTATTTTGTTTTTGATTTTGTGAATTTTTGTGTGTTTTGAATGAATTTGTTTTTGAGTGTAAGTTTTTTTTTATTGTATGTTTTCTGTGTTTTTTAAAGTTTGGTTTGATTTTCTTAAATTAAAATTCAAAAATTCAAAAATTGGAGGAAATCGTCCGGGATGACTTTTGGTTCGTACTGGACGATGTGAGAAAAATTGGTTTGCGTGCATTTTAACCGTTTTGAGAGCAGTTTTTAATTAAATCGTCTGTACGATCTGAATATCGTCCAGGACGAACTTTTTCCTTTTCTCAAACGTCAGGACGATTGAATGCAGCGGTTGAGTGGATAAGACAGTTTTTAATATGGATTTCGTCTGTACGAAATTTTGGTTCGTCCAGACGAACATATGTCGTTTCAGTGTAGGGGACGGTTTTCAAAAGACATTTAAACGAGTTATTTTTAGATCGTCTGTACGAACTTTTGTTCGTATGTACGATCGGTCAAGTCAAAGGTCTGTACGAAGGGACGCATCGTAAGTTGTGTTGATTACGAAAAGCTGTTACATTTTGGACGAATTTGATCGTCTGTACGAAATAATTTTCGTCCAGACGAACGATGATTTTCGTCCAGGATGAACCTTTTTCGTCCAGGACGAACGTATCGTTTTCTTTAAATATGAAGGCTTTCTAACTCAACAATCACACTTTCAAACTTCTCTTTCAATCCCTTTCTACTTCAAATTGTCAATGGCCTCCTCAAACAAAAGACAAAAGGTGTTAGCGAAGAAGCCGAATAGGAATGCCTCGAAAAACTTCCTTTCTAAGGCAAATGAGAAATCATTTCCTCGTTTTGCTTCCGCAAAAATAACTCCATCTCGCATCTTAATCCAAAGCGAGATAAATTTTAAGGTAATACACCTTTTTGCCTCAACCCAATTCCATTTCATACTTTCTCTCGTCCATTTCTACAACAAGCAAACATTTCTCTACTTTCTAGCCAACATGAGTTTTAACTCCGACCACTCTTCCATTAGTTCCTTTGTATTCAAGCAAAAAGTAGAAATCACCAAGCATGACATTGGTGCATTTCTAAACCTAAGGACTGAAGGATATAGAGCTCACACCCTGTTGACCGAAAACACAATCAGATGGGAAGATGTCAATAGGGTAATTAGAAAAAGTGGTGTAACCTATCATATTGCTAGAGTATCTGGGATGACCCAAAATGCCTGTATCATCCAGCATATCCTTAGATCTTCAATCATTCCTAAAGCTGGTGATAGGATAAACATTACTCCTCTCCTTTCTGTTCTAACCTTTTTGATTATGGATCGTCGCCCTATCGACGAAGCCCAACTTATCATAGATCATCTCTATGGGCTTTCAGAAATAGGACACGCTGAACAGAAGAGGAAAAAGAATATTTCTTTGGGACATTTAATTACCTACATTTTGGAGAAGAAATATAATTTGGTGCATCCTGATGAAGAATATGAAGAGCCAGTTTACTATAATGATGCATCCTTCAGATTTCTCTTCAGGGAGAAAAAAGAAAAAGAAAAAGCGCATGCCAGTGCTTCAGAAGAAGAAGAAGAAGAAGGAGCGCAAACCTCTGCACCTCAGTCAGATTATCAGAATCTGATTGAGAGATTTGATAGATTAGAGACTCATATTGATCAAAGGTTTGATCAATTTGATGCTCAACTTGTGCAGCAACAACATGACATTGGTATAATTAGAAATGAAGTACATGATATCAATACCAATGTAATGTTGATGGCCTCCTACTTTAACCTTTTCGGTGGCATTCCTCCTCCTCCTCCTCCAGAACAGTAGAGATGAATTTCTGTGTCTTTGTTGTACTCGTGTTATATTTTTTTTATGTTTTGTTGTGTTAGTTACTCATGTTTTTATGTCTTGTTGTGTTAGTGTTTATGTTAAGTGTTTGTTTGTCTTTTCTTTTAAGTTGTGTTTAGATATTGTGAAATGTGTAATCCTTTCATAAATATCAATGCATTTCGTACTTGTTTCAATGTTGATTTGTTATTGAAATGTGGTTAATTTTTATGAATTTCATTAGTATTATTTAATCTTCATAGTGCTTAAATTAGATTGTAATTTGAGATTATCTACATTAGAAAATCTAGTCTTTCTAAATTTAAAAGTTGTTTATAACTTGTTGTAATTAGAACTTTTAAATTCATGTCTATTCATTTAGACTACATAAAAGTTAATATTATTATTGCAATTTAGATGTTGTCTTATTTTGTATTTCCTAGCTCAATTAATATTTATGCACTTAGAAAAATTTGAGATTCTAGATTATTGTCTTTGGAAAGAATTCAATTACTCTTGAAAATTGTACAAATGTACAAAATCAAAAGGAATGCGCAACAAAGTTGCAAATGTGAAAAAGAGGCACAAAATAAGCCCAATAAAGAAAAAGATGCACAAAAATGTGCCACCTATATGAAAAAGATGCACAAAAATGTGCCACCTATATGAAAAAGATGCGCAAAGCGCCACTTGTGGTAATTCTCTTCTTTCTAAATTCTTTCAATCTCTTAATTCAAATTGATCTTATGTTCATTTATATTCTTTTGAACTTTGAAATATCAAATTTTTCTTCATCTCTCTTGTAATGATTTTCTATATTGGAATGTCTAAATTGAATCATGTCTTTGCTAAATTCTTCTTACTTACAATGTTATATCACTTTTTAAATTTCATGAATTTCTATGATTGACCTAATATTTTTAGTTTAAAATTGCATACCTTGTATCAATCACCATTTAGATTAAATGTTCAAATGAATTTCATACAATTACTTACATTTCTTGTCTATTTCTTCTTCACTTTTTGTTGTTGTCAAAAAGGGGGAGAAATCATTGTGTTTGTATGTTTTGTTTGTTCATATGTTTTATGTTTTGTTTGTTTGTATGTTTGTGTTTCTAGTTTTTTTTTTAAAATAAAATTTTTTTATGCTTCAAATTGCCTCCTTATTTTCATGTATTCATCAATTCAGAGGGAGTTTAGGAGATAGAAAGATTTGTTTAAATTGAAATCATACAAACAATAATTGTTTTGCCATCAACAAAAAGGGGGAGATTGTTAAGATAGTTGCTATTTGCATGCTTTTCATTTTTGCAACATATAAAGTTTTGATAATTTCAAACATTATTGTTCAAATGTGTAGTTATCTCCTAACAATTTTGGAAGAATTGTATTTGCTCTTGTGTGTACTGACATTTCAGGAAAAACGAACTCCAGACTACGAAGACTTCAAATTAAATTCAGCATGAGATACTTTGTAAAATTTGAAGCTTGCACTTTTCTTAGAAATCAAATTGAAAGGGAGTGATTGTATGTTGAGAAAATAAAAACATTCACACATAAGGAGATCATGTAGAATTTATACTGATCGTACAGGATGATCTTCAGTTCGTACTGGACGATCAGACAGTTATCTGCTATAGAGCATATGGAACGAATAGGAACTTGCTTGAAAATTTTTTCTAAGTCCTATTCGTCCAGGACGAAATAAATTATCATCCAGTACGATTGGCTCTCTGGAAAATTTTCGTCCAGACGAAATAAATTATCGTCCAGGACGATAGGTTCTCTGTAAAATTTTCATCCAGACGAAATTTATTATCGTCCAGGACGATTGGGTCTCTGGAAAATTTTCGTCCAAACGGAAATAAATTATCGTCCAGGACGATCAGTCCTCGGGAAATTTTTCGTCCAGACGAAATAATTTATCGTACAAGACGATCAGTCCTCTGTAAAAATTTCGTCCAGACGAATCAATTTTCGTCCAAACGATTAACCGACTTAGGACAATTTTCAGTAGTTTCTAGAATCGACCTTGTAATAACCGTTCGTACTGGACGAACCTAGTTCGTACAGGATGATCAGCTGTACGAACACATTTCGTACACATATTCAAATAGGGTCGTTTCAGATTGTTTAAGTAAAATCGTCCAGGACGATCCACGATCGTACAGGACGATCCACTGCGTACAGAATTGAATACTTGTAGTTTTTGGGCGGTTTTTCTTGTCTTTTGTATAAATAGTCCAAATTAGACTGCCACCCAATCTTTTTGTCATTTGATCTTCGTGCCACTTGAGAGAATAGCCAAGGAGAGAGTTGAAGAGAGCATTCAAGGGAGGATTCCTACCACTGAAGCGAAGGCTTCACTTGGATTTCAAAGGTAAGAGTCTCTACTTGTGAATTGGGATTACTTCACTCTTTTCTTTCTTCCTTCTAGATTCTTGTGAGAAGATCTGTCAAGGAGATCCGGTTCTCTGCCGACACTTGGAGAGTGTGAACAGCCAAAGGGTTCTCTGCCCACACTAGGAGAGTGTGAAAGGACGAAGGGTTCTCTGCCCACACTAGGAGAGTGTGAAAGGACGAAGGGTTCTCTGCCCACACTAGGAGAGTGTGAAAGGACGAAGGGTTCTCTGCCCACACTAGGAGAGTGTTAAAGGATGAAGGGTTCTCTGCCCACACTGGGGATAGTGTGAAAGGACGGACGGTTCTCTGCCAACACTGGGTATTGTGTAAAAGGACGGACGGTTCTCTGCCGCACTGGGGAGTGGTGAAAAGAGTGTGTTGTAAAGGCTTCTCCGCCTTACTGTGGGTGCAAAAGGAGAGTCACTATTGGTATTAGTGCAATACTCAGAGGGTTCCTCTGGGGAGTGGATGTAGGTCTGGTTATAGACCGAACCACTATAAATCTGGTGTCATTTACTTTACTATTTTTACGTTTCCACACTTTCTATTTCAGTTTTAAAAACTCTGTGGTTGAAAAACCTTTTTCTACAAAATTTAAAAGAGATTTTATTTCGGTTCAATAATTTTTAAAAAGGGGTCTGAAATTTTAACTTTGTTTTTTAAAACTACCAATTCACCCCCCTCTTGGTAGCCTGGGGACATTCACTTAGGCTTAACAACCTAATTACTAAACTCAACATCTTACACTCTCTCCTTAGCTATTCCTCAAGAGGCACAAAGATCAAATGACAAAAAGGTTGGGTGGTAGTCTAATTTGGACTATTTATACAAAAGACAAGAAAAACCGCCCAAAAACTGCAAGTTTTCAATTCTGTACGCAATGGATCATCCCGTACGATCATGGATCGTCCTGAACGATATTACTTAAAATCCTTGAAACGAACCTCTTTGTATATGTGTATGAAATGTTTTCGTACAAACTGATCGTCCCGTACGAACCAAGTTCGTCCGGTACGAACGGTTATTATAAGGTCGGTTCCAAAAATTGCAGGAAAATCGTCCTAAGTCGGTTGTATCGTCTGGACAAAAATTTGTTCATCCGGATGAAATTCTTACAAAGACCAGATCATCCTGGACGATATTTAATTTCATCTGGATGAAAATCTTACAAAGAGCAGATCGTTTTCTGATGATAATTATTTTCGTCTGGACGAAATTCTTACAGAGACCAGATCATCCTGGACGATATTTATTTTCGTCTGGACGAAAATCTTACAGAGTGCAAATCATTTTCTGACGATAATTATTTTCGTCTGGACGAAATTCTTACAGAGAGCAAATTGTCCTGGACGATATTTAATTTCCTCTCGGACGAATAGGACTTAGAATAATTTTCAAGCCAGTTCCTATTCGTTTCATGTGCTCAATAGGAGATAACTGTCTGATCGTCTTGTACGAACTGATATCGTCCCGTACGATCAGTATAAATTTTATATGATCTCCTTATGTGTGTGTGTATATTTTTATTCATTCAATTACAATAACTCCCATTCAATTTTATTTCAAAGAAAAGTATAAGCTTCAAATTCACAAAATATCTCATGCTGAATTTGATTTGAAGTCTTCGTAGTCTAGAGTTCAATTTTCCTGAAATGTTAGTACACACAAGAGCAAATACAATTTTTTAAAATTGTTAGGAGATAACTACACATTTGAACAATAATATTTGGAATCATCAAAACTATACAAGTTGCAAAAATGTAAAGCATGCAAATAGCAACTATCTTAACAATGGACTTATTTTGAGGATATTTTGCACTTAAATTACTTTAATGCTAAGGTTTCTATTAATGCTTTACTTAATTGTGTTTGATTGAAAAATATTTTTTTGAAAAGTGTTAAACCTCTTTGGAAAATATTTATTTTCTAGGATTTTAAATTTTAAAATTGAACTCTCCTTATGAATGATATATCACCTCACAAGGTGAACATATCGTTCTCTAATGGGTTCAAATCTCAAAGTTTTAAATTCATCCCAATTATTATAATTAAAATCAAGAGGAGACAACATTTGATCCCAAAGGATCAAAATGATGTTTGATCAAATGTTTAACTATAATGATTGGTATAGGGGATCATTAATTTCGTAGTCAGAATAATAATAAAACGACATATCTTTTCGAGGAAAGAGGATACCGCTTATTATTAATCATTTGAAAATGATAATAATGATCGTAAAATTTAAGTTTCCTAATGATAATTAATTGAAGGTTTTGAAAAGTTTAATTTTTGAACATCAGGTCTGGGTTTCTAAGTATTCTACGAGTGCAAGCCCTCATAGTTAATTACATCGTAGGAGATCAAAATTTCGAACGAATACTCTCGATTAAAATAGCGGTGCAAATTTTATTTAAGATTTTCAAGGCTCGATATCAAAGGAGGTAAGGGTTGGAATTTTTGAATTTGAACACTAATTTTGGAGTCAAAGGAAGAAAGGGAGGGGGCACCTGGGATTCTGAAAGAATTTAAAAGTGACATAGTCTATCCTAAGTTTGGGCTCAAATTTGATTGAAAAGATATTTTAAGTTTGAATGGTCAATTTTATTAGAATATTGAGATTAAATTCCCGGAGGATGAGTTCTTATAGCCCAAGCTTGCCTCATAACCTAAGTCTAAAATAGGTACTAAAAGTAACCCAAACCTAGCTAATGTAGTGCAAATCTGGACTTAGCCCGGCCTGGATTGGGGAGCCTGCTAGACCACCTAGGCGCTTGAAAAACATATATCCGGTCAATTAATGTAGAGGGGTAGAGACGTTAATTAAATTAAGTTTGAGGAGTGGGGTCGACATCTAGAGCAAATCCTTAATTGACCCCGTAACTTATCTCAGGTACTTAATGTCTGAATAAATGCAATTAAAATTTAGAGATTTTTTAATTTGTTGCTAATGCATTGCATGCTAATTAACTTGATTGAATCCTTAAATTTAAAATGAAGAAATTTTTAAAAGGCTTAAAAAATCGATTTTATCCTAAAAGAATGTACAGATCCCCTTGGATAGAACTGCACCCTCATAGGCTAGGTGGCCTACCAAAACCCATAGGAAGGGAGGTACCTAGCAAAGGAAAGAAAGAGATGCAGCAAGTATGCATGCGAACACCCTGTGGTCCCATGCTTACTTCTTAAAATGTTAGAGTTTCTATGTGAGCCTAAAATTTTTAAATTTGATTTAAATAGAAAAGTTTTAATAAGTCCTTAAGAGCTTATGATCGAGTTCCAGACTAAGTCAAAATTGACATGCAAGAATCGCCAAAAAACTACATAAAGTATGTAATCCTATGTCGCAATCAACATCAAACATTAATCAAATCAATTAAATTAATGTTCAAACTAAAAGTCCATAGGCAAGTGCCTTTAATATTACATCGCAAAATTACAGAAAAGTAAAGTGGTCGGGCACCACTAACAATAATCCGGATTTCTAATCCTGAGACTCAAGTGACTTTGAGAATCGGTCTTCTCATTATCCACTTCTTCATCCTTCTGCTACTTCCTGTATCGTCGGGTTCGGATATCCAAATGTAAAGAAACTCCCCCTTGAAAGGGGTGTTATATTTTCTCTTTGAATATTTTAAAGTCATCCTAATTTGGAGCTCCAAATGGAAAGGGACTCTCCCCTAAAGGATGTCCCTTCCTCTTTGGATCCCAAATTGAATGTTTTAACATCCCATTCTCAAAGTACTTTAAAGTACAACTGAAATTAAATCAAATTTACTTTAATCAAAATTAAAAAATCTAGACTTAATCTAATAGGGTTATCCTAATAATCAGGAGTTAATTAACATCCCAAGCAGTTATAATCAATCTCAAGCAATTAATATTTGGAATTTAGAATGCTTAATTACTCACAACACAGAGTGTAGAAAAGTAAGTAAATAAACACATCCATTATAGGCTAGCAAACAGTATGCAGTGATAGCTCAAAAACTCGGCAGACAACTGCAGAAAAGTAAACACCAGGCTATCATAAAACTAGAGTTGGTTGTCCTAGCAAACATCTAAAGTGTGTGAGTAAAGCTATGTGGTTTGGATATGTCCTAAGTAGGATCATTTGATTCAAGTTGCTTAAGGTTCTGTTTGGTTGAAAGGCTTAAGAGAAATTTAATTAAGGTTTAAATCTTAATGGTTTAAAATTAATTTTAAGATTAATTCTTAATTATTTATTGGATACCACATTTGTTTCATATCGAGGCTGCGAAGTTTATTTCACCTTCATTGGGGCTATGCAAATAGCCTCGTAGGCCTGGATTACCAAGTGGTACCCGATATAATTAAGTGTTTTAATTTGATTAAGGACTGAAGGATAATAAAATTTTAATTATGGTTGATTGATGACTAGTTTTAAGGTTAATTAAAGATTTCTGGAGTTTTAGAGAGGTTTCTGAGTTTTAAGAGTTTTCTGTTTTATTTTAATCATATAATTAAGGGGTTAAAAATTGACTTTTTAATTAAGTATTTTTTCTAGAAAATTAAAATTTTATTAAAATACTAGACCTTAATATGATCAGTTAGATTGTAAGTATTTTGAAATTGTATTTTTCTGGATTTAGTTATGAAGGTTTGAAGTTTTAAGTTGATTTTGACTTAAGGTTTAACCGATTTGTTGACTTTTGAATTTAATGATTTTATAAAAATTTAATATTTTTAATAAATATTAGACATTATTATGAGTTGAATGCAATTGGTTTTGACTTATTTGGATTTTTTTTTGAATTTGTAATGAATTTTTTAAATTTCAAGTATTTATTAGAATTTTTTTACAATTGTTTAATTAGAGGCCCTTTTGTGATTTAAATCCAAATGGACTCCAAACCCCATGAAATCAACTCCAAAGGTCAGAAATAACCTAAGGAGAGATTTCCAAGTGTTTAAAAATTTATTGAAATTTTTAGTTATTTTTAATTAATTAAATCAATTTAATATTAAAGTTAACATAAAATTAAATTAAACTTTAATATGCTGTCAAATTTAATTGGTATTATCTTTCATTAATTAGGATCTCAAATTTGGTCAGTCTAAGGTATTATCTGAAATTTTTGGATTTAAATTTAATTTATGTAATTTTTAGAAGTTTTGAGAGTTAATTGAGGGTTTAAGCTTAAGAAAATTGATTAAGGGTCTTAATTATCTCTAAAACTAATGAAAAATTTTCCTAAGGCTGAGAGTGTCACTAAATTTAAGTGGTTCAAATTTCAAGTTAAAAGGAAATAAAACCTAATTATTAAAATTATTCTAAGTTCTCTCTACAAAATCCTTAATTATTGTCCTTAATGTCACTAGGTTAGCTAGGTTTAAATCAAAGTTCTACTAACCCTTGGACACTAATTACAATCACGCCACAAAGAAATCATAAGCTTTAGAAAAAGAATGTCCTAATGTTCTATGGAAGGATTTAGGTCATCAAATGACTTATAAACTCAAATAATTTACTATAAAGAAACAAATATATCAAATTAATATGAGATTGTTTAGGGATATATGTAAATATCTCTAAATTAAAATCAATCTAATTTGATAAAATGATCACGTATAGCTTTATAGTTATTAGCCTAGATTAGCATGGTATGGGAAGCAAACTTTGCTTAAATTATACATGATCAAACTCTAAACACATCTTAAGTTAAAGATGACTCTATAATGATTCCATAGAACCCTAGCATGCAGTGATTGGGTTTAATGGAATTATTTATGAATTTTCAAAGATCTAAAACAAATTTTGACCTAGGTTTTGTAAATTCATAAACTAAGTGATATTGCATCAAATAGAATTAAGAAAATTAGGGAACATCAATCTCATACCCTATTATACCTCTGCCAAATTTCATCTGAAAATAATTTATATATTTTTATTTAAATTTAAAATTAAGTTTTATGTATTGTTTAAATAAATAGTAAAATACTACTCAAAATAGTTTTTTTTTATTTTTAAAATACAGTAAATAAAAATGTAAGCAAATCATCACCTAGAACTCAAAAATTGGGGTAGAAATAAAATTCTTGTGAATTTTTTAAGTTCTAGACATTTTTAGAATTATTTTGAAGGTTTTAAATGACTAGTCAAATGGCGGCGTTGACCTGGGTACATGGCGCACACGAATTCGGCCATGTGGATGGTAGCAGACAAGCTGGTCCTGCCACTTAACTAGCGTGGCAAGGTTTACGGCCGTTGGATCAATCACAGTTCTGATATAACGACCGAGATCAGATCCCGCAGTGGATCTTTGATTATGGAGATCTAACGGCTAAATAAGGCCCCGCAGTTTAGATTAACGACCTAGATTTGGTTGGATGAGGATTTGAGCACCTGCAATTTTCACTGGAAGAATAGATCGCAGATCTAACGACATCATATCCATTGATCTAAAATAAATAGATTCGACGGCTATGGAATCATCTTCCCCATCCTGTTAAACTATAAACCCTAAGCTCATTTTTGCTTTCGTTCTCACAAACTACAGAAAGAAATAGGTTAAAATTTTAAACAGAGGTATATAAGCGATTAAGAAAGAGTGGGGGATAGTTTTCTAAGCCATTAATGCAATGATCATCAAGTTATTTAAGAACCTAGTTAGACGCCTAGGGTTTAGGATTTTACCCCATTCAATGGACGAATTTAATCGATTTAGGGAATGGTTGCATTTTTAGACTGTCCACGCTCCATTTTGATAAAGATCCTTTGAGCTTTTTACGTCAGGATAGAAAGAAATCCTCCCTAGACTGACTTGGCTTAAGTTCCCGGAGAGGTGATCGCCGGCGTGATTTGACTGTGGGTTTGAACTTGGAAAGTGTGGATGAAGGCCGAGGAAGCTTAAATGAGCAAGAAGCTCAGGTGGAGAAGCTTAAAGGTATGAGAGGTTAGGGCTTGAGTGAATCCTCCTTTAAATTTGAGTTTTTTGCCCTATTCAACCTTCTCCAGGCCAAAGGGACGATCTTGATCGATTGGAGGACATTCTAGGATGTTTCCATATGCCCTGCGAGTGGTTGGAAAGGTTGGGAGAAGGACAACCCAAGGACATCCATGTGGCCAGGTGCTATTGGCCTCACATGGGCTTTGGGACCACTTGGGCTGGTTAGGATTTAATCTTGAGATCAAGGAGGCTTTAAGAACCTTCCAGAAATTGATTAGGACTTCTGAAGGAGTTTGAGGTAGAGTGGATTAGGCTTAGTAGGTCATTTGACCAACTTGGACCATTCAAGACCCTTGGCTTGACAGTTTGACTGGTCCAATGCCACTCGGACTGGTGAGGTGGCGAAGGGGTAAGTGTTTTAAATGCTGGTTTTTGGATTTGGAGCTAAGGATTGGAACTTGAGTGCTATGGGATTAATCCTTTAGAAATTTAATGACCTCTTGGCCATTTAATGACTAGTTTGACAAGTCAACAGGTCAAACTTTGCTGAGGTGTCAAAAGGATAGAGGTCAGGAGCTGATTAAACGAGTTAGAAAGGTTTGAAGTTTAAGAAAATAGGATTTGAATGCCAAAAATATGTCTATGTATATGTTTGACTATAGTCAAGGGTATGACTAAGTCAAGATCCATGGTTATTTGACTTCAAAAGGATTTGAAAATATCTGAATCAATACTTGAGATGAATTTGAAGGTTTAAAGGACTTGATTTGTTCAATTGTGTTAGAATAACCCACTTAGACCCTTAAGGAAATCCTAGGTCAACCTAGGTTGAATTGCTCAACCAGGTTGACCCAAGAGGTGGGTCCAGGATCAACAGGTTTTAAATGATATTTAGAGATTATCGGAGGTGGTCTCCAGGTCTGGGGAGGTAAATTCAATCAAAATGCCCGTTTTGACCCTTAAGGGCCTGTTTGGTCAACCTAGGTTGACTTGGTCAAGCAGGTTGACCCAGGGTCTAGGTTTGGGTCAGATAGGTTTGGTTTAATATTTCAAACTTGCTGAAGTGGTTCTAAGAAATTTGGAGGTCATTTGGTTTGAGCCCCCTGAGGGGAATTTTGGTCAAAATAGTCGATCTGGTCAACCAGGCTTGACCAGGGTCAGGGTTTGAGTCCATTGTACTTCTAAGGGTGATAAGGATGCATTGGAGGAGGTTTTTGGATTTGATTAGAAAAGGCCAAGTTGATTTTTGGAGAAAACATCAAAATTGCCCTCAAGGGGCATTTTGGTGATTTTGACCCCTGGTCAATTGGGGGTCAAAGTGGGTCTACCAAAATGTAGTTAAATATTCAATGGGTCAAAATTAAGGGTTTAGAAGTGATTAGATACTTTGGTGAAAGCTCTAAGGTCAGGATCCGCTAGATGGAAAGTTTAGTGGCACAGGCCGTAAATATTTAAATGTTTTACAGCCTTTGGAATTTGATTTAGTTTCTGGGGATAGAGACCTCATAATGGGATCAAATTTGGAGGGTTATGTCTACAAAAATGTCTTATCACTGTGAAATTGATAGACTCTAAATCAGAGGTCATCTAACTGGGTATTGAGGTAATTGAAAAAAATATTAGAAAAGGCTTTGAGGACTTAGACTTTTGGCCTTGAGTTTGAGTTTGAATTTCTGGATTTGAATTGGCTTTTGAGTTTGAATGAGTGGATTTGAATTATCCATATCGTTTATAATCATTTAAGAGTATCATGAATGATAGGATAGGATTAAAGTTTGATAGAAGTACAGTCAAGGTTTGAACTGGATTTGGGATCAGGATAGGTTTAAAGTTTTGATAAGTTTGAAGTCTAGTTTTGATTGAAGTTTGAATTGGATTAAGGTCTTGATTTTGATTGAGACTTAAATTGAATTGAGATCTGGATTAGCTTGAGGTCAAGAATGGTTTGAAATTTGAATTGATCTAAGATCGAAATTAATCTTAAGGTCTTGATTGATCTATGGTCTTGCTAGCTCCTAAAGCCTAAGAAGATCATAGGGTTTGAAGCCTAGGAGGATCCTAGAATATAGAGTCTAGAAAAATATTATGGTTTGGATTAGTCTAGAAGAATCCTAGGATCTAGAGTAGATCCTAGGGTCAGGAGTCTAGAAGGATCCTAGGACCTAGAATAAATCCTAAGGTCTTAATTATTCTGGAAGAATCCTAGGGTCAAGAAAGATCCTAGGTTCTGGATTCTTAAAGGATCCTATGACTTAGAATAGATCTTAAGGTCTGGATTCTAGGAGGATCCTAGAGTCTGGATTGGTTTGGATATTAAATTGATCTAGGGTCAGGATTAATCTATAGTTTGGGTTGGTCCTTAGTGACCTCATACAAAAATGAGGTCAACAAATGAACCCCCAATATGTGTAATAGAATGAAGTTCTACTGCACATATTGGTGTTGACCGAATTGAAAGGTAAAGTCTAGAGTTTTGATCCCAAGGGAATGAAAAGGTCATCATTGGGGAATTAAGGTTTTAATTGATACTAGGGTAGTGCCACAGAGGGCGTACTCTACCACTAGCGAGTCAAATACTAAGGGAAGAAGATATCTAAACTCTAAGGAAAAGAAAACCTGGGTGATCGTATAGAATGGAAGAGTTCTTAACTATAGGGGATCAAGTTTGAGTTTTGATTCTAAAGAAAGGGAAACCTAACCTTAGAAAATTGAATTTGGATTTGATTCTAAGGAAAGGGAAGACCTAACCTTAGAGGATTGAGTTTAGATTTGATATTAGGGTAGTGCCACGAAGGGCGTACTCTACCTCTAGTGGGTCTAATCCTAAGGGAAGGGAGTAGCTAAACCCTAAGCAGAAGAAGATTGAGTGATCGTATAGGAAGGAAGAGATCCTAAATATAGAGGATCGAATTTGAATTTAATACTAGGGTAGTGCCACGAAGGGCGTACTCTACCACTAGTAGATCTAATACCGAAGAAAGAAAAAAACTTAACCTTAAGGAGAAGAAGATTGAATTTGGGAATTTGAGGATGAAATTGAAAATGGGGAATCTAATCCTAGGGGAAAGACAACCTCTAACCCTAAGGAAAAAAAGACTGAAGGACCCTGTGGGAAGGAGGCATTACTTCCAACGGGAGGATCTGGTCTAGATTTTTTAAAGTATGATGGAGCCACAAAGGGTGTACTCCATCACTAGAGGGTCTGGTCCTAAGGAGAGAAAGCATGATGACTCACATCTAACCTTAAGGAAGAAAAAACTGGATGATCCTATGGGAAGGAAGCATTGCTTCCCATAAAAGATCGGGTCGGGAGTTTAAGTTTAAGATGGTGCCACAAAGGGCATGCTCCATCACTAGAAGGTCTAATCCTAAGGAGAGAAAGAACGATGAATCAAATATATCCTTAAGGAAAAGAGACTTGAATAATTTGGTGAGAAGGAAGCATTGCTTCCCACGAAAGATCGGATCAGGATTTGAATTTAGGATGGTGCCACAAAGGACGTACTCCATCACTAAATGACGATCTTATGGAGAGGAAACTTGCTCTACACGAAAGATCAAATCTGGAATTTAAAACTAGGATGGTGCCACATAAGGCATGCTCCACCACTAGTGGATCTAATCTTAAGGAAAGAAGGCACGATGACTCAGATCTATCTTTAAGGAAAAGAAAACTAAAGATCTTGTGGGAAGGAAGCTTTGCTTCTAATGAAAGATCGGATCTGGAATGATCGTGTGTGAAGGAAACTTGCTCCACACAGAGGATAGAATCTGGATAATCATATGTAGAGGAACCTTGCTCTACACAGAAGGTCGGGTTTAGAATGATCGTATATAGAGGAAACTTGCTCTATATAGAGGATCAGGTCTGGAATTATCATATGTAGAGGAAACTTGCTTCACATAGAGGATCGAGTTTGAATGATCATATATAGAGGAAACTTGCTCCATATAGAGGATCAGGTTTGGAATGATCGTATGTGGGAGAAACTTGCTCCACATAGAGGATCGGGTCTGGAATGATCGTATGTAGAGGAAACTTTCTCTGCATAGAGGATTGAGTCTAAAATGATCGTATATGGAGGAAACTTGCTCCATATAGAGGATCAAGTTTGGAATAATCGTATGTAGAGGAAACTTGCTCTCCACAGAGGATCGAGTCTGGATGATCGTATGTAGAGGAAACTTGCTCTGCATAGAGGATCAGATTTGAAAGATCATATATAGAGGAAACTTGCTCTACACAGAGGATCGGATTTGAATTTTGGAATTTGATATTTGAATAGTTTTTTGAAATTGAGTTGATTAATTTTAAATTTGAGTTTATTTAGTTTTGAGTTTAAAGATGTTTGAATTTGAAAATTGATTTAACAAATTTGAATTTGAAGTATTTTGAATTTGAAACTTGATTTGATTTTGAATTTTGAATTTTGAATTTGATTTTGAATCCGATCTTTTGGTAGGCTAAGATATGCATCCAAAGAACCTAGACCAAGTCTCCTCCTTGGAAGCTCCTAAGTTGCTCTATCTTTTCACGAGCTTCAACCAGTCAGGATTTTTATAATTCTGAGTTTTAATGAGCTTTAAAGACAAAGCTCTGTAAGGCCTCGAGCTCTTCAAATTGGAGTCGGGCAATCTGCTCAGTCGTGGTTTGATTTTGAACGGCAATTCCAAGCATTATAAAATACTCCTCTAATGAGGTTGATCGTGAACCCAACATAGAGTATCATTTTGTTAAAATGAACTTCAAGGAAAAGATGCCTACACGTAAGGACTTACACACTCCTCAAGGACATGATTTGAAATTCTTTTCAGGAGTAAAAGATTATATCTTTCTATTAAGAAATTTCCTCTAGCCATTTGGACCCTGTTGGAACAACATGTTGGAACAAATTTAACAATTTGAGTGAGAAGTAGAGTCGATTCCAACTAATATGGAGGGATTTTAGTTTTGTTGACCCAGACCAAATTTCGTAGAAACTGAACTGGGGTCTCCCTTTATAGATTTTGAATTAAAATCAATTTCAAAGGGGTTTAAGTTGAAGAGAGAATTTTGATCTTTTCAATTCTCTTGCACAATGTTCTTCTATCTGATAGATAATTTAAGCATGATGAAAAATATGGAATCAAGATTTTTAAAGTCAAGTATTTAAAGGTGCTCGGGATTTTTGAGATTTAAGGATTTAAAGGAAGGAAGTCATCTTACTCTTCTTCTCTTTTTTTGGTGATGCAATTTGTGCATCTTTTGACTTTTAGTGCACTACGTGCTTTTCTTGATTTTTGGCGCATTCGCGCATCTTTTGATTTTCAGAGTATTTTTATAAGAGGCTTCAATTTTTTCAAAAACCTTCAAATGATTGATCTTTTTCTTTTGAATGTTGGGATTATATTTCAAGTATTAGAGAAGAAAATTTGTTCTCTTGTACAAGGAAGAATAATCCTCAAAGCACATCCAATCTTTTTGAAAAGAGTATAGGATTGACTTTAAAAAATCATTGAATATATTTTAGACATGCGAGAATCGCCTATTAAGATAGATGATTGCTAGAAGATTGAAAAAAAATTCATTTCTTAGTCAACTTAAGTTTGATATTGATTTTAGTTCAATAGTTAAATCACTCCACTAAAGCGGTGAGAGGGAGGGACATTTAAACATTTGATGGAATCAACTACAACTCTCTCCTGCTTATGACTTAAGGTAGAGTCAATTTTGATTAAAAAGGTGAATCAACTTATCTCAAAAATCTCAAATTAGTACACTTGAGAAATTGGTAAGTTTTCCTTAAAGGTTGCAAATCTAGGTGGCAAGACCCTAGTTATCACGGAATTGAATTCTTACAATCTCTTTGAAGGGAGAGATTGTTATAGGGTCTGCACAATCCCTAGTTGATGTGGCATCAAAACAATCAAAAGATTTATCGTGATAGGACACTGCCAAAAATTAAATTTTGACGGCATCACTATCTAACACAATCTTAGATTATTTCCCCTCTCAAATTACTAGTGGCTTAGTATTTTAGAGAGTAGCACCCTAAGTAGTTTCTACTCTTCCTCCTCTGTAGATGATGTAATGGGACATGTGTAGTAACACGCCTTAACATCTTCTAGTAGAGTGGATGGATCATAACCCTCAGTTCGGGGCCTATTGCCTATTGCTGGTGATTGCTCAATTCTTGGCTTGCTTGAGTCTTTCTATGTAGTAGTCAAGCAGGTGTATTGGAGATCATGCTCTCGTCTCTACAACCTCCCTCTTTTGAGTAACAAGAGAAGGGTGGAAATGATTTCCACCTGGGAGGGTGTACGTAGAAGGAGCAACGAACTCTCAATTGGCCTTGAAGTCGGCCCTCTCTAAAGCTTTCGACTCAGCAGTCTTTCTAGCCTTAAGATTCTTTTTTCTAGCTCTTCAAAGGTAATTCTTCTTTCAATTCTTATCAATGACAAGAGTGCTAGAACTTGACACAATCTCAGAATGAGACGATCCTTCATCAATTGTTATTGACTTCTAGTTCTTATCCTCCTGAGTAGAGGATACAGTGGGTAAAGGGGCGACAACAACCTCCGTCTTAGAGATGGAGGACTCAACTCCAAACCCTAAAGTAATTTCTACAAAGGGGGAATCCTCTTGTATTGTGGTAGAAAGATCAAACATTTCTTCTCCATTGACTGATATCTTGAAGTTTTGAAATTGTATTCCAAACTGGATCGAATTGCCAAAGGTGATTTCTTCTACTGTCAAGTTTCTAAGGAGAGAACGCGTTTCCCAGCCATTTGAGTGGGCTTGATTTCCTAAAATTAAGAAAGTTATTTGAATTAGTGATTTTAAATGATATTTGAATTTTGAATTTGATTGATTTTATTCAAAATTTTACAACTCAATCGGGTTCAGTTTATACTAAACACGGTTGTTCATAAAATTGACGAGTTGAACTTGACTCTTTCGCTACACCAATTGACTTGGGGAAAAATTTCAATGTTTTGATTTGGATTTGAAATCAAATTAGGATTGAATTAAAAGTTGAAATCAAACTTGATTTTAAGGTTGAGATTGAATTTGGCTTAAAATTGAGTTTGAAATTAAAGTCAAGTGTATCTTCTTCAAATTTTGTAACTAAACACACTGAGTTTCACTCAGTCATGTAGGTTCACAAAATTAATATGAAAAATCCAATAGTCGGGCTTAACTCTTTCATTTCACCAATCGACTTGGGGTGAAATGTCAAAGCCTAGATTTTGATTTTAAAATAAAAAATGGAGTTGAATTTGAGTTTGAAGTCAAACTTGAGTTTAAGGTTGAGATTGAATTCAGACTGAAAGATGAATTTGAATTTGGAGTTAAGATTGGAATCAAACTAGAATTCAATTTTGAGATTGAATTTAAACTTAACACAAAATTCGTCTTTGAAGTTAGAATTGAATAGATCTTCTTCAAACTTTGAAACTCAACACATTAATTTTTATTCGAATTTGCAGGTTTTCAAAAGTAACCTGAAGATCCTGAGAAACTAGGCTTGACTCTTTCATCCCACCAAGTGATTTGGTGGTGAAATGTCAAAGCCCAAAATTGATTGAATTTTTTTTTTGGTTTGTGTTGTATGTGTTCAACTACAACAGAATGTTATAAAAGACATATGACAATGACGATTGAAATTGATTTGAAAGATTTTGGGTAAGCTTTGAAAATTTAAAAATCAGGCAGAATCTCCGTTTATTTTTGAAACTCAATATGTTGAACTCGCGTTCAACATAGAGGTTAACAAAAATAATTATAGGGGGGGGGGGGGGGGTTGGGGCGATTCTAAGAAGTTGACTTGACTCTTTCAACCAGACAAACAATTTGTGAGTGAAATGTCAAATATCGATTTTGCCGGAGAGATTCGAACTCTTGAATCAAATTTAAATGTGTTTATATTCTATCACACATATTGAATTATAAGAGCTACAATTCTATATATAGTGATAGAATATAGGGATCAATTAGGATTTCAAAAATATCGAATTTTGCTAAAGGATTGAAATTTTGATTTTGAAGTTGAAGGATCTTTTATAAATTGTGAAACTTAGCATGCTAGATATTTAATCGCATGAGAGTTTGCAACATATACAGGAGAATTTGGCTTGACTCTTTCGCTCTACCAATCATGTTGGAGACAAAATGTCAAAGCCTAACTTAAAGGGAGGTTTCCTACACTCACCTCTCTTTTGACATGTCTTAATTGAGTTGGCCACACTCACCCAAGGAAGAAGTGGAAGAGGGACCAATGGAAGGACGGGTTGTCAAAACTATCGATGCAATAAAATTTGAACTGCTAAAAAAGATGGAGAGTGAGATTTGTCCCCAGCGGAGTCGTCATTTTTTGTTATATTGAAAAATATTGTTTTGAAAAGTATTAATTCTCTTTGCGAAATATTTAATTTCTGGGATTTTAAATTTTAAAATTTAACCCTCATTATGAAAGATATATCACCTCAAAAGGTGAACATATCATTCTCTAATGGGTTTAAATCTCAAAGTTTTAAATTCATCCCAATTACTATAATCAAACTCAAGAGGAGACAACATATGATCCCAAAGGATCAAAATGATGTTTGATCAAATGTTTAACTATAATGATTTGGATAGGGGATCATTAATTTTGTAGTCAGAATAATAATAGAATGACATATCTTTTTGGGGAAAGAGGATATCTCTTATTATTAATCATTTGAAAAAGATAATAATAATCGTAAAAATTAAGTTTCTCAAAGATAATTAATTGAAGATTTTGAAAAGTTTAATTTTTAAAAATCAGGTCTGGGTTTCTAAATCTCCTATGAGCGCAATCCCTCGTAGTTAATTACATCGTAGGAGATCAAAATTTAATACGAATACTCTCGATTAAAATAGCGGTATGAATTTTATTTAAGATTTTCAAGGCTTGATATCAAAGGAGGTAAGGGTTGGAATTTTCAGTCAGGAAAGGATCAAATTTGAACCCTTATTTTGGAGTCAAAGGAAGAACGGTAGGAGACACCTAGGATTCTAAAATAATTCTAAAGTCCCCTAGTCTAGCTTAAGTGTTGGGCTCGAATTTGTTTGAAAATATATTTTAAGTTTGAATGGTCAATTTTATTAGAATATTGGGATTCAATTCCCGGAGGTTAAGGTCTTATAGCCCGAGCTTACCTCAAAACCTTAGTCTAAAATGGGTACTAAAAGTAACCTGAACCTAGCTAATGCAGTGCAAATCTGAACTTACCCCGGCCTGGATTGGGGAGCCAGGTAAACCACCAAGGCACTTTAAAAACATATAACCGATCAATTAATGTAGAGTGGTAGGGACGTTAATTAAATGAAGTTTGAGGAGTGGGGTCGACATCTAGAGAAGATCCTTAATTGACCCCTTAACTTATGTTGGGTATTTAATATCTGAATAAATGTAATTAAAATTTATAGATTTTTAAATTTGTTTCTAATGCGATGCATGCTAATTGACTTGATTGAATGCTTAGATTTGAAATGAAGAATTTTTTAAAAGGCTTAAAAATAGGTTTTATTCTAAAATAATTCACAGATCCCCTTAAACATAACTGCACCCTCATAGGCCAGGTGATCTACCAATACCCACAGGCGGGGAGGTGCCTAGTAAAGGAAACAGAAAGATGTATCAACTATGCATGCGAACTCCCGGCGGTCCCGGGCTAACTTCTTAAAACATCAGAGTTTCTATGTGAGCCTAAATTTTTTTAATATTATTAATTTTAAGATTAATTCTTAATTATTTTTTAGCTATCACCTTTGTTTCACACCGAGGCCATGAAGTTTATTTCACCTTCCTTGGGGCTAAGAAAATAGCCTCGTAGGCCTAGTTACTTAGTGGTACCCGATATAATTAATTGTTTTGATTTGATTAAGGCTTGAAGGTTAATAAAATTTTTATTAAGGTTGATTGATTACTGGTTTTAAGGTTAATTAAAGATTTCTGGAGTTTTAGAGTGATTTTTGAGATGTAAGAGTTTTTTGGATTATTTTAATCATTTAATTAAGGGGTTAAAAATTGACTTTTTAATTAAGAGTGTTTTCTGGAAAATTAATATTTTATTAAAATACTAGACCTTAATACAATCTTTTAGATTATAAGTACGTTGAAATTGGATTTTTCTGGATTTAGTTATGAAGGATTGAAGTTTTAAGTTGATTTTGACTTAAGGTTTAACCGATCTCCTGAATTTTCAAATTTAATGATTTTCTAAAATTTTAATATTTTTAATAAATATTATACATTGTTATGATTTGAATGCAATTGAGTTTGACTGATTTGAATTTTTCTTGAATTAGTAATGAATTTTTGAAGTTTAGGTATTTATTAAAATTTTTTTTAAATTATTTTATTAGAGGCCCTTTTGTGATTTGAATACAAGTGGACTCCAAACTCATTAAAATCAGCTCCAAAGGTTAGAAATGACCTAAGGAGAGATTCCCAAATGTTTGAGAATTTATTAGAAGTTTTAATTATTTTTAATTAATCAAATCAATAAAATATTAAATTTTACTTAAAATTAAATTAAACTTTAATTTGCTGTCAAATTAAATTGGTGTTATTTTTCATTAATTACGATTTCAAGTCTGGTCAGTTTAAGGTATTATATGTAATTTTTGGGTTTAAATTTGAGTTATTATATTTTTTAGACGTTTTGAGGGTTAATTTAGGGTTTAAGCTTAAAAAAAATTGATTAAGGGTCTTAATTATCTCTAAAACTAGTAAAAATGTTTCCTAAGGCTGAGAGTTTTACTAAGTTTAAGTGGTTCAAATTTCAAGTCCAAAGGTAATAAATCCTAATTATTAGAATTATTCTAAGTTCTCTAGACAAAATCTTTAATTATTGTCCTTAATGTCACTAGGATACCTAGGTTTAAATCAAAGTTATACTAACCCTTGGACACTAATTACAATCACAACAAAAAGCAATCATGAGCATTAGAAAGAGAATGTCCTAATGTTCTATGGAAGGATTTTATAGTAAACCATTATAGTTATTATAGGGTCATCTAATGACTTATAAACTCAAATAATTTATTTGGTCAACCTAGGTTGACTTGGGTAACCAAGTTGACCCAAGAGGTGGGTCCAGGCTCAACTAGTTTAAAATGATATTTAGAGATTATCGGAGGTGGTCTCCAGGTCTAGGAAGTCAATTCGATCAAAATGCCCATTTTGACAGTTAAGAGCCAGTTTGTCAACCTAGGATGACCCAAGGTCTGGGTTGGAGTCGAAAAGGTTTGATTTGATATTCAAAACTTGTTGAAAGGGGTTCCAAGCAATTTGGAGGTTGTTTGGTTTGAAATGAGTATTTGAGCCACCTAAGGGGTATTTTGGTCAAAAAGGTTGATCTGGTCAACCAAGCTTGGCCAGGGTTAGGGTTTGAGTCCCTTGTACTCCTAAGGGTGATTAGGATGCATTGGAGGAGGTTTTGGGATTTCATTAGAAAAGGCCAAGTTGAAGTTTGGAGAAAACTTCAAAATTGCCCTTAAGGGGCATTTTGGTGATTTTGACCCCTGGTCAATTGGGGATCAAAGTGGGTCCACCAAAATACAGTTTAATATTCAATGGGTCATGATTAATGGTTTAGAAGTGATTATATACTTTGGGGAAAGCTCTAAGATCAGGAACCACTATATGGAAAGTCTAATGGCATTGGCCGTAAATATTTGAAGGTTTTACAGCCTTTGGATTTTGATTTAGTTTCTGGTGATAGAGACCTCAGAATGGCCTCAAATTTGGAGGGTTACCTCTAGAGACATGTCTTATCATTATGTAAGTGATAGAATCTAAATCAGATGTCATTTGATAGGGTTTTGAAATATTTGAAAAAATCATTGGAAAAGGCTTTCAGGACTTGGACATTCGGCCTTGAGTTTGAGTTTGAATTTCTGGATTTGAATTAGCTTTTTAGTTTGAATGAGTGGATTTAAATTATCCATATCATTTTTAACCATTTGAGAGGATCATGAATTATAGGATAGGAATAAAGTTTGATAGAAGCACAATCAAGGTTTGAACTGGATTTGGGATCAAGATAGGTTTAAAGTCCTGATAGGTTTGAAGTCTTGATTTGATTAAAGTTTGAATTGGATTAAGGTCTGGATTTTGATTGAGGCTTGAATTGAATTGAGATCTGGATTTGCTTGAGGTCAAGATTGATTTGAAGTTTGAATTGATCTAAGATCTAAATTTATCTTAAGGTCTTGATTGATCTATGGTCTAGGTAGCTCCTAAATCCTATGAAGATCATAGGGTTTGAAGTCTTGGAGGATCCTAGAATATAGGGTCTAGAAAACTCTTAAGGTTTGTACTAGTCTAGAAGAATCCTAGGGTCTAGAGTAGATCCTAGGGTGTGGTGTCTAGAAGGATCCTAGAACCTAGAATAGATCCTAAGGTCTTCATTATTCTGGAAGAATCCTAGGGTTAACATCCTAGGATTTGGATTCTAAAAAGATCCTATGACCTAGAATAGATCTTAAGGTCGGGATTCTTGGAGGATCCTAGAGTCTGGATTTGTTTGGATATTAAATTGATCTAGGGTCAGGATTAATCTGGAGTCTGGGTTGGTCCCTCGTGACCTCATACAAAGATGAGGTCAACAAATTGCTCGTTTGTAAATTCTAAAGGTTATATCAGGAATGTTATTCCCTCTCTTATTCTTTTGTAGTTAAGGTTGGATAGGAATAACTTTCATTTTAATGGTGTGGTTATGAAATATCATAGGATTATTCAAAATGTTAAAGATAAAATTTGAGACCTTTTTAAGCTAAGTTAATTTATGTTAAGAATTTTAAAAATTATCACTTAGCTACTATTGACTTTGGCATTAATCTTTATGTGGATAATTATCATATTGTCCCCAAACGTATCATTTGGTTGAAACCTCTTGATAATTTCTTTAGATTAAATATGGATGTTATTTACACTAAGACTATGGTAAGCTATGGTGGAGTCATCAGGGACTCCAATAGTAATTGCATTTTGGACTTTGCTGGTCCTCGTTATATTTGTGATGTAATATTTCTACCATTTTTGCTATCCACTATGGTTTAAGGTTGTGTTTCTTGTTGATTGCATTAATATTATGGTGGAGGTTTTTTCTACATATTGTTATCAGTCTTTTATTTTGAGAAATGATAAGATTTGATCTTCTAATTTGGTTTAGATGAGGAGGGAAATTTAGAATTTTTTGAGCTTGCTTAATTTCTCTTTTTTTGCTATTGAGGTAGATTGTAATGCTTGTGCTAACTCCATAGCCAGGTGGGGTTGTGGGTTGGATTCCGTGAAGTATTTATTTAGTTCTAATTTACCTCTTCATGTTAAGGGTCTTTTAAATGTGGATAAGAGTAGTGTCCCTTATGTTATTCCTTAAGTTGGTTGGGGTTTCTATTTTTTTGTCGAATTCCTACTGTTCTTTTATGGTTTTTCTCAGTTGGTTGGTGCGCTCGCAGATCAATTGGGTTGCTTTTGTGTTTTCCCTGCTTTGTTTAAGCATTATGTTGCTGGGTACTTTTCCTTTTGTTGTTATGGGTTGGCCTTATGGTTTCGACTATTTCATAAGGTATGGAGGTTGCCTTGCAGTATCTACATTTGCTCTCATTTGTTCTTGTAGTGTGCTGTTGGGAACTGTGAGTCCATGTGGTTTCGACATTTTCAGAAAGGCTGGATGTTATATGTTTGCTCTCATTTGTATTTATGGGAGTGTGCTAATGTGAACTGTAAGTTTGGTGAGGGCCATGTGCAAATTTTTTGGTTTTGTTGCCTGGTTGGTTTGGAATCCTTTCACTAGACTTTGGGTTATCTATTTCCCTTTTAGTTGATCTACCTGCTATTTCAATTGTGTTGGTGCAAGTTGAAAGAGGGTATTTTTTTCCTTTGCTGTGATGCCCTGGGCTTTTGGTTTCTTGAAGCCTACCAACTATTTGAATTTCTTGATTAGGGGTTCCCCCTTTGCTCTTGGTGGTTTGCTGTTGTGGTTAGGGTTGGCTATTAGGATTAATGATCATTTAGTTTTTTCTTTGGTTGCTTGGCATGGGGTTATTAATATGATTCTTATGTTGTGCTATCTGTTTCTCAACAGGTGGTTTAAGAGACAGTATACTCTTTGGTTGGGTTGTCTTAAGATTGGAGCTAATTTTGACTTCCATCAGTGCTATAAAAAGATTATGCTCTTGTTCTACTACTATTATTATTTTTCTCTCAATTGCCATAATTTGCAGACTACTTTCAATGCAGGTGATCTTGCTGTTGAGCTTCTTAAAAGGACTTTGGAGCTGAATACTATTTTTTTACCTTTATGGTTTTTTGGGTGTTCGCTTCTATGCACCGTAGAATGTACCTAGGTATATGTATACTTTTGCTTAGTAGGGAATTCAAGCTCGTGGGTTTTTTTCTTTTTTTTTTATAGCTCCTTTAAGGACCGTGTAATCATTTTTTTTTATATAAATGAGTAGGCCCTCTTGTGGGTTTCTACTAAAAAAAAAAGCTACACATATTGTCATTATGTGCATTATATAAATATAGGGATAATATTGAAAACATCTTTTAAGAATATATAAAATAAGTGTGTTCATTAGTACTCAACATCTATTTTATATTATCAATCCAAAATATGAGAATTAGCCAGACATCAAATGAATAACAAATAAACTCATTTTCATTAAACTCATGAAAGAATAAAAAATATACCTGAATGATATCATATAAAGGATCAAAGTATCTCCTCTACACTCCATCTTACTTTAACTTAAAGTGTTGCTTTAAGAAACACAACTAATAACTCTGAATGAATGTATCTTATACTTCATAGCCTCTCTTAGATTTTATTATAAGAGGGAACTAGAGATGTACTCTATAAAGTATTAAAGTTATATAAGTGATTAAACTCCCTAACAAACATTACACAACATCTATTTATAAAAAATATATATAAATGGAAACTAGCATTGCAACACTTAAAATAATGGTGCAGCTATGCCCTTGAACTGAATTAGCAGCTTGACTGGGATGCTTTTACACGACAATGGTCCTCGTTGGTGTGGATCGGTTACTTACTTACCAATCGTATGTCTGAATTGATAAACCTTATCCCTTGGAAGTTTTAATTGTAACACTGTGGTGTTGTGGACATTGGTGTGTTGCAGTGCCTAAAGTGCAAAAAATGTGGCAAGGTGTGACATTTAAAAATAAACTATTTGGTGATGTAATGTTGACTATTTGACATTGTGGTGATGATAATGTTATAACATTATATGTGTTAACACTGCAACACTTAAATATAGAATTTGGTGCCACCTTGTCAGAATTTGAGTGCCTCGGCGGTATTGAAGATAGCGCTATAGGGGTGTTTCATCAGATACTGTGGTGCTGTTTCATTCGATGCTATGGTGTTGAATGCCTTTTAGAATTTCTACCATTTTTCAAAATTTCCTACAAAAATATAACAATAATAACACATTTTAATTAAAAATAAAATATATTAAACAAAACATAATTTACACTTATCAATGACATTTCATAGTGCAAGGTTTTTCTTTCATCAGACTCTATCACTCTAGACTCCTAATGGTGGTATGATTCTCTATGTATCAAATCAACATATATGCCAGTTGATTTCTGTTTTTATCATATAGAAAATAGCTATGGATGAAAGGGCTATAATATTAATTCTATCAGTTTCCTTTGAATTAACCTGTTAACTTTGTGTCTAAGTTTGTTTTGGATGATACATGTATTCAATATGATGGTTCTAAGTAGTGGCTAGTGATAACAAAATGGGTTATTCCTAAGTATCAGGATCATATTTACACAATTATAGTGCAAATCAAGTATAATTCCATCTAGTTTAACACTGGTATTGGATATATGCAGGTGCTCATGCATCTCTAAATCAATGATAACAACTTGATGTTAGATAAAATATTACATATATGTGCTATCTCTCATGATCCTAAGATTAGTAAAAAAATCTCTAAAAAGTGTTTGTTGGGATAGGGAAAGCTTAAGGAGATGATAAATTATAGAGTGGTGTTGAAGAATAGGTATAGTACCTTATACTTTCCAAGTTATTTATAACCTTTACATTGTTTCCCTATCTCAAAAATCCTCCCTCCTTCACTTAGCTTGGCTGAGATGCCTTGACCCTCCTACTCATCATAAAGGTGAAGATGCTGCTCCCATATCCTCCTCGGTGATGTTGCGGATGAATAGTTTATAATTTTGATGATAACAAACATTCCTTATTTCTCTACGATTGTCTTATGTACTGACATTTCAGGTTCACACGATCAGATTGCAATTTGGAACCAACTCAAGATTGGGTAGACTAGGTCTGTGCCAGTTTGTAATCTTTTTCCTTTCTTGAGTTTGTTGTATTTGGTGTGGCATCTGATGATTTGTAACTTAGAAGATTTTCTGTTGTGCCCTAAAAGATTTTTATTTTTGGTAACATCGTCCGGGATGATATTTATATCGTCCTGGATGATCTGACAAAAGTAGAAACCCTAATTAGGGCATCCTCATTAAAGCAGCCGTCTTTATGCAAAACACATCGTCCTGGACGATTTTGTATCGGCCAGGACGATCGGCTCAATTCAGCAAGAATTTGCCGCCAGATCTACTTAAGAAATTCTTATTTTTGGATATAGTCCTGTTATACCGGCCTGGACTATAAAATATCGTCCAGGATGATCCAGGACAATTTTTCCCAAATTTCTCAGGCAGTTTTGGAAAGCAATTAATGGGGATTTTGTCCAGGCTGATCGAAAGATCGTCCGGGACGATTAGATATCGGCTAGCTCGTATTCAGGGTGATGCTCTGGATGATTTTCCTCTGATTTGAACTGATCGGCCGGGATGATCGTGATATCATCCTGGACGATCAAGCCAATTTTAAATCATCCAGTTTGCATTCAGGGCGATGCTCTGGCCGATCTTCTGAGATTTATACTGATCGGCCAGGCCGATGTCCATATCGGCCTGGACGATATTGTCGGCAACTTGCAATTAATGAGCTCCTTTGAAGCTCTTCTATTTAAGAGCTCTTGTTCAACATTTTGTAAGACCTTTTGCTGCTGCCTTGACCTGAGAAGGCCTTGAGGAGAGAAAGAGAGAGTGGGAGAGAGAGAGGATCTTGTGAGGGGGAGCTTGTGAGGGGATTCACAAGGTTTGCTTCCAGGATCGCTCTGCTTCTTCTTCGTCTAGAGTTTCTCGTCCGTGGAAGGGTCGGTAGAGGTAAGGAGTTAGCTTTTGGTTGTGGTTCTCTGCTAGCTTCACGAGGAAGCAAAAGGAGATAGGTTCTCTTCCTTGCTGGGGAGGCAAAAAGGATGTTCTTTGTAAAGGCTTCTCCGCCTAGCTATGGGGGCTAAAGGAGAGTCACGTTTGTAGTGCAATACTCGGAGGGCGCCTCCGGGGAGTGGACGTAGGTCGAGTTGACCGAACCACTATAAATTTTTGTGTTCTTATTTTCTTGCTTCCGCACTTTAATTTCCGCATTCATTTTTGTGGTGTGATTTTGGTTTATACGATTTTTATTCTTTGTGAAAAGAAAATTTTAAAATACCAATTCACCCCCTCTTGGTTAGCTTTGGCCAGTTCTATAGGGCTTAACATCCCTACTGAACTTTCAAGTGGTATTAGAGCCGTTCTCAAAAATAAGTTTTTAAAAGCTTTTGAATTTTGATCAATGGCTAATTTTTTAAATCATAATGTTATGGAAGGTTATTCAACCACAATACCTCCTTTATTTGAAAATATGTCATTTGATTTTTGGAAAACTCGCATGTCTATTTTCTTGCAATCAATTGATTTTCGCATGTGGCATATGATTTTAACTCGTTATTCATCACCGTCACGAATTGTTAATGGAGTTTAAATTGATGTTCCTTTTAGTCAATGGAACAGGGAAGAACAACTTAATGCTCAATTAAATGTAAAGTCTTTAAATTTCTTTTCCTGTGCTTTAAATTCTGATGATTTTATGTTAGTATCCACGTGCACTACCGGTAAGGAAGTTTGGGATAAATTGCACACCTTATACGAAGGCACTAGTGAAATCAAGCAATCAAAGTTGAATATTTTAATGCATGATTTTGAAATGTTTTCTATGAAACCTTTTGAAATGATTTTAGACATGTATACAAGGTTTATTCAAATTACTACATCACTACATGCCTTAGGAAAAGATTTTTCAAATTTTAAAAAAGTTAACAAAATTCTTCGTTGTTTACTTGAAAATTTTGATGCTAAAGTAGTTGCTATTTGTGAATCTAAAGATTTGAATGAATATTCTATTGATAAATTGATTGGCTCACTCATTACCTACGAGCAAGGGTTGGGTCAAAGACTTTTTGATGCAAGTGAAACAATCTTCTAAAAGCTGAAGATACAGAAAGAGGATGCTTAGTTGGTGACGATAGCATTGAATTGTCAAGCAAATCACAAAGCTCACCAAAGCATAAGCAAAAGTGGAAGAAAGGTAAAAGTGGTAAGGATGTCCATATTTCCTCTGACATTATTTGCTTTCGATGTAGGAAACCTGGACATATGAAGAATGAGTGCCCTAATTTAAAAATTTTTCCTACAAAAGAAAAGGGCAAGGCAACGCTAAATTTAAATTGGGGAAATAATGAAAAACACAAAATCTCATGGGCAGACATGGTTTTTGAAGAATCGGACCAGGAAAGAGATAATGGTTAAATGGGCTATTTGTGTTTTTTGTTCTGTTTGTTTTTTTTTGTTTTTCTTTTATTTTATTTTTCTTTTTATTTATTATTTTTTTATTATTCATTTTTTTCTTTGATCCAACACACACACTCACTTTTCTAAAAATGAAAAATCTACTTCCTGTTTTTTTAATATCTTTGGTAAATTTTGTTTGACTTCTCTAAAAAAGTCAAAGGAAGGAAACTCATTATTTTCTTTTCTCAATCTCTATTTCCTAAAAGAGGTTATCCTACTTTTGATTTAAAAACTATTTCATCTTTTTAAACTAGTTTTTGAAACAAATTTTTTTATCTCCCTACGTTTTATTTATTGCATAGGAAAATTTTGCAAGTTATTGAATCTAACTCATAATTTTCTTAATCAAAAAATTTGTTTTGTCACTAAGATGGGTTTTCCTTTGTTTTTAAGATTTAAGAAAGGAAGCATATTAAAAAAAAATTGGCCAATAATGTCAAATATAAAAGATGCGCAAAGCGCCAAATTGAAAAATATAGAATACAGAAAGTGTATCAAAAGATGCGCATTGCGCCAACCAATTGTCAAGAGGGATAAAATGAGCCCATAAAAAGTTAATGCTTACCATTCTTATACTTCTTAAAAAGCTTAAGAAAACCCTTGATACTTTCGATACTTGACTTTGAAAATCTTGATTCTTGATTCAACAATTTGTGCATTGATCTTCTATTAGATATATTTTATGGAAGGAAAAATGATTGTTTCTTTCTCTAATTTATTTTATGATTTAGATATTGAATTAAAAAGTTTTTGAGCCTTTTTAAAGAACTTGAGTTTGGATTATCAAATTATGAATTTCTAACCTTTTCTGGGCTATGCGTTGTCAATCCAATTCTACTAAGTTTTTGATTAAAACCAAGAGGTAACTTTCTCATTTTAAGAATATTTGTTTTTTCACTGGATCAGAGAGCATTTTTATCTTTTGTTCGTTTTGATTTTTTTGTGCATCCTCTCTTTTTTATAATGTCAAAGGGGGAGAACATAATGTTTTGAATTTGTATCCTTTTTTCTTTTCAAAAAATTAAAAACAATAAAAAAATTTTTTTTATCTCCCCTATTTTATTTAAAAGGACTTATTCTAGTGAGGGGGAGATTAGGATGATTTACTTTTATGAAAATTTAAATTTAAATGTTTTGCCATCATCAAAAGGGGGAGATTGTTGTTGATCTATAATTTATGATTTTGATGATATCAAACATTCCTTATTTCTCTATGATTGCCTTATGTACTGACATTTCAGGTTCACACGATCAGACTGCAATTTGGAACCAGCTCAAGATTGGGTAGACTAGGTCTGTGTCAGTTTGTAATCTTTTTCCTTTCTTGAGTCTATTGTATTTGGTGTGGCATCTGATGATTTGTAACTTGGAAGATTTTCTATTGTGTCCTAAAAGATTTTTATTTTTGGTAACATCGTCCGGGACGATATTTATATCGTCCTGCACGATCTGACAAAAGTAGAAGTCCTAATTAGGGCATCCTCATTAAAGAAGCCATCTTTATGCAAAACACATCGTCCTGGATGATTTTGTATCGGCCAGGACGATCGGCTCAATTCAGCAAGAATCTGCCGCCAGATCTACTTAGGAAATCCTTATTTTTGGATATCGTCCTGGTATATCGGCCTGGACTATAAAATATCATCCAGGACGATCCAGGACAATTTTTCAAAATTTCTCAGGCAGTTTTGGAAAGCAATTAATGGAGATTTCGTCCACGTTGATCGCAAGATCGTCCGAGATGATTAGATATCGTCCA
This sequence comes from Dendrobium nobile, assembly GCA_022539455.1. Lineage (NCBI taxonomy): Eukaryota > Viridiplantae > Streptophyta > Magnoliopsida > Asparagales > Orchidaceae > Dendrobium > Dendrobium nobile. Next base: position 34,100,649 of record CM039718.1, on the reverse strand, counting down.
GCTCGTATTCAGGGCGATGCTCTAGACGATTTTCCTCTGATTTGAACTGATCGGCCGGGACGATCGTGATATCAGCCTGGATGATCAAGCCAATTTTAAATCATCCAGTTTGCAATCAGGGCGATGCTCTGGCTGATCTTCTGAGATTTGTACTGATCGGCCAGGCCGACGTCCATATCGGCCTGGACGATATTGTCGGCAACTTGCAATTAATGAGCTCCTTTGAAGCTCTTCTATTTAAGAGCTCTTGTTCAACATTTTGTAAGACCTTTTGCTGCTGCCTTGACCTGAGAAAGCCTTGAGGAGAGAAAGAGAGAGTGGGAGAGAGAGGATCTTGTGAGGGGGAGCTTGTGAGGGGATTCACAAGGGTTGCTTCAAGGATCGCTCTGCTTCTTCTTCATCTAAAGTTTCTCATCCGTGGAAGGGTCGGTAGAGGTAAGGAGTTAGCTTTTGGTTGTGGTTCTCTGCCAGCTTCAGGAGGAAGCAAAAGGAGATAAGTTCTCTGCCTTGCCGGGGTGGCAAAAAGGAGTTGCTTTGTAAAGGCTTCTTCGCCTAGCTGTGGGGGCTAAAGGAGAGTCACGTTTGTAGTGCAATACTCGGAGGGCGCCTCCAGGGAGTGGACGTAGGTCGAGTTAACCGAACCACTATAAATTTCTGTGTTCTTGTTTTCTTGCTTTCGCACTTTAATTTTTGCATTCATTTTTGTGGTGTGATATTGGTTTATGCGATTTTTATTCTTTGTGAAAAGAAAATTTTAAAATACCAATTCACCCCCCCCCCCCTCTTGGTTAGCTTGGGCTAGTTCTATAGGGCTTAACATCCCTAACGAACTTTTAGGTGAATCACAAGTATTTCTCCTAAAGACTCTCTAGGGCTTCTCTCTAAATGCTCCCAACACAAACACCTGAGGACAAAAGTGTAGACTAACAAAAATAATTGTGTGATCTCCCTCACATAGTCCTTGAACAACCGAAGGAATTTTTTCCTAAGGTCACCCACTTTTCCCATGATATTTGAATGAATTCTTATAAAGAAAGAGAACTACCTCCCTTTTTCCAAGGAAGCTCTTAAAAAATGTTTTGATTAAATATCTTGTTTCTCATACATATTATTCAAAAAGAAAAAAAATTATTTAAATCAAACCTTAAATTTTGATGTTAATTTTTTTATCATAAAGATTGAATAGGGGTTGATGCCATCTGATTAGTTCATTATGATATAATACTTATAAACATAGTTTTGTTTGATATGATAATATCTTATGGATTGTATAATATTATTAGTTTTAAGTGATCAAATTTTCTCAAGTATCATTCTGGATGAAGAATGGTTAATTCTGCATAAGTTATTTTCTTCATACTACACAATTGAAATTTGATAGTTTAAAATTTAAATGTAATTTGATTCTTATACAATAGCTTACTTTATTATCCAAAATAGGCAATATATGTATTAATATGTGTATAGTACAACTAGTTCAATTTTTAATATTCAAATTGGCTGCTTTTTAGATTATAGAATTATGTGTAGGTATTGTAAAAATAGTTAATATTTAAGTAATATTAGTTTTTTAATTTAAGATTTTATAAATTTTTATTTATCACTTGATTAATGTTTGTCATAGCAGATCATTCAGTATGATCAAGATCGTATAATATAATTTTCTAGAGAAATCAAGTGGTTAATTTTGATCGAAACTTGTGAATATGTGCTTGGTTATCTTACCAACATACCCCTAAACTTATAACCACTCAAGAATAGAAAAAATGCATACACAATTTAAAAATTTGATAAATTTCATTGGTATGATTCTCAAGCTCATTTTTCTTTATGCTTTTGCTTCTTATATGTTTAATGCAACTTTATTCGATATGCCCTACCTGAAATATTAATTTGTACAAACAAGAGAGAATATTTATTGGTTTATCTAATAATATTTGAAATCATCAAAATAACAAAGGTAGACCTATCTCATGGGTTTCAATATAAAGAGAGGGATTGAGTGTGTATAGATAAATATTAGGATGTAGAAATTATACAATCACCCAATTTTGTGAGTTCTTGTGCCCTCTAGGCAAGAACTTATTTAGATACTTGCAAGTTATTTACATTGGCATGTATTGAAATATGCACCAAACACTTCTACTTGGAAAATAATTCCTTCTGAACATCCTTGGCGAATTATATCTTTTGAAGTCTTCTTAATATTGCTTCCTCTTAGGGAGAGTCAATTTCTTCTAGATAATACTTCTTTTGTATTAGTAACCAACTCAACACAATTTATTCCCCTTGGACATAGCTCAAGAGTCATGAACACCTGCACACATTCATCTATGAAATATTGTTAATGATCTTGCTAATTTTTTATGGAATATAGAAGCCACAATATGCTTATCATTATTATGCCACATTAAATGTTTTATTTTAACATCAAGTAAAAAAAATTATATATTATGATATGTCAATATGATAAATGTTGTAAACCATTAAATCTCATTTGTATAGTTTAATGATGATATTAAGACCTTATAAAATTAGACTGCTTAATATTCAATGTTTTAACTGTGTTGAAACAATTCTTTTTCACAAAATAGAAATCTTTACTTTTACAATGAATGGCTATAATTCACCCCCAAGTCATCATTATGATTTGTTTTCCTAGGAAGCATAAATACTCATTCTCAACTTATTTAGAGGTTTTGTCATATTTATTTACCAAGGATAAGTTGCATTAAGTTACTGAGTAATGAAATATACCATAGTAGACCCAATTAATCTTGTTACAATCCTCAAACTTTTCCTTCTACTTTTGCCTAATATGTTTTTTTTTATCAATATAATCTCTCCTTTATTATTCTTATTTCAGTATTCTACATGTTTACTTGTGTATTCTTATATAGATGAATATCATGTACCTAAAAATTTTTCATTAAAAAAATTAGTATAGAGGGTCATGTGACACTAACTTAAAGGGAACATAACCCCATAAAATATTAGATAGAATGATGCCATGGTTAAATAGATACTCTTCCCTATAGATATTGCATTGTGCAAATCAATCATGGGAGAACATATCAAGGATGCATTTGTTCTTTATGAGATCTTCTAAAGGAATCACCAATGCCTATGTACACCTTTAGGATCACCCATTATAACTAAACCATCCACTGATAATAGTTGCCCATTCACTTGTTTTACGTACCCTAATCAAGACTACAATGTGCACTTGTTTGAAGCAAATTAATTTAGCCTAGTTAGATGAACTTGTTATTAACTTGTAGGTATAACATTCAGCAAACTAACCCTTCACTCTTATGGACTAAACAATCCGCTTTAGGATCTTGACTCTTATTCATATCGACTCACCATTTTTAACTCACCTTGAAATAGCCATTTTGAAGATTCTTCTAAAATAATTACCCATAAAGGTTCATGAAAGAAACTCAAAAGGATTAGTCTCCATTTAAGGCATGGATCCACATTCACACTCTTGAGAAAAGTCCACGTTTTAATGTTAGTATATAAAAGCAACATTATGTACTATTTTTCATATTTTCTTTTAGTAGGGCCTTTCCGGTAGCTCTTTTGATCTTATAAATAAAGATGAAGAAGCATATTTTAGGTCTTTATTAGAGCAACTTTTAGTATTTCTAAGTTCTTTAAATCATTTGATCATCTTTTTTTTAAGCTATTTGGATTCAAAAAAGAGTTACTATAGCTTTGTGCATACTCTCCATAATCAAAGCCATACCACAATCCCATTTTTGTCCCTATCCTACCAATCAATTACTTGTATGGTCAAGTGTCATCAATGAATAAATTTAGATGAAATTTCCTATAAGGTATGGAAAGGGGGTAAATTAGTTCAAGTGGCTAGAATTTTGGCTCACCTTAAAGAGCATAAAAACCATGAATTTTTGTTAATATGAAGAAACAAAGTTAGATTATCCACCTTGATTTGATAGAGATGGAGGAAATAATTATTAAGATTTTCCATGTTGTACTAAGGAAAGTTAAGGGAAATTCCTTGAGCGAGAGTGCCCTAATTCTTCCTCTAGTTTATGAACTTTAGTAATTTCATCTTTAGTATAAACATAATTTTATCATAAAATATTTTTTTTCTTTTACTAAGACAATAAAATTAATAAATTGATTGCATAATTTTTCATTGCATGCCTCTCAATCGGATAAATAGAATATTACACATTTGTATGTCAATCTCAATTTTAACGTTAATTAAGAAGATGGTTTAGACATTTTTTTTCTCCTAAATTTATTGGATATGCTCTCAACAAATCTTAGGTGTATAAGAAATTCTTCTAAATTTGTGAAAGAGTTATAAAATTAAAATATACAACCTTGGATACAATTTAGCTCATTCAAAGAATATTATAGTATAAATATTGCATGCATACAAAGAAAGGAACTTCTTCTTGACTAAATTCTCTTCAAACTAGCTATATAAAATGTAATATAAAAATTAATATCGTTTGACTTTTTGTTAATGTTATTTTTAATATGCCACAAAAAATTTTCCTTGATCGGGCAAGAATCTCGAAGAAAAAAAGAGTTTAAGGCTTTAAAAAAAAAATTTTAGATGATTTAAACTATTATTTTAATAATCTTATAATATATTTAAACATCTTGTGGCCCGAAAAAACAAAATTTGGTCCAATTCAAGCTTAAATGGGCACACATCAAGGGTCTGAAGATTACTTAGAAGGTTCAATTCATTAATTAGATGAACAAATGATCATTTAATATGGCATGCTTATAGATGAATTAGAATGCACGATGAGATGAATCCAATGAGTCCATGATAGCTTAATTATGATGTCATTAAATCACATAAACGCTTGGTAAATGCTCTATGATTAAGGGAATCACTATCAACCATCCGATGGAACACTCCCAATATGCTTTTAATATTCTCCATATTTATAAGCAATGCTACTCTGAAAAAATAATAAATATGCCCTCATTCTTCATATTAAAAAAAAAAAAGAAGAGAAGAGAAAGCAAAGGAGTTTACTTGCTTTCCACAGTCAACACTTTTGCCACCTGATCTCTTCCTGACCAGTAACCATTATCAAATTTATACCAATTTGTTGGTTCCTGTAGAATCTTTTTCCAACAACCAAACATTTCCCTACATCTACCCATTTTTGGATTATTATAAGATCTCCAACTGTCACCAAACCATTACTATGAAATCTCTAGCTTTTAATCAATATAAAGAATACCAATCTTAATCTTAATAAACTCTTCAACTTTATAATCTCCCTTTCTTTGAGATAAGGGGCATATCAACTTTTGTAGTATGTTTAAACATTAGTATAATTTATTTAGCTAGGTAAGGCCCCATGGGTTTTCCCCTTTTTTTGGTTTCCATGAAAAAATCCTAGTGTTCTTTTATTTTCTATTTCTATGCTGAGTTCATGTACATCACTAAGACATAAATAATTTTTACTCTGTTGCCATGAATATTTTGGCCCGCAACAGTTTTTCACAGGCACTGGGAATACTCCCAATATCCTTCTTCAGTGACCAACAGTCAACCCAAGAATCAAGAATAACAAAATATGGGTGGTCAAGTCCCCTTAATCCTCACCTTAGAGGATCGTATGCATATGATGGAGGAATTTCAAAGTCAAGCCCTTTAACTATTGGAGGTAGTCGTCTAACAAAGGATATCATCACAAAATGATTAAGCTCCTCTTCCAAAATATCATCAACCTAATATGCATGAACATTTTGAAGATCTCCCTCATCATGCCAATGTCCATCCTCCATAGTTCGGTCCAATAGTATATAATACTACAAATTCAACACATCTTCCACCCAAACTATATAGTATGTAAAATCTTCAACCCATGATAAAATCTTCACTAGATGTTATACAACATGAGTTAACATCTTATCCAAGAACAAATCTTGATTAGGGTTAGAAATAAATTTAATACCCAACACAGCTTCCAAGAGTCATGTCCACTAACATATAAAATTCTTTATCACCCTATTCTAATAAAATTCAAGTTATCTTTCATTGATCCTTATGGTAGATCATATGATCCCTATGAAAACATTGATCATTATAGATCTATCATTCATATATAGCGAGCTTCTATTGCACTCTTTTGCCATGTTTTTCCTACTAATTTCAAGAGTCAAACTTGTATGTGGTTTTACGCTCTTCCCAGAAATATAATTCATAATTTCTCTCCTCAAGAAAAAAAATTTATAGAATAAATTATTTCTAATCAAAGAATTAACAGAAGACTCTTCTCATTATTTTAAAATTGATTAAAATGAAGGTAAAACATTAAAAGAGCACTTCAAAAGATTTTCTTCTAAAGCACAAAAAATTTCAGTAGTAGAACCTGAATTATTAAGAAGTATTTTTTGGGAGTCCTTCGAATTGGACCACTCTATTAATCCTTAATGTGATGGACTATTCATTTATATGTTGATATGATTTATTAAGATAAATCTCAAATAATTCTAGATAAGGACATTAATGCTCATCAAATAAAATTTGAATAATCTTCCTTTCAAATGAAAACAAATCGCAAGCATTGGATATACCTATACTGCAAAAAAGGCAGGAGAAGTAAACAAAACAATTCTCATCATATTCATCTAAAATCACCTCATTACACTACTTCAAATTCATCAAGGGCTAACATTTTGATGTAAGTTTAAAACTTTGAACATCTCAAGTAGACAATGCCCTTAAAAAATTTAATGAATGGAATTTAGTCTCAACACAGTAACTTTCATCACTCAAAAAGAAATTTAATTGAAAAGAGATTTCAATTGAAACATTATGTTGAATGTCTTAATTTCCAAGTATATTGAAGTCATTATTTACAAAATCGACTTGCAAATCATGTGCTGGAGAGTAGAGAATAAAAAAAGAACTATGACAATGAGATTATTGGCATTATTGATTAATGGAATCTTTATGTTTAAAATTTCTCAAATAATTCAAACTCTTTAGAAATTTCAAATTATGTATCTTTCAAGATAGATTTATTAATAAAACTTTATATAAATATTATTTTATTTAATAATAATCCCAGGAAGGCTTGCCCATGAGGTCTCCATTTTGGGAAGCTAGTAGTGGACAAGGTCCTCACTAGAAAGACCACATGATGGCAGGTGACTAACAGGGTCTCATAAGCCCAGGAAGGTTTTCCCGTGTGGAAACCTCGAAAGGAAGTTAGTAGTGGATAGGGTCCAAATTGGAATGACTCCATGATCATAAGTGGTTGATAGGTCACCGCTTAATCAAATACGTTAGAAGGTCAAAAACCTTAAAAAACACAGGAACCCCAAAACATAGAATGTTAAAAACCTCAAAAAGTCACATGAACACAAAATACCTTAGAAGGATAAAAATCTAAAAAGGCATAACTACACTAAATAAAATAAAAGTATAAAATACTAAAAGTTATTAGTCTAAATACCTTATAAGTTCTTATTTAAAAAAACATAAAATGTTAAAAACTTTGTATGCAATTGAATTCAATTAATCTAGTTGCTCTAACTTGGAGCAATACATAAAATAATATTTAGAAAATACATAGAAACATAGTTTCTTCTTGAGGAAAGTTTACAAATTGAAAGTATTCTTACATATAGATACAATAGTCATTACTTCAAATAAATAAAAAGCAAGCATCAAGCTTATATAAACATCTCAAATCTATATGCAATATTATTTGATTTACCTATAAAATAGCTCTATATAATATTCAAATATACAATCATCTTCATCCAATGAAGGAATCAAAATGTGAAGAAGATCATAGTGCTTTCATAAACATCATCCAATGCATTAAAATGAATTCTAGTGGAGTATGTACCTACAAAAACCTTTTTGGGGGTAATGAACTTCTTTATTCAATACATCAATTTTATTATAAAACATCATTAGAGGTATTAATAAAAATGAAATAATTAAATTGAGCATATGCAAAAACATTTGGTGCATTTGTTAATCCACCCCCACCCTGAAGAAATGCATAGTTATTGAAGCATCCATTAGAGTCCAATATGATTTCAACTTAGTTGACACTGAGTATGTTTTTAGACTATTGCATTCTATATTGAGTTCTACCCCATCGATCATAATGTCCAATATTCACCCCCATCAGTATATATGCACATTATCTCCACTAAATTACAGCTTGACCATTTCCATATGCTCTCTTCATTACCCACACAATAGGCATTTTAACTGACTTTCTACATCAAAGGATTTATTTATGATCATCAAAATTCAATCTGTTAACAAACTATCAGTGGGCCTCTTTCTAGGTCTTACAACCATCAAATCTCTTTAGTGTAAGAGGAGAATGATCTTCTTTAATCATGGATAATTTGAGGGGAGAATGATCTCTCATCGAAACTATTACATAAAGAGAGGCACTAGAGCTTGATACAAGATGTCATCTATCAAAGATAGTGGAATTCCTCTGATGTTAAAAGAAGTGCATGAAAGAAGAAGAAGAAATAAAAGGTTACACCTTCTACATAAAGAGGGGTCTAGAGCTTAGTAGAAGATGCTGCCTTTCTAAGATAGTGGAATGTATCTAATATAAGAAGAAGTGTAGGAAACAAGGAGGGAGAAAGAAAATGAAAATAAAGAAGAAACTTAGGAGAAATTTGTGCTCGTCTCCCTCCTCCCAAAAGGGGTATTTCTAGGTATTGGGGGAGAGGGAGGGGATAAGATTTTTCCAGGATTTACATGATTTTTTTTTTTAATTTTGATGAATTTTAAGAGTTTTAAAGGATAAAAAAATAATTTTATAAATATTTTAAAATTTTAATAACAAAATAAAAAATTTCCTAAATTCTAAAAAGAAACTATTACAGCTGGCTTAATTATGTTGCCTGATTTGAGGTGGCTGCGTTCCAAAAAAAAATTCAAAGAGGCCATAAAGTGCACCCCTAACGCATGTGTCCTAGTGTAAGTATGTGTATGAGCTGCCAGAATCTAAAGATTGGCCAATTACTTTGGCTGTTGAACCTTCTCCTAGCCAAATTTTTGGCCTGGATAGTCCGATTATAATATTTTTGGAGTCTCCAGAAAATTTTTTCAAAGTTTTAGATTCAATTTTGATAATTTTGGAGCCCAACAAAACCATTATAATAAATTTAGAAAAATATCAAGTATTTTTAGTTTAATTTTACAACTTTTCTCATTCTAATAAGCTTTCCCTCATTTGTAAACGCTTAAATTATGGTCGAGGATATTTTATGTGTTTCACGTAGTCGATGGAAGGCCCAAATCAAAGCTCATACAGTGGTCATCCCTAAAATTTATGTGATACTAAAATTTCTCACAAAATGTTTTTCAAAAGTTCTGGCATCTATTTTTGAACTCAATAAGGTTTGATATGCTAAAGGAGGGAGAAATTATTATCATAAAAATTTACCTTTATCGGGCATGAATCTTGATGCAAATAAGAGATGAAGGATTCAAAAATTAATTTTTGGATCAAACAAACTATTATATTAGAAAGCTTATATTCAAATTGAACATGTTGAGGAGTTGAACAAAATAACACCAAATTTGGTTCAATCCTTGCTCAATGAGAACAAATCAAGGGTCCAAAGCATACTTAAAAAGTTTAATGCATTAATTGGATGATGAAATAATCATCAAATATGCATGCTTAAAGTTGAATTGAGAGGATCAATGAGACAAATCTTGTGGGCCCATGTTCGCATAGTTCTAATGTTTTTACAACACATAAATGCTTAACAAATGCTCTATAATCAAGGGAATTACAAGCAGCCAGCTGATGGAACAGTCCCAACATGCCTTTCATCTTCTTCATATATACATGCCATGACACTATCCAAAAATAATAAATATGCCCTCATTCTTCATATGAAACAAAAAATAAGAAGAGAAGAGATGGCTAATGAGCTTACTTGCATTCTTCAGTCAACACCGCTATCGTTGGATATTTTCCTGACCACTAAAGTTTGCCAGATTTCTATTTATATTTTAGTTGCTATAGAATCTCTTTTTAAAAATAAGACATCTCCAAACATTTGCCAGTTTGTTGATTATCAAAATATCTCTAACTATTTCTAGGCCTATAATGAATAATCATTATTATTCAAAAACACCAAGAATACCCATATGAAGCTTGATAAATTCTTGAACATATTGTAACCTCTCTACCTTTAAGATGAGGGGTAGATCAATAATTGCAAACCTCATCCAAGTACTATGATTTTTATGATAATAAACATTATTGTGTATATTACTACTTCTCCTATTTCTATGATATTTTATTTTATTTTGTTGTGTACAAACATTTCAAGAAATCAGTTTACCATTCACTTGCAATTTTATCTGCTCAAGATTGGGTAGACTAGGGTTATCGTTAGTATTTATTTTGATCTATATTTTTTTCTTTCTTGATTCGTATTATTTGATTTGGTGGATATCATTACTAAGTAACCTTGCACACAAACAGGGGGAGAGGGGAAAATATTTTTTGAGAGAGTTTTTTTTAAATACACTGTAGTGTCTAATGTTGGTTTCATAGTATACGCCCTTATTTTGTACTATACAATTTTAATTGATACTATAAGATCTATTGTGCTTTGTCAAAACTATAGCCACTAAAAGTTAAGGAAGATACTACTTTTATGATGATCATATAGTATAATTTGGTTCGTATTGTATGCCCTAGTTAAAAACTTTCTTAATTAATTCCTCAATATCAGGCAATCAAATTATGAACAATTATTATGACCAATCATACTATATAATTATTTGTGTATAAAATTTACTGTATAAAAGATTGTACCAAATGAAATCCAAAATTTTTGTACTTATTATATTATACGATGTCCACAGTACTGGATGATCGATAGTTTATGAAGTTTGCTATCACAAGGATTGTATCAAATGAGCAAAAAGAATTTCTATAGTTTGTATCGTATAATGCTTTGATCGTACAATATGAAATGTTATAAAAGTTGAACAATTCATGTGAATGATCTTACTGGAATAGTCTTAATTACACTTATTCTAGTGTATAATATGTGTATCATATTTTATGAACAAATGAATATCTCAAAAATTAGGGTTTGTTGAAGCTTACTTTTTAAAATATTCTAATACACCTATTAGAAAATCTTTGGCTGTTGAAACTTTAGGAGAGAGAGCCTTCATGGATAAAAGAAGGAGAGCTTTGTGATAGAAGAGAGGGAGTTTCTCTGAGGGAGGAGTTAAGAGGAAATTCATGAGGTTGCTCAAAATAAGAATTTTACCTAGTACCTATAAGAGTCTACTTGGATTCTCTATGGATACGGAGAAAATGTTCTTCAGTAAAGATAGTAGTTCTATGACTATAACCTAGAGGGAGAAAATAGAGTTGTGATTCTATGAAAATCACTAGGAGGATGAAAATAGAGTTGTAGTTTTCTGACCATCATCAAGAGGGTAAAAATAGAGTTGAGGTTCTCTGTCTGTAAAAGAGTCATGGTTCTATGTCGCATCGGAGAGGTGAAATAGTGTATGTACTGGCTTCTTCACCTTACTATGGGAGTAAAGGAGAGTAAATTGTTTAGTGAAATACTTGGAGAGGGAGTATCTAACGAGTAGACGTAGGTCAATTTGACCAAACCAATATAAATTTTAGTGTATTCATCCTGATTATTTTATGTACCTCATTTTCTATAATTATTTGTGTGGTTAAAAAATCTATTTTATTTCATGTTGTAAAATTTTTTTGTCTGTATCCACTGTATCGATTATGATGTGTGAGTTTAAAAACCTTTTAAAGAAGTTCTTTTCCACTAAATAATTTTTAAAATAACCAATTCACCCCTCTTGGTTAGCAACGAGCAAGTTCTTTAGGGTTTTAAAAACCTCACTAACTTTTTAGTGGTATTAGAACACTAAAACTCTATTTTCATCCTCCTAGTGATGGTGAGAGAATCTTAACTCTAGTTTCACCCTCTAGGAGATTGTCAGAGAATCACAACTCTATTTTCACCCTTATTTCTCCTTTTTCTTAATGCTCTCCTTCTTATAATAAATTGATTAATTCTTGTGGATGTTAGTTCAAGAGGGATATACTTCACTTTTAGGTCTAGTAAATAACATTAAGGTTTAAATACCTTTTTCTGAATGGAGTATTGATGATAGAGATTTAGCCCAACAGATCATTAAATGCCTAAACTACTTCTTTTGTTCTTTGAAACATGAAGATTACATGTGTGTATCTGCAAATACTGCAAGTAGAAAAAATTGGGACAGATAATACATTACTTACGAATGAACAAGTGAAGTGAAACAATCTAGGTTAATTTTTTTCTCCATGAATATAAACTCTTTTGCATGAAACCTAGTAAATCTATATCTGAATTGTATTCCAGGTTTACACAAATTATTGTATCCTTTCAAGCTTTAGGCCAAGAATTAGGAAATTTTAAAAAAGTAAATATTATTCTATATTATTTACCATCTTCCTAAATTGCAAAAAAAATTGCTATTACTAAAACCAAGGATATGAATGTTTATTCTATTGTTAACTTACTTGGAGCACTCATTGCCTATGGATAAAGAGTGAGCCAAAGACATCTTGATGCAGGAGAAAGAAAGAAGGAGAAAATTGTAGTCTTAAAGGATAATGATTTAAATAGTTCCTCTATTGAAGGAGAGGAAGAAATTACACTGATGACTCGACAATTCAAAAGCTTTCTAAGAAAATAGCAAAAGAATCATCAATAATGGAGCCATGGTAAGAATTATAGAAATTCTTAAGTTTCTAATGATATTATTTGTTATGAATGTAGGAAACCAGGGCACATTAAAATGGATTGCCAAAATCTTAAAGGTCACCAAAGCAAGGAGAATGTAGAAGAAAAAGCAAAGTCTTATAAAGGAAACACGAGATCTTTGAAAGCCTTTTTAGCCAACTCCACTTCAGATTCATCTGGAATAGAAGAAGAAGAGGAAGTGACAAATGGAAAAAAAACTCTCTTGATCATTCTGATCAAGATGAGGCAATTAAACATTCACATAATGAATTACTTGATGTTTTAGAAAAGATTCATGATTCATGAAGGAAATTGAAAAAGAAGCACACTAGCTTAAAAGTTGAATGTTCGGTTTTGCAAAAACAAGATGAAACGCTAAAAAAAGATGCTTCTAATTTAGATAAAGATCATATGACTTTATTGGATGAGTTTGATTAATTGAATAAGAAATATACTTCTTTATCTCAAATAAATAATTCTTTGAAAAGCATTGCATCTTGATTTAAAAAAATCATTAAAAGACTTAGAAGCTTACCTTAACATTTTAGATCTTAGTGAGCACTCTTTAAAAATTGAAAATTCATTGCTTCAAAGTGTTAATAAAATTTTGTTAGAGATAATAAAGACTTTCCCAAATAAACTTGTTCTTAAGCACTCACCATGTCATGCATCTCATAAACCTAGGAATCAAAATAATAATTATTATAGCTTAGTTAACCTTTTCCTGATGTTAGATGTTATTCTTGTGGCACGTTAAGATACATTAGCCATAGTTGCACTATTCAATGTAGAACACACTTGGTGTGGAGGGAAAATTTGCATCAAATACATCATGACATACATTCTAATGATTTATCCAAATTCAAGAAGGGACCCAAACTCACTTAGGATCCCAAAACTATTCTTCCCTTATCTTTGTATATAAGGGCTCTCACAAAAGACCCTGTGGGGGCATTTGGTTTTTTGGGCTCGATATTTATATCCTATCACTTGAAATCAGGAATTCATAAGCTTCACAATATATGAAATTTTTTATGTATTTTTTATTTATTTGTGACTTTATTTAAGTTTACTTTATAGTCCTTAATATATTTTTTTTATTTTTATTCTTTTGGTTTTATTATTATCATTCTTTATGATTATGTCCTGATCATCACACATGCCTCTTTACTGATCCTCACTATCTTTACCTGCAAAACCAAAAATTTTCATCCTATATTATACTATATGAACCACATTTGTACTATATAATATGAACAACTTTACTTTCATCACAACCCTTGACTCAATGGATAAACTAGATTGAATCTCTGATTTATAATCATATTGAATGAACACCTGTTCATATGGATGATCCACGTGTTAATACAAATTGGGATGAATTCATTTTGGTTGGTATGACATTTATTATTGATCGTACTATACAAACACCTGTCCAGATTGTATGAACCATTTGGTCAAAAGTTATACTTCCTGACTCCTCGGGAGGATCTCCCTATCTCGAATTTTCTCGTTTGATATTTGATCATAATGTATGATAAAATAACCTTTTTTACTAATTGATTAGCCAAATTGATTTCTCATAATTGTATCGTATGATCTCATATTCATACTATTTAATTTCATAATCATACTATATGATCCATTAGAATTCTATTTCCCCAATTAATTCAAATTTATTATACAATCCTTCTGATCCTCCCTTTTATAATCACAATCTATGCAATGGCTAGTTATGGAACGCATAGTTACTAAACCCAGGGTGCTTATTCCTCTCATAATCCTACCACCGATCACTTTCTAATAGCTTTAGATGAAGCCACCTACTACAAATACAAAGAAGCCAAGATCACACCTTCCAAGCTTCTTAATCAATAAGGCTTAAACTTGTTTGTAATGAACCTCTTCAATTCCACTTTAGTTGAATTTTTTCTGAATTTGGCCTATCCTTTCCACTCTGAAATACTATACAAGTTCCTTATAATTCTTAGGATAAGTGGGGATGCAACTATTTTGTCTTCACATGTTTGTTGTCAAAATGTTATAATGACTAAGGAGAACATATGAATGCATCTTTAGTTAAACACCCAAGGAAATAGATCCCTTGTTATAGCCATTAGATGAGATTTCAATTGGAGAGCTATAAATCTCCTACTTAGAAATGATGTTCTTAACTTTCACCAACACTATATTCACGTTCTACTTCAAAATGCCAGGGTTATCCAACACGTTTTTAGAACATTTACAATCCATAAAGCTAGAGACCAAATAAATATTACTCCCTAATTATCAATTGACACCTACTTCATAATGTCAAACACCCAAATGGATGAAACCCAAATGCTAATTGATTACATCCAATACCACTCTTTTATTTAACTTCCATCCACTAGGAGAAAGCAAACCATTAGTCTAGGACATGTGATTGGTTATATCTTGGATAAAAATACAACATCACGTATCTTGCTTCTCCTGACTACACTATAATCTTCTTCTTGGATTCCTCCTTCCATATGCTTTTTCAAAGGGAATAGGAGCAAAAAGATCTTATATTTATTGAAAAAGGAGATACTGCCCCACCAGCTGATTCTGACCTGCACCACCTCCTCACCACTACCCATATGAGGAGTTGATTTAGCAGTTTGACAAACTTGAGACTCACCTGGATACATAACAAACCCAACATGAAAATGATATGGATTGGTTTAGGTTGTAATTTGGAAATATCCAAGAGTCGTCCACCTCCATCCAGTAACAATGTGACAACTATAGTCTATTCTTCCAACCACCTCCACAACCACCTTTTGATCAGGATCCACCCCTGTTCTAGGTTGTCCATGTTGTACTTCTTTTTTATGTATATGTTTCAATTTGTATTTTTTTTTTTGTATCACACTTTTTCCTTCCAGTGCCTCTTATATTATTATCCTTTTAATTATAAAAAATATATTACTTTATATTTAATTCTTCACTTTCAAGTGGTATTTATTTTTCTCTTAAGTAGGCTCTTGTATTTCTATTAATGTTAACAAATTTTCTGTCAAGCAATATGTGCTTTCTATTAATCATATTATACGACTTGTACTCATACTATATGAATTAAATCATACTATATGACTTATATCATACTATACAAATGAATTCTTACTGAAATGCTCTTTTCTGGTTAAAATAAAATTACTTTTATTCTTGCTTAAATGTTAGATAAGAAATTGTTGATATAATTATAAGTAAAAATAATAAACATTAATGAATATATATATATCCTTTTTTAATTCATTTACATGTTAATTCCTTATGTGAACTTGAGATTCTAAATCAAATTAGTGTTAAGATGGTTGAATTGAAAACATTTTCAATCTACTGTATTTTATTTTTATCATGAACATATTCTATTATTTGATAAATGAGATTCATTATTTTTTATAAATCAGACTATTTATTCCCATTAGAAATACCGAGTTTGCATTATAAATTATTCCTCCGTATTTAAGAGAATGAGTTACTCTTCTCTTCTATTTGGAAGATAATCTTTACGATTGTGATTCTTAAAGATTTAGAAAGGAAATTTTTAAGAAAGTAACAAGAGGCACAAAATGAGCCTAAAATCAAAAGCTGTTGAATGATGCTGAAAGTAAAAAAGAAGCACTAAGTGTATCAAAAAAAAGATGCACAATATACACCAATAGATGATAAGAGAGGCACAAAATGAGCCCAACTTAAATTAGCTTTCTTTCCGGTAAATCTTCAAATCTTAGAAAATTCTTGTGCTTAATAATATATTTAATTAAAAAAACTTAGTTCTTCATTAATCACTTTTATAGTAATATTCTATTCGATATTTTTCATGCTAGCAGTCTAAAAAGTTTAAGTTTCTCTTTCTAATTGTAATTATTGAATTAGATTTTTATTTAAAAAATAGATTATTTCTATTGAAGTTGTTAAGCTCGGTGTGCAAATACTAGAATCTTAATTCTGTTATTTCATTAAAGTTAACACTTATCTAATTTTATAATTTTTGTTTTGTAGAGTAGGTATATTATATGATGGAAAATGCACATGAGAGTTCTCATGTTTGTCATATTCTTTTTTCCTTACCTTGAGTTGTTAGTTGTTTTAAGTTTATTTGTTTTATGCATTTCTTATTTCTATTTTCTATTTTTTCTTCCTTCTTTTTTCCCTCTTTTTGTGATATCAAAAGGGGGAGTATTTTTTTGTTATTTGTTGTTGTTATTTTTTGCATATTACTTAAAATAAAAAAAATTGTGTTACACTCTCTTTTCTTCTAATTGATTTTCATCTAAGTGGGAGTTTAGAAGAAAATAAGTTTTTGAAAATCCAAAAACAACAATGTTTGTCATCATAAAAAAGGGGGAGATCTTTATACTCCTAATCCAAGCACTGTGATTTTGATGGCAACAAACATTATTGTGTCTGTTACTATTTTTATTAATTTTGTGATATTTTGTTTTTTTATGTGTAGTAATATTTCAGGAAATCATTCCACCATTCACTTGCAATTCTTGTCCGCTCAAGATTTGGTAAAGTAGGGTTACATTTAGTTTTTCTTTTATTATATATATTTTTTTCCTTTCCTTGATCGTATCATATAAATGTGTGGATATCGTTGTTGAGTAACCTTGCACACACATAAGAGGAGAGGGGAAATATTTTTTGAGAGAATCTTTTTTAAGTACATCATATTGTACGATTTTAATTTATACAGCATTCTCGGTGTGCTTTGTACAAACCCTAGCCACTAAAGGTTAAGAAAGATACTAATTTTATGCTGATCTTATTGTCAGATTTGATTCATACTGTATACCATAATTAAAATCTTTATTAATTAGTCCCACATTATCAGGTAATCAAAAAATGGATAATTATTGTAATCAATCATACTGTAAGATACAATTTGTACTGTATGATTACCCGAGCATGAAATTTGTCATCCCAAATTTTATACCAAATGAAATTAATAATTTTTGTATTAATTGTATTATATAATGTCCACAACCCTAGATGGTTGATTGTGTATGAAGTTGGCTATCCCAAGGATCATCTCAAATTATCAGAAGGAATTTTTGCAGTTCGTATCGTATAATGTTTTGATCATACAATACTAAATGTTATAAAAGTTGAATGGTTCATCTAAACAATCTTGCTGGATGAGTTTGAATTACATTGATCGTATTGTATGACGCATGTATCATACTGTTTGAATAGAATAGGGATCTCTTAAAAATTAGGGTTTCATGATGCCCACTACATATGGTTTATAATAGTCCTATTAGAAAATCTATGATTATTTAAAATTCAGGAGAGAGAGTCATTAGGGAGAAAAGAAGGAGAGCTTCGTGAGAGAAGAGAGGGAGATTTTAAGGGAGGCGTTGTAAGGAGATTCACAAGGTTACTCCTAGCAAGAATCTTGCATAGTATTTACTAGCATATGCATGGATTCTATGTGGGTACAGAGAAGAAGTTCTTCAGCAAGTAACATGGTTATCTGACTATTACCTGGAGTTTGAACTTAGAGTTGTTGCACTCTGACCATCAGTGCGAGGGTGAAAATAGAGTTGTGGTTGTCTGACCATTACAAGGAGGGCGAAGCAAGTTGAGGTTCTCTGCCTATAAAAGAGTCACAGTTCTTTTTCGCATCGGGGAGATGAAAGAGTGTTTGTACAGGCTTCTCTGCCTTGTTGTGGGAGCAAAATGAGAGTCACTATTATTTAGTGCAATACTTGGAGAGAGAGTCACCAAGGAGTGGACATAGGTCAGATTGACTGAACAACTATAAAATCTATTGTGTTCTTTTTTATTATTTTCTATACTTTTTTTTTGCAATTATATATGTGGTTGAAAAAAATTTTTTTTTTATTCTTGTGAAATTTACTTTGTCCGTATCCGCTGTATCGATTATAATGTATGGGTTTGAAATGCTTTAAAAAAAGTTTCTTTCACTATTGAATTTTTAAAATAACCAATTCACCCCCTCCCATCCTCTTGGTTAGCCTCAATCTAGTTCATTAGTATTTCATAACCTTCACAAACTTTCATCAGCCTCTATAATATGTTCAAAAATTAGTGGAATTTTTTGAATTTGGCAAGGATCCTTTATTTTTCCTTTTTAGGGTTTCCAAGTAAAAATCCTAGTGCATCAAGTATTTTTGTGCTTAGTTTTCATACATTGCTAAGACATAAAATACCCTTATTCTACTTCCATGAATTTTTCAGCCCGCAGTAAGTTTGACATATAATTATTATCATTTGATCAAACAACATCTCAAATGAAAAGCTAATAGATCTAAAAATCCTCGAATTAAATTTGATAAATCATTCAACTCTTTTCAAGACATCATCTATATAGATTGGTCTCATCTTAAAGCTAACTACTACTCAAAGACAACAATTCAACTATACTTTGTAGCAATCAAAAGCAACAAGCAGAAGTAAATAGCTAATCCATAGAAAACCAACTAATAGTTCTTACACATAATTATAAAATATGTAATTTTCAATATCTCAATAACTATGACATAGAAAATCCACCACATTGTTGTAAACTATTGGGAGTTTATTACCAACAAACTTATGGGCCCGTATAAGGTAAAGAGCTTAATTTTGTAAAAAAATATCTGATCACCTGACAAGATATCAAATATTTTTAGACATTTTAACTTTCTATAAATATATATATAATTCCTTATAAGAATAAACTTAAATAATGTAAGTGCAAAGCCCAAAAAAAGAAATATTCATTTTCCTCTAAGAATGTTTCAAAGATTCTTTGGCTTTTCACTCAACACAAGTTATTCAAAATAATCTTGTTATTAAATATAGGTAACTATCTAATACGAAAATAGTGTGGGCTCCGAAAATTCGGCCCCGGCCTCTCCGCCCATTTTGGTTGTTTGTGCTTTTTCTTTGGCGAGGGAGTTTTATCGGAATTAAGTTCCAGGGTAAATTTTGGGAAGGCAGATGGGTTTGTAGATAAGAAACAACCTAGAGATTTTGCCCTCATCTTGTGAGGACTTTATGATCTGAGTTCTGGTTTCCTATATGCTCAAGCCCCTATAGTTAATTACCCCTCCCAATCACGAGAGAAAACTTTCGATTAAGGCAAGTCATCAATAAGATATGTGGAATATACATGTTATCTGGCATATAGTAGCAGCACAGGTTTGAATTTGGAAATTGGGTTTGAATTTGGGTATTTAAAAAGGTTTGGAAAGTTTTATATTTAAAATAGGAAACTTCACCATATTGCAGTTAAAGCGGATGGTGGGGGAATGGATGATGGGCCCGATCAAGATCCTATGGTTCTGTCATCCCGGGCCATCATGATCCCTTGTCTACTTAGTTAGAGAAGGTAGCTGACCCAACCTGATAGAAGGATCCTTGTTAGCAGCCATAGGTCGCTTCATCCAAGGGGACCGTATAGACCTGGGTTGGATATTTGCGTAAGGGGATAAATTTGAATCCACCTTAGCTAACAAAGGGCTTTGTGCCCTATCGATTATATCCTATTGATTCATATCTCAAGGATTTGATGCCTCTAAGGAGCATATTGGCTTTAACCATAACTCGTATTTCATGGTGCCATTTGGCGGAAAAATCACTCGGTTCAGAGGGCCCTAGGTCATAACCGTTTATTCTGAGGTGTCATTTAGTGGCGAACCGTCGGTCAGAGGACACGTACCACATCCATATTTATAGGAGACTATTTGAGAATGGATCCTAGTAATATTTTTGACTAGACATTTGGCTCTTTGTGAGCTGAAGTAAATTTAAATTTGTCCACCCCAGTAGACTGTTGTAGAGGGTCGATGGGCATTACTTTAAGTGTTGGATGGTTTACTTTCAAATTTAAATATCTTGGATTTTGGGATTTTTGGGATTTTGGATTTTTGGAGTATTTGGGTGGAGCTTTGGATTAAATGGACCCCTCCGGTTGAGATCTGCCTTTGATACAACCATCATCAAGGTGTTTGGGGTTATTTTCATTTTGAAGCTTGAACATTGTCGACCCTATCAAGTTTCCAATAGGGGATTGGGTTTCATAAGCTTTATGCTTTTTTATGAATTTTTTTTATTATGGGCCTTGACGGCCTAATTTGAATGTATAAAATAAATATTTTGGTCGACTTTGTTACTGTATATTTATTCGATGGTTTGAACCCTGTCCACTCCTATTTACTTGCTTATGAGGATCTGGCTTCGTAGGCTTTATACCTTTGTTAGTGAATTCTCTTGATTATAGGCCTTGACAACCTAATATGAATGCAAGAAAACAAATATACTAGTCGTCGTGACCGTATACTTATTTGTTGGTTCAAACCTTGTCGACTCCTATTGATTCGTATAGAAGGATCGGGTTCGAATTTAAATTCACTTATCGACCCGCGCAGCATCCTTGGGCCTCACATGTGTACCCATAACATGCTCACTGAGGCCCATACGGGTGCTTAAGAATTTCATTAATTGGACATACCCCTCATGTACCTATGTGTATACAAACTATAGTGTACGTGTAGGGGTACTTTGAAATAATTATAGTTTTGTGGGTAATTTCCATTCGAGTATACAAAACTTTTCATTTGAGGGTTTATATTCCTTCTGTTTGCTAATGCGAGTGTAACGGATCCAGTGGCGATGCGTTATAAATTGTAGATGCCTTATGTCTGCTTGTATAAGTGTTTCAGATCCAGTGGTGATGCGTTGTAAATTGTAGACGCCTTTTGTTTGCTTCTATAAGTATTACATATTCGGTGGCAATATGGTCTTGATGTTAGGAGGCATCTCCTCATCTTGATATTGACTCCCCTTTCTAAATTATCAGGGATGGCTTCCTTGAAATTCGTGGCCACTGCCTTAAAATAGACTCTTTTCAAGCTCTTTTGTGTAGTAGACTTATCACTTCTAGTATTTGTGGACACTAGAATTATTTTCTTCTTAAGTATAGGATTAATAAGAGACTTTGGAACACCAGGAAGTTTGGTTCTAAATTGTTCAAGCGTCCCTTCCATTCTGCCAGCAGGTGTCCTTTTTTGTACATCGAATTGCCTTTGTACCCGACATACTTGAAGATCTTAATCACCGTTGTTATAGGTGACATCTGTACTTATGCCCATAGTGGTTCATTATACCCATGAAATACCCACTATTGTTATCCACAAGTGGCTTATGTTTATTTGTAGGGACCCGTTGTATCCACTACGGTCTCCAAGAAACGTTCGTAGGATAGCCATTTATACCAGTATCATATCCACCTTTCACCAATCTCAGATGGGTTTTTGTGTTAGTATTTGTTTGTAGGGACAAATTTTCCACTATCAAATGCCAATTTTTTCATCTCAATTTATAGGCATTTGTAGGGGTTATCATAGAAGTTCATGCATCGATGTCTTGTAACATACTTTGAGTCACTATTGACATTACAAATGTTCTTATACTTTGAACTCCCTCTCACATTATTCAAGCTTTGTCCTTTGTATATGTTTGAATTCGAGTTAAGTTCCATTTAAACTCGAGTTCATTGAGTCTACAACTCCCACTTAATGTTGTATAGTAAGAGTTTAAAAGCGAGTTCAAGTTTTTTGACTGGATCAAACACAAGATTGAGTCTCATATTATTCTTAAAAGTTCAAGTTTGAGTTCTTTTAAGTCCGAGTTAGGTCCTTGTATTATGTTGAATTCCAAATTGTATTTTGTTAAAGTTTGAATTGAATTCATTTTTATTTGTGTTCAAGTACAAGTCCTCAAGTTCACTGTTCGTTTGATTCCAAGTTCTATGCTTTGAGTTCAAGTACGGGTCCTCTGTTCCCCTTCATTTTACTACTCAAATGATTTTTTAAAATTGCTCAAATCTTGAGTACTTCAGAAAAAATTTTGGCAGCAACCCAGCATATCCCCCATTTGGGGGAAAGTAAGAGAGCTGGGCCTTCCCACCACGCTACTCGAGTATGAATGGTAGGTGTCCTTAGACACCACAGCTGTACATTTTTTCGTCCAGTCATACACTGGGCTTCCTCCTATCGCGCTACTAGAGCTTGTATAGGTGGTTCTCTGGTCCACTACAAATGTTGAGAATAGGATTTTAGAAAATTACACCTTGTGTAGCAATCGTTGGTGCCAATGTCGAGGTCCAGGACTATCCCCATCATGCTACAAGAGCGTGTATATTGCTTACCCGCCTTGTCATACCTGTCACACCGGATTTCCCCCCACCGTGGTACAAGAGCGCGTATAGGGAGTCCACCGACAAGTCAGGCCCGTCGAGGATGGGGTTTATGTTAGAAATTTCTACCTTGAAGACCGGCGGACTAGTGGTGGAGGGCACGAAAACCTAGGCGAGAAGGGACCTCTTCTCTTTTTCTTCCACTTTCTTTTTTGAATTAATTATAATTAATATTAATTAATTATAATTAATTAATAATTTATATTTAATTAATTACTTTTAATTAATTATAATTAATTAAACTAATTAATTAAAGTTTATTAAATTTAATTAAAACTACTAGTTATAATAAATACATAACTAATTTTAATTAATTTTAATAAATTGTAATTAATTAAAATTAACTCTAATTAAAATTAGTTATAATTAATTAAATTAATTATAATAATTTAATTAGAATTAAATATAATTTATCTTAATAATTATAATTAATTAAAAATGCTAATTATAATTAATTAGCATTAATTAAAATAATTATAATTAAATTTTTATTATATATATATATATATATTCTAAATCCCTCGGCATATTGGATTTACGGGATTTGGCCGAACAAGCATGCGAAAGGGATGAAGTTACCTTCACGGTAGCGAGCTCGCTTTGCTTCTAATCTAGCACCAAGGGAAAGTCTTCGAAGGAGTGGGGTCCGATGGGGACGGAGGCCGAAGAAGCACACTAAAGGTAGAGAGTTACCCTTATAGCAAGTGTGCTCTCATTTTGGGTTCCAATCTCAATGTCATGACTTCTAGTTCGGCAGGAAGGGCGAGCCCTCGAGGGAGCAAAGTTGAACAGCAACAAATAAGCTAAGGAAGTGTGTGAGAGAGCGAAGGAAGGAATGAGAGAAGATGTGGGCAGGGTCTTCTTTGCAATCCAGCGAGCTCCAATCTCTACTTCCAATCCGACAGGTAGCGATGTCTTCAAAAGAGCTATCCGACCCTGGCTCTCCCTTCTCTCAATCTTAAATAGTTGGTGATCGATGTGGTGGATATAGGAAATCGGATGAGAGAAGAAACATTAAGTCATACGAGATACATACGAAGCATGATGTCAAGGATTTGAATGGGATTTTCGCAGTTGTGCGAGTCGGCATCGAATGGGTAAGTGAGATTAGCATTTTTTTATTTATTTTTTATTTTACAGGTAAACAAATGCCCCCCAAAAAATGTGGTGTGTGCCTAGAGTGAGCCATATTTGTTGTATGTTGATTGATCCTTTGGATCTCTAAATATTTGCTTTAGATGTCACACTAGGGTTTTTAGTTAGTGGATCTTCAAAAGTTGTTTGGATGTCATACTAATCTTCTTTCTTCATTGCTCTTTCAGATGTATCCATAGATGGTTGATGTACTGATTTTACTTAAGGACCTCTAGGATAGTGATATAACACTTCGTACTTGAGTTCCTAGAGTATCACTTTGTAGATTGAAGATAGTGGATAACATTTGTTCAAGATTCTTCCGTTATCTGCTTTTATCTAGATGGAATTTTAAATATTTATTTGGGGATTTCATCATGTAGTACGATGTTGACCCAAATAAATATTTAAAATGCCCCCAGTCCTTAGGGACATTTGTAGATATCATCCAGGGTGCTCTTTTTGCAACTTTGGTTAGAGCCCTAAGATTTTAATTTCTTCTGCCCTGTGCTTTGTGATGCGGATATTAATGACGGGTTATCTGATTTATCTTTGCTAGCTTGTTAGAGGATTTGTATGCCTTCTGCCCTTTGCTTTTTTGCTTTTGCGGGCTTGATAAAAAAGCAGATGTCGGTGACCTAAACCCTTAGGATTCTATTAGGTTAATGGAGAAATGTCATCGGTCTAGAGCTTTGAGCATAATAAACTTGTTGATGATAGAATCCACTTAGTTCAGCCTTGGGATTTTTTGTGAACTTTGGGATAATTTCTTCGATCCTTTGCTTTGTGCTTTAGCGGACTTGTTGAAGAAGAATTCCTTCGATTCTCATTTTATGCTTTATGAATTTTTATTAAAGGATTTGCAGGTCATGGATTTGATTGATAGTACCAAATGTATGTAGTATCTTGATCCTTAATCGCTTGAGAAGACTTTAATCTGAGTCACTTGAGTTTATCAGATCAGGAGAGCTGGGATTTGATAGCTCTTCGTCCTCTGGTTGCTAAAATGGGGGTTCCTTTACTACAGCCTTTCTTATGACTTGTTGAGTAGATGGAGCTGCCAGCAATCTGGCCATATTTGGGCTTGTTGGATCTGACTTTTTACACCAATTCAGGCTTCAGACTTGAGCTGTGGAAATTGCACTCCCCAATGCTAATTTTACTGAAGTTGATAGATTTGGAGTTATTCTTTATGGTTGCAGATTTTGGAGCCTACGAACATTCGGTGGTTATTCGAGACTCATCCTTCCACTAGAACTTTGATTCTCCATTCATTTAAGAGAACTTAATAGACTACGATCACTTGAACTTTTCTAGTCAAATTGGCCTTCGTTCTTCTTACAGTCCCTACTGATTGGTTGACGAAGTGGGGTTTCTGTTACTATGGCCTTTCTTATGACGAGTTGAGCAGACAGAGCTGCCAGCTATCTGGCCATATTTGAACTTATTGGATCTGACCTTTTACACCCATTCAAACCTTAAGTTTCAGGCTGTCGAAAGACTTCAAGCTTCTTTGGCTCAATCTTGTAGGAGTGTGTAGCCACAAAAGTCTCTTTCTTTATTTTTGAGTCTTTATTTATTGGAGAAGGTGATGTCTCTAACTTTCGAAAGACCACATGCATATACTTTGAAAAAAAAGTCTTTGTATTCTTTTAGCACAAAAGAATATTTGAATTGATAAATTTAAATATTTATTCGGGGATCTTTGCATGCAGAGCGATGTCAACCCGAATAAATTTTTAAATGCCCCAGTTAGATATGAATTTTCCACCAGCTTTTCTGTATGGGATAATTGGTCTTCTCTGCAACAGGACCAATTCTCCTTCCTGAAATGATCGAGGACGCACCATTCAATCAAAGGATTTTGTCATCCTTGCTCAGTTTATCTCCATGTTCTGCTAAGCTTGCAACTTGAGTTCATCGAGTGCATCGAGCTCCTCCATTCTTAGGAGAGCATTTCATCCTTGAGTCAGCTCATTTTGGATTGCTACCCGGAGTGATTGGAGTTCAACTTATAGTGGCAATACAGCTTCAACTCCAAATACTAGAGAGTAAAGAGACGCTTTGGTTGGCATTTTGTAGGTTGTACGGTAGGCCCATAGTTCTTCTGCCATTTTTGTATGCCACTCTCTTTTGTTCTTAGTAAGGATCTTCTTGAACAATTTCACCAATGTCTTGTTAAAGGCCTCTACCAATCCATTTGCCCTTAGATTGTATATAGATGAATACCGCCAAATAATTTTATGCAGATCAACGAACTTATAAAATTTTGTACTTTTAAATGAAGTTCTGTTGTCTGAGATTATGTGGCATAGTACTCCAAATCTGTAGACAATATTATGTGTAAAGAAGTTAATCACGTGCTCATACGAAACTTGTTTGAATGGAGCCGCTTCTACCCACTTGGAGAAATAGTCGGTTTCTGCCAAGATGAAGTGGTGTCCTGCTGATGACGGTGGATCTATCAGTCCGATAACATCAGTAACCCAGCATTCAAATGGACAGGATGCTATTATAGGGTGTAGTGGATTTGGCAGTTGATGTATAACATCACCGTAAATTTGGCACTCATGTCACCTCTTAGCGTGGTCAATACAGTCTTTTACCATTCTTGGCCAATAGTAGCCCATTCTTTTAATTTTGACTACCATCTTGGGACCTGATTGATGCACTCCATAAAGTCCTTCATGAACTTCTACTATCACCTTATCAGCTTCTCGGGTCCCTAGGCACCTTAGCCACATTTGATCGAAAGCCCGCCGATACAATGTGTTGTTGATAAATGTGTATTATAGCGCTCTTTTCCTGATTTAAGCTGCTAATGATTTATTTATTGGCAGCTTAGTTTCCTTGAAGTAATCAATGAAAGGCCGCCTCCAGTCTTCTTCTTCTTCAACATCTAGATAATGCCACCATGATTCTGAAGCTTGACTAGCCTTACGTGTTCTTCAGATTGATCTTCAAGCTCAATTGGTTGGGGAGGTTGAGGATCGACCGGAGTTGCATCCTGCTAGATTTAATTGGTATTCCCTCTACTTGCGAGAATTATAGTAATGCTGGCTCTAAGATCCAGCGGTTATGTACCATGATTATGATAGGCCATTCATCGTACATATTCGCCATTTCTTTAGCAAGTTTGGCAATGCAATCAACTTTGCCATTTTGACCTCAAGGCACTTGAGTTAGTTTGACGATCTAAATTTGTTTCATCAGTTCAAGGACTCGCTGATGATAGCAGGCCAACTCAAACTTGCTGATTTTGTAAACTTCTAGTACTTCATTTACAACAAGTTGGGAATCGCCGAATATTTGGAGATTTTGAATTATAACATTGATTGCAATCTCCAGTCCTACTATTAGAGCTTCATATTTGGCCTCATTATTTGTCCGAGATTTAGTTAAACTGAATGAGAATCTCATTATGCCTCCCTCAGGTGCCACAAAAATAAGCCCAATTTCTACTTGAGCTTTTTCTAGATTCGGAGGACGAGCATGCTTGATTGATGATGCTCCATCAAAATACATTTCCCATACTTGTAGTCTCTCCTCCTCTTTAACATTCATGATCTGTTTGTCAGGTAGATCATCATTGAGCGGTGAATCTGCAGGAATAGGATGTGCATTAAAAAAATCTGCCAGCACCTGACCCTTCAATTCCTTTTGTGGGACATATATGATATCAAATTATAGGAGTATCACTGCCTACCTTACTAAATGACCTGTCAAAGCTGGTCTTATGATCAAGAACATCAACGGATCGATCTTTGATATCAAGGTGATTTTATGAGATATCATATGATGGCAAAATTTTTGAACTGTGAAAATCAGGGCCAAGCAATACTTCTCAATTAGAGAGTAGCAGATTTATGCTCCTATCAACCTCTGGCTAATGTACTAGAGCACATTTTCTTTGCTTTCTTTATTATGCTGGGCTAATATTGCTCAGAGGGACTCTTCTAGTGCTGTCGTGTATAGTATAAGAGACTTCCCAGGAATAGGCGCCGCAATAATGGGAAAATTCAATAGATATCTCTTGATAATGTCGAATGCTTCTTGATAATCTTTATCTCACTTAAAGCGGACATCTTTCTTCATTAGTTTTGAAAATGGTTGGAACCTACCTGACAGATTCGATATGAACCACCTAATGAAAGCCAGTTGTCCTTGTAAAAAATGAAGTTGTCGAAGGTTCTTTTGAGGTGGCATCTCCATGATGTCCTTGATCTTGTTATGGTCAACTTCAATGCCACAATGTCGAACAACATAACCTAGAAATTTGCCTGAGGATACCCCAAATGCACATTTGAGAGTGTTCATCTTCTGATCATATTTCTTGATCCTCTCGAACACAATTCTCAACTCATCAAGGTGATCTCTTCGGTCCATGCTCTTGATAACAAGGTCTTCCACATAACACTCGACCTTTTGATGTATTAACTCATCAAATATATGCATCATTTCCCATTGATAAGTGGCACTAGCATTCTTCAGTCCGAAGGGCATAACCGTGTAGTAGTAAATGCCTATAGGTGTTTTGAATGATGTATGTTTTTCATCTTCAGTCGCCATTTTGATCTGGTTGCAACCTAACGATCCGTTCATAAAGGAGAATTTATCTTAATTAGAAGTATTATCAACCAGAAGTTTTTATACTTGGAGAAGATATTCATCTTTTGGACATACTTTATTGAGATCCATGAAGTTGATGCAGATACGGATCTGACCGTTCTTCTTCTTTACAGGGACAATATTGGCAATCCAGTCAGCATAATTTTCTTCTTGAATAAAGCCCGCCTTATGAGCTTCCTTGTTTCAGCATTCACCTGTTCCTCAATCTTAAATCGCATTCTCCTTGGAGATTGCTTGATGGGTAATGAATCTGATTTGATGGCTAATATATGAACTACTACATTAGGGGATAAGCCAGACATCTCAGCATATGTCCAGGAAAAGTAGTCCCTGAACTCACAAAGAAGCCTCTATATTTCTTCTACCTATTCTTCAAGTAGGAGAGAACTAATGAAGTTTGGATGAGGATCTTTCTCAGTTCCCAAGTTAACCTCTTTTAGTTCATCCATAGTAGCACATTATACACCATCTTCTAGTTCTTCTAGTGTAGGCTTGGCTTCTACGGGTTGATTATCATAAGCATTAGCTTCATATCTCTCTTTTCATCATCATCGTCGAATTTGATTTTTCCGCATGCGATTTCTTGGCAAATCTCTTTACGGAGGTACTTTCACTTGATGAGTCCAAAGCTTTTGTACGCAACTATATCCTTTTGTCATAGAGGACATGGATTCCTTCCACACCAGGGAACCAGACATGTACGGAGTTATCTTTTAGTGGTAGGAACACTGATCTGTTTCGTAGCATTCTTTGAATACCTTTGGTATTAAACTTAGGTAGCCTCATAGAAAATGATTCTTCATAATCAAGGTGCATATAACACTAGTTATTATTCCCTTCTTCGCGCACTCCTAAAGAATACAAAACATTTCTAGGTGCAGCCCCTTTTTTTAGAGGAGGCAGATAAAGAGTGGAGAGTTCTTCAATCTTGTGCACCTCATGTGAAATGATTTTCTTGAAGTGTTGTAGGGGAATTCTCGTGATTATGAGCACACTTTCTGAGATTAACAAACTGTTAATTCTTATGGAGAACACACGTTGTACTATATTTTGTAGATAGAGTCATAATCATATTCATCATTTTAGTATTCAACCTCCCTTCTCTTTTTGGACAAAGATTGACCTACTTTTTAGGATTTTATAGGTATGACATCACTTTCATTTGTATCACTCCCAAGATGAGACACATGTTTTCCTTCATTTAAAATGGTTGGTGCTTAGGGAAGAGTTGGCATTGCCTTCTTTCTCCCCACACGCTTCTTCTCACATTCTTGTTTGGGCTTCTTTGCAGTCTCTGAATTTGATGCTTTAGCTTCAAGAGAACTCGAAGGTTTCTGCTTCTTTGGCAAAAAGTACCTAGCATCTTTATATATTGTTACTTCATGTACTGCAAAGGACTGAATATCACCAGAGATCATAAATTCTTCTCCTTCCCTGAGATATTTCATGCATTGGTGTGGTGTTGATGGGACAATGACATATTCGTGCATCCATGGGCGGCCTAGTAACACCTTGAATGAAGTGTCCGCATAAATTACATGGAATTTTGCTTATGTATGATGTTCCCCAAATACAAGAGGGAGCATAAACAAACCAAGGGTTTTTTGCCCTTTCTCGTTGAAGCTGTGTACTATCAACTTTTCTTGTCTAAGAAGTTCCACATCGAGGCACAATGATCTCAATACTTTAAGGCTCATGAGATTTATGGATGATCTTGGATCGATCAAAATCTGACTGATCATTATACCATCACTCTCTGTCGTAACATATAGAGGGCGGTTGTTATCTATTTTTCCAAGCATCAAATCAAACTCGGCAAAAGTAATTATGGGTTCATTCTGAGTATCCAAGACCTCAGTCAAGTTGCGTTCAACAAAATATGCTTCATATCTTTTAGGATTCCGAAGAGCTTTGATCAAAGTCTCCCGAAGGTCTTTAGACATCACAAGGGCATCGTATACGCTGAGTTGTGCAGGGATCTTCCTCAAAAGGGATAAGATATTATAATCTATCCCCTTAACAGAAGTGTTCTTTTTCTTAGGATCTTCAAGGATAATATCATCATTGATGACTATCTCCTTTCCCTTATCTTTGTTAGGATCCCCTTTCTTCGGTGGAGGTGGAAATACCTTGCCACTTCTTAATTGCACCTGGGCCACCTCATATGATTCAGACCTACTCAATCAAGCATTCTCCTCAGAGTCAACCATTATCGTGTTTGGAGATTCACTTGTACTCTCAGAATCATCTCCCAATTTCACCTACTTCATTTGCGACGTTACGCTTGGATCTAAATCTTCATCATTTGGAAAATATAGATCATCTAAACTGAATTCTGTTGATGATACCATTAGACAGAACTTAGGGGCCACTTCTTCAGCTTATTTCTCCCTATCTATTATCTTTGATGTCACAGAGATGACTTGTCATATCTCTGTAGGAAAAGATTCATTCTCAACTTGTTCTTTTTCATCTATTTTTAGCTCTTTTATGAACCATCGAGCTTAATAGGCTTTCTGGCAGTCTGGTAATATTCACCCAAACTATCAATAGCCTTTTGAGTTACCGTCTTATTCTCCATAGGCTTCTTCAATTTGGCTTTCTTCTTGGAAACCTTTGATTTTGACTTACTTGACTTTAATGAATAAGCTTGGCCAAGTTGCTGTTTAGAGCTGGATGTTTGTGACACAGGCAACCACTTTAGATTCAGTACTGGCTCAGTAGGAGACTTCCACTTAACACCTTGAACTCCTTCTAACTATTTCAGTATTTTGGTTATCTTCTTGGAGACCATGGTTCCCATTGCTCCTTCTGAATAGGTTCTTTTGTTGTTTCTTTAGACGGGAGTACAAAAGAGGACGTGACTACCCGGGTGGATTCCTTTCTGAGACGATCTAGCACATTATCTGATAATGTCAATTCTCACATCTTGTTAATCTTTTCCAACCAATCTTTGAAGACTAACTACCTGATGATATGGGTGGTAGTTTGGGTCGCCACTGTGTTTGGACTCTTCAGGTCTTTTGCATTCTGGAAATTCTAGACCATTCTTGAGTGCTTGTCAGAACAGTTTAGCGACACTATCCCTCCTAAATGAATATTCTTTATTCATTTTCTCCTTTAGGGAGGAGAACATTCTATCACCAGTTCCCGTTGTTTTCCTTTGGCGCTCTCCTCCATTAGGAAAGGATCGAGGCTTATCATTTCCTCTAAAAACTACCTTTAGTTGAGGATTTAGAATGTAAGCCTATTTTGGTTTTTCTTCATATTACATTGGCTGCTTCCCTTTATCCATATTATACACTACCCATTTTCCTTTATTAGGTCTTGGAGGGATTATGGAGTAAGCCTCATTCTTCCTTGCATTAGGTTCCTTAGCCTTTTTGGGTCTGTTAGGGAGGCTTTCAGATTTTGACAAGTTTAACATTTCAAACTTTGCCACCCTATCCAATAGATCTTGGAAGGTCATAATAGAAGCCATGCACAGTAAGGGTTGCATTTTATCATCAATGTTTCCAATTAGCAATTGGACTGCATGCTCTTCTTCTAGTTGCTTCTCGCACTTTATACTGATATTGCGCTGGTGTGTTATATATTTCATCACTAACTCATCTTTTCTTCTTTTATCTAGAGCAAGATCAGCAATAGTAGTCTTCTCTGTTGCACTGACAAATCTTTTCATGGACAAGGCTTTTAACTCCATGAAGGTCTGTAGTGAATCATTTGGTAGCTAGGTGTACCATTCGAAAGTAGTTCCACTCCAGCTGCTCATGAATTGCTGGAATAATAAAGCATCATTGACTCCAGCATTCCTGCAGGTTTCTTTGAACTACACGAGGTGCTGTCTGCGATTCTTATTGTTGATAAAAATATTGAATTTTGGTATAAAATATCCTTTTGGGTATGGCACCTGATCGTACTCTACTGGGTACGGGTGACCATTGCATACCAACCTTTGTGCTTATTCAGCAGCTATAATGGCCCTAACTTTTCATATATTAAGCCTTCCAACTATGATGCAGTTATAGGTTCAGAGGCACTCACCATATTTTGTGGAGTACGCTGGCGGGTTGGATCATCAGTCTCTTTGCCACCTTTAGATACACCTTTCACCCCTAAGGCTTGTGGTGCTTGAGGATGTTGAAGATTTGCAGCTTGGCTGATGCGTTGAGCTAGTACAGGGCCCATAGAAGTGTCCTTCTACATTATTTCCATCATCACCGTCATCTGAGTCATCATCTCAGTCATTTTATCATTTAATTGAGAGATTTCTCTATCCTTCTTCCACATCTGTGACCTCATCTGATTTCTCATTTCAGCGAGTGTGATGTCTTTGCCAGCGAAGGGATTTTCTCCAATTTCTTCCTCTTCTTCTCCTTCTTCTGAGTAGCGAGCACTTCGAATGGCAATAGATTGAGCCCTATGGCGATGTCGATAAAAATGTGTATGAGGTTGTGATTGCTGGTCATCTTCATCACCATCATCCTCTTCAACATCAACATTGCTAACCATATGGACCACCTCGATCTCCATAGTGTTTTCATCATCATATCCTTCTTCATCTTCTTCTTGTACCTGAATTTTTGAGCAGCGTCGCCACTGAATTTTAGGTTCTTGGCTTCAAATGGTTACTTCTTCGATCCGCAGACTGCGATCAAAATGAACTTCATCCTTGTCCGAAGTAGGTCAATGACAGTATCTCCTGGAGGAATCTCCAGGAAGTTGACCGTCACTATGATGGTTGTCATTATGGGCCTTCTTTTTGACACATCTTTGATGAGTTCTATTATTAGGGGTGGATCTTCGGGAGACGGTTTCGGATATCACGCTTGATCTATCTCTTTCTTCAAAGATATTTTCTCTTCGAGGCTTGTGCCTCCAAACTTGTTTGCCCTTCTACTAGGCCCTTTCGGTGATGGATTCCTGGACATGATGTCCAAGTGTCACGCCCTGATGTGCTTCCTATGGAACTTATCATTAGTAATCTTTTCATTCGGCTATCATGACAGATGAAAGCCTCTCTCTAGGAGGATTTCTTTAGGCCTCAATATTCAATGTCCTTTAAAACTTATTTTTCATTAGGCCCTTCTCCTTAACTATCTTTAGTACTCGGTGTACTCAAGCAGACAGGCGTTCAGGCTCTCTTATCTTCTGAGGGGTTAGATCTATAGGTCAACGCTCCTAGAAAGATTGCTTAAGCTCACCCAAAGAGCTATTTCTCTTTATCCACCTCAAACTAGAGAACTTATTTTGAGTGGAAATATTGATATCTAGTTCTTGTGCTGGTAAGTTAGATGGATAGATTGGCACTGGCAGCTACTGAGCACCTAGCTCTGTATTTCCCTTCT
This sequence comes from Dendrobium nobile, assembly GCA_022539455.1. Lineage (NCBI taxonomy): Eukaryota > Viridiplantae > Streptophyta > Magnoliopsida > Asparagales > Orchidaceae > Dendrobium > Dendrobium nobile. The sequence goes on along the minus strand of CM039718.1, from coordinate 34,066,506 downwards.
TCCTCTGCCTTCTATTGAGCTTTCCTCTAGATGAGGAAGCTTCAGTATTGTATTTCCCATGTGCAACAGGCTCTCTAGGCAGAATAATGGTGTTTGCAGACACCACAAAAATTTTCCTTCTAGTAATAACCCTCTTTATAGTAAGGGTCTCAGGTTGGGACAATCTTTCGAACATAGAAGTTCTTCCTTGAGCAGCACCTCTGGCAGCAGTCCTTACAGAATAGGATCTTCCAGAAAGCTCTTTAGAATTTACATTGTACACATGGACGACTGCAGCCCTTGTAGTAACTGCTGAGAATTCAGGCCCACCAAAGTGGATGGTGGCTCCAATATTTCCAGTCTCTATGACAGCATTAGCCAGCTGAATTTTGGCTCCTCATCCCAGTTAGACAGTCATCAGGTTGTCCTGCATTTTCATTCTGTAAAAATAAAAGGCAGGGGTTAGTAATCAGAATTGATACATCACCCCACACTTTTAAAATGCAAAAATAACGTAGAACAAATAACAAAAGCAAGAAAATTAAAGTAGAATAAAAGCCCTACTGATTGTATTTCTAATGAATCTTACTTAAAAGATTCATTTTCAGGAAATTTAAATTTTGATTTTCTTGCTACTATAGCTTTTAAATGACTAGCTAGAGATGGAAAGAGAAACCATTCCCCAACGAAGTCGCTAGAAAACTGTGGGCTCCAAAAATTCAACCCCGGCCTCCCCACCCGCATTGGTTGTTTGTTCTTTTTCTTTGGCAAGGGAGTTTTAACAGAATTAAGTTTCAGGGTAAATTTTAGAAAGGTAGATAGTTTATAGATAAGACATTACCCAGAGATTTTGCCCTCATTTTATGAGGACTTTATGATCTGAGTTCTTGTTTCCTATAGGCATAAGCCCCTATAGTTAATTACCCATCCCGATCTCGAGAGAGAACTTTTGATTAAGGCTAGTCGTCAATCAGATATATAGAATATACGTTTTATCTGGCATAAAGTAGAAGCATGGGTTTATTTGGAAATTGGGTTTGAATATGGGTATTTGGAAATGTTTGGAAAGTTTGATATTTAAAAAAGGAAATTTCACCATATTGCACTTAAAGCGGATGGAGGGGGAATGGATGATGGGCCCGATCAAGATCCTATGGTTCTATCATCCCGAGCCATCGCGGTCCCTGGTTTAGTTAGTCAATGGAGGTAGTCGACCCAACATGACAGAAGGATCCTTATTGGCAGCCATGGATTGCTTCGTCCAAGGGGACCTTATAGACCTGGGTTGGATATTTGCCTAAGGGGACAAATTTGAATCCACCATAGTTAATAGAGGGCTTTGTTCCCTATCGATTATATCCTATTGATTTATATCTCAAGTATTTTATGCCACTAAGGAGCGTATTGGCTGTAGCCATAACCGGTATTTTGTGGTGCCATTTGGCGGCAAAACCACTCGGTTCAGATGGCCCCGAGCCAAAACCGTTTATCCTGTGGTGCCATTTGGCAGCGAACCGTTGATCAGAGGATACGTACCATGTCCTTAATGGCAAGAGATTATTTGAGAATAAATCCTAGTAATATTTTCGACTAGGCATTTGGCTCTTTGTGAGTTGAAGTAAATTTGAATTTGTCCACTCCGGTAGGCTGTTACGGAGGGTGGATGGGCTTTTCTTCAAGTGTTGGATGGTTTAATTTCAAATTTAAATATCTTAGATTTTATGATTTTTGGGATTTTGGATTTCTGGAGTATTTTGGTGGAGCTTTGGATTAAATGAACCCCTCCGATTGAGATCTACCTTTGACATGGCCATCATCATGGTGTTTGGGATTATTTTTATTGAAAGCTTGAACATTGTTGACCCTATCAACTTGTCGATAGGGGATCAGGATTCATAGACTTTGTGCCTTTATTTAAGAATTTTCTTTATTAAGGGTTTTGACGACCTAATATGAATGTATAAAATAAATATTCTGGTCGACTTTGTGATAGTATATTTATCCGATGGTTTGAACTCTATCCACTCCTATTTACTTGCTTAGGAGGATCAGACTTTGTAGGCTTTGTGCCTTTGCTAGTGAATTCTCTTGGCAATAGGCCTTGACGGCCTAATATGAATGCAATAAAACAAATATACCGGTCATCGTGACCATATACTTACTTGTTGGTTCAAACATTTTTGACTCCTATTGATCCGTATATAAGGATCGGGTTCAAATTTGAATTCACTTATCGACCCATGCAACATCCTTGGGAGTCATGTGTGTACCCATAATACGCTCGCTTGGGCCCATGCGAGTGCTTGAGAATTTCATTCATTGGACATACCCCTCGTGTACCTATGTGTATACAAACTATAGTGCACGTGCAAGGATACTTTGAAATAATTATAGTTTTACGGGTAATAACTATTCGAGTGCCCATAACTTTTTATTTGAGGGTTTATATATGCCTTCTATCTGCAAATACAAGTGTTGCGGATCCAGTGGTGATGAGTTGTAAACTGTAGATGGCTCTTATCTGCTTGTATAAGTGTTGCAGATCCGGTGGCAATGCGTTATAAATTTTAGACTCCTTCTATCTGCTTGTACAAGTGTTAACAATCCGGAGGCAATATGTTCTTTATTTTAGGAGGCATCTCCTCATCTTGATATTGACTCTCCTTTCTCAATCACTGGGGATGGCTTCCTTGAAATTCATGGCCACTGCCTCGAAATAGACTCTTTCCAAGCTCTTTAATGTAGTAGACCTATCACTTCTGGTATTTGTGGACACCAGAATTATTTTCTTCTAAAGTATTGGATTAAGAAGAGAGTTTAGAACACCAGGAAGTTTAGTTCTAAATTGTTCAAGCATCCCTTCCATTCTGCCAACAGGTGTCCTTTTTCGTACATCGAATTGCAATTATACCCGACATACTTGAAGATCTTAATCACCGTTGTCATAGGTGACATCTGTACTTGTGCCCACACTGGTTCAGTGTACCCATGATATATCTACTATTGTTATCCACAAGTGGCTTGTGTTTATTTGTAGGGACCCGTTGTATCGACTACGGCCTCCGAGAAACGTTCATAGAAGAGCCACTTATACCAATATCATATCCACCTTTCACCAATCTCAGGTGGGTTTTTGTGTTTGTACTTGTTTGTAGGGACGGATCTTCCACTACCAAATGCCAGTTTTGTCATCTTAATCTACAGGCATTTGTAGGGGTTGTCGTAGGAGTTCATGCATCGAGATCTTGTACCGTACTTTGAGTCATTATTGACCGTACAGATGTTCTTATACTTTGAAATCCCTCACATATGATTTAAGCTTTATCCTTTATATATGTTTGAGTCCGAGTTAAGTTTCATTTTGACTCGAGTTCATCGAGTCTACAACTCCCACTTAATGTTGAATAGTACGAGTTCAAGTTTTTGTCTGGATCAAACACAAGACTGAGTCCTTTGTTGTTCTTAAAAGTTCAAGTTTGAGATCTTTTAAATCCAAGTTAGGTCCTTGTATTATGTTGAATTCCAATTGTATTTTGTTCAAGTTTGAATTGAATTCATTTTGATTTGTGTTCAAGTACAAGTCCTCATGTCCCGTATTCATTTTAGTCCAAGTTCTATGCTTTGAGTTCAAGTACGAGTCCTCTGCTGTCCTTCGTATTACTATTCAAATGATGTCTTCAAATTGTTTAAGTCTTGTGTACTTCAGTAAAAATTTTGGCAGCATCCCGGCATATCCCCCATTTGGGGGAAAGTAGGGGAGCCGGGCCTTGCCACCACGCTACTCGACCGTGTATGGTAGGTGTCCTTAGAAACCGCGACCATACATTTTTTCATCCCACCACGCTACAAGAGCGTCTATGGGGCCTTCAACAGTACCTGTACAAGAACACCAGTGACTTCCCCACCACGCTACAAGAGTGTGTATAAGGCTTACCCACCTCGTCGTATGCGTCGCACTGGGCTTCCTCCTACTGTGCTACTAGAGCACGTATAGGTGGTTCTTCGGTCCACTGCAAATGTCAAGAATAGGATTTTAGAACATTATACCTTGCGTAGCTGGCGTTGGCGTCGATGTCGAGGTCAAGGACTACCCCCACCATGCTATAAGAGCGTGTATAGGGCTTACCCGCCTAGTCGTACCTGTCGCACCAGATTTCCCTCCACCGTGCTACAAGAGCGCATATAGGGGGTCCACCAGTGCATTAAGCACGTCGATGATGTGGTTTAAGTTAGAAATTTCGACCTTGAAGACCGGTAGACTGGCGGTGCAGGGCACGGAAACCGAGGCGGGAAGGGTCCTCCTCTCTTTTTCTTCCCCTTTCTTTTTTGAATTATTATAATAAATTAATAATTTATTTTTAATTAATTACTTTTAATTAATTATAATTAATTGAACAAATTAATTAAACTTTATTAAATTTAATTAAAATTATTAGTTATAATTAATCCATAATTAATTTTAATTTATTTTAATAAATTGTAATTAATGAAAATTAATTAATAATAATTAATCTTATAAATTATAATTAATTAAAATTAACTCTATTTAAAATTAGTTATAATTAATTAAAATAATTTAGTTAGGATTACATATAATTAATTATAATAATCATAATTAATTAAAAATAAAAATTATAATTAATTAGCATTGCTTCAAAATAATTATAATTAAATATATATATATATATATATATATATATATATATATATATATATATATATATATATATATATATATATAAATCCCTAGGCACAGCCGATTTGCAGGGTTTGGCCAAACAAGCGTGCGAAAGAGGTGAACTTACCTTAACGGCGACTAGCTCGCTTTGCTTCTGATCCGGCACCAAGGGAAAGTCCTTGAAGGAGAAGGGTCCAACAGGGATGGAGGCCGAAGAAGCTCATGAAAGGTTGAGAGTTTCCCTTACAGCAAGCAACCTCTTTTTTGGCTTATGATCGCAATGTCGTGACTTCCGGTTCGCAGAAAGGGTGAGCCATCGAGGGAGCTAAGTCAAACAGTAATGAATAAGATGAGGAAGTGTACGAGAGAGGGAAGGAAGGAATAAGAGAAGATGTTGGCAGGGTCTTCTTTGCAATCCAATGAGCTCCAATCGCCACTTTCGATTTGACAGGTAGCGATGTCTTCGAAGGAGGTATCCGACCCTGGCTCTCTCTTCTCTCGATCTTAAATAGAGGGCGATCAACTTGGTGTCTATAAGAAATCAGATGAGAGAAGCGACGTTAAGTCGTGCAAGATACATACGGAGCACGATGTCGAGGATTAAAATGGGATTTTCGCAGTCATACGAGTTGGCGTCGGACGGGTAAGTGAGATTAGCATTTATTTATTTTGTTTTTTGTTTTACAGGTCAACAAATAGAGCATCAATTTAGGCTTCATTTGGGTTCTTTTCTTACAGCTTCTTAAAGAAGCTTTCCTGTTCAAAAATTAAATTTTTTATAATAAGAAGCTGCTTTATGAAGAAGTATAAAAAGCCACCCCAAATGAAACCTTAGTCTTTTTTTTGAAGAAGTGCAATATTGCATTAATAGAACCAAGAAAATAACTACATACAAGTATTCAAAGTATCACATTCCTTCTTGATCAAAAACATCAATATGGAAGGGATACTATCAAAAGAAAAACTATCAAAGGAAAAACTATTTTCCAATGCCAAAGTAGCACAACAATTAGCTACTTTATTACACAATCTATGGGCATAATGGAAAACTACCTTATTAAAATCATTAAGGAAAAATACCTCATCCGTATCTCCACTATTAAGAGGCCAATTATTCTTTTTCAAAGAATTTTGAATGAATTGGATAATGTTGACATTATCACTCTCAATGATCACCCCATTGCATTCCATCATCCAGCTTTTAAGAAAGTTCTTCACCGTAAATATTGCTTCCATTTCAAGTTGTGCCACATCCCAATGAATCTTCTTCTTGCCAAATGCACAAATGAAACCTTAGTCATCATTCAACCCATGTATGATATTCTTCCCTTTACTATTTATTACAAACCATTGATATGAATATCAAAAGATAAAAATGCATTTATAAGAAAAAACTGATTGAAGTAATTCTTGAAATAAAATATAAAGCAGCTTAACCATATATTATCGTTGTTGTTGTTGCTGTTGTTGTTGAAATTTTGATCCTAAACATTTTACAATGAAATTTAAAAAAAAAAAGATTCATGTAGATGATGCCACATTATATTAGGATAAAAGATTATTACAGTTAACCCTATAGATAAATGTATTTCCTTATTCTTTTTAAAATTATTTTGAGTGATATAAATACATATAATAAAATCTTTATTCCCTCAAGATGAGCCTTGAATCCGATGGTACTAAGGTGCAAGCTCGCCAGAACAACTGTGTGTAACCCCCTCCATACTCCCTTGAAACCCCCTCTAAGTATCTTCTCCCTCTCTCAAACTCTACCCTTTCCTCTCTCCCTTTCAAGCTCTCTCTTTAAGTTTCCTCCAAAAGAATGAAGCTTCAATGGCTGTGAAAGACACTCTTCATGAGAAACCAAGAGGTATTTAAATAGATTTACAAAACTGACATTTTCATCCAGGATGATCATCGGATCATCCCGTATGATATGCATAAAAAGAGAGCTTTAGGAATCCCTAAATACTCAATGTAAGTGCCAAACATCATCCATGACGATCGCAGGATCGTCCTGTATGATACACTTAAAAAGAGGGATTTAGAAAACCCAAAAAACTTAATTTTGATGCCTAGAATCATTCTGGACGATCGCAAGATAGTCCAATATAATGTGCAGAATTTGACCTAATAGTCCCGGATAATATTTGGATAATCCAAGAGGATTAGTACAAAAATGTAAAGATCATCTAGGACGATATGGTGGATCATCCATGTTTATTAAAAGAAAAATTATGGTATTTTGGCTTGGATGATTTAGGGAAATCAAGTATGTCGGTAAACATAGTCCTATATGATATACAAATCATCCAGGATGATCGGATTAAAAAAATTAATCAAAATTAATCCCCTAATCACTGGATCAATTTAGGCATGATTTGTATTGATTGCCTGGACGATCCAGATCATCCAAGATGATTAGAACAAAAATTAAATCTTAAAATCTTGCCTAAATTAGTATTGGCGACTATTTTTCAAGATCATAAAGAATCATCCTGGAGGATTCAAAATTATCTAGTACGACTAGTTTAAAACTTGATCTTCTGTATTTGACTAGATCTAACTCCCTTGAGTGTGTGTGTGTGTGTGTGTGTGCATGGTGACCAAGAAAGCATACTCCCTACAAGACATGACTCTAGAAATCAAAATTATATCCATGAATATTTCAGACCCCTTTATAACATAACATTATTCAACCCAATCTTGAGCTCTTATTCTTTGTTTGATATTACATGATATTTTTGAAATATTAGTATATACACAAACAAACATATATTACAAATACAAGTAGATAATAGAAAGTGAGCTATAATATTTATTATCATAAAAAACATAAGCTCATAGACTCGAGTTTCAATAATCTCCCCCTTTTTGATGATAATAAATATTACTGGTTGAATTTACAAAATTAGCAACATTTTCTCCAAATCTCCCCATCACTAGAATAGAAATTTAAAGATAGGGGAAGACAAAAATTTTGTTATTTTTATTTTTTTTCAAAATAAAAAATATATACAAATATAACAGTACATTCTCTCTCTTTGACATTATCAAAAAGAGGAGGGGCATAAACAAAAAAATAAAAAAGAAAATGATCCCTGATCTAGGAAAAAAAAATCAAATATTTCTAAAATGATAAAGTTACCTCTTGATTTTATTGAACAACTTAGTAAGAAATGGATTGACAATGCATAATCAAAAAAAGATTAGAAATTCAAAAATTGTTAATCCAAACTCAAGTTCTTTTAAAGGCTCAAAAACTTTTTAATCCAATTTCTAAATCAAGGAACAAATTAAAAAAAACTAGTTTTTCAAAATTGCTTTCATAAAATATATCAAAATAGAAGATTTGTGTAAAAATTGGTGAATCAGGAATCATGATTTTTAAGCTCAAGTATCAAAAATATCAAGGGTTTTCTTAAGCTTGAAGAAGTAGAAGAAAGGTAAGCATTACTTTTTGTGGGCTCATTTTATTCCTCTTGTCAATTTTTTGGCGCACTTTACGCATCTTTTTCTTTTTGATACATTTTGTGTATCTTTCTCAATTTGGCATCATTGCGCATCTTTTGATTTGGCGTTATTGGTCACTTTTTTTATTTTGTGTCATTGGCCATTTTTTAAAATTAAATATGCTACCTTTCTGAAATTTTAAAAATATAAGTAAACTCATTCTATTGATAAAATGAACTACTTGATTAAGAAAATTATGAGGAAGATTCATCAACTTACAAAAGATCCCTATATGATAAATAAAATGTAGGGAGATGAAAAAAATCAGTTTTAAAATCCACTTTATAATATGATAAAGATTTTGAAATAGAAGTAAAATAACCTCTTTAAGAAAAGAAATAGAGAAACAAAATCATGAGTTTCTTTCCTTTGACTGTTTTTAGAGAAGTCAACCACAACTTACATCAGAATTCAAAAAAAAGGAGGTAAAATTTTTACTTTTTAGAAATAATGATCTTTAAAAAAGATTTGATTTTATAAAGTGTATAGAAAAAAAAGGTGATATGTGTGTGTTGATCAAAGAAAACTTCACAAAAAAAAAGTAAAGAAAATTTAAAAATTTAAAGAAAAAGAAAAAAAATGAAAAATAAATCCAAAGAAAATACACAAAAACGAACAAAACATGCATACACAGAAAAATAAACACACAAATAATAGTTTAAAATTATCTTGCTCCTGGTCCGATGATTCATAAGCTAGATCATCCTAGGTGATTTTTTTTCTTTTTATTATTTATCATTTTTATAATTTTATTAGCTTTATCCTTTTCTTTTGCAGGGAGTTCTCTAATTAAGGCACTGATTTTTCATATATCCAGGCTTCCTACATCAAAAACAAATAATATCAAAAGAAATCTTAACATTTCTTACTATTTTTACCTTTATTCCACTTTTGTTGATGTTTATGCTTTGGTGGCTTTTTAATTTGCTTGATAAGTCATCACTTTCATCACCAACTAAGCCACATTTCTCCATGTTTTAGCATTTAGCACTATCATCTCCAAAAGTCTTTGGCCCAAACTTTGCTCGTAGGCAATGAGTGAGCCAACCAAATTATCAACAGAATATTCATTTAATTTTTTTGATTCATAAATAGCAACAACTTTGGCATCCAATTAAATCTTTACCTAAAGAATGCAAAGATGTCACAATTTGAATAAATCTAGCATATATGTCTAAGATCGACTCATAAGGTTTCATGCGAAACAATTCATAATCATGCATTAAAATATTTAATCTGGATTGCTTGATTTCACTAGTACCTTCATATATAGTGTGTAATTTATCCAAAATTCCCTTGGCAGTAGAGCACGTGGATACAAACGTAAAATCATCAAAATTTAAAGCATGGTGAAAATAATTGAATGATTTAGCATTCAATTGAGCATTAATTTGTTCTTCTTTATTACATTAAAAGGAAATTGAGTTTTAATTCCATCTATAATATGTAACGGTATAGAATAAGTAGTTAAAATTATTTGTCACATTCAAAAATCAATTGACTGGAAGAAAGTAGACATACAAATTTTCCAAAAACCAAAAGTAATATTTTCAATAAAGATGGTCGAGTGATTGAATAACCTTCTGAAATATTATGATTATAAAAATTAGCCATGGATAAAAATTCAAAAGCTTTCAAAAACTTATTTTTATAAATCCCACTCTAATACCACTTAAAAGTACACTGAAGGCACTTCAAAGTTTGATAGGGATGTTAAGCCCTTATGAACTAATCCTAAGGCTAACCAAGACGAGGGGTGAATTGGATATTAAAACTAAAAACACAATCACATCCAAAACCAAGATTTACCATAAAGAAAATCAAAGTGCAAAAAATAAATGCAAAAATAAAAAAATAAAGAGCACACCAGATTTATAGTGGTTTGATCAAATCTTAACCAACGTCCACTCCTCAGAGGCACCCTCCGAGTATTGCACTAAACTTAGTGTCTCTCTTTTATCCCCCACAGCTAGGTGAAGAACCCCTTACAAAATCACTTCCACCTTCTCTGGGGCAGCGGAATAGCCGAGCCCTTTGACACCAAAGAGATCTTCTTCTTCCCAAAACATCCCTCAAGGTGAGCCTTGAATCCATTAGTACTATGGTGCAAGCTCGTCGGAGCAACCGTGTGGAACCCCCTCCACACTCCCTTGAAACCTCCTTCAAGGATCTTCTCCCTCTCTTAAACTCCACCATTTCCTCTCTCCCTTTCAAGCTCTCTCTTTAAGTTTTCTCCAGAATAATGAAACTTCATTAGCTACCAAATACATTCTTCGTGAGAAAGAAAGAGGTCATTAAATAAATTTACAAAATTGATATGATCATCAAGGATGATCATCAGATCGTCCCGTATAATATGCATAGAAGGAGAGCTTTCGAAAATCCTAAAACTCAATATCGATGCCAAACATCATCAAGGATGATTACAGGATCATCCTGTATGATGCGCTTAAAAAGAGAGCTTTAGAAAACCCTAAAAAGTTAATTTTAGTGCCAAGAATAGTCTTGGATGATAGCAGGATCATCCAGTATAATGTGTAGAATTTGACCTGATAGTCCTGGATGATAATTAGATAGTCCAAGTTGATTAGTACAAAAATGTACATATCATCCAGGATGAAATTTTTTATCATCCAGGATGATTAGAAGATAAATTATGGTATTTCAGCTTGGATGATTTAGGAAAATCAAGTATGTTGGCAAACATCGTTCTGTACGATGTACAAATCATCCAGGATGATTGGATTAGAAAAATTAACCATAATTTATCCCCTAACCAAAGGATAAATTTAGGCATAATTTGTATTCATTGTCCTAGACAATCCAAATTATCTAGGATGATTAGAACAAAAATTAAATCTTAAAATCTTGCCTAAATTAGCACTAGTGGCTATATTCCATGGTCATAAAGGATCATCTTGGATGATCCAAAGTTGTTCAGTGTGATTAGTTCAAAACTTTAGCTTCTGAATTTGACTATATCTCTCTCCCTTGAGTGTGTGTGTGTGTGTATGATCACCAAGCAAGCATACACACTACAAGACTTGACTCAAGAAATTAAAATTACATCCATGAATATTACAAATCCTTTTATAATATAATATTATTCAACCCAATCTTAAGCTTTGATTCTTTATTTGATGTTGCATGGTATTCCTGAAATATTAGTATACAGACAAACAAACATATATTGCAAATACAAGTAGATAATAGAAAGTGCTCCATAATATTTGTTGTCATAAAAAATATAAACTCATAGGCTCGAGTTGCAACTGATATGTCCTTGTTCATCTCAACGATGTCTAAATGTTTTCTTAACTATTCGTAATGTATGAAGTGACCTTCATAGAGACGATGTCTAGAGTACACAAAGAATGGGTTCCTTTTAGTCGCGATGAACATCAGATTATTATGAAGAAATCTTATTATATAATGTCTTGTTCGTGCAGACGACGTCAAGGGTATAAAATGAATGGATCCCTTTTTATCTCGATGAACTCAAAATTTTTGTTAACTGATCGTATTGTATGATTCCTTGCTTGTACAGTTGATGTCCATAGTATGAAAATGTTGGGTATCTTTAATCTTGATTAAACAAGAAAATTTTCTTTACAATTCATACAATATGAACATGGTTCGTACTAGATGATTGTTGTGAACAAAAATATTTCATACAGGTTTGTACACATTAGTTTTTTAACAATTCATATATACAAAATACGATCATACTGTATGATTGTACAGGCTCAAAATTGAAATTTTCAATTTTTGGATGGTTTTCCATGTCTTCCATATAAATGGTTCTTAGAAATTAACTTTGAATAAGTTTTTTCTTGATTTCTTAGAGAGAAAGTGAAAGAGTATTTTTGGAGAGTGTTTGAAAGAGAGTTCATGCAAGTGGACTGTGAAGATTTCACAAGGTTACTCAATGGCAAGAATCTCTTTTGTATTTTGGTTACTTCTCTTCCCTTCTTCTTTTTAGTAGCTCGAGAGAAGATCTTTGAAGAAGATCATGTACTCTACCGACACTTAGAGAGTGTGAAAGGATGATGATACTCTATCGACACTTGGAGGGTATGAAAGGATGGCGGTACCCTTCCGACACTTGGAGGATAACAAAGGATGCCGGTACTCTACCGACACTTGGACGATGTGAAAGGATGACAGTACTCTGCTGCACCAAGAATTGGTGGAAGAGATAAAAATTATAAAGGCTTATCTTCCTTATTGTGGGGGTAAAAGGAGAGTCGCTTTGGTAATATTATGATACCTGAAGAGGGAGTCTTCAGGGAGTGCACGTAGGTCTTATTAAAACAAACTACTATAAATATATGTGTTCATTTTTATTTCCACACTTTTATTTTTTAGCATTTTATGTTTTGTGGTTGAAATTTATTTTTGAAAAACAATTAAAAATTGGTTTTCATTATTATCTAAGAGAATTTTTTAAATACCAATTCACCCCCCCCCCCCCTCCTGTGGGTTAGCCTTGGGACATTTATATAGGTTTAACAACCTATAAGGACTTTACAAGTGGTATCAGAGCTTTATTTCAAAACTTAAAGTTTAAAATACTTTTTGAAAATAATAATGGCTACCTTTTAAAACTGTAACACACCTGAAGGATATTCAATCACAATAACTCTGTTATTTAACAATATCCCTTTTGATTTTTGGAAAATATGTATATCTACTTTTCTTCAATCGCTTGACTATCGTATATAGATTTTAGTTCATGAAGGGTATACTAGGGCAACTAGACTTGAAGATAGCATTAGTGTTGAGACACCCTTTACTGGCTGGACTGTAGAAGAATTAGATTTAGCATAATTAAATGCAAAATGTTTAAATAATTTCTTTTATGCATTTAAGTCTGAAGATTACATGTGGGTTTCTTCTCATAAAAGTGGGAAAGATAATTGATATAGGCTTTGTATTACATACGAAGGGACTAGCAAAGTGAAATAATCTAGATTAAATATCTTGTTCCATGATTATGAATTTTGCATGAAATCAAATGAATCCATATCTAACATATACACATGATTCACTCAAATAGTCACTTATTTATATTCATTAGGTAGGGAACTAATGAATGATAAAATATTTATTAAAATACTTTATTTTCTGCTTATGACTTATAATGCTAAAATAACTATTTTTATAGAGTCTAAGGATTTAAATGTGTATTTTATTGATAATCTTCTTGTATCTCTAATTATTTACGAGTATTGAGTGACTCAAAGACAAATTGAAGCAAGAGAAAACCGAAAGGAGAAGAATAAAGCTTTGAAAGTGGATGACTCGGAGAGTGATCACTCACAAGCTGAGGATGAGGATTATATTGGCTTGATGACCAGGCAATATAAGAGTTTTCTAAAGAGAAAGCAAAGGAGACACCAACAGTGGAATAGAGGTAAGTTCCACAAAAATATTGAGATTTTTAACAATGTTAGTTGCTATGAATGCATGAAACCTAGACATGTCAAATCATACTGCCCCAATCTTAAAGCCACTCCTAACAAGGAGGAGTAGGAGAAAATAAATGTGAGGAAGGGCAAGAAGAAATTTCTGCAAGCTTTTTGGGCGGGTTCAGCTTCGAATTCTTCAGAAATAGAAAAGAAAGAAGAAGTCACAAATCTATGCTTAATGGATGATAATATTGATAAGTCAGATCAAGAGGAGGTATATGACCTAAGTTATGTTGAATTACTAGAAGTTTTTGAAAGAATTCATACAACATATAGAAAACTCAAGAAAATGCATACTAGATTGAATTTATATTTTCTAGAGTTACAGAAAGAGCATGAAATCCTTAAAAATGATCAGGCATAGATGGATAACAACCACATGAGTTTATTTGATAGATTTTATAATTTGAACAAACAAAATAAATTATTAAAATCAACCTACACTGAATTGGAAAAAGAATTTAAAACTTTTAAGGATAAATCTGAAAATAAAGAGCACTATTTGAATTATGATAATACTGTGTTAAAGGATGTAGACTCATTTCTTAGTGTGAAAGTGAAAACTCTTGAGAAAAATAGGACACCCCTTAAACTTGAAGATTTTATTGATCCTACTTTAAAATCAAAATTCATAAAACATAGGAAAAGATAATTTTATTTTTGGAGATTGAAAAATCATTTTCCTAGATTTAAGTGTTTTTCTTATGGAATGATTAGTCATATTTCACACACTTGTACTATACATAGAAAAAACACATTTAGTGTGGAGACCAAAAATGTATAAATTAAGTCATATCATATATAAAACTAGTTTAATTTTGCCAAGAGGAGAACTCAAACTTGTTTGGATTCCCAAGACAAATGTTTGATTATTTTGTAGATACACTATCATACAAGATCTCATGAGAGCATTTGGTACCTGGATAGTGGTTGCTCGAAGCATATGACTGGAGACACTATACAATTCATATCGCTGGGAGCTAGGAATGGAGGCATGGTTACACTAGGAGATAATACCACTAGGAAAGTGATAAGCACATGTATGATTAAAAACTTGAACAATTTTTTTATTAAAAATGTGTTACTTATAGATGGCTTAAAACATAATCTCTTGAGTATTAGCTAGCTATGTGATAAATGATATAATAGTATTTTATTTTCCACTAGATGCTTATTAAGCCAAAATAGAATTTATGTGCTACATGGAAATAGGTTAAACAATGTGTATCTGCTAGACTTAAATCATATTGTATCTACTATTACTTTTTATTTAAAAATAATTTCTGATGAATCATGATTATAGAATAGGAGGCTTTTTCACGCTAGCTAAAAAACCTTAGAAAAGTTACCCAAAAATAACTTGTTAAAGGTATACTAAAACTAGACTTTACTATGGATCATCTTAGAACTAGCGAGCTATTGGAGATTATTCATAGGGATCTTTTTCGACCTATTAGCACTATAAGTATAGGAGGGAAGGTATACAGATTTGTAATTATTGATGATTTTTTATGATTGATATGGATTAAATTTTTATTTCATAAGAGAGAATCATTTGAGGAATTTAGAAACTTTTTGACTTGGATTCAGAGGAAACTAAGTTGTGAAATTTTATAAATTTAAAGTGGACACGGAGGTGAATTTGAAAATGAAAACTTTGAGGAATTTTGTAAAGAAAAATGAAATGATCGCAATTTTTCTACACCTAGGACCCCTCAGTAGAATGGGGTAGTGGAAAGAAAGAAAAAAACATTAATTAAAGTTGCTAGAGCCAGGTTTGCAGAATATTCACTACCAAAATATTTTTGGGCTGAAGCGATTAGTATAGCTTGTTATATTCTAAATAGGGTGAGCATTAGATCAAAATTGAATAAGACATCATATGAGCTTCTTAAGGGAAGAACATCTAATTAATCACACTTATATATTTTTGGATGTAAGGTGTTCATACATAATAATAAAAAATCTTCTTTAGGAAAATTTGATCCAAAATCAGATGAAAGAATTTTTCTTGGATACTCTAGGGTTGGAAAATCATATAGAGTGTTTAAAAAAAGAAATTTGTTAGTTGAGGAGACCAGATATGTTATATTTGATGAATCTAAGATTTTGGTAGAGCAAAATTTGGAAGAGGATCATTTAGAAAATAACTTCCAAGGGATTGAAAAGAAAATTTTGGAAGAAAATTTGGAGATAGAAAACCCTTTGCCTAGAGAATTAAAATTTTCTAAAAATCACCATAAGGCATTGATTTTAGGTAAGCCTAGTGAGGGTGTGGACTTTGCAAAGAAGTTAACCATTCTGCCTTTATTTGAATGTTAGAACCCACAAATGTTAGTCAAGCACTTTCATATGAATTTTAGAATTTGGACATGCAAGAAGAGTTGATTCAATTTGTAAGAAATGATGTTTGGTAAATGATTGAGAGGCCAAAGAATCAAAGTGTAATCGGAACTAAGTGGTGTTTTAAAAAAAATGAATGATTCAGAAGTTGTGGTTAAAAATAAGGCTAGATTGGTTGCTAAGGGGTATAATAAAATTGAATGAATTGAATTTGAAGAGACTTTTTACCCTATAGAAAGACTAAGCAATTAGGGTTTTGTTAACCTTTGCCTATTTTGGAGGATTTAAATTATTTCAAACGGATGTTAAATGTTCCTTTTTGAATGGGGTGATATAAGTGGATATTTATGTTGAGCATTACTTCTAGATTGAGCATTTGTTAAGGGTAGTGTACACACCACCCTATTCCAAAAGAAAGAAGGAGAAGACCTACTCATACTTCAAATCTACGTTGATGATATATAATTTGGATCTACAAATAAATTTCTTTATGATAAATTCTCAAAAACTATGAGTGAGGAGTTTTATATGAGCAAGATGGGAGAGCTAAACTATTTTCCTAAGTTTAGCGTAAAGCAAAAGGATGATGGAACTTTACTTAGTCACTAAAAATACATCAAGGAAATCCTTAAGAAATCTGAAATGGATAATGCTAAGGTAATAAACACTCCCATGAGCTCTAATCTTAAATTAGACAAGGACCCAAATAGAAAAATAGATGAAGTATATAGGGAAAATTGGATCACTCCTTTACTTGTTTGCCAGTAGACCTGATATTATGTTTAGTGTTTTATATATATGTAGGGAGTTGTGACAAGTTTTATGGCTTAAACAACAAATCTTAGATCTTGGACTACTTATAGGAATCATTCAAATCATATGAGATAACACTAGTGTTATTTGCCTACGAAAGAATCCAATCCAATATTCAAGAATAAAATATATAGACATTAGGCACCATTTTATTAGAGAAAATGTTATAAAAGGGGTTATAGAGCTACATCATGTAGCTACTGAAAATCAATTAGCATGCAAATATATTTAAAAAACTCCTAACTTTTGAAACAATTAGCACCTTAAGGACTAAACTAGGTGTTATAGATATTCATGTTTAAATCAGGATGATTTGAAAATTAAAGAAATATATTATTTTTACGTGTCTTTCTTTCAAACTTTTTTTATGATTATTTCTTTTATTTTTGTGAAGGAAAATTGAAAATTGGAAAAATAAGTGTTTTTGTGTGCCATTCTTTTGAATATGTTTTATGATTGTTTATATTGTTGCTCTTATTTTTTTGTGAAATCATTTATTTATTTTTTAAGATTTCCTGATCATCATACACAACCTTATCAAGCATCATACTATATTATTTTACATCGTACTATATGATTTTACGTCGTACTATATGATATTTATAAAAAATACCAAATCACTGATCCCAACACTTCCATAACTAATATTGATAAATAATTAGTGATTATATTACACAAACACCTACTTCTTACTGTACGATACACGTGGTAAAGGATATTGAACAAATTGAATTCAACCCGTATAATATCTAATATCATATCACACTGTATGAACACCTATTCATATAGGATAATCTGACTAGTCAACGATCATCTAGGCTAACACTTTGACAGTACGCCAATGATGTGGCTTAGTTTGGAATACAATTTGCTTCAATCCACCAACTCTTCCAACCATAAAAACCACCATCACCTCCATCTGATCAGGACCCTTCTTATTTTTAGCTTGTTATGTGTTTTTTATTCATTTTATCTGTACTATTTAAACTAATCTTCTTTTTTATGTATGTATTTCTCTTGGCCTTCTTTGTTTAGTAATTATAAACTTTTTTTGATGTCAAAAGGTGGAGAAGCTTGTTGTATGTTGGATGTACTCTATACTGGAATGATTAATGCACTATTTTATCTTTTTCATCTTCTATTGCTTATGTGTTTATTCTTTATTCATTATTTAAAAAAAAATTCCCTATTTTTTGAAAGATTCACATAGTAAGGGGTGTTTAGGAAATAAAAAAAATATATATGAGTTATTTAACAACAATGTTTACCATCATCGAAAAAGAATAAATTGTTAAAAATTTGGTCACAAGTCCTATAATTTTTATAGGAATCCATACAATATTATCTCATATTAAATGCTATTATTACATATCTTATTTTTTCTATGCATAAAATTTTAGGTATCTTGTACACTCGCAAGTTTGATAAGAACAATTTGGGTAGACTAAGGCTAAGTATGTCATCAATAGTATATATTATCAATTCTTATATATTTTTACTTTTCTTGAGTAAAATCATGAATTTGGTGGATAATAAGCTTGGTAACAATACATACACACACTCAAGGGTGTGAGTTAGAGATGATATCATAAGTTGAAATTTTTTGAACTAATTAAGTACTAGACAATTGAAATTGAACTGTACGATCAGCTAATTAGAAAATCATTAAAATGGATACTGATTATAATTAATACAAGTTGAACAAAGCATAATGTTTGATCGAGATCATACAGGAGAATCAGTTTAAACCAAGATCCCTCCCGCCAATCATAATTTATGTAATATTTTGAAATTCAAATTTTATGCTAATCATACATTATAATTGATATCCTATTATAAGATGTAATTAAATATTGTCTAAATTAATCATGTGATTACGGAACAATTTTAAATTAATATATATAGTCAGATCTTATAAGACAATTTGACCAATTATACTATACGACCAAATTCTTACATGGATGATAATATACCATCACCAATCATACGGGATGATAATCCAAGTTATTTGAACTAATCATATTGGACAATGTTATAAATCATTCTAGATGATCAACTCAATTCTTTGAACTGATCGCACAACATCTATCTCTTTATATAGTACTAATGTGAGTATTATGCGCAAACTTTATTTGACGATCCAGGATCATATTTTAAGATTAGAGTTAATAAAATTAAATTAAGGGCTTTTTGTGAGGCATTTTATTTAATCTCTCTGATCTAACATTTTTAAAGGCTATGGTTGCTGAGTGTTCTTGAAAGGGAGATTTGAGAAGAATATTTGGGAGAGCTTTGGGAAGAAGAGAGAGTTCTTATGTGTGAGGGATAAGTGATGTGAGGTGTTGGATGACTATGGAACCCCAATAAGGGGGGAAGTAAATTGGGGTTTTTAAAAATTTTATTAAAAGAAGGAAATTAAAATGATTTTAAATCTATTTTTAAAAGAATAATAAATCACACATTTTCTGTGAAAAAGACAAAGAAAAATAGATGCAATAAATGAAACTAAGAGGCACAATATTTTTATGTGGTTTGGCCCGGATTTCAATCCGACCAACATCCGTGCTAGCCAACTAAATTCATTAATCTCAGGTTTGCTTTATAAACCTCAATTCTTTAAACCAAAGAAGTTATTTACAACCTAAGTACTCTCTTACACAGGCGAGTATAACCCAATCTAATTACAATTAAAACTTCACTAAACCAAATGGCCTAGATCAAGAAAATTAAAAATATAATTTGATGTAAATAATATCAGCTCAAATTATCTTGAACTAAAATGTCTGCAATATTTGATATAATCCTTCAAATTAATTTTAATCTCCTCACTACTTGCAAATATAATATTAAATTTGCTCACTTAAAGATAGATTTATATTTTGTTTAAAATAAGAATAATATTTTAAATAAAAATATATTCTTTCTTATTGAAACTTTAACTGTTCAAATCAAAAATGAATTAGATCTTTAATGTAAATCTATGCCACATTTAAAGAAAATAAAATTACTTACTATGCTAGCTTTATTGATTTAAAAGATGTAATATATAAAACTTAATATAAAATTCCCAACTAGTATTTCACCAAATAATAAAAATATTCAAGAAAGAAATATATGGTGAAAACTAAAATAATAGAAAGTAAAGATTTATAAAAGGAAATCAAACTCCATAACTCCAAGAGATGTTACTCGGCTTTGTGTTTTAAAGCTTTCCAACCAAGAATTCGATCTCTCAAATGAAAAGAGCTCTTGAAATAAAAAAAAAAGTTTCTCCTCTCAAGATTTAGGATGTAAAGAGGAAAGCAAGAATGGAAGAAATGCTGGAGATGTCCTTTTTCAGCACCCTTATATGAAAAAGAAAAGAAGTATTTAAAGGGAAAGGGTAAGTAATGTTAATCTAAATAAAATTATTAATATAATATTAATTTATCAACTAATAATATTATATTTGATCAACAATTCAATTATATTAAATATATATAAGATTAAAATGGTTATAAAATGGCTAGCCACATGGGAAAGTCAAAATTCTTCATATACATCCAAAATAAGGCAAAAATGGCTACCAGCATATTATATCTAAATCAAAAAATGTTTGAAATTCAATATAAATTCAAATGAGATCCACATAAGTAATATTCTCTATCAATTTCTATATATATATAATCCAAATAAACTAATGAATAAAAATTATGCCATATTTCTGTCAAAATAATATCATACTCAGCAAAATAAAAGCTCATGCACATTGTTAAATATATAAGGATATATTGAATATTAATATAATAATATGATGTAATTTATATTAAATTATCATACATTAAAAAATAGATGTGAAACACATCAATTTAGAATAAATGGATAATAAAAGTTTTACCATATAAGCTTATTCCCTTTAACTTCCCTAATTATATAACTTTCAATATTTGATAATAATTATGTAATCAATGAATGTTATAAAATTATTTAATAAAGAAATGTTATAGATTTCTATATCAAGATTAATATATGATTAGTAGATATTTGAGCAAATCAAATCATGCAAGTAAATATTAATGGACCACTAACATACTCCTATGATAATATAAAGCCTTTGAAGTTATACACCTTAGACCATCTTAATCTCAACATAGGACCATAGATCTCTCATGTATTTGTTCTAATTTTTACTCTAGCATTTTTTATTTCTTTTCTTATATTTCAATTCTATTATAATTGCTTGGAGAATGTTAAACTTGATAATTAATTTTACTAGTTAGAATAACATCATCATTTCTTAAATGTTTTGGTAATTTTGTTTGCTTCAATACAAAGTGAAAATTGTTACTTATTTTTTAAATATTGAATGTTGACATTATTTTACATGGGTGGAGAGAGAAGATTCAATTTTCTCGTTGGAGATGATTTTTGAAATCCTTATATTCCCGAGTTTTCAGCAAACCCGGTAATGGCGTCGAAGATCGTAGGCCACCTCTGGCCGGTGGCCCACTAAAAGTCCATCATCCACGACCCTCATCCAAGATGATTTTGCGTCACAGTTCAGATTCGTCTCCGCTGGCATTTGGAGACATCACCCATGAGAAGGATAGTATGTTTTGGTCTACGTAGGAATGCCCTCTGGTGATTAATGAAGGAGGTCTGGTTGTCAAGAAAAAGATTTTTGAATGTATTGGAAAGGGTAAAAATATCCTTACTAATAATGAATTTAAACTCAATTCAAATGAGGTTTGTGTCATTGATACAAATCTCCTAACTGGTAGCTCAATCCAACCTGCTAAGTGCATGTCAACTTCTTGTGTTAATGCGGCTATAATGGATGTGAGAGATTCAAAGGAAAATCTGAATTCAATCATGAATTACCTGATTTCTCATAATCAGGAAATTGATGTAATAGATGCAGTTATTAATGAGCATAATGGTATAGACCGGGAAGCTTACCTGTTTACTGTTCGTGACTGTATTTCTGGAGTATTGGGTAACTGTGATAAAATTACTGATATTGCTGTGACTTCTAGGCCAGCATATGTGATTTCTAGTATAAATTCTTGGAAAAAGAAATCAAATATCAGAGTCTCAGAGTTGAACTATAGAAAAGATTTTGTGGAAGAAGATGGTGTAGTTAAATTGTATTTAGAAAAGGAGTTGGACAATTCAAACAAATTGAAGAAATCCCTGGTGATTAAAGTTTTCGGAGACAATGTTCCTCTCCATGTTATAAGCCTTGAATTGAGAAGGAAATGGGTCAGGTATGGAAATTTTCACTTAACTCAACTGGGCTTGGGTTGGGTCCTTTGTGGTTTTGAAGATCCTGAAACCTTAGAAGAAATTATAGCTTCAGGTCCCTGTATATTTACAAGTTATATTGTGGGGATGGATAGATGGACAACAGCGTTCTGTCCATCTTCATTCAAAGGTATCACATCTTCAATATGGATCCAAAAGCCCAACCTTCCTCTTCAATGTTGGGATGAAGTTAGTATTTGTAGAATTGCTTCCATGGTGGGTACTTCATACTTGATTGATGGGAACATGTTTCAATGGAGTAGAAGGGAATTCACAAGGGTTTGTGTACGAATCAAACTTGATGAGAAATTACCTTTGGGATTATGGGTTGAAGGTAATTCGGGAAAATTTTATCAAAACATAGAATATGAGTGGTTACCCACTTTTTGTTTCACTTGTGGAAAGCTTGGGCATCTAAAAGAAGATTGTTCGAGAAAGGTTTCAGCAGTCAATCAAATTAAGTTAGCTATGGGAAATCAAGCAAATGAAAATATATTGGTTGAAGCAAGCAAAGGGAAAGACTCAGTATCAAAATCTTATGCTAACAATGTTGATAATGGAAATGGATATGGCCCTTGGATTCATGTTGAATACAAGAAGAAGAAAAATCCTGGAGTAGTAATTAAAGCACAATTGTCCAAAGAAGAAGGAAGAATTCTAAAAGAAGCTCATGAAGAAGTTATAAATTACTTGGTGGATCTTAGCTCGATTAATGCAAGTAAGCCTGGCAGGGAGAAATGCAAATATGGATTCTACATTGACAGATCCAGTAAAAGAAACAGATGTCTCCTTTGAAAGGAGCTGCCAGCAATATTAGAGTGAATGATCAGAATGTCAAAAAATTTGATGCTTTGAAGGACTTCACTGAGGAAGGGGAGATTCTAGAAGAAGTATTGCCTCCTGTTATTCAAGAAGAAATACAAAATCATTTAGTTCAGTCCAATGCAGAACTAAAAAGTATTGAAGGGTGTGAAACAATTGAGAGGTCTGGGACCAATAAAACTGATGACTACAAATAAAAGAACGGATGGTGAAGAAAATGATAGAGGGGGGGGGGGGGGGGGGGGTGGTCTTTCCCCACTTATCCAAAAAATTAATTCTTTAGTTCTTTGGAATTATAGAGGAGCCAAGAAAAGAAAGGCTCCTCTATACCTTAAAGATGTGGTGAAAGAACACAAAGTTATTTTTGTTGGGTTGTTGGAGACCAAATTGGCCTCTATTGATAGTAAAGAAGTGGAGTCTTTGATTGGCATTAGCTGGGAATTCTGTTATGTTCCTTCGGCTGGGTTATCAGGAGGGATTTTGGTTATGTGGAAGAGCTGGTTGGCTTCTTTCAGTATGATTGATTCTTCTTCCCAATTCATTATAGGTGGTTTGGAAATTCCTCTCATTGTTAAATGGAGGATAGCTACAATGTATGGTAGTAAAGATATTTACAGAAGAAGAGAACTATGGAAAGGGTTGGAACCTCACATTTCTAATGATTTTCCTTTGGTCATTGGTGGGGATTTTAACTGCTTGTTGGCTAAAGAAGAGAAGAAAGGAGGAAGGAGATTTTTGTTTTCTATGGGGCCTAAAGATATGAAATCTTTCGTGACATCCAATGATCTTCATTAACTTAAATATGTGGGTCCTATGTTCACTTGGAGCAACAATAAGAAAGGACTAGACCGGATCATGGAAAGACTTGACAGAATGATTGTCAACTTATATTCTATTAATTTAAATCATCATTTAGTGGTCAAACATCTTCCTAGGATCACTTTGGATCACTGTCCCATACTACTAAATTTACTTAATTCATCTCCTAAAATTAGAAGATCCATTAAATTTGAGAATGTCTGAGCTTCTTACCAGACATCCTATGCAGTGGTGAATAAGTCTTGGAATAAGATGGACACTGGCTCAGCTTCTGATATCCTTAATTCTAAAATGAAAAGAACTCTGAAATCGCTATTTTTTTGGAGCAAGGCAAAGCATTAAAACTTGGACCAGTTGAAGGAAAATCTCAAAATGGAAATTCTACAGCTCCAAGCGAAGGAAGCAGAGAATGGTATGCTATCTTCTGATGATATCTGCATGCTAAAATTCAAAATTGACGAGCTAAATTCTACTTTGGCTCGTTTAAGTACGTGGTGGAGACAACGTGCAAAGGTAAAATGGATAGCTGAAGGTGATCAGAATTCTAAATTCTTTAACTCATTTGATAATGCTAGAAAAAAAATGCAAATTTCATTTCTTGTATTAAGGATGAAAATGGGAATTTGGTAGAGAAGCCAAACCAGATTGAAGATGTTTTAATTCAATACTTCAAAAATAAATGGTGTGAAAGAAAATGTTTGCTTGAAGGGTGGCCAGAAAAAATGCAAGTCCTTGAAGATGCAGAAAGAACTTTTCTCAGCAAAGACTTCTCTATTAAAGAGGTGGAAAAAGCATTAAATGGAACTACGGTATTCACCTCTCTAGGAGAAGATGGGATTTCTTATTCATTTCTGAAGAGCTACTGGTCTATAATAAAATATAATTTTTGGAATGCAATCCTGTTATTTTTTCTAACAGCAAAAATGAATGATAAATTAAAAAAAACATATATTGTGTTGATCCCCAAAATCAACAATCTGAAATCTGTAGCTAGTTACAGACCTATTAGTCTTTGCAATACGGTCTACAATGTAGTCTCGAAAGTTCTTCTAAATAGGCTTAATAAAATCATTCCAAAACTGATATCTTTGGAGCAAGCGGCCTTTATCAAAGGAAGGGCACTTCATGATCATGTTCTAATTGCTCAAGAATTATTCCACAAATTTAGATACTCCAAAGCTACTAAGGGATTTGTCTCAATCAAATTAGACATGGAACAAGACTATGATTCCATGGGATGGCTGACTCTACGCAAGGTACTTGATTACTTTGGATTTCCACATTTCTTTTCTAAGCTTATCATGGAGTGTGTTGGAAACCCTTCTTTTGCTATATTAATTAATGGGAATCCTTCAACTTGGATCAAGGCTAGTAGTGGTTTTAGATAAGGATGCCCCTTGTCTCCTTACCTTTTTATTCTTTGTTCTCAACTAATATATAATGCCATCATGGAGATGGAAAATATTGGAATTCGGGTAAGCTGCAATAGCCTAAGGATTTCACATCTACTTTATGCAGATGATATCATTATTTTTGCTGAAGAAAAATTACTAATGTGAAGATGATAAAGGGCATAGTAAGGAGGTATTGTAACTAGACAGGGCAAAAAGTAAACGCAGGCAAATCTGGAATGTTATTTTGAAAAGCTGTCAATACAAGAAAGAATAAAAAGATTAAAAATATCATGGGTTACAAAGAGGTTAAAGTATTCTATTATCTTGGCACTAAAATGGCATTAAGAAGACTATCCAAGGAAAACTTTCAATTCATTATTGATAATGTTTTAAAGAAACTAAATAATTGGGGATCTAGTTTTATTTCTTTGGCAGGCAAAATTACTTTGGTTAGATTGGAAATCCTATCTATACCCTCTTTTCACTCAAATGTTTCTTTAATTCCAAAAATAATCCTTGAAGAGATTGAAAAATTATGTCATAATTTTATCTGGATAAAAAGTGATAATGGGCAAGGCTTGCATTATGTTAGCTGGAAAAAACTTTGTGAACCAATTGAGAATGGTGGCAGGGGACTTCATTCTTGTTCAAACAAAGTTGGTCCACTAAGAGCTAAACTAGCTTGGAGGTATTTAAAAGATGAAGACTCATTATTGCATAAAATGCTGTATCCAAAATATGGATCCTATTGGAATACTGGAAGCAAGAATAAATAAGTTTCGGTGGCTAGGAAGTTAATTAAGGATGGAATCAAGCATCTTAAACCAATTGTGAGGTGGAACATAGCTAATGGCCTATCTGTTAGTGTTCTTGAAGACATATGGATTTTGGATAAATGTCTCAATAGATGTCCAACATTTGTAAATTCTCAAGTGGAAATGGCTCAGTCTTTTACACTGGACAAATTTATAGCGGGAGGTTACTGGAATATTTCAGAACTGAAAAATTCTTTAGTTTTGAACTTATGAATCTGATTTTCAAGGTTCAAATTAAGCCTGATCTAGTTGAAGATCAATTAGAGCTAACGCAAATGGAAACAGGTTAAATCATTTTCTCAATAGTTGTAGCTTATAATGTTCAACTAGTATCTGAGACCAGTGGATGGAAGTGGCTGAAGAAATCTAAGCTAAATGCTCATGTTGAAAATTTCTGGTGGAGGGTGTTGAACAATGCTTTGCCTACTTATTCTTTTCTATCATATAGAAGAATAGAAAGGATAGAATATTGCCCAAGAGGATGCAATGTAGAGGAAAATATTGATCATGTGGTTTGTAAATGCTTGTAGATTAATGAAGTAATTCATCACCTGAATAGTCGGGGATTTGCTATTCCGTCTTTTTCATCCAAGGAAGAAACTTATAACTGGTTGGAAAATCAAAATGCTTTCCTTTCCAATTTGTTTTTCAATGCCATTTATTTCATTTGGATAGAGAGAAATGAACTAGTTCATGGAAAGAAGGAAAGGAGCTCAGTTTTCATAGCAGCTGAGGCGATTGCTTATGTAGGAGTTACTAAGTCTCCTAATTATACCTCTATGGGCCAGTTGAGTACTAATCAGCTAATGCAATTGGAAGATCGTTGGTACTCTCCTCCACCCAATTGGATCAAGATAAATGTAGATGCAGCTTTATTTTCTTCTTACAAAGGAGGTATTGGTGGAGTGGCCAGAGATCATAATGGTAGGATGCTAACAACTTTTGGCAAACCGTAGACTCTCTATGATATTACCTACCTAGAATTTCTAGCTATAACATCTATTCAAGATGTTATCAAAGATTGGAGGTATGATTAGAAAGGAAACATTATAGAGAGCGACAATGCAAATGTCATCAAGTTCATACATAAATCTCTCAAAAGAGGAGGAAAAGGTATTGAAAAGTTTTCTTTCAAAGATGATTTAAATTTTGTTATTTTTAATTGCATTAAGAGAGATTGTAACAAGTTAGCGGACTTATGTGCTAACTTTGAGGTTTTTTCTTCTTTTGGTGGGAAGATTTCCTTCTTGATAAGGTTCCTCCATCATTTGTTAATATATTGATGGAGAAATCTTCAGCTTGCTCTTAACTGACTCTTTTTTTTTTTCCTTTAGTTTATAATGCATTATTGCTTTCTCAAAAAAATAAATAAATAAATAAAGAATCCAAAAATATTATTTTTGTTCTTAAATTAAATGATTAGCTTTTAAAATAATTAATTCACCCCCCTCTTAGTGTGCATAGGAACAAGTTCACATAGGCTTAACATCCCAATAAAAATTTTTATATTTTTATATGATTTAAAATTTTTATTATTATTATTATTCTTATTATTATTATTATTATTATTATTATTATTATTATTATATATATATATATATATATATATATATATATATATAATTTTAATTATTAAATATTTATTTGTTATGTCTTGGAATAACCGTGGCGATAAAGAAATATAAAGTTTAACATCTTAGCTTTGTACGAAGATCTGGCACATCCATAATTAGATAAAAGATAGAGTGTAGCATTCATAAGAGAAACCAGAGTTTTTAGGTGCAAACCCCTAAAAAAGGAATAAAACCATAGGGCTTAGCATAGTTTGTAAGAATCCACTAGTGTTTGTAGTCAATTACAAATGAGGCCCTTCTATGGGGGGATTGCCTTAGTTTAATGTAGCAAATATATATCATATAGAGGGCATAACATGGTGGTAATTGAATAAATTAATATTGCCAAAATTGTTTGGTTCATAGGATAAAAGTTGGGGGGGGTGACGGAGGTCAAAAATTTTATTCGGGTATTGGTGGTTGGAGGGATTATAGTCAGTGGGCAATAGAGGTTGAAAAGAGCATATTTTGTTGATGGAGTTTAGTAGGACCATATTTGACTGATAATGGAGGTCAGAAAGAGCATTATTTAGCAACATAGATTGGAAGGACCATAATTTGTGGGTGACAGAGATTGAAAAGACTATTTTCTTATGACAGAGGTTGGAAGGGCCTTAGTTGATAGATAATAGTGATCAAAAAGCCCTTTTCTGGTGAAAGAGGTTGGAAGGACCATAGTTCACAAGCGATAGAGGTCAAAAGGACTATAGTCTAGCAAAGAAGGTAGGAATGATCATAGTCAAAAGATCATAGTGGTTAGAAAGACTGTTGTATAGCAATTGAGGTCAAAAGGACCATAATCATCAAATGACAGTGGTTAGAAAGTGCGTTGTCTAACGACTAAGGTAAGAATGACCATAGTCGATGAGTAATAGTTGTAAAAAAGACTAATTTTTAGTGAGAGAGTTTGGAAGGACTATAGTTAGAGGGTGATAGTGGTCAAAAATACAATTGTTTAGTGATTGAGGTCGGAAGCACTATAGTTAATGGTTGATAGTGGTTAGAAAGAACATTTCTTGCTACAAAAGTTGGAAGGACCAAAGTTAGTGGATAATGGAGATTAGAAAGATCATTGTTTGGTAATAGAGGTCTGATGGACCGTGGTCGGTGCGTAATGGAGGTTAGAAACACTGTTGTATAGTGACAGAGGTCAAAAGGACCATAGTCAGCATGTAATCATGATCAGAAAGATGATTATATGGAAATAGAGGTAAGAAGGACCATAGTCAGTGGGTGATAATGGTTAGAATGAATGTTTTCTAGTGAAAGAGTTGAAATGGATTCTCGTCATTAGGCAATAGTAGTAAAAATATCTTTATCTAATGATGAAGGTAGGAAAGGCTGTAGTCGGCAAACATTAGTGACCAGAAAGACCATTGTCTATCGACTAAGGTTGGAAGGACAATAGTTAGTGAATGATAGTGGCAAAAAAGACCATTATCTTATGATGGTGGTTAGAAGGACCCTAGTCGCAGGCGATAGTGGTTAAAAAAACTATTATCTATGTGACAGAGGTCAAAGAGATCATTATCTGACAATGGAGGTTTGATGGAAGGTGCTCGATGGGTCGCAGAGGTTAGAAACATTATTCCTTGGTAACATAGGTAAGAAGGAATTTAGTTGACATGCGACATACTTATAATGATTGTTGTCTAGTGATGGGGGTCGAATAAAACATAGTCGGCAGGTGTTACTGGTTAAAAAAATCAATATTTTGTGAAAGAGGTCAAAAGGTCCCTCATTTTTTAAGATAGTTGTTAGAAAGACTTTTTTCTTGTGATAGAGGTCAGAGGGAATGTTGTCTTGCAATGGAGGTTGGATGAATCATGTTCATCGAGTGATAATGGTCTTAAAGTTTATTGTTTGATGACCGAGGTTGAAAGGATAATAGTTAAATGGAGATAATGGATATAAAGACCATTTTTTGTGATTAGGTTCAGAAGGATAATAATCGATGACCAATAGTGGTTAGAAGATTGTAGTCTATTAACTGAAGTCGAAAGGACCATAGTGGGCACCTATCATTGATCATAAAGTTTGTTATTGAGAGATAGAGGTTTGAAGGATTGTAGTCGATGGGTGACAAAGGTCAAAAATTTGATTGTCTAGCATCAGGGGTTGGAAAGATAGTGGTCAGTGGCTAATGGAAGTGAGGAACACCATTATCTTGTGACTTAGGTTGAAAGGACTATATTAGATGGGTCATAGAGGGGACCATTGTCTAACAAGACCATTGCTGGCAACAGAGGTCATAAGGATTGTGGTCAAGGGGTGATGGAGGTCAGGAAAATTGGGCCAAAAATAAAGCCCAGGAGCATATTGGACGGCAAAGTGGCCAGCCACCTACTGTCGCTACAGGAGTTAGAAGGGCGTGCCCCTTGGGACTTGTCATTCAATTACATTTGATTATAATAATGGATATATATATATATATATATATATATATATATATATATATATATATATATATATATATATATATATATATATATATATATATATATATATATATATATACATATATATATATATAGATATATACATATATATTTCTCCAA
This sequence comes from Dendrobium nobile, assembly GCA_022539455.1. Classification (NCBI taxonomy): domain Eukaryota; kingdom Viridiplantae; phylum Streptophyta; class Magnoliopsida; order Asparagales; family Orchidaceae; genus Dendrobium; species Dendrobium nobile. The sequence continues at coordinate 34,036,405 of CM039718.1, read as the reverse complement.
TATTTCTTTTTTGCGCGGGCGGTGGCTATAATCCTTTGCTCCTATTTCTTCTTTTTTTGGGATCCATGCACTTTTTTAATAAATATTTATTTTAGAGATAGAGAAATCTTTTGTGTTTCTTTTTTCTTTTTTTTTAAGAATAATTTTTATTCATTTTGAATATTCTTAAAAAATTTGTATTCTTAGAAGATTCTTATTCCTACAGAATATTTCTCCTTCTTTTTTTCCTAGTAATAGTCCTCCTAGAACAGAGGAGAAATTATGCTCTTCTCTTTCTCCCTTCTTCCTTTAACTTTCATATAATTGAGGTCTTCCATAGTCTTGAATAGGTGGCATCACCTTTCAAGTACATGTTCCCCACTATTATATATATTTTAGAGTTTTCAATCTTTATCTAATTTTCCTTCTTTCATCTTATATTAGAGGCATTCCACTATCTAAGATAGTTGAAAGCCTCTATAAATTTGTAATGCCCTTCTTTTTTGTTGAAGGAAATTTATCCTTCTTACATTTTCTTCTCATCTAGTTTTTTTATTACATTAGAGACAAACTATTATCTTAGAAAGGTAAAATCACCTATCAAGCTTCAGTGCCCCTCTTATCTATAGAAGATGACACGACGAGAGTTTATTCTTTCAATAAATAACCATTGATAGAAAAAAATCAGTAACCTATTACATAAGTGTTCAATTGGAAATGATCTGGTGGTAAAAGTACCCAAGAGGAGATCTAATGACTATAAACAAATAGACTTAATTTTGTTGATGATTAAGTAGAAGTATGACAGAGATTGAAGATCAGGTGGAGGTTCATTTGTGATTGATAGTCTCTTGGAAGTTCCATGGAAATCGTTGGTTGGGTGGAGAGTAGATGGAGATAGTTGGAGGGTGCAGTGTTAATAGTAGTCGAGCGAGAAGTCAGTGATGCCTAATATAAAGTGAAGTATCGATGATGAACATCAAATGAAAGGCAGATGATTGTGGTGGTCAAGTTGTAATTTCCTAAAGGTATTATATATCCAAAGTAACCTTAGATGACATTAGCCATCCCTGATGGAAAGGGCCAAAGTAGTGTGCCATTTCAGTAGTATTACTACACACTAATTATGCCAATTGACTGGAGGCCTAATGATAATCGTGTTATAATCTTTCTTGGAAGAACAAGTTGTAGGAGATGATTCAATATGCAGTGGAGAAGAGGTCAATAATATCCATCAATGATAGTTCACAAATGAAACTAAATAACTCATTTTTATTAAATTTAAATAGAATAAATAGTAAACATTTTACTCTTCATAAGTTTCCCTCAGCTTAAACTCTTTCTTGTCCTCATGCAATGGTGAAAAACTCTTATTGATTACTTAATAACCGAAGTAAAAATTGATAATTTAAAGTTACTAAAATGTAAGTTAATATATAAAAAAACTAGATGTAATTTACAATGAATAATGTTATAATTGTAATTTAACCAAGTCATAATAATTATCTTCATCAGTCATCCTTATTATTATTTGTATTGAATCCTTCCACTATATTTGTAAAGGTAAAATTGTCTTCTTTATCAAGAAATGAATAATATAACATAAGGATTAATTATATTTGTACTTAAATATAAAATTCAATAGTTCACCATCATATATACTAATTTACTTACCTTATCCTTTTTTATTTAAGTATTATGGTGCATTTAAACTTAGTTTGAACCAATACAAAATTTTGAATGTACTCATATTTCTCCTTTTCATATATCTCTTTAAGAATTTTTTATAAATTTCATTCTTTCATATTTTGTGGAGTACACACTTAATGATTTTAAATAACAAATTTTCTTTCATCCTCTAGCAACTTGATGAGGGCTATGGTGTGAACTCTTGGATTATTTGAAAGTCTAGGACCCTATCACCCAAAAATAATTCTTAGATTTTCTTTGATATAAACTAAAAAAGTTCCAATTAACATACAAAAGTATAGATGTCAACTCAAGTAATTTAATTTTCTATCCTGAAATAACAATTCAACTTCTCTTTCCCATACAAAGCAGAGCGAATGAAGCAGACGAATGATCTGAATGGGTGATGTAGATCTAAACAGACTACCATTTTTGCAGTGCTCATCCGTTAGCCCGGTGTGGCTGATAGAGGGTTTGCTATTAAATATTTTGTGGATTTTACATTCCTGAGTATATGTAGAATGGAGTTCTTGGAGTGGTTCCTAGTTTATTATTTTCTTGTAATGAGTCTTGGAAAATAGAAGTGCTTGGTTTCATTAATAAGTTGTCTTTAGTTGCAGTTTGTAATTCTATAGGTAAGGATCGCACCTAACTATTGTGGTTTTTGAAAGTTTTTCAAATTTAGGTTTTCTTCATCTTACTTTTTTTTGTGGATATCGTAGTGGTTTTCTTGGCCTTTTTCAACCTTCCAGAAATAATATGTGTGAAATTTATGTTAGTTAATTTGTTGAAATTGAAGCTATTTTATCCAGTGGCTCAGATAATTTCAACAGTGAACAAAAGATTGATGAATCTGATGGTGTAATTAATCATTCATATAGTTATGGGGGAAAGGATATTATGCTAAGTAGGTTTCATTTTTGAATGCTAATGTATGTACAATTTTTTGGCTACCTCGTGCTTTATCTTGTCATTTATTTTTTTGGCCAAGGATCTCATTTTGGGATGTTAGTTTGAAATCAGTTGCATTGAATTAAGCATGTTTTTATCAGCTAAGAGGAATTATTCGTTATCTAACATGGAGCTCTTGTGGGGCATTTCTGATGGCTTGAGATATAAGATGCATTTCTTATTCTTAAACCCTTTGTAAATATGTGTGCTCGGTGTTTCTAGAACTTTTAAAAGGGTTTGAATTATTTATATTAGTTCTGATATTGAAGATCTTATTCCTCTGATTACTGTGAGGTTTGTGGCTTTTTATCTTATTTTTATGTTTGAATATTCTAATATGAAAAAAATTGTTGGTTTTTAGAAATATGTCGAAATTTCTTTGGGTTGGGAGTGTATTTGTTGTATCCTATTAAGTCATTCAATGGAGTTGGTTTTGAATGGAAGTGCCCAGGTTTTTAGTTTGGAAGTAATGTTTTATGGGATTTTTGATATGTTTGCTAAGGGAATTAGCATTTCTATTGTTGGAGTCAGGGTTATTGCAACGTCTGGTCTTCCTTTGTTTGGATCATCCAAGGAAGTTTGGTTAAGTCTTCCTAAACGTATTGGTGATGGTTTTAGGTGGGATCTAATTCCATCAAAGCCTATGAATGTTTTTTTTTTATTATTATTATTTTTCTTTGAAGATCAAGTCTTGATTGTTGAAGACATGAAGGGTATGGAGATTTCAGGTTTCTTGTCTGCTAGTGTATTAAATGCAATGATGAGTATCAAAATGTGTAGCATTAGTAGTGAAGAGGTAGAAGTTTGGCCTTCTGATTTTGAGGTTTTCACCTTGGTGTTTTTGCTTTATGATTTTAGGATAATGGACTTTGAGACTCTTTCTTGTTGCCACTTTTTATCTGCTAGAGAATTCTGGGATACTAGCAAACCTTTATTGGTTGTCAAAAATATTTGGTTTCACCAACACCCCAACTAGTTCAAAGTGAGGATTAGTGGTCTTATTTCCATTATGCCTTTTTTTTATTTTACTAATACACTTTTCTTTTTAAGCTTAGTTTGCTTTTCTTCTGTGCTTCCTTCCCCATTATTAGGAAATGGAAGTCTTTTAGCTTTATTTCCTTTTTTCTTGTAATTATTTGTTTCCTTGGATTAATGGAATTTGCATCTCTTTAAAAAAAAGAGCCAAGTAATAAAGTGATAGAATAGAATGTTAAATGCATGAGGAAGTAAGCTTACATATAAGAAGCTATTAACATATACTCTAATTGTAATCATTATCCTACTAAAATAAAAATTATAATTATGAAGATTCTATTGCTAAATAAATAGTAAAAATATTTGATACAATATTTAATTAAAGTATTTTTGATTGATGAGTGTAAATTTCATATTTGTTTAAAAAGTCTATTAATTATATATGTGATTCAATGCATATGCATCCCTAGATCCATTCGAGCAAATAGGGGGAAAAGAATTTGTACTAACCTCCTACAATTATAGTATTACCTTAAGAATCCATAATATTTTAAATCATATATCTAGGCATGCAAAAAACCTATCTCAATATTTATGATTATTTTTTCATTCCACATTTGAGGCTATACATCATCCTATATTTTACCAAACATATAACTACTATGAGCTTTACATACATAGTGGGATAGCTTTAAAAACATCATTTAACATTTCTAAAACAAGTAACTTCATGAGTACTTAACATCATGAATAAAAAAAGAATTAGCAAGACATAATATAAATAACAAGCAAACTCATTTTCATTAAACTCATGGAATAATGAAAATACAAGAGAGTTATATTACTGAAAAGGATTAAAGTTTCGCCTTTACACTCCTTATCCCTATATTTTTAAAGTTTCTACAAAAAAAATAAGTTAAATACTTGAGATGATTGTATCTTATACTTCTAAATCCTCCCTTAGATTTTACGTAAAGAGAGAACTAGCGAAGTACTATAAGAAATACTAAATTTTACACATTTGACATAACTTCCATACAAACATAACTTCATAAATTTTTATAGGATGATAAAAAAAGGCATCTGGCGATGTGGCACTTGAAAGAGTGGCACCACAGGAGCCCTTATAGTGAACTAATGCCTTAAAGTTGAAGTTTTGCACCACAGTGGCACTAGCTAATGTGGATCAGTTACATAGTGAACAATCATGTATTTTCATTGATAGAATATAGCCCTTGGAAGTTAGAACTACAAAATTTTGGCACTATTAACTTTCAAGTGTTGCAACACTCGAGTATAAAAAAAGGGCCAAGGCATGAAAAATTATAGCATTGTGATATTTGAAAATAGAGAATTAGGTGTTGCTATGCTGGCTTCAAATTACTGTGATGCTGGTAATGTTCCGACTTTGCTTTTTTTGGTGATGCAACACTAATAAATAGAGAAAATGTCAATGTAATGTCTGATTAATGGCTCTTAACAATATTGAAGGTGGCGTTGTGGCATTATATCATTAGACATTATGACGTTTTATGCCATTTAAAATTTTTTACCATTGTTTTAAGTTTTTCCTATACAAGCACATTTAAAATAATACTTTTTTATTGAAAAAAAAAATATGTAAAACACTAAGTAATTTAGGCTTATCAAATTCTCCCCAGCTTAAGCTCTTAATTTTCCTCAAGTAAATAAAAAAGAATTAATTCTAATTAATTAAATAACTAAAGTAAAATGTAACAACTAAAAATTACTAAAATATATGATAATTTGTCAAAGTATAAAAGTAGTGGAAATGAACAAAATTACAATACTTATTTCGAAAAATACTAACAATCATCCTAATCAGTCAACCTTATTACTGCTTAATTTGAATTTATGAGTTATGAATATAATATTGATTTTTAATTCTAAATTAAATAATATAGCTTAAAGATTAAATTTGTTTGTAGTTAAAATTGAAAAATTTTTAGTTAATCATTATTTTTACTAGTTCTACTATCTTTTTCATTGAAAATGTAAGTATAAGAGTGAAGTCAAACTCTAAGCTTTTATCTGATACAAATTTTTAAATGTACTCTTTTTCATTGTTCTTTTAATTTACTTTTAATTTTAGAACTCTTTTCATATTTCTTTTGTTTTCTATTTTTATGGAGTACAAAATTAATGTTTTTGAATATGAGTTTTGCTTAAAATCTTCTTATAATCTAAATGAGTTTAACATAAGGATTTGATAAGATAAGTAATTCTGAATTTAGGTTGCTATGATTTTTAATTTTAACCTACCCATATCTATTTTTTAACCATAATTATTAATCTTTAATTCAAAAGATCAACGTATAAATTCAAGTTGAGTCATTAATTTAAATAATCATTGTAAGTTAATTATTAGTTTTTCCATTCTATAAATTATAAAGCATTGTTCATTTGAACTATCATCTATGGTTCTATTATTATCCCAATTTTACATAGTTTTTATTTCTCACTTTTATTATGGTTAAACAAATAATTAGAATGTAGGGATTTTAATGAAAGGCAATGTAAAAATTTAAGTATAATAGGAATTTAATTAAATGTAATAAAAGCACTTATGAATATTAATAAATACAACTATTTTAATATGAATGATCAAAAGGTACAGAATATGGGATATTAAATAAGCTAATATGACATCAGGATAGTACAACAATATCACTCCATTATGTGTTATAAGCACTATTACACATTCAGTGGCTCTCATGGCCATGACTACTCTTCAGGGTAATATAAAAATATCACTCCATTACGTCACTAGGATAATACCCAAGGCTAAGAAATGAACAACAACAACAATAATAATAATAACAACTTCAAGCCTTTGTCCCACTATGTTGGGTCGATTATATGAATCATTTTTTGCCATTATATCCTGTTAAAAGTCAAATTATCATTTAAATTTAATGAAGAAAGATTATTTCAAATATTTTCTAACAAATACTTTTTAGGTATACCTCAACCTTTCTAAACATAAGTCAAATATAATACGTCAACATTCCTAATTGGGTCATCGAAAGGCCTCCATTTAATGTAAAAAAACCATCTAAGGTGACTCTCTCTAATCTTATCTTCTAATAGAGCTACTCCAACCTTTCAACGTATATGATCATTTCATACCTATCTCTAAGGATTAAGCAACTCATCCACCTAAGCATCCTCAACTCTGCAATACTTAACTTAGTATTATGCTTCTCTTTTAATGGCCAACTTTCGGTAAGATCAAGAATTGCAAGTCTCACGACCATCTTATAGATTTTTCCCTTACGTTTGAGGGGGACTTTTCTATCGCACAACAAGTCCGATGCATTCTTCTACTTTAACCATCCAACATAAATTATGCTAATAATATAATAATTAATTATTTAAAATTTTTTATTGAAGTAGCTTGACTTAATAATTGAGGTCTCTTGCAAAGGTGATTTCTTTTATCTAAAATCATTATTTTTATAAAACATTAGGGGATACAATGGTTTAGGATTTCTAATATGTTACTAATGATTATTCCAATTTTCTTCTTTATTTGATTGACATGTTTTCCATTGATTATTACCACCATCTTTATTTAACAGGGTGGATCCTCCAACCAGGATTATAACTATTATAATTAGGATTATTTTATCTTCTATTTACATTTATATTTTAAATCCCTAAATTACCATTATCATCATTAAAATTTTCATTATACTCATCAAATTATATAGGTGTTCTTGATTCTAAACTAAGTTTAACATTATCCAACTTTTTAGAAATTTCAACTACTAGAGCAATAAAAATTAACAAAGCATCTAATTCATAAACTTCAATTACTCTCTTAGGAATTACACTATTAGAAAGTCATAGAAAATTTTTTATAGACATATTCTTAATAAATTCATATGCTTGCTCAAATGGCTTAGACATTAAAATTTTGACCTAAGTGATTTTACCCTAGTTAAGAAATAGCTACTATATTAAGATTCAACTAACCTCTACATTGATGCTCTAATAAATTCCTATGACTATTAGGTTAGCATACTCTTTATAAAGTCTATAATGGTCATGATCTTATACTAGGTTATACATTTGTAATTTTATTTCATATTTTAATAAGAGTGCTTTCTATTTTTTAGCCAAATAATAAGGGCCCCCGATTAAATCTACTAAGCATCCAATAATGATGAAACTACTAAAAATGGAAACCCCAAGCAAAATAATCAATAAGATAATTTTTTTTTTACTTTTTTATTTATTTTGCTAGATAGAATGAAGATAAAACATAAAAGTAGGTCAAATTATGCACTTATTTCAACAATATAATTAAAATTGCAAACACATTACTTTCCCAAAAACTTGATAATATGGAGCTTGAATTTATCCTTGCTTTGAATTTATGTGGAAATATGTTTATGTTTTCATTAATATAAAGATAATGAATGACCACTAAATTATGCAAGTATATATGCTGATCAAGTAATAAAGTGACAGAGTAAAGTGTCAATCCCATGAGAAAAAATTTTGCTTACTTGCAATTAAACTATTATTGCTTAATTCAAATGTATAATTTATCTTATTTAAATAAAAAAATTGACATTTTTAATTTTTTTTCACTTAAAGAAAACTTCCAAGACTATTTAAAACTAATGGACAAATGAATGAAACAATATAGTTTTCTTATTGAGACTCTTAATTTTAGATATGGATACAACCTTATGTATCCCTAGATCTCTTCCAAGCTTGTATGGGTGAAAAGAAAATGTTTATGGTATTCCTACAAAATATTTTTATCTCCAAAGAAACTAAACTATTCAAAAACCCTATGTCTAGGCATGCCAACATTTAATTTTTGTACTCATATTTATTTTAGTATTCTTCTAATAAGGTTGTACATGATAATAGATATTAGCTACACATATGGCAACTATATGCCATAAATGAAGAATGAGAGAAATTAAAAACATTCATATATTCATTCAAGGAAGAAGAGTTAACATTAGTGGTAGTTACTCTTTTACATCATTAGTCTAAGGAATATATGTGTAATTTATGTAGTTTCTTACCTTTAAATTCATTGAAAATGTGATATTTTAGTTGATTTTATGCAAGAAAATTTTAGGAAAAGCTAAAAATTCATTAGTGTCCAGCGTTGCAACACCATTAATTTATGTGCCAAAGTGTTATCATCATAAATGCCACAATGGCTAATTTAGACATTACAGCACCTATGCATTAGATTTTAAGGAAAAATAAGCACCCTGTGCAGCTAAGGTTAGCACCGCAATAATAGAAATATGTGCCGCATCACCTGAGTCTTAGGAATTTGATTACTTAAATGTCGATCATCCTAAAGATGTTGTACCAAACTGCACATTCAAGCATCATAATGCTATATTTTTTTCAATAACATGGTGTAGAAGTTAATGAAGGTCAAGGTGCACTATTTTAGCTTAGTGATGTGCCAATTCATCCAATAAAGATGGCAAGTCGGCACAACGCTGTAGTATACAAAGCATAATAACACAGAGGTACTAGCTCATTTTGTGAAACCGTAGTGCCACCATCTTAAGCATCGTGGTGCCTTAGGCCAATCCTGAATATATTATAAATAGTTTTTTAATTCTTTTATTAGGGAGTTTTATCATTTTTTAATTGGAGCCTTATACTTTAGTGTGTCTTCCTTTAGTTCCCACTTAACGTAAATTCTAAGGGAGGCTAGGGAAATAAAAGATAATTTCATTAGGAGAACTTAGCCTATATTGTGTAAGCAATTCTATTGTTGGTGAAAGGAGTGTGTATAACATTAATTAATCCTTCATAGAGAAATTTATCTTTATTATTCCCCTATATCTTTTCTTATATGATTGAAATGAATATGAGTTCACTTTTTATGTATTCATGTATGGCTAAGATTATGTAAATGCATTTGAAGTGCTAATACAGATTATTCTACCTTGATTATAGATATTTTCAATAGAATTCATTCTTAATTTAATTCATGTATTTTCTATGTGTGAAGTTATTATCTGGTGGGACATACTACCTTGATGGAGAAATATTAGAATAAATAGGATAATTGAAGTGGAATATTGACATACCTAGACATAGGATGTTGAACCTTCTAGGATCTATCGAGACAATATAATTTTAGGAAGGCTATATATAAACATCCCTTTTCATTCGTACATGGTTGAAAAAGATCTAGGGAGGTATATGTTTTGATCAGCATCTAAAATTAAGAGTCTCGCTTAGTAAACTATGTTTCTTTACATTCATTAATAAAAAATATTTTATTTATATTTATATAAGTTTTTCTTGTAAGTCTCCATTAAGTGGAAAAAACTCTAAATTGCTTTCCATTTTGTTGAATAAAATATAAATCTATATTATGTAGTTGTAGTTTAATTACAATTAAGTAGAACACTACCTTCTGAGATCGACACTTTTCTCTATCATTTTATTACTTAATTTGCATATATACTTCTATATCTAGCGTTCTTTCATAATTTTATTTCAAAGAAAATCTAAGCATATTCATAGTTCATTCTAAAATTTTCTGTACTTACAATGCCCACACCCAAACCAAGTTTTTGGCACCGTTCAAAGAAAAGTAATGTTCATATTACAATTTTAATTATATTGTTGAACTAGTTGCGTATGTAGACGTACTTGAATCTTGTATCTATATAAGCTAAACATAAGAGTTTGTATGAATTGAAAAACAAGCTCAAACTAGAAATTTTTAAGCTGCAGGAGGAAGAGGCTAGTTATAATGGAATTTCAAACTCTAATATGCTCTTGCTAAAATCTAAAGTAGGAGAGCTGAATTCTACGTTGGGTCGTCTATGCACTTGGAGGAAACATAGGTTGAAAGTTGCTTGGATGGAATCTAGAAGTGCTAACTCTAATTCTTTCATTCTTATTTTTTAGAAAGGAGATGTGGTAACTGGATTAAGCAAGTGAAAGATAGTAACAATTTGTTGGTTGAAGATAAAGAGAAGATGGAAGATATTTTCTTTTAGTTTTTTAAAGATAAGTGGAGGGAACGACATTGTAGTTTGGATGATTGGCCTAATAAGTCTTTGCAAATTTTTGAATTTGATAAAATTTTGCTGAACAGGGAATTTTCTAAAGAGAAATTGGAGTTGGTGGTAAGGAAATAGGAGGGCAATAAATCTCCAGGTGACGTTGGTATTACATACTCTTTCATTAAAAATTATTGGACGGTTATTATTAATGACATCTTGAATGTTATTAACAATTTTTTCACTCATGGGGTGATGTGTCCAGGTTGCTAAGAAACCATTGTGGTATTGATTCCTAAGACTAAGAATCCCAGCTTATCATCAAGCTACTGACCTATCAGCCTTTGAATTTTAGTTTACAAAATTATGGCTAGGATTTTGTTGAATAGGATCAATGGTTTACTTCCTAGGATTATTTTTGATGTTCAATATGCATTTATTAAAGGCAGGTCTATGTCTGATCAGATTTTACTGGCTCTAGAATATTTCCATTAAATGAGATTTTCTAAATCTAAGAAAGGGTTTATGGCTTTAAAGATAGATATGGAACAAGCATATGATAGTATGAACTGGGATACCTTAATTCTAGTGCTTGATAGGGTCAATTTTCTGAAGAATCTCTCTATCCTCATTATGGACCCCAAGTTCTCCATTATGGTTAATGCAGTTAATTCTGGTTGGATTGAAGGTAAGAGTGGATTTAGACAAGGTTGCCCACTCTCTCCATATCTTTTTATCTTGTGCTCTCAGCTTTTGTCTGATTCATTTTATCAGAGAGTTGAGGGTGTGGGAATTAAAGTGGCTCCAACTGCTCCATTAGTCTCACATTTGATGTATGCAGATGATGTTGTGGTTTTTTCTAATGCTAAGTGGCAAAGCTTGAAGATTCTTTAGAGAATTCTTAAGGATTATTGCTGGTGGACAGGATAGAAGATCAATTTGGTGAAGTCTTCGGTCTTTTTTGATAGTTCAGTAAAGAGGAGAAGATGTTGTAAATTGGAAAAGAAAATGGGCTTTAGGAAGGTGAACGATATGGAGTATCTTGGGGTGAAAATGGTTTTGAGGAGAAAGATGTTTTAATATTTTCAAAATCTATTAGTTAAAGCTATGAACAAGTTGAATATTTGGGGTAATAGACTAATTTCTCAAGCTGTGAAGCATACTTTACTCGAATCATCCTTTCTTTCTCTGCCACTTTTTCTATCAGCACATTCTTTAATTCCTATGGAGATTTTGAATAATTTTGATAAGATGTGTAGGAATTACTTGTGACATAATAGTAGTGGTCATTTTGGTTTACATTATGTTGCTTGGGATGTTATGTGTAAGCCTAAATCAAAGGGAGGCTAGGGTTTATAGTCAGCTATTAATAAGATTGGGCCTTTGAGAGCCAAGTTTGCATGGAGCTTCATTTCCAACCCAAATTCTCTTCTTAATAGGCCTTTTATTGCTATATATGGGAAAGACCCATGGAATGTTGATAGGAGGAAATGCCAATCTTCTACTTGGAAAATTATTTTACATGGAGCTAAGTTTTTACTTCCACTGGTTAAGTGGAAAATAACTTTAGGTTTAAAGAAGAATATGTTAAAAGATGTATTGATATTGGATAGGAGAATTGATAGGTGGCCGACCTTTGTGGATAAACTTCTGCCTGAGGAGGATTGCCTTTTAGGTTTTATTACTAATGGTATATGGGATGTGGAGAAACTGAAGCAGAGATTTGGTATTCAGTTGGTGGAGCTCATTATTGATATTCTAATTAATGTTAACTTATGGGATGACCAAATAGAATTACTTTGTAAATGTTCTGGGAAAATAGTTACTGCACTTGCATCAGAGAATCTTTTTGAGGCTGCAGATGATGATGATTACTTTATTTGGCTGAAGAAGATTAAGCTTAGAACCCCGTGTTGAATTTTTTTGGTGCTGTTTGAAGAGAGATGTCATGCCATCCAATGCTTTTCTTTGTTATAGAAGGTTGGAGAATTCTAAAGGGAGTTTGATAGGTTGTCTTTGTATAAAAGATGTACATCATGTGGTCGTTCCTTATGGGAAGTTGGTTCAGGTTCTTAGTACTCTTGCTAAGTGGGGATCTCTTCTTCTAGATCTTTCCTCTTTTGAGGTTTGTTTAGAGTTTTTTCAGCAGTACTCTATGAACTATCCTTTCATGAGAAATTTGTATTGTTAAGTGGTTTTTCAGTATTGGAAAAGCATGAACAAAGTTGTTCATGGCGGTTTAGAGGATTGTGTTTCTCAAATGGCTGCTAATATAGTTAATTTTGCATCTGCTTCTTTTAAATCTGATCACATTTGGGAGAGTTAAGATACCAATCAACTTGGAAAGCTGTCTCACAATTCTTGGTATCCCACTCCTCCTAGATGGATTAAAGTTAATTTACATGCATCGTTATCAACTTCCAACATGGCAGGTTTTGGAGGAGTTTTTATCATTAGTAAAGGAAGGTTTCTGAGTGCTTTTGAGGTAAACTTGTTACATTCGGACTGTTCTCAAATCAATATTCTTTCTGTTACCTCTCTTTGCAAATTTATTCAGGATTGGATGTATGATTGTATTGGCATTATCATTTAAGGTGATAACTTGAATGTTATCAAATTCTTTTAGAATTACATGAATAAGGTGGACAATGAGGTGGTGGAGGGATTTGAACCTAAGGATTTTCTCATTCTTAAAGATTTCAACAAAGTTATTTTTCAGTTTGTGAAAAGAGATTGTAATAAGGTTGTCGACATGTGTGCTAAGTTGGCTCTTTCTTTTGATTTTTTTGGGAGCATCTCAATTGTAATAAAATTCCTCCTTCCTTTTTAGCTTTGTTGAAGGAAGAGTTTAGTTGTTTGTAGTTTGTAATTAATAAATGCTTTGGCAGTTCTTCAAAAAAAAAAAGAATCTTGTATCTTTATTTTTACTAAAGTTTTTAAGAAGGTTAAAAAGTTTTTTTTTGTGCCATATTTCATTTTTATTCTTTATTTCTTTTTTATAGCTTTGTTTTTAAATTCGTCCAGTAAGGTTCCCTTATTATTTGATTCTAAATTGAATGGACCCTTACAAAAAATTAAAAGAATTAAAAAGATTGTTGTTATAGAGATATCTTAACAATAATAAGATGAGGACCATCCAAGAGATCTTAGAGTTCAATAATATAAGGAATCCATAATAATATAAATAGACCTACTATCTAGGATAATAATTTTGAACTAAAAACAACCATAATTTAGTTTGTTTAAAATTTCAAATTTTAGGGAACTTCTGTTCTGGATCCCAACCTAAACATACTTAGCTTCATAGAAATTCACATACTATTCCAATATAAGGGTGTTAGTGATGACGCTATTAGCATTAAATTTTTTTTTTTTTCATTTCTCTTAGTGATAATGCTAAGATGTGGTTGAATTCTTTTCCCCTACACTCTAAACAACTTAGAATGAGTTTCCCCTAAATTCCTACCTAGGAATTTCCATCTTCAAAAACTAGTGAGCTTAGCAAATATGCCACATCTTTTGCAAAATTCGATGGAGGGTCAATTTTTGAAAGTTGAGAGAGATTTAAGGAAATACATAGGAAATATCCACATCAGGCTTTACACAATTATTTAGTATTCCAACTTTCTATAATTGACTAGTAGGATCCCTTAGGTCAATTAAAGATGTAGCTATTAAAGGATCCTTAATGTCTATCCCATTTGAGAAAGACTACGAATTAATTGAGCAAATGGATATAAATAATTTCCATTTACTTTCTAATTTGGTGAATCTTCAGAGTGTAATGAGTATTTATGAATTATATGTATTATTTATTTAACTGCTCAAGTAGCAATAATTTTAAAAAAAATATAGATACAATTTGAGTTTAAACTAAATTATATATGCATAATATTTACACCAATTATTTAGTAGAACCTATTCTTGTAAGCACTATAACACCCACCATTATTGTGTAGTAACATAACCTTGAAGATCTTAATAGAAGTAACCAGTTTGGGAATAAGAAGGAACAATTGAAATAGATAGTAATTTAAATGGGAATCTTATTGAATGATTAATCTTCATCCCTAAAAAAATAAATAAACTAAATAGGCAAACTTCCAATTTTGATGAGTAATTAGAAATTATAGGAGATTTGTAATAATATAAAGCTTATAAGTGGGAATATTTTGGAGACCCTTATAAGGATAAATATCAACCTCAAAATGATAGTGGTGTATAAAAATTCATAAAAGTCATACCTCTTACCCAATAATCTAAAACCATCCAAGAAATTGATAGACCCATTTGGAAATTTCTAGAGATACTTTCACCTCCATTTCCCAAAAAGCTGATCAAACAATATTTAGATAACAATTTATCTAGGTTCTTAGAAGCGTTTAAAAAGCTAATTATCAACATACTCTTCTTTAAAGACTTAAAGAATATAACCACCTATGCTAAATGCATGAATGAAATTTTGAATAAGAATAGGAAGTTAGGAAAGTTTTCAACTATAGCTTTACATATGAGTTGTAGTATAATCATTTAAAAGAAAATTCCTCAAAAATATATATATCTAGGTAGCTTCACCATTCTAATGATAATAAAAGATAAATTATGTGGTAGAGATTTATGTGATTTAAGATTTAGCATTAATCTTAAACCATTATCAATTTTCAAAATATCATATATTGGAGAGGTTCAACCCACCACTATCACTCTTCAATTTGCTGATAGATCTTTCATTTGATTTATCTTCTACTCATAAGAGAGAATTTTTATAATGGGCTAAATATTATTTTTTTATGAACTAAAGTTGTTTAAAGCTTATAATGATCAAATCATTAGGAGATGTGTTCTAGAGGAAGAAGTAAAACCTATAATTATGGAATTTCATGATTCTTGTTATGAAGGACATTTGGGAGAATTTACAACTACTTTCAAGTTACTCCAAATTGGACTTTTCATCTAAGAAATATCACAAATTAGGATCATACTCAAAACATAATAGTGCCATTATCTAATTAAAATTTATAAACATAACGTTGATGGGTGGGAACCTAATGGTGTTTCATGTTTTGAATTTCTTATGCATTATTTTATTTTTAGTTGTCCAAACTCCTTATTTACTTATGCTTACATTATTTTTTTCTATTATTTAAATTTAAATTAAAAAGTTTTATGCTTAATTATTGAAAATTATACTCTACATAGCGCTTGCACTTTTATTACATATTTAGACTAAATAAAAAGTAAGTAAACATTATGTAAAATTAAGATAATAATAAAACCCTAGATGATATTTTGAATGAACAATGCATAATAATCCCTAATTTAAATTCCATAAAAATTAACTAACATAGATCACTTAAGACTTTGACTTGTTTTGAATTTAGATATTATACACTAATAAACTTACTTCTTAGTTGAAGAACGAGTAATTGAGTTTAGAGAAAAGAACAGGGTAACTTAAATTAGGAAGATTATAGTAAACTTAAATATAGAATTCTGATTTTACTAAATCCCTACATTAAATCATTTTGAGTTACTGGAGAATGAAAGAAAAAATGATATTCAAAATCATTAAGTATGCACCCTACAAATATAAAAAAGTGAAAAAAAAAATCATAAGAAGATATCTAAAAAAGAAGAAAAGTTACGTACCACAAAAAATTAGTACCTATTGAAGCTCAAGTCCAAAAGTATGACAATACTTAAATCAAATTGGACATGGTAAGTGAAGTAATACATACAATTTTGCACGAATGAACTCTAATTTAATTACAAGAACAACTAATCTGACAGTAATATTTTATTTATTTTTGAAATTTGAAGTTAATTTTTCATCTACATTCATATTTTATAGGTTTAATGTATGCAATAGTAAGGGTGAAAGATTATGAAAATTATTATGACATTCTAAATTAGATTTATAACTTTAATCATTCCAAATAATGTTTAAACTATGATGTTTTATCTTACATTTTAGAAATTTTAAACTATCAACTTATTCTTTCATTATTAAGTTGATAAAAGATTTGTTTTACCATTGCTAGAGGTCAAGCAAGAGTTTAAGCTAGGGGAAATTTGTTAAGCATAAATTTTCTAAAATTTCTTACCTTTAAATTTAATGAAAATACAATGTTTTTGTTGGTATTGTGTAGAGAAATCTCAAGAAAAGCGAAAAATTAATAAGTGTTTATTCAATACTACAGCACCATCAGCTTAAGTGCCTTAATGGTATAATCCTTAACACCCTTTTTCCTAATTCAGATATTATAGCACTAGATGCTATGAAATTTAAGGAAAAATTTGTACCCTGATGGAGCCAAGGTTATCTTCATAGGACTATAAAGCCTCGCAGTATTAAAAATCCACACAAAACAACCAAACTCATCGAAATTTGAATGCTAAAGTACCATTCATCTTAATCTCATAGTACCATATTTCACATTCATACATGAGAGGGCTCAATTATTTTATTTCCTTGGCAGAGTAGTTAATACTATATCTAGTTGAACTAATTTTGCCAAGTGACACGCTAGTTCAACCAATAGATGAGCTAAGTCAGCGTAGCCTCGTAGCTGAGCAAGCATAATAATGTTGAGGTGGTAATTCATTTAATATAACCTCCTCTTCTTTTGACCTATACCCTCTAGAATTATCATATTCATCAAAAACAACATGAGTGGTTTCCTCAACTTCTAGTGTTTTTTTGTTGAAGACTCTATAGGACTTCCCAATACTTGAGTAACCTAGGAACACTCCATTAGATTATTGGTCAAACTTTTCTAGTTGAGACTTCTCATTATTTAAAATGAACATTTTACATCCAAAGACATGGAGGTGAGTGAAGTTGGGTTTCCTAGCCTTCAGAATTTAATAGGATGTCATGTTTAGTTTGGATATAACATTCATCATATTCAGAACATAACATACTGTATTCATTGCTTATGCTCAAAAGTATTTTAGAAGTGAGTAATCAGCTAGCATGGCTCTAGTGGCTTCTATAGGGTCGTTTTCTTTCTTTTAGCAACCCCATTCTACTGAGGGGTCTGAGGAGAAGAAAAGTTTTTGTCTATCCCTTGCCCCTTTTAGAAAGTTTCAAATTTCTCGTTCTTAAATTCTCCAGCATGATCACCATAAATGGTTACAATTTCAAAACCTAACTTCCTCTGAATCCAAATAGAAAAATATCTAAATTCCTTGAATGATTCACTTTTACGAGAAAGAAATCTAACCCAAGTAAACCTCAAATAATCATCAACAATCACATACTCAAAAACTTACTCTCTTAGGCTTGTAGTGCTTTCAGGTCCAATGAGATCATTATGAAGGAATTCTAAGGGTTTGCTAGTGGTAATGTCTTCGATTGAGTGGAAGAAGGATTTAACTTGTTTAACTAACTAACAGGCATCACACAGGTGATCCTTCATGAACTCTAGTTTTGGAATTCTTCTTATTAAGTCTTTTTGGTTGACCTTCCTAAGATTTTTCATGTTTACATGACAAAATCTCCTATGCCACAATAAGAATTTATTAGTAATTTTTTTAAACAAATAGCAATATAAGACTTAAAGTATATAGATATTGTTGATTTTTTTCCTGCAAAATAATATTATTGTTAAGCTTATTACATAGATGGTAGAAAGAAATTTTATGCCGAAGCCTTTATTACAGAGATGATTAATGCTGATTTTTTTTAGGGAAAACCCTCAAAGGGGCCTCTTCGGTTAAAAGCAAAATGTACAAGGTCCTTAAAGGGACCTCGAGCTCACTACTGTTCGAAAGAGCTACAAGGCAAAAGTAAAAAAAACTATAAGCTCAAGATCCCTACTACTCAGAAATACAAAATAACCTAGGTACATTCTATGGTGCACAAGCAAGGGCACCCAAAAAAGGAGAGCATCAAAGAAATTATGATCAATACGAGCTCCTTGTCCAAAAAAGTTAGAAGCGCACAAACCTACAAAATAAAGAAACCTACACAAAAGGAAGCAAATAACAAGATATACCAAAAAAACTAATAAGCTCAAAGAGATGTAAAAGAACCACCAGTATGTCATATCCCGACCAAAGGATAGCCAACAAAAAGGAACCACCAAAGTCCAACCAAAGTTATAGGCCCTAGTACAAAAAACAAAGTGGAAACAGCCAATGCCAACACAACAGAAAATAGAATAGGCCACAAAACTAGAAACTACCCAATAGAAAGTAATCAGGAAGGAGTTTTCAAGTAGAGCAACAGCATTATTCATCAAGCTAGAGTAGTAGCAACCAGGCAATGAGAGGACGGACAAATAAAGCTCAGGATATATAGAGTATCACAAGAATCATAAGGCATAACCTTATGCTGCTCCATCCCACAAAAGAGCCCAACTCCCTCAATATACCAGGCAAAGTCAATCCGAAACCTGCCAAGGAACCAACATCTATAAACCAGCACCAACTCCAAACCATCAAAAAGAATAACACAACCAGCAGAACAACCCCAGGAAAGCAGCTACCAGTCGGAAAGGGTTCCTAGAAAACCTCAGCAGAAATCCACCAACAAAAATGCCAAAAACACACCCAGATAAGTAAAACAACCACCCAAAGACCCAACAAGCAGAAGAAACTAACACCACCCAGTTCTTAGGAATAAGAGCAACAAAAAGGTTAAGTTTCAAAAGAAAGATACAATAATTACTCAGCCCAAAACTCCTAGCATGGCCCCAGCAAAAGCACTCCCAACCATGAAAATCCATGACAAGAAACCTGTAAAAAAGGTCACAACAAGTCATGGTACCATAGCCAAGACAACAGCCCAAAAACACAGAAAAATATGCACCCCAATAAACGGCAAGGCAATAACCCCTTCCACATCTTGGTAGGAAAACCTAAGCCCCCAGGAAACATAATAGAAACCAACATAATAGCCCACAGGTAAGAAGTGACCCAACAAAAGGCCACTAGATACA
Source organism: Dendrobium nobile (assembly GCA_022539455.1). Lineage (NCBI taxonomy): Eukaryota > Viridiplantae > Streptophyta > Magnoliopsida > Asparagales > Orchidaceae > Dendrobium > Dendrobium nobile. The sequence continues at coordinate 34,016,835 of CM039718.1, read as the reverse complement.
TAACCAACAAAAAATAAAGCAGTAAAAGAATATAGTGAAAAGAAACCAACTAAACAAAGAGGAGAACCAAAACCACAGCAACATAATAACCAATTAAAATAAGCAACCAAACAAGGGCCGAGCAGTAAACTAGACACAGGAGCCCCACGGCACCTAACCAGAAAAAATTGGACAATAATAAAATAGTAAAAATAGTAATAAGGTAACAATGCAAAATGGAGCCACCAAAACCAAAATACGAAGAAATTAAATCTTAATATAAGTAATATCAATTTGATCCTGTCTATGAAGGCCTTTAATACGAGAAGGAAACTGAGAAAAAGCCAGCTTGGACATGCCATTTAAATCACAACCAAAGTGTCAATAGACTGAGAGCTCACATTCCCATCCTTCAGAATGGAAAAAAAAGAGCAATTCAGTTTGTTCATGATATCCCTAATGTTCCTCCGAATGTAAAACAAAGAAGAAGGGAAAATCCTATCCTTCTTATGATTAATAAAATTGTAATAAAAAAAAGATCTCACCTCCATGACCACATTACTGATATGAAGGTTAGCACAAAGGTTTAAGCCATGAAGCATGACATAGGAAATAGCATAATTAACATCACCATTAGCAATAGGCCCAACAAACCACAACAAGTAGATGCCATTATGATCTCTAATGACACCATCACAGCCAACAATTGTGCCCAAAATAGCACAATCCACATTTAACTTTAAAGAATAAGTTTTAGGCTTCACCCAATTAATGCTCCTAGAAACCCTTTGAGAAGAATTCACGTCCAAGTGAATGCCAAAGCTAGAGGAAATAAAAAGGAAATTCTTAAAATTCTTAAGAGAGAGAACATTAGCAAAAAAAAAAAAGGGCAACCACATTATCCTTAATTTTTTGGATAATTCTCTGATGATTCATATTAACCCCATTGAAATGAGAATCAACTCGCTACAACTAAAGAAACCAAAGGATAAGGGCAGGAATAACATTTCTGATATGGCCTTTAGACTTAAAAAACTAACAATCATGCAAATTGTAAATAGTAATCCTAGCAGTAAAGAAATTGAGATGAAAAATATCCTCAAAATAAGTCCAAACTTTAGCAGCAATAGGACCCGAGATGAAAACAAGATGCATGTTGTCAACATGGTAACAACATTGGAACTTAGAAGGAAAGATAAAACCTCTAAGCCTTAAATTCTCATCCATTGGAATAAAATTATGTAACATTCTTCACATAGAAATAGAATCCGTATAAGGGAAGCTTTTATGCTAAATCATTTTAAAGAGTTTAGAAGACACATTTTTAGCTCTAAAAGAATGCCAAACATCTTTGATACTAAATAAACCATCTTTATTGAATGTACAAAGAAGCACATCCTTAGAAGCAATGTTTAGAGGAATCTTTCAAATGAGCTGAATAATAAAGTCAGGGAGAACAGTTGAAAGTTTTTCCAAGTTCCAACCATTATTAGAGTAGAAATGATTAACCTTCACATTAGCAATGGCATATGAATTCCATAAAAAGTCAATCGATTGGCCATTCAACCCATGATCTTGTCAAAAGAAAATGTTTCAAATACCCAGACCCCACATAAGAGCGTGGTAAACCTTCCATTTAATAGAATAGAGCCTTTGCTAAACTTTAGAGTGGCCATTACTAGAACTACACAGGGTGGGGTGCTTACCACCACAATACTTGGCTATCACAAAATTGTCCCAGAGACTCATATTGGCCCTAAAGTTGTATCAAAGTTCGAAAGAAAAAGTGGAAGCCAAATCCAATATAGTTTTGCAACCAAGAGACCATTCTTGCAAAGTCCCACAACATTTATCCCAAGAAGACCAGTGAATCTTAGCATTGTTCCCAGTGCTTTTCTATAAAAAGTTATTAAAAATTCTATCAATTCTATGACACACAGTCTTAGTAGGGAGAAGGGTTTAAAAATTTATTAAAAACCAGAGGAATCCAACTAACAAACATCATCAATAGAGTTCACCCTATCTTTTGCATTTGAAATATTAGAAAATAGATTTTTAAAAATATTATGATTCCACAAGTTCAAAACTTGTTTCAACCTTTTAAGTTTAAGCCATAGTCTATTCATACCAGAAATAGAATCATCCGAAAAATAAGGGGCATGAAAATTATTCTGAACCACATCAAGAAAGGAATGATGAAGCAACCACATGTTTTGAAATCTAAATTAAGAAGGAAGCCTCTATCTTTATCTTTAATATGAATAATAAGAGGAGAGTGATCAGAGAGGGTGCAGCTAAGATGTTCAACCTTAGTAAACTCAAATGAGTTAAGCCAAGCATTAGTAAAACTCTATCAATCCTTTACCATAGATAACCACGATGCCAAGTAAAATTGTTGCCAGAAAAACCAATATCGATAAGATTGCAATCCATAATCATATCATTGAAATCTTCCATCGACATATATATGGGGAGGGAACCCCCAATATGGTTAGACGGGTTTGAAATAGTGTTAAAATCTCCACCAACAAGCTACGAAAGATGATAAATACTATGAAATTGCATAATTTGATCCCATAAAATCCTTCTAGTATAACGAGAGGAAGCCGCATAAATGAAAGAAGCACAACATTGGAAATTAGCACTCTCAATATTACAATGCAAAACTTGCATAAAATCCCCAATAATATCAATTATAGCATAATCCTATCAAAAAACCCAACTTTTATTAGCAACATTAGATTTAGCATTTTTAAAACCCAAGATTTTGGTAGTTCCAGGAAATTTATCCAAATAAATAATAGGTTCAAGCAAGACGAGAATGGACACATTATGAATACGGCATAATTTTTTAACTCTAACCCTAGAGGAAGCGCAACCAATGCCCCAGAAATTCCAGATAATAGCATGAAACAAAAAAAACAAATAAATGAGAAGTATGCGAATGTGTGCTTGTAAGAGACTATAAAATAACATTTTTTTAGTTTTGTACCTCTTTTACCATGACCCTTTGAGAAGCTCAAATCATGATATTCTCTAACATAGCATTTTGCCAAAATATCCACCTCTGTATCAGTAAAAGCATCACATAGGTAATGATTACATAAAGTAAGCTTATTATTGTTAATATTACTTGAAGACCCCTTAGGAAGAGGAAGCTCACCTTCCTCATAAAAAACACCATCCTCCAAGGTAGAAACATTCGTCTCAATGCCTCCACAAAATTCCTACGTACTCATAATTTGTTCAATTGGCGGAATCTGTTTGTGGGACAGTTCATCCTCCAGCAATAAGGAAACAGATTATTCAGTAATTAGATCCTTAACCTGCTCACTCACAATCAAAGATTTAGGAGGATTAGAGAAGTTAGTATTAATATTAGAAACAACTAATTGAGGAAGCATTTGTTAAGAGTCAGAAGGGATATGGGAGGGAGACGGGTCAGATATGCTATTAGTATTGGTAGGTAAAGTATGTTTCTCCCCCACAGTCGGAACAGATATGGAATCCACAATAGGAACCATGGTGTGAGTACTAAGAGAGTCCCCACCAAGAGAAGGGTCGGCCTGAGAGGAGACAGGCATAGAAAGGATTTCTTCAATACCCTGGGACATTTCACCATTTTCATCCTCCAAAATCTAATTCAATATAGCATTGGAATGATCATTGGAAGTACCCTCATACACATTAGAAGTCTAGCATTTTCTTTATCCTTCTTAAGATGTGGATATAATCTAAAGCATTCACTAAAACCATGGCCATGCATTCTACAGTGAGACCAAAATATGGGATAGTTTTCAAAATCAACCTTTTGGAAATAACCGTTTAATTCAGAACCTAACCAAATCTCCGTAGGATGTTTTTTAGAAATATCAAGTTCAACCAAAACTTGAGCCATAGAAGGTTGAGAGATAGAGGCCATAGCCTGATATATTTGTAGAGGTCGACCCAGAATAGAGGCACGCCAAAAAATCACTTGAGAATTAAAAAAATGAAGCCTTATATTAGGGAAAGAGATTGAAATAGGAACAATAGGATATTCTTAATGAATATCATAGTCAGGAGTCCTTTTAAGGAGTCTCATTTGATAAGCCTAAATGTTATAAGATATCTTCAAGAAAATTCGGCTGTAATCCATGTCATTAGTCAGTTTGATCGCCACATGATGCAGGTCAAGCAAACCAAAATGCTGAGTAAGTTATGTTTCAAGTCATCTACCAATAAAACATTTTTAATGATGAAATTTTTAGAGTTACTAATAATACCTGGCCTCCCCACTCTCTTGATTGTGTTATCTCCCAGTGTTACATTACCTCCAGCCCAGGCCTCCAACGATATGAATTTCTTTTCATCTCCAGTCATATGCCTTGAACATTTACTATCCAAGTACCACATGCTCTCATGAGGCCTTTTATAAGAGCACACCTATAAAATCATTTGATGTTAGATTTGGGAACTCAAAAAGGTTTGGATCCCATCTTATGGAAAGAAGAATGAAATGAATGCATGTTATGTTGTAAGTTTTGAATTATAGTTTTACACACCTAATGTGTACTACATTGAACAGTGCACTGTGGGAGATATGTCCTATCATGCTACAAGAAAAACATCTAACATCAGGAAAAGAGTTTACTAATCTACTTGGGTAATGGTGCTTCTTCCTAGGTTTGAATGATGCATTCTTTGTTGATGTTATATGAAACTCTTCTAATATGGGTGGTTTTTTATATTCTTTAAAAACAAAATATTTAGCTTCTAAAACCTTATTTACATGTTCAAGAATTGAATTTTCTATTTTCAATGCATATCAATTACTATCTAAGTCAGATGCAATAGTATATATGCTTTTATATGTTTTTTTGTAAATTCAACATGTAATAATTTGAAGGAAGCATGCTCTCTAGTTAAATCAAGATGCTTTATATTGAAGGATTCAAATTCATCTAACAAAGCCATGTGATTGCTATCCATAGTGGAATGATTTTTCATTAGAATTTCATGCTCTTTCTACAAATTTAAAAAATCAACTTTGAGGCTAGCATGTAATTTCTTGAGCTTCCTATATGAATAGTGATTTTTTTTAGAAACTTCAAGCAATTGTTTATAAGTAAGCTCAAATACCTCTTCATAATCAGATTGATCAAGATGATTATTATCTATTAAGCAAAGGTTTGTTACCTCCTCTTTTTCTTTAATTTAAGAGGAGTCTTATTTTGAATCAGACTAGAAAGCCTTTTAGATGATTTTCTTGTCCTTCTTGAACTTAGGCTTTTCTTCGCCCTTCTCCTTGCTTGGGTGAGTTTTTAGAGTTAGATAATCATATTTCAGATGCCCTGGCTTCCTGCATTCAAAATAAATAACATCAATGAAACTTTAGAATTCTTATTATTCGTACCTTTATTCCATTTATTATGATGCTTTTTATTCTTCCTTAAGAAGCTCTTAAATTTCCTATTTATTAAAGCAATGTCATCATTTTCAAAATTAGAAGAGTTAGTGTCTGATTCGTTAGCTTTCAAGGCTATAGTTTTGTTATTTTTTTATCAACTGCATCAACCTGACTTTGGTTCACTCCTTACTCGTAAGCAATTAATGATCAAAGTAAGTTATCAATTGAATAGACATTCAAATCATTAGATTCAGTAATGGAAGTAATTTTGTATCAAAGGAAGAAGGTAAACATCTTAGAATTTAGTTCACTTTTACATAGCTTGTGAGTTCTCTTCCCAAGGCAAGCATGGATATATCAATTTGTGTAAACTTAGAAATTGATTTGCTAGGTTTCATGAGTAAAAGTTCATAATCATGCAAAAGAATGTTCAAGTTTAATTGTTTAACTTCATTTGTACCTTCATATATTATACATAATTTGTCCCAAATTTCCTTTATAGTAGAATAAGTGGAAATACATATATAATATTTAGATTTTATGGCATAGAAAAATAGTTCAAACACTTAGCATTCATTAAATCTCTATCATCAGTACTCCATTCAGCAAAAGGAATTTTAATTTTAATGCCATTTACTAATCTAAAAGATGCTGAATAACCTTCCTTAACAAGCATCCACACGCAATAATCAAATGATTGTAAAAAGTTGGACAATCATGTTTATAAAAATCAAAAGGTATATCATTAAAAAGAGGTAGTATAGTGATTAAATAGCCTTCTGCAGTGTTATGATTACGAAAATAAGCCATGGATCTAAATTCAAAAGTTTTCTAAAACTTGATTTATGAATCCTGCTCTGATACCACTTGAAAGTTTGTGAGGGATGTTAAACGCTAAAGAACTAGTCCCAAGGCTGACCAATTGTGTGAGAGATTAGTATTTTTAAAAAAATTTAAACAAATAGAAAAATCTTTTTATCCTCTTTTAATATTTTAAAAAAAATATTACAATAAGCCTTGATGTGGAAGAAAAATAATTTTCATGGTAACAGTACAATAAGATTCTCAATCACAGAACAAATAACGAAATAGTCCAAAAATAAAAGTGTGGTAAAAGTAATATGAAAAAACACAATAAATTTTATAGTGGTTCGGTAAAATATGAACTTTGTCCACTCTTTATAGAATCCCTCTCCAAATATTGCACTAAACTAAAGTGACTCTCCTTTTACTCTCACAGCAAGGCGGAGATGCCCTTAATAAATCTTTTCACTAACAATGTGAGACAGAGAACCTTGAATCCTTTTACTCCCTCCTAGAGTAGGCAAAGAACCTAGAAATCAATTTTCACCCACCTAATGAAGGCAGATAACTAGGGAATCATTTTACTCCCTCTTGAAGTAGGCAAAGAACCATGAAATCCTTTTAGTCCCTCCTGGAGTAGGGAAAGAACTTGGATCTGACACAAATGAAGATCTCCCTCAGAGCCACCAATAAATAAGGACAACAAATTGAAGAAGATTTTGAACACCTTACATGGAGTAACCTTTATGAATCAACCACAACTCCCCCATACAAGAATATCTTTCTCTCTCTCTTAAGCTCTCCCTCTTTCTTCTCTAAGCTTCCTCTTATATCAACTCCATAGCATAAGATTTGTCAAAGGATAGAAACATGAGCTTAAAAAGAATAGCTCTAAAAATCCATAACTTTCAACTTGGTGGCAATGATCATCCAGGATGATCGTAATATCATCATGTATGATTAGTACAAAGTAGCCCTTTTATCTAGGATGATCGCCTTTGCTCTATATGATTAATACAAGTATTTGTACATATATCCTAGTTAGATCTTACTATCGTCTATAATGATTAGTTCATATTACTATATTAATCATTCAATACGACATGGGATGATAGGTGGCAATATTTATATCATCCAGTAAATGTATTGGGAAATTTAGGATGATTATCCTAGATAAATAGAGGAAAATCATGGTTTTCATTTTGGATGATATGGGAAAATCCTACAAAATATAGTTGATCATCCCAAACAATATTAGTGAATTATCATGTACAAAATGATTGAATGATTTAACCATAACTAATCCCCTAGTCACCTAATCAATTTAGGCATGATTTTCTTAAATTGGCCTAGACGATGTATATCGTCCTATACAATTAGAACAAAAGTCAAAATTTAAAAAATTATCTAAATTTGATTGATAGCAATTTTTCATCATCTGAACCGATCATCCTGGACGATGGACACAGTCTAATTTGATTTATTTAATCACTTGTTTTTTAAGGGAATGTCTATGGAGGGGCCTATGCACAATTAAGGAAAAAATTATAGAGTCCTTAAAGGGCCCTCAAGCTCACCAATGCTAAGAAGAGCTAGAAAAAGAAAGCAAAAAAATCCTAGGAGCTCGAGGTCCCTACTAAGCAAAATTATAACTAAACCAAGGTATAATCTACGGTGTATAAAATAGGCACCTAAAAAGAGAGAAAGCACCAAATAACCACATTAGACTCTAGGTTGCCATCCAAAATGGCATTAGCATAAATATCTACACTAAGAAAAATCTACAAAATAGGTTGAAGGACAAAATAATAAGAAGACAAATAACCACAGAAGATAGAAAGTTGATAGAAATAGTAGTTATTCATAATACATATAATATGGAAACAACGAAAGGCACTTATAAGAACCAGAAGGCTATAAACTAAGCAACTAGAAAGGATAGCAACAACCTCATAATCCTTCTTAGCAAAGACATAAAAACACTAGAAGAAACCCAATACCTTTTCACCTCCATCTTAGCAAAGATAGCCCTACCAGTAGGAAACCAACAACATCAGGCCTCATGAAACCAATAATACCATTAAAATATCCAAAGCCACCGATCATGAGAAACAAGAGGCAAATAACCTAACTAGTTAAGGTAATTAGAAGAACAATAGAGAGACAAAAAATTCCCCACAAGGTAGTTCAGGATCGAGGCCCAAACCTATACAAAAATAAAGGCACCCAACAGAATAATCCCAAGCAAAGCAAGCCCAACTCGAAATAACCACTATCACCTCCCCAAAGTAAACCAACCCTAGGATACCACAGTTCTAACTACTATTCATCTTATCAGCACCCAGCAACCAAACCAAGTAAGGCCAAATAAGAACCACTAGTAATTTCCCAAAATTGCCTAGCCACAAGTTACATCAAATCAACCCACAAATAACCTTTCCAACATTTAGCAGCCCAACCAAGATGAGCCAGGGTAGATCCTCCATGCTTAACCTCCAAGCATTAAACAAAGCCCCAAAAATATTAAGAAAAATGCTACAGATAAAGGAACTAAATTGCTTAGTGACAGAAATGATGCAAAAAGTCTAGGAAACACCCAGCAACCAAGCCCGAGAATAACCCAAAAAATCCAAACACGAACTTAGAAGGATGGCCATAAAGGAGGAAAAAAAAAAGAACTGTATCACCCCAATAAAAATAAAATAGCAAAAGGTAACAAGGTCGCAAAGAAGTGCTCCAGGAATCCAAGTAGAAGGCAACAAAACCATCCAAATTGCTCCAAGACACACTCACCAATCACACAACCAAAATACCTAGAGACCACATGAAATAGGACACTAAGAAACCATTAAAAACCCACACTAAACCCGCACAACATACCTCCAGCAGAAGAAAACAATCACAAAGAAAACAAAACAACTATAAAATAGAATAGTAAGACAAGGCCTCCTAACCAGCCTAAAGACCTAACAACAAAACACAAGCATGAATCAAAAAATAGAAAGTCTCAACACCAGACTAGGCAGCATAGCTTCTACCCAAACAGAGTAGCTGGAAAAGGCAATAACACAAGAAAAGGGACCAAGAGAGATCCAGAGAGAAAACCCCAAGAAATAAATAAAAGAAGATAATAAACTTCAGCCAATAGCACAAATTAGGTTCGAACATAAGGCACACAAATTTTCTCTGATCTTAAAAGACCCTACATCGTAGCTAAGACGTTAGTAGCAGTAAAATCAGTCATACACTACGAGCCACTCCCCCAATTGGTGAGTCAATTGGCATATGCATTACCATCCTTATGAACTAGAGAGAAATAATAGTTAATAGAGATCAGCAAATTCTTAATATCCCTAACCAAATAAAACTTAAGAAGAATTATACACAACCTCCTCAACAAAATTTAATAATTGAATACAATACTTAGAATCAACTTCAATACTAATGTTAGTTAGGTCAAGAGAGATAAAAATCCTTAAACCGTAGAGCATAGCCACAATTATCGCTTTATTAACCTCACAATTCTATAAATGACCCACAAGAGCCATAATGAAACTACCATTGCAGTCTATGATAACCCCACCACAACACGTAGTAACCAAGGATAGCACCATCCCTATTCAGCTTATATGAATTAAAATGGGGTTTTGACCAACCTTTAGCTTAATCCCTAAATCAAACATAGCAAAATGATAGTTCTTAAAATTCTTTATAGACAGTAATTTAACAGAGTAGAGAGCTATAACCTTGTCTTTCACATTCTGCATGATCCTCTGGTGGTTCATACTAACACTATTGAAAATAGAATTATTCCTATCAAACTATAAATACCACAAAATGATAGAAGGAATAACATTTTTTATGTGGCCTTTGGACTTGATGAACCAACAATTAAGCATAGAAAAAATAGACAAATTATCAATAAAGAAATTCAAATGAAAAATGTCTTCAAAATAAATCCAAGTTTTAATAGCTAAAGGACCCAAAATAAAAACATGATGCATATTCTCAACATGATAATAACAATGGCATATGAAAGGTAAAGTAAAATCTCTTTTATTTAAGTTATCATATGTAGGTATGAACTTATGTAAGTCTCAAAATAAAAATAGCCACCGTGGAAGGAATACTATTATGGAAAAATAAATAAAAAAATATTAATAACCCCATTCTTAGATCTAAAGGCATGCCAAGCATCCTTTAACCTAAAACCACCATCTTCGGATAAGCCACATAAAATTAAATCATTAGAATTAGTATTCAAAGGGAGGTTCAAAATTGGTTGAATAATAGAATCAGGAATAACATCAACAAGCTTATCATAGTCCCAACAATTATCAGAAAAGAAATAGTTCACCTTAACCACCATAGTAGAAGAGGTCTTAGTTAGGGAGTCAATAGATTAGCCCCACAACTAATGATCTTGCCAAAAGAAAATGTTACCACCACCAAACCCCCAACAGATAAAGGGCTCAACAACCCATTTAATTTTGCACTGTCTCTACCAAACTTTAGAATCACCTTGGTTAAAATAAAAATTAGTAGGAGGTTTACCCACACAATACTTAGCAAACATGAAATTAGCCCAAAGGCTCACTTTAGCATGAAAGTTATACCATAACTTGAAAGAAAAAGCATAAGACAAATCATTCATACTCTTACACCCTAAGGCTCCATCATCCAAGACACCACAACACTTGTCCCATGAAGTCCAAATAATTTTAGAGTTACTACTAGCCCCTTTCCAAAAGAATTTATTAAAAGCCTATCAATCCTATTGCAAACCTCTTTAGAAGGGAAAAGTGTTTGAAATATATAAACTGACAAATATAAAGAATATTATGTATAAGCATTAGTATATCCCCAAAACATAAAAAATTAGAATCTCAGGACAATACTTTGTTCTGCAGAGCACTAATTAAATTATAAAAAAGAAAAGTCTTCGTTTTACCTTTAAAAAGAGCCACCCCATGGTATTTAATAGGAAAGTGATCAAGCATAAAATGAGCTAAATTTTTAGTAGCCAAAATATGATCATTGGGCACTTTCTTAGAAGGAATTAAGAAGCACTAATGTTTGTTCAGAGCAACACCACTAATGATTTCAAATTGATGAAAGAAGTTCGTAAGTTTATTATCCTATTAACAAAAGCATTCATAAAAATAATAAAATCATTCACAAAATATAAATGAGAAATACAAAATTCACTTAAAGTTAAAAAATAGAGGTTAGGAGAACTTTTAGAAAGGATATCAAGGCCTATAGATAAATAATCAAACAGTGACAATGAAAAGGGTAGGAGATATCGCATTACCCTGTTTAAGACCATCAGAAGATTTAAAGTACCATTACTTTTACCTTTAACAATGATAGAAAAATGAGAACCCTCGATGCAATTTTTAATAAGATTGATAAAATTAAAGTCAAAACAAAAGAACTGCATGATATTATATAAAAAAGTTCCAATTAATGTTATCATAAGCCTTGGCAATAACAAGTTTTAAAACTATATTACCACTTCTCATCCTAACATCCAGATCTTGGCAAAATTCTTGGGCAAAAAGAATATTATTAGCAATACCCAACCCTTTAACAAAACCCATTTCATAACACAAGATAATTTTAGACAAGAGAGAAGTTAAATGATTCAAAAGGATTTTAGAAAACAGTTTATTTAAACTAATGCACAAACTAGTAGGTCTAAAATCATTCTAGTTACTAACAATATTATTTTTGGGAATAAGCACAATAGAAGTAGAAGTAAAAAACTTAAGAATAGTATTACTAGCAAAAAAATCATTAACAGTAGAATAAAGATAATTACTAATAATATGCCAGGTTTTTTGGAAGAATTTAGTTGTGAAATCATCCAGCCTCGACATAGAATCACCATTCATGCAATGAATAATCTCTTTAATTTCCTCTAAGGTAGGAGATTTAGAAAGAAAATCATTTTCTTCTTGAGTAATAAGGTTAGGGATAAAATGAGGGTTATCAATATTAGCAGGACTAAAAACTTTATTAAGACATTTTTAAAAATGATGCACTGCAAGATTAGCAATTTCCAAACAATCTTCAGTAACAGCGACATCATCCAGATTAATTTTATTAATAACATTCCTTATACGATTATTGTTAACCAAGGCATGGAAATACTTAGTATTATTATCCCCACTTGCATGATGTTTTGCAATCGCTTTTTATTTCTAAAAAGCTTCCTCCTAAGCTTGTAATTTATAAAGACTATATTTAGCATCCCTCAGTAACTTGAAGTTCTCTTTAAAATAAGTGAATGTACATTGAGTGTCAATAGTGTTTACGTTCTCTTCAGCATTCAAGATATTAGAGAACGGGTTTTTAAAAACATTATGATTCCACCAATTTAAGACTTGCTTAAGCCTTTTCATTTTAAACCATAATCTACTCATACCAAGGATAGAAATATCAGGATGTAAAGGGGCATCCCAATTTTCCTGAACCAAAGCTAGAAGGAATCATGAATCAAGCACATGTTTTGAAATATGAATAGAAAAGAAGAGTTAATATGCCCATTCTTAAGAGTAATAAGCAAAGGAGAGTGATCCGAAAGTGTACTGCTAAGATGCTCAATAATAATAGAATTAAAAGAGTTAAGTCAGCAATCATTAAAGAACACCTGATCCAACCTTTGTCATAAATGACCATAGTTCCAAGTGAATTTATTCCCAAAAAAGCCAATACTTAATAAATTACAATCCATAATCTTGCATTTAAAATCCTCCATAGAATGATTTATAGGAGAAGAGCATCCTATACATTTAGAAGGATTAAAGATAGTATTGAAAGCCCCACTAATAAGCCAAGGCCCATTACAATTACTATGAAAGTGGATAAGTCGCTCCCATAACACTTTCCTAGTGTAACGAGAGGAAAAAGTATAAACAAAACAAGCATAGAAATGTAAATTTAAAACCTCAATGTTTAAATGCAAAACTTGAGTGAAGTCTCGAATAACATCAATATAGATTGGAACCTTCCAAAGCACCAAAATCTTCTAAGCAACATTAGAAATAGCATATTTAAAACTGAAATATATAGCTATGCCATTTAATTTAGTAGAGGAAACAAAAGGTTCTAATTAAAAAAAATATAAACATTAGAAATGCTACATAAATTTTTAACGCTTAACATAGAAGAGGGTAACATTCCAAATAATAGAGTTAAACATTAGCAACTGAGGGTTAATGATTAGTATGTGATCGGGTGGTTCTAGTAGTTTGTGGAATGATGTTCTTTTTCTTCCTGCCACTTCTACTTTGAAATTTGGTATAACTAGTGTTATTATCATCTTTGGTAAAATATTTAGCCATGATATCCATATCTTAAGTATCAGTAAAGGAATCATTATGATATTTATTGGTTAAGGGAAACTTACTATCAACTGTCATACTTACCTGTCTCTCACCCCGAGGCTGTTCACCCTCATCGGAGATAGCGCCCACTTCCTCATAAATTTGATTACTCAATTCATTTACAACATTAGCCTCCACCAAACTACTATGTCCATCCACCTGATCATTTACAATAGTATGAGAGAGTATCTCATTAGTAAAACTAATAATTAATAACACCACCTCCATATTAGGCAAATTTTTGTTAATAACATATGGAGTAGTTGAAGAAGAAGGAACATTATTTAGGTTAAGAGTGATAGCCAACTTTTTTTAATCCATGTTTTGAGAGCCAAAAGATAAACAAGAGATAGGGTTGAGATTATCGTTCTAACCAATAAGAGGATCAACACCATTAGTGGAAAGTAGTTCATTATAAGGTATAGCATGTTGTATCGCTTCTTTAACAATATCTTCTACTTTAGAAACATTCCCTCAATATCTTTCGGAATCAAAAAGACAATATCATGATCAATTGAAGGAACATCCTTTCCAGTGGATTGTTTGGAAGAATCCTTCTCCCTCCGAAGATGAGGATGAGTCCTGTAACACTCATACAAACCGTGACCATGTATCTTACAGTGAGAGGAAAAATGGGTAAATTTTGAAATTCAACTTTCTAAAAAAAGCCATTCAATTTAGATCCAATCCAAATCTCATTAGGATACTTTTTAGTAATGTCTAGCTCAACTAAAACATGGGTCATAGATGGATGAGATATTGATGTTGTAGCTTGATCCGTCTCTAAGGTTCTTCCAAGAATCAAAGCTAATCCAAAAAAAACTTGCAAGTTAAAAAAAAAGATGTCTCATAATTGTGAAAGAGATCCACATAAGGGAAATAGGAGACTCCTCATGGACATCACAATTTGGTGTCCATTTGAGTAATCTCATCTGACAAGCTTGAATATAGAAAGATCTCCATAAAAAAATATGACTATAGTCCAAATCATTGCTCAATTAAATCACAACATGTCTCGGATCAAGTAATCCAATATGAAAAGATCCCAAAAGTTTCAAGTAAATAAAGAACTTACAAATAACATCCAGATTCAGACACTTAAGAAGAAATTTTCTAACTAAAGTGAGAACCATTGGTACGGCCAGTTGCGTCACCACAGAATCATCAAACATCAAAGCCTGAAAACCTTTAAATGAGGTTTACACAAATTAAAGATTAGAAAAAGAAGAGGAAGAGCTGGCCAAAACATCCTTAAAGGATTGAGACTTGCTAAAAGGAATCATAGCATAAAGTGGGATAGATGATGACGGATTCGTCATCTCCCAAACCAACCAACCTAAAAAAAACAATCAAAATAAAATGCACAACCATCAAAGAGAATAATAGAAGAATAAAAAAATGGCAAAATAAAAATAATAGAAACCATGCCAGGAGTGCCGAGAGACAAGCTTGGACGGGAGAACCCTATATTGCCTCTAAATCTCTAGAGAGCACGAGAGCGCAATGGTCATATAATAAATTTTTAAACTCAATATCTATTTTTTTTTTAATTTAATCACATGTAATTATCATGGTTTCCCTAATCAGGATTTCTATTTTTAATTGAATGTCAATTATGATTTTAGACAATCCTGTATGATTAGGTTAAAAATAGAAAAATACTTTAACTCACCAAATTTCTTCCCCTCAGTGTGTGTGTTCAAGATCCACCAAATTTAGAATTTTACTTATGAAAGTTAAAAATTACATTGAAATTAAATTATAAGTAGACTCAACCCTACTCTACCAAATCTTGAGTTGATTTGCATTACAAGTGTTCTTTATGAACCTGAATGATTAGTAAGTTGGGTAGAAAAAATAGATATGCAATAATAGTGGATAAGAAACAAGAATGATTGATATCATTAAAATCACAGTACTTAAATCCAAATTTATAATATGAGAAATGTTCTAAGCCTCACATACCATGCTCTAGGAGCTTTCTTCCATCTATATAATCACTTTTTTAGTTTATAAAAAAGATTATGAAATGTTGAATTTTCAAATCAAGGGCACTGCTCTACATAGACATCTTACTTAATTACCCCATTTAGAAAGTCAATTTAAATATCCAAATGATATAGTTTGAAGCCTCTTATGGCTTTTAACCTTGCTATAGGGCAAAAGTCTCCTCAAAATTAACACCTTCAATCAGATTGTACCCCTTTGCTACTAACTTGACCTTTTTCATAACCACTACTCTAGAGTCATTCATCTTATTCTTGTACACCTACTTAGTTCATATAACACTCAAGTCCTTAGGTCTACTAACTAACTCCCATTTATAATTCCCAAAAAATTTGTTGAACTCTACTTACATAGTTAGGATCCAAAATTCATCAGATAGATATTGATCTACACTTGTGGGTTCTACCATAGAGATGAATATAGAATTATTTGTTGCAAATCTATTTTTTCATGGCTTATGTTTTGATGATTGACAAACACTGTTCCTCTTGAACTACTTGTTGCTTCTAACTTTTCAGGAATCGAAGATCGGACGATCAAGAGGAAGCCAAGTCCAGGATCGCGTAGGTTTAGGGTTGAGTCAGTCTGTAATTTTATTTTTCACCTTTTGAGTCTACTTGTAATAAATCAAAAAGACTGATGCTAAGTAACCCTTCACACACACACTTGAGAGGCTTAGAAATTTTGTTTTTGCCCACATCGGCCCGGCCGATATTTATATCGTCCGGGACGATCAGCTTAAAACAGAAAGTCTAATTAAGGATTCTTAATTAAGGCAGCCGACATTAACATATCGGCCTGGACGATACGTGTATCGGCCAGGACGATAAGCTCAAAATAGAAAGAGATAGCCGCCTTAGACAGTTTAGGCATACTGAATTTTAAATTATCATCAAGGACGATTCCAGGATCGGCCAGGACGAAATTACCAAATTATGCCTTAATTGATCAGGAAATCAAGGGAGTAATTAAGGATGATTGATACGATCATATCGTCCGGGACGATCGTGAGATCGGCCTGGACGATCAAGCCAAATTTTAATAGGCCAGGACTGTTCCCAGGGCTGTGCTCAGGACGATTTACCTCTTATTTGAACTAATCGGCCAGGACGATCGAGAGATCGGCCTGGACGATCAAGCCAAATTTCAATCGTCCAGGACTGTTCCCAGGGCTGTGCTCTGGCCGATCTTCCTTGATTTGTACTAATCGGCCAGGCCGATGTCCATATCGGCCTGGACGATAAAGTCGACTACTTGCAATTAATGAGCTCCTCTTGAGCTCTTCTATTTAAAGAGCTCTTCTTCAACATTTTTGAGAGACCTTTGGCTGCTGCTTTGACCTGAGAAGACCTTGAGGAGAGGGAGAGAGAGAGAGGATCTTGTGAGGGGGAGCTTGTGAGGGGATTCACAAGGGTTGCTCAAGGATCGCTCTGCTTGTCTTTCGTCTGGAGTTTCTCGTCCGTGGAAGGGTCGGTAGAGGTAAGGAGTTTTGCCTTTGGTTGTGGTTCTCTGCCAGCTTCTGGAGGAAGCAAAAAGGAGGTAGGTTCTCTGCCTTGCCGGGGTGGCAAAAAGAAGTTTCTTATGAGGGCTTCTCCGCCTAGCTGTGGGGGCTAAAGGAGAGTCACGTTTTGTAGTGCAATACTTGGAGGGTGCCTCCAAGGAGTGGACGTAGGTCGAGTCGACCGAACCACTATAAATCTTGTGTTCTTATTTTTGCTTCCGCACTTTTAAATTCCGCATTTGGTTTGGTGGTGTGATTTGGTTTGTGAATTTATTTCTTTGTCTTAAGAATTTTTAAAATACCAATTCACCCCCCCTCTTGGTTAGCTTGGGACTAAGTTCATAGGGCTTAAAATCCCGAACGAACTTTCAAGTGGTATTAGAGCGGGATTCGAAAAATTAAGTTTGAAAACTTTGTGAATTTGATCCATGGCTAACATAGGAAATAGAAACACTACTGAAGGTTATTCGATTACACGACCTCCTCTATTTGACAACTTACCTTTTGATTTTTGGAAAACCCGCATGTCAACGTTTTTACAATCTACTGATTATCGCATGTGGATGCTTATTCAAGAAGGTTATTCTCCACCTTCTCGTGAAATTAATGGTATTAAAACTGAAGTTGCTTTTACTGAATGGACTTTCGATGAACGTGATTTGGCTCAGTTAAATGCAAAATGTTTGAACTGTTTTTTCTGTGCTTTGAAATCTGAAGATTACATGCGTGTTTCAACTTGCAAAACTGGTAAAGAGATTTGGGATAAATTATGTATCACCTATGAAGGTACTAATGAAGTTAAGCAAACCCGTTTGAACTTTCTCTTGCATGACTACGAACTTTTTCGTATGAAACCTCATGAATCGATTTCTGACATGTACACTAGGTTTACTCAGATTGTTACTTCATTGCATGCACTAGGAAAAGAGCTTTCGAATTATGAAAAAGTTAACAAGATTTTGAGATGCTTGCCTTCGTCATATGATGCAAAAATAACTGCAATCACTGAATCAAAAGATTTGAATACTTATTCCATTGATAACTTACTTGGCTCACTCATTGCTTACGAGCAAGGTGTGAATCAAAGAAATCTTGATGCAGGTGAGAAGAAAAAGGAGAAAACAATTGCACTGAAGGCGCACAAATCGGATTCTGAATCTTTCGGGTCTGAGAGCGATGAAGTTGCCTTCATCACAAGGCAATTCAAAAGCTTTCTAAGGAAGAAACATAGGCATCATCAAAATTGGAGGAAAGGTAAGGATCACAAATATGTTAAAGGATCTTCTGATGTTGTTTGCTTTGAATGCAGGAAACCTGGACATGTGAGAGCCGATTGCCCTACACTTCAAGATCAATCAAGCAAAGAAAAGGAAAAAGGTGAGGAGAAAGCCAAGTCAAGAAAGGACAAGAAGAAGAAAATCCAAAGAGGATTTTGGGCAGAATCTGGTACTGATTCCTCTGAGACTGAACCAGAGGAAGAGACTACGAATTTGTGTTTCATGGGAGAAAATCAAAGTGATGAAGAAGAGGTATGTAAACCAACCTATGATGAATTGTTTGAAATTTGTGAAAAAATTCATGCATCACACAAAAAACTTAAGAAAACTCATGCTAGCCTAAAATTAGAACATTTGAATCTACAAAAAGAGCATGAAGTGTTTCTCAAAGACCATGCAACGATTGATTCAAATCACATGGCTCTTCTTGATGAATTAGATGAGTTAAACAAAAAACATTTGAATTTAATTGATGAACATAATGCATTAAAAGTTTCACTTACCTCACTTAGTTTTGATCTTAAGAAATCTAAAGATCTTGAGAAAAATTTGAGGATTGAGATTGATGCCTTAAAGAGAACAAATTTGAGGATTCAAAATGACCGGATGACTTCCACTATTGATCTTAAGCCAAAACCTAGGAAGAGACATTATAACTCAAATCATCTAAGAAATCCCTTTCCTGGAATTAGATGTTTCTCATGTGGCATGCTAGGACACATCTCACACACTTGCACCGTTCATCGTAGTACTCATTGGGTGTGGAGACCTAAAATGCATGATTCACAGCATACCTTACCTGCATTACATTCTACTTTTTCTAAGAAGGATCCCAAACCTGTTTGGGTTCCTAAATCTGACTGTTGTCGAGTTTTGCAGGTGTGCTCTCACCAAATTCCTCGTGGGAGCATAGGATAACTAGACATAAGGAGGCTTGCAGCTCAAAAATTGCTTAAACTCGCTGCTTTATCACTTGCTTGAAACATTAGTTTTGTGTGTCTTTTTTTTTTTACTTTTCTTCTAGTTTGTATGCTCACTTTGTATTGATTTTAGTTTGCTTTATTTTTCATTTGTTTTGTTTTGTTTTGTTTTGTTTACTCGCTGCTCTTTAAATTCGGCCTTCCATATGATTAATCCTTTCAAGCTTTTAAATTTTGGAGTTTTTGGAGACAGTGATTTAGCTTTTCAAAATTGGTTAAAGGGAGTTTTCTGTTGATGTTTTCCCTCCTTCAGACTTTATTTAGTGGTATGATTTTTCTTCTCTAAAACAAAAGTCTAAACTCGGTTTAACTAATGGCTTGTTAATTAAGATCTTTTTCTTATCTTGCTACATTAATTTATCTTATGTATAATAGCCAAAGTTTTTAGTTATCATTCAAGCTTTTGAAATCTTGCCATTGCATTTATCACATGTTTTTGATTTAGTGTTGTGGATTGTTCTTCCCTATGTTAGAGAGAGAGCCCCTATTTTCTAATATTTGGAGGATATACTCACAACTAAGTTTTTTTTAAGGGTATATTAAAGAATTTCTAGCTTGCAAAAGTTAAAAAGGAAAGAGGCCAATGAAGCCAAAATTGAAAAGAATGCTATATACACAAAAGTGTATCAAAGAATCAAAAGATGCTCAAAAGAGCAAATCAAATGACAAGAGGCATAAAATGAGCCCACTAAATGCAAGCTATTCTCTCTTTGATAAAACTCTTAAAACTTAGATAATTCATTAATTATGTGATGTTTTCAAAGACTTAATTTCAATTTTCATGATTGAGAAAAACTACTTTGGTTTATTAAATATGAGATATTTTCTTTGTAAACAAGCTTTGAATGGATCTTATTATCCCTATTAGTTATTATAAGCTGGATTTTTTTTGTTTTCCAAAAGAATTTTGTACCCTAAAAGATGTCCGATCTAGGGTTAACAAAATCGGATGTTCTACCTTCTACTAATTGAGATTTGTTAAACTTTCTGATCTCTTGGAACTCTAAAAGTTTAACTTTTTGAAAAAGAATTCTCATATGATGCCTCCATAAATACAAAAAAAATTTAGAAAAATTAAAAATCCAAAAAAAAAATATTCATTTTTGATTTTTCATTATTCCTTTTTATTTTTTTTTTTTGACTGTTTTTCTTTTGTTTTATTTTTTTTTAGAGTCTTGATCATCAGCCTTCACCTCTTGATTTCAATTTCTTGTCACATCGTCCGGGCCGATACCCTTATCGTCCTGGACGATATGACAAATTCTGTTCAAAATCCATCTGCTGACCTTTTTGTTTGAAAATAATAAACTCATCGTCCCGGACGATCCCATATCGTCCTGGACGATTTGATCGAACTCTTGGTGATAGTCCTGGCTGATAGTATATTTTGTCTGGCCGATGCATTTTATGTGCATCGTCCTGGCCGATACACTGGATCGATCTGGACGATCCACGTGTCAGTACGTTTTGATCTTTAAATTCGGCCCCGGACGATCCATTATTCGACCATCGGCTGGGCCGATCCACTGTTCGTCCTGGACGATACACGTGGCAAGCATTTTAAACGTTTTAACTTCGGCCGGTACGATCAATTATTGTGCATCATCCCGGACGATACACCTAATCGGCCCGGACGATCTGCTTTTTCAACAGTCGTTCGGCCTGACTCCTCGGGCCGATCGCCTGTGTCTATTCGGCCTGGCCAATATCTGATCAGCCCGGCCGATCTGACCGCCTTTTTGACTAATCGGCCTGTACGCAATTATTGTACCCTATCGGCCTGGACGATTCTACGATCGGCCAGGACGATAGGGCCGTTTCTTTAAATTCAGGCCAATTCCAGCCATTTTTCTCACCCTCTTCCTTCAACTCTTTTGTGTTTTCCTGCTACCTCTCTCAGATGGCTGGTGGGAAACGTATTCGTCAGGCATCCGGGAGTTCTTCGAGGGCGACTCTAGACCCTCGATTCAGGGAGGCAGAAGATCAGGCTGCCTATCATCGCTACAAAGAGACTAGCATTACCCTGTCCCGGATAATCAATCCAGCATATCTCTCATACCCGGTAATGGACCTTTTTGCCCACACCTCTCTTTGTTTTATACTCACTCTCGCCTTCCCTTTCTCTTCCGAACTTCTCGCTGAATTTTTTGCTAACCTACGCATTAACCACACCTTCACAGTCATGACCTCCTATGTGAATCAACGCCCTGTCGAAATCACATATCAGGACTGTGTTGATCTTCTACAGCTATCCACCACTAGGGATAAGCTGCACCAAATAGCCACTGATCCTGATTTTGACTTGTCTACGGCGAATCACTTCCTTCGTCAAACCAATACACATTTCCATGTTGGAGAGACTAACTCTTTGGTCAAAGATGCTAGGACAATCCAACATGTCCTTCGCACATCCATAATCCCAAAAGCCGGGGACCGGATTCACATCACCCCTCTACTGTCCCTCACTACTTTCTACATTATGGCCCAAAGAGAATTCAATACCGCTAATCTACTCTTTCGCTACATCGATCACCTAACTACAATTCGCGACCCAGGCCATAAGAGAAAGCCCAATCTAGCCTTAGGACACATCATTGCCTATGTCCTTGAAACCAAATACAATCTCCAATACCCTAATCATCCTAACCGTCACCCTACCTACTACTCAAACAATTCCTTCACTGCACTTCATAGTACTCGTCTTCACCCAGGAGATGGGGAAGGTCGGGGGGCTAGAGAGGAGGAGGCTCCCGCTCCCGTTCCGGATCCTGTCCCTCTCCACCAGCACTCACCCTTTGATCAGTTGATTGAGAGATTTGACCGTTGGGAGACTCGGTTTGACACCTACGTTGTTGCTCAGGAGCAGCAACACTCAGAGGACATTGCCCGCTATGAGCAACACCGCGCTGAGGATTTAGCCCGATTTGACAGTTTCGTTACTCAGCAGCAGCAGCAGCATGACCAGGACATCGCCTGGTTCAATGCTCAGTTCACCTCACTTGCCACCTACTTTCAGCAGCCACCTCCACCACCTCCATCTGATGATCTGGATCCCTCGTTGTTTTAGTCTGTATTTTATGTTGATTGTTTCCTGTCTTTTTAGTGTGCTTGTTAGTCTTTTTCTTGTGTTTCTAGACGCTTTTTGTGATGACAAAAGGGGGAGTAGGGTGTAGGAAAAAGCTGTTTGGTCTTGGATTTTGTAACCTTGCGGTGTTTTAATGAATTTTTCCTACTTGTGTTTGCCATCATCAAAAAGGGGGAGATTGGTGCAAATCTATTTTTTCATGGCTTATGTTTCGATGATTGACAAACACTGTTCCTCTTGGACTACTTGTTGCTTCTAACTTTTCAGGAATCGAAGATCGGACGATCAAGAGGAAGCCAAGTCCAGGATCGCGTAGGTTTAGGGTTGAGTCAGTCTGTAATTTTATTTTTCACCTTTTGAGTCTACTTGTAATAAATCAAAAAGACTGATGCTAAGTAACCCTTCACACACACACTTGAGAGGCTTAGAAATTCTGTTTTTGCCCACATCGGCCCGGCCGATATTTATATCGTCCGGGACGATCAGCTTAAAACAGAAAGTCTAATTAGGGATTCTTAATTAAGGCAGCCAACATTAACATATCGGCCTGGACGATACGTGTATCGGCCAGGACGATAAGCTCAAAATAGAAAGAGATAGCCGCCTTAGACAGTTTAGGCATACTGAATTTTAAATTATCGTCCAGGACGATTCCAGGATCGGCCAGGACGAAATTACCAAATTATGCCTTAATTGATCAGGAAATCAAGGGAGTAATTAAGGATGATTGATACAATCATATCGTCCAGGACAATCGTGAGATCGGCCTGGACGATCAAGCCAAATTTTAATCGGCCAGGACTGTTCCCAGGGCTGTGCTCAGGACGATTTACCTCTTATTTGAACTAATTGGCCAGGACGATCGTGAGATCGGCCTGGACGATCAAGCCAAATTTCAATCGTCCAGGACTGTTCCCAGGGCTGTGCTCTGGCCGATCTTCCTTGATTTATACTAATCGGCCAGGCCGATGTCCATATCGGCCTGGACGATAAAGTCGGCTACTTACAATTAATGAGCTCCTCTTGAGCTCTTCTATTTAAAGAGCTCTTCTTCAACGTTTTTGAGAGACCTTTGGCTGCTGCCTTGACCTGAGAAGACCTTGAGGAGAGAAAGAGAGAGAGGGAGAGAGAGAGGATCTTGTGAGGGGGAGCTTGTGAGGGGATTCACAAGGGTTGCTCAAGGATCGCTCTGCTTGTCTTTCGTCTGGAGTTTCTCGTCCGTGGAAGGGTCGGTAGAGGTAAGGAGTTTTGCCTTTGGTTGTGGTTCTCTTCCAGCTTCTGGAGGAAGCAAAAAGGAGGTAGGTTCTCTGCCTTGCCGGGGTGGCAAAAAGAAGTTTCTTGTGAGGGCTTCTCCGCCTAGCTGTGGGGGCTAAAGGAGAGTCACGTTTTGTAGTGCAATACTTGGAGGGTGCCTCCAAGGAGTGGACGTAGGTCGAGTCGACCGAACCACTATAAATCTTGTGTTCTTATTTTTGCTTCCGCACTTTTAAATTCCGCATTTGGTTTGGTGGTGTGATTTGGTTTGTGAATTTATTTCTTTGTCTTAAGAATTTTTAAAATACCAATTCACCCCCCCTCTTGGTTAGCTTGGGACTAAGTTCATAGGGCTTAACATCCCGAACGAACTTTCATTATTAACTACCTTCTTAAGTCTATACCTAGTTTTAACACCTATAGCTGGATCTCCTAAGATGGGTTCTCGTGGATGACTAGATGAATATCACCACTCTTTCAGTAATGGTTCCTAAGGTTCTTCTTTATTTTCTAGATGAATGGATTCTTCTCTTTTGGTAACCTATACCTCTTCTTCTTCATAAAACCATATGAGTTGACTCCTCTGAAACTAAGGCCCTCTTATTCAAAACTCTATTGGCTTTACCTATAGAGGAATAACCTAAGAACACTCCTTCATCATATGTGGGAATAAACATACCCAGTGGAGATTTTCTATTAAAAAGAATGAAACATTTACACCAAATGACAAGAAAATGATCATGAATTGGTGCCCTTCCATAAGTATCTCATAGTGTGTCTTATTAAGTTTGGATCTAACATTAACATTATTTAAAACATATTAAGCAGTATTCACTACTTCTGCCAAAAAATACTTAGGTAGAGAAAATTCAGCTAATATAACCCTAACAGCTTTTACTATTATTTTATTCTTCTTTTTAGCTATCTCGTTCTGCTGAAGGGTCCAAGAAAATAAAAATTATTCTTTTATTATCTCCTTACAATATGATTCAAAATTATCATTCTCAAATTCTCCATTATGATCACTATGAATATTAGATATCTCTCATCCTAATTTTCTTTGAATCCAAGTGGAGAATATTAGAAATTCTTAAATGATTCACTTTTTTGAGATATGAATCTAAACTATGTGAATCTAGATAAATCATCAACAATTTTATATTAATAAGTTTTTCCTCCTAACCTTGTTTTACTAACAGACCCAAATAACTCTATATGTAGGATTTCTAGTGTTCTTGTACTGATGATGTCCTTAATAAAATGAAATGATGATTTGATTTATTTTCCTAGTTGACAGGCATCATAAAAGTGCTCCTTAAAGAAATTTAGCGTGGCTATGCCTCTAACTAAGCCTTTAATTAAGGATTAATTTCTGATTAGTTATCATACTATACAAAATGGTTCATATTATACGATCAATCGAGGATATTTTTTATTATCCTGAACATTGTATCGGACCATCCCTTGATTTTTGACCTAATCGTACTGGACGATGTGAAAATCATACTGGACGATAGGAAGCCTTTAACATATCATACTATGTAAAGTTGATCATACTAGATGATGAAAAGAGATGAAATTTTGTCATCCTAGCATTCATCCTATATAAACAAAGGAAAATAACATATCATACTGGACAATGTTGTATCGTATTGTATGATGTTGTTTAAAAAAAATGACTTTTCATACTCCTTTATACTAGGATGAAGGCTATTTTGAACAGATCGTACTATACAATCATGGATCATATTGTACAAATAGAAATGACTAAATTAAAATTTAGGGTTTCTTGGAGCCATATTTATATATGAATCTTCTATCTTTTGAAAGAGTGAATGCGAGTGGAACATGACATAATAGAGACATCTTGAGAGAGAGCTACTTGAGAAGATTTTGGGTTTGTGAGAGGAACGAGAAGGTTAATTTATGAGGAAGAAGGAGTTTGAGGGGAATCACATGGTTGCTCCTAGCATGCTACATGCTTTCTCCTCCTATGGCCCGAGAAGATCTTGTGGGAAGCTTTCAAAGGGGAACATCCTTCAAGGTAGATGTTTACTAAGGTACTCTTCCTTCTCTAGTGGGGAGAAAAATGAGATGGTTCACTGCCATCACCAGGAGGGTGATATAGTGTTTGGTTCTTTGGCATGACAGGAAGGTGAAAATGAGGGTTTATAATGGCTTCTCCGCCTTGATGTGGGGTTGAATAGAGAATTACTTTTGAGTTGTGAAATTCTCAGAGTGGAGGACTCCTAGAGTAGATGTAGGTCAAGTGACCGAACCACTATAATTATTCTAGTGTGATTTTTTTAATTTACCGCACTTTATTTATTTTTTGAATTTTATGTTTGTTATAAATGCTTGGTGAAAATCTTATTCTAGTTCTTTGTTGTGTAAGATAAAATTTCACTACCTATTATTGTAATCGTGTTTTAATCATTCATTTCTGCATCAAGTTAATTTTCTTATTTATAATTTAAAAATAAAAAAAATTAGAACTCGTGTTTAGGATTGTTGTTTTATTATAAAAATTTCCAACTCAACCCCCTCTTAGCATATCTCATACTTTCAATTGGTATCAGAGTGGGATATTAAAAAGTGTTTTAAAAAATCTTAAAAAGTCAATTATGGCTCATTTTGGTAATCATAATACCACGGAGGGTAATTCTATAACTCTTCCACCTCTGTTTGATAACATTTTGTTTGATTTCTAAAAATTAGAATTTCTAGATTTTTACTGTCTATATACTATCGTATGTAGATGTTGGTTCAAAAAGGTTATAGTGCACCTTTCAAACTTATGAATGACATGAAAACTCAAGTACCTTTTAGTGAATGGAGCAATGAGAATGGGGATCTAGTGCAATTAAATGCAAAGTGCTTAAGTTATTTCTTTTGTGCATTAAAATCTGAGGACTACATAAGAGTATCTACTTATGCTAATGATAAGCAGATCTGGGATAGACGGTGTATCACAAAATAAGGAACTAGTGAGGTTTAACAGTCTAGATTAAACCTTCTATAATATGATTATGAACTTTTCCATATGAAATCTAGTGAAAAAATATTTGACATGTATACTAGATTCACCCAAATAGTGATGTCCTTACATGCACTAGGTAGAGAAATTTTTATTTCTTAAAAAGTCAATAAATTTTTGAGATGCTTATCGAGTTTCTATGATGCTAAAAATTGCTACAATTATCGAATCTAGAGATTTAATTATTTATTCAATTGACAATCTGATTGGGTCACTCATTGCTTATGAGAAAAAAGTGAGTCAAAGGTAAAATGATGCAAGAGAAAAGAAGAAGGAGCGGATGGTGGCTTTCAAAGTGAATAACTCAGGAAGCAAAAGTTCTTTTGCCAAGGAAAATGACAATATAGCCCTGGTGACCTGACAGTTTAAGAATTTTTTAAAAAGAAAATAAATGCATCAACAAAACAACTAGAATAAAGGTAAAAGTTCAAGAACTACTAAAGTTTCATTTGACACAATTTATTTTGAGTACAAGAAACTAGGTCACCTCTGAGCTAATTTTCCCAATGTAAGGATTCAACCAAATAAGAAAGAAGGCAAGGAGAAGGTGAATTATAAGGAAAGGGAAGATGAAGACACAAAAGGCATTTTTGGGCAGACTCTGCCTCATAATCGTTAGAAGAAGAAGTAGAGGAGAAGGTAACAATTTTGTCTCTAATAGCTAATGATAATCTTGATCAATTGGATCAAGATGAGGTATGTCAACTTTCATATGAAGATTTTTTAGTTATTTCTGAGAAAATCCATGACTCGTATAGAAGGTTAAAGAAAATACATGCTACTCTTAACATTGAGTTTAGTACTTTATAAACTAAGCATGCTAACTTAGTTAAAGAACATTCTAATTTAGATAGAGATCATATGTCCCTACTTGATGAGTTTGATGCATTAAACAAGAAGCAAATTAAATTATCAGATGTACATGAATCCTTGAAAAATCGCATATTGAATTAGAAAAGGAGTTTGATAATTTAGAAAAAGTTGCATGGGAAATAGTGAAATTACTAGATGGACAAGAGGGGGGTGAATTAGGAACTTTTTGACAATAGTTAAAACCTAAGCAGGAGTTCTAATATTTTTTATGTTTTAAAATTTTAACATGAAAATTTAAACAATATTTTTTCACAAATCTTCTCAACCAAATATTGAAAGAAAAAAAAATAAAAAGCACGCAGTAATGAAAGATAATAAGGAAAAGCACACCAAGATTTTTATAGTGGTTCGGTCAAACCATGATCTACGTCCACTCCTCAGAGTCCTCTGCTCCGGGTATTTCACTACAAGCAATAGCTCTCCTTTTGCCCCCCTTGGGAAGGCAGAGAAGCGCTTACAATACTCCCTTTCACCAACCCGGCATGGCGGAGTGCCAAACTCTGTTTTCACCCTCCTGGCGATGGTAGAGAACCTTCTCATTTTTCTCCCTCCTGGAGAAGGAAGAGTACCTCGAGATCAAGGATGTGAAGAGCCTTTCCCCTTGGAGATCCTCCCATAAATTCTTCTAGGGCCACAGGAGAAGCAAGATGCAGCAAGTTCGGAGCAACCGTGTCATCTCCCTCACACCTCTTCTCCCTCACAACGCTCACCTTCTTCTTCCTCTATCAAACCCTAAAGAACTTCTCAAGAGCTCTCTCCCTCAATATCCCTCTCTAACCACATTCTCCTCTTTCTAATTCACACTCCAAAATATGACAAGTTTTACACATAAAACGGGCTCCAAAATTCCTGAGATTTCAAAAGTTTCTGTTACTATTGTACAGTACGATTTATAATCGTACAGTACGACATGTATAAACAGACTTCGTCCTGGTACCAAGTGGTACGAACAGTTCAAAAACATTCGTACAGTACGAAATTAAATCGTATGGTATGAACCATAATAATTCTGTTCGTACAGAACGATAGTCGGGACGATCAATCATCGTCTCTGTTCATCATATGGTACGATGTACTTCATACAGTATGATGAGACAAAATCCAATAGATCATCTAGGATGATCTTTGGGATGATTATAATTCATCTCTGTTCATCGTATTATACGAACTGGTTCGTACAGTACGATGTTCAAATTATAATTAAGCCCGAATTTCTTGCACTAATCACGGGTTAAATTAAGTAAGTATTTAAAATAAATCGTATAATACGAATGTGTTCGTATAGTACGAGCGGTGCAAAATAACTTACTTAAGTTAAAATGACGGCTAGGGTTTTGGATTTGAACATATCGTACAGTACGATTAAATTCGTACTGTACGATCTATTCACAGAATCGTTCTACAAAGCTCTGATCATATGGTATGAAATAACATCGTACAGTACGATCTATAGAGAAAGATAAACTCTAAATTTTTCATTTAAAAACACTCTCCCCCTATGTGTGTGCATGGTTGCTCAGACTTTTATGCATTTTGTGGCCAGACTCAAGAAAATTAAAATAAAATAAATAATAAAATACATTGCATAATCATACACCTAATCTACCCATTTTTGAGTCTTCCTGTCGTCCTGAGTTGCTGTTGATCTTCCTGAAATGTTAGTACTCACGGATAATAGCAAATAATATTCAATGAATCTTAAGATAATTCAAATGACATTATTTGTCATCATCAAAATCTCAAACTCGGGGTCATGGGTTGCAACAATATCCCCCTTCTTGATGATGTCAAATAATATTTATTGTAAGCAAGTATTAAAGGTATTTTTTTTTTAAATTTAATTTAAACATAAGAACAAGAAAAAATGAAATAAAAAAAGATGCTGTACGAAAAGAAAAAAACATGCATTTAATCATAGAAACAAAATACAACAACCTTTTCCCCTTTTGACAGCACCAAAAAGAGGAGCAAACACTAAGATAAAAAAAAGCTACAATACAAAGACAATCTAAAGTAGAGTATCCTAATCAGACGTTGGTGGAGATGGGTTTGGTTGGAAGTACTGAAAGAGAGCGTCAAAGCGGTGATCAATAGCAGTAAAGAGTTCTCCAAACCATTGCATATATATCCCATGTTGCTGATGTTGTTCTTGAATGTGAGTATCGAGATGAGTCTGAAATTGGTCGAAGCGTTCGACCAAATCATCTTGTGCTGGTGCAGGTGCTCGAGGTGGTGCATGTCGTCGTGGACGTGCTGGAGCTGTGGCTGGGGCATCTTCTCCTTCTTCTTCGTAAAAAATAGGTTCTTCTGGCTCGTGTCCTCAATGGAAAAGAATACAGAAAGAGGCATCCGTATAAAAAATAGGAAGATTGTCGGGTTCACCAGGATAAGTCAATTGATATTTATTTTGGAGAATATATCCTATAAGGTGACTAAGAGCTATATTTTGTTTTCGGCGAGTGGTAAGGAGACGAACGAAGGTCATATGATGAATGTAGTCAACAATTAAATCAACCTTGTCGAATTTGGTGTTGGACATGATGAGATAGGTAGCGACAAACAAAATAGGGGTCAAGTTGTTTCGATCGCCAGCTTTGGGTATTATAGAGGTTCTAAGGACATGTTGAATAACTCTAGCTTTCTAATTAAGTGATTGGATGAGGGGCAGGTGTTGATAGAAAGCCGCATTTTTAAGGACTCGATTAACATCGCTCCAATCAAATTCATTTGTGAGGAAAGAACGAACCCTAGGACCTTCAGTGGATAGCCCAATATATTGGGCGATGTCGGCTCTGGTGATTTCTATGTTTTGACGACAAACAAAGGAGTGGAAAGTTATGTTGTCGACAGTGTGGGTGAGATTTGCTAAAAATTCTAATAAGAGTTCGGAGTTGTAGGGAAAGGCCAGGGTGAGGAGGAACTGAAAGGTGGTGGTAGCAAAGAGGTTCAGTACCTCGAAATTCAGTGCAGCCTGATTGAGCATTTTGGAAGGAGTAATTTTACAGGCCTTATACTTATGGTAGGCTTCCTCATTTTCAGCACTCAGGAACCGATCGCTGTGACAGCTAGAAGAAGACGAACTTCTAATTGCCAATTGGCCTCTCTTGCTGGAGCTACACATCATGTAGAGTGAAGTGAGGAAGGTTTGAAATGTGAGAAGGGCAAGGTGTGAGTGAAGTGAGGAAAGTGTGAGTGAAAACAGCTGCCTAGCCGGGAAATTTATAGAATTTTCCCAACATCGTACAGTACGATAGTGTATCGTACAATACGATATGGTATTAATTGTTCTGACGGATCGTTTCGTGAAAAGGTGGTCAAAGCATACCGTACAATATGGATCGTACAGTACAATCAGAGGAATATCATTCATCCCGAGGGTCATCAGTACAACTTTTGACCAAAAGTATCGTACAGTACGAACATGTGTATCGTACCGTATGAATGACATTAATATCGTACCAAACCCCTTTAATTTGTTCTCATCCGTTCGCTGATGTGGATCGTATAGTACGATGTGTGTATCTCGTAAAGTACGATCGAAAATAATAACATACCAGCACTCTTAAATTTGTCCCAATCTGGTCGCTACCGTGGCGCGTACAGTACGAAGAGGAGATATCGTACCGCATGATGACTAATAATTTATCGTACAGTACGATGTAGGTCATACCGTACGATCAACATAGATGAAATTTACCAGTTGGTGTGTTCTATGTAGATTATAGTATACCGTACAGTACAATATGTGTATCATATAGTACGATATTATAGAGCCAAGGTTAGTGCTTTATGTGTAGTGAGTGTGTGATGATCAGGAGTAGCCCTAATTTTTTATTTTATTTTATTTACTTATTTTTAAATGTTTTTTTTTTTTGTTTTTTTATGCAGTTATATCTATGACACCAAATCTAGTCCTCAAGGTGCTAAAGGTGTCGAAAGCTAGAGGTTTTGTGAATATGTCAGCTAATTGATCTCCTGTAGCGATGTGATGCAATTCTATATCTCCCTTAGCAACGTGATATTTAATGAAATGGTGTCTAATGTCTATGTGTTTTGTTCGAGAGTGCTGAACTGGGTTCTTAGAGATGCAAATTGTGCTTGTGTTGTCACACATGACTAAAATGGATCCTACAGGTAGGCCAAGATCAAGAATTTGTTGTTTTAGCCATAGTACTCTTGCAACACAACTTCCTACTACAATATATTATGCCTCGGCTGTGGAAAGTGCTACTGAGTTTTGTTTCCTACTGGACCAAGAAACTAATGATTGTCCTATGAATTGGTAGGTTCCAGAGGTGCTTTGTCTATCTATCCTACATCCTGTAAAGTCAGAATCTGAGTACCCTAAGATTTCAAAGGAAGTACTGTGCTTAGGATACCAAATTCCTAAGTTTGGGGTGCCTAGTAGATATCTAAGAATTCTCTTGACAGCAATTAAGTGAGACTCTTTAGGATCAGCTTGAAAACGGGCATAAAGGCACACACTAAATATTATGTCCGGTCTACTGGCAATCAGGTAAAGAAGGGACCCAATCATTCCTCTATATTTCCTCTGATCTACTGATTTTCCACTAGGATCTTTGTCTAATTTGAATTGTTCAGCTCATTCGAGTGTTCATGGGTTTAGCACTATCCATTTCATATTTTTTTCAAAATATCCTTAATGTACTTTGTTTGCCTAAGAAAAGTTCCATTATCCATTTGTTTTACACTAAAGCCAAGAAAGTAATTAAGTTCTCCCATCATGCTCATTTCAAACTCATTACTCATTATTTTTGAAAATTCATCACATAACATTTTATCTGAAGATCCAAATAGAATGTTATCCACGTATATCTGAACAATGAGAATTTCGTCTTTGAACTTTTGTAAAAAGAGTGTAGTATCTACACTACCCATTTTAAAAATCCTCTATCCAATAGAAATGAGCTAAGTCTTTCGTACCATGCTCTAGGTTCTTGCTTTAATCCATAAAATGTCTTCTTTAATTTGAATACATGGTTTGGAAATTATGAACTTTCAAATCCGGGGGGTTGCTCAACATAGACATCTTCCTTAATTATCTCGTTCAGAAATGCACTCTTTACATCCATTTGATATAACATAAAGTTCTTAATGCAAGCAAAAGCTAAGAGCACTCTTATGGCTTCTAGTCTAGCAACAGGGCCAAAGGTTTCTTCAAAGTCTATTCCCTCAATTTGATTGTACCCCTTAGCTATTAGTCTGGCTTTATTCCTTATTATTGTTCTTAAATCATTCACCTTATTCTTGAAGACCCATTTTGTTCCAACAACACTTTGTTCTTTAGGTCTCTTGACTAACTCCCAAATATCATTCCTGGTGAATTGGTTCAGCTCTTCTTGTATTGCTAGAATAAAAAATTCATCTCCTAAGGCTTGATCTATACTTGTAGGTTCTATCATAGAGATGAATACTGAATGACTAACCTCCAAAAATTCATCTCCTAAGGCTTGATCTATACTTGTAGGTTCTATCATAGAGATGAATGCTGAATGACTAACCTCCTTCCTAAGTCCATGCCTAGTTCTTACACCTTCTGAAGGGTTTCCTAAAATTAACTCTTTAGGATGACTAGAAGAATATCTCCATTCTCTAGGCAAATCTTCCTGAGGTTCGACCCTTTCTCCTAAGGTCATAGTCTCTACTCCTTGAATTGCCTTTATTTTATCATCTTCAATTTTAGATTCAGAGGGCTTATCTGATTCATCAAATACCACATGGGTGGACTCTTCTACTACTAGGGTTCTCTTATTAAAGATTCTATAGGCTTTACCTACATATGAATAACTTAAGAAGACACCCTCATCAGACTTGGGATCAAATTTTCCTAAGGGATGTTTACCATTATTCAAGATGAAGCACTTGCACCCAAAGACATGTAAGTGTGAATGGTTTGGTGTCCTACCCTTAAGGAGTTCGTAAGGAGTTTTGTTCATCTTAGATCTAATGTTCACCTTAGTTAAAACATAACATGCTGTGTTGACTGCTTCTGCCCAAAAGTATCTAGGAAGGGTGTACTCCGCTAACATTGCCCTAGCAGCTTCTACTAAGGTTCTATTCTTCCTTTCTACTATACCGTTTTGTTGTGGTGTTCTAGGGGCTGAGAAATTGTGTTCTATTCCTAGCTCTTGACAGAATAATTCAAATCTATCATTTTAAAATTCTCTACCATGATCGCTATGAATTGTTGAGATTTCACAACCTGATTTCCGTTGAATCCATGTGGAGAAAACCTTAAATTCTTCAAAAGAGTCCTTTTTATGTGCTAAGAATCTTATCCAAGTGAGTCTAGTGAAGTCATCTACAATCACAAATCCATAATTTTTCCCACCTAGGCTAGTTGTACTAACAGGTCCAAATAAGTCCATGTGTAGGATTTCTAGTGGCCTAGCAGTGATCACATCTCTAATAAAATGAAAAGATAATTTGACTTATTTTCCTAGTTGGCAAGCATCACATAAATGATCCTTTGTGAAATTTAACTTTGGTACACCTCTAACTAGGTTTTTTTGAGTGATGTTTCTAAGAGTTTTCATACTAGCATGGCATAGTCTCCTATATCATAGCCACGAGTCATTAACTATTATTTTCAAAGAAAATGAATTTGAACTATCAATGCAATCAAGGTCTAACATGTAAACATTGTTTATTCATTTTCCTTCTAAAACTAGTTTATCAAATAATCTAATCAAGAATTTATCAGATAAAAATTTAATATCAAAACCTTTGTCACACAGTTGACTAATGCTAAGTAAATTATGCTTCAAACTATCAACTAGTAAGACATTTTCAATTAAAAAATTTTTAGCATTACCAACAATACCTGAGCCTATCGCTTTCCTGGTAGTGTTGTCTCCAAACATTACTTTGCCTCCCATTTTGGTCTCCAGTAGGATGAACTTCTTCATATCTCTAGTCATGCGTTGCGAGCAGCCACTATCCAAGTACCACACGCTCTCACTAGGTCTTTTGTGAGAGCATCCCTACAATTTCATTCAAAGATTAGATTTGGGAACCCAAGTGAGTTTGGGTTCCACCTTATGCTTGCATAAATGAGATGTATGCATGCTACGCTGTGATGGATGCAGTTTGGGTCTCCATACTAAGTGTGTCCTACGGTGAATTGTGTATGTGCGGGCTATGTGACCTAGCATGCCACAAGAGAAGCACCTAACACCAAGAAATGGGTTTACTAATCTATGTGGGTGGTGGTGCCTCTTCCTAAAGTTATGTGATGCATGCTGTGTTGGTGGTTTTCTAGGTTGGCCTGTGAGTGATGCAATTTTATTTTCTAGTTCTTAATTTTTTCACTAAACGTGTTGTTTTGATATGTCAATCGATAAACTTATATTTTTAATAAATGCTCATTTTGATCTACTTCTAATGCAAGTTTGTCTAATCTAGGAAAAGCTTCTTCTAGTTCAGCATGAGTGGTTTTCAAGGTTTCATGCATTTCAGTTAGTTCAATATGCTTCTTATTTAATGGATCATACTCATCAAGAAGTAGCATATGATCACGATCTAAATCAGAATTTTCCTTAAACAACTTAGCATGCTCGATTTGTAAAGAACTAAATTCAATATTAAGCTTGGCATGCATCTTTTTCAACTTCCTATATGAGACATGGATATTTTTAGAAATAAGCAATAATTCTTCATATGAGAGTTGACATACCTCATCTTGATCCAAATGATCAAGATTATCATTCTCCATAAGACACATATTTGTTACCTCTTCCTCTGCTTCTTCTTCTTATGATTCTAAGGCAGAGTCAGCCTAAAAAGCTTTTTGTGTCTTCATCTTTCCTTTCTTGTATTTGGCTTTATCATCTCCTTTCTCCTTAGCTGGTTGACACTTCAGATTGGGGCAATCGGCTCGAAGGTGACCTGGCTTCCTGTATTCAAAACAGATTGTATCAGATGAAACTTTATTGGACCTTGAGCTCTTACCTTTATTCCAGTTGTTTTCATGATGCTTATGTTTTCTCTTCAGGAAATTTTTGAACTGTCGGGTCATCAGTGCTATCTCATCCTCTTCCTCCCCTACAGATCTTTCACTTTCTGAGTTGCTTGCTTTTAATGCCACCGTTCGCTCCTTCTTCTTTTCACCTACATCACTTTATCTCTGACTCACTCCTTGATCGTATGCAATGAGTGACCTAAGGAGATTATCAATAGAGTAAATGTTAAGGTCTTTAGATTCAGTGATAGCATTTATCTTTGCATTATAGGAACTAGGTAAGCATCTAAGAATTTTATTTACTTTCTTAGAATTTGAAATCTCTCTACCTAATGCATGCAAGGATGTCACAATTTGGGTGAACCTAGTGTACATTTCAGATATTGTTTCACTAGGTTTCATGTGGAAGAGTTCATAATCATGCAGTAAAATATTAAGCCTAGATTGTTTTACTTCACTTGTTCCTTTGTATGTAATGTATAGTCTATCCCAAATTTCCTTACCAGTGGCATAGGTAGATACTCTCATATAATCCTCAGACTTCAATGCATAGAAAAAACAATTTAAACATTCAATTGGGCTAATTTCCTATCCTCATTGCTCCATTCATTAAAAGGTACAGGAGTTTTTAATCCATTAACAGTTTTAAACGGTGCAACATATCCATTGTTCACTAACATCCACATGCGGTAATCAATAGTTCATAAAAAAGTAGACATTCTAATTTTCCAGAAATCAAATGGAATATTATCAAAAAGAGGTGGACGGGTTATTGAATAACCCTCCACAATATTGCGATTACCAAAATGTGACATGATCATTTTTTCAAGGTTTTCTAAAATACTATTTTTGAAAACTAGCTCTGATACCAATTGAAATTACTAGATGGACAAGAGGGGGGGATGAATTGTGAAAACTTTTTGACAATAGTTAAAACATAAGTAGGAGTTCTAATATTTTTTATGTTTCAAAATTTTAACATGAAATTTAAACGATATTTTTTCACAAATCTTCTCAACCAAATATTGAAAGAAAAAAAAAATAAAAAGCATGCAGTAATGAAAGAAAATAAGAAAAAGCACACCGAGATTTTTATAATGTTTCGGTCAAACCATGACCTACGTCCACTCCCCAGAGTTCTCCGCTTTGGGTATTTCACTACAAGCAATAGCTCTCCTTTTGTCCCCCTTGGCAAGGCGGAGAAGCCCTTAAAATACTCCCTTTCACCAACCCGGCGTGGCGGAGTGCCAAACTGT
Source organism: Dendrobium nobile (assembly GCA_022539455.1). Classification (NCBI taxonomy): domain Eukaryota; kingdom Viridiplantae; phylum Streptophyta; class Magnoliopsida; order Asparagales; family Orchidaceae; genus Dendrobium; species Dendrobium nobile. The sequence goes on along the minus strand of CM039718.1, from coordinate 33,980,021 downwards.
GTTTTCACCCTTCTGACGATGGCAGAGAACCTTCTCATTTTTCTCCCTCCTGGAGAAGGCAAATTACCTCGAGGTTACGGTTGTAGCAGAGCCTTTCCCTTTGGTGATCCTTCCACAAATTCTTCTAGGGCGATAGGAGGAGCAAGATGCAATAAGTTCGGAGCAATCGTGTGATCTCCCTCACACCTCTTCTCCCTCTTAATGCTCACCTTCTCCTTCCTCTCTCAAACCCTAAAGAACTTCTCAAGAGCTCTCTTCCTCGGAATCCCTCTCTAACCATGTTCTCCTCTTTCTAATTCACACTCCAAAATATGACAAGTTTTACACATAAAATGGGCTCCAAAATCCCTGAGATTTCAAAAGTAGCCGTTACTATCGTACAGTACGATTTATAATCGTATAGTATGACATGTATAAATAGACTTCATCCTGGTACGAAGTGGTACGAACAGTTCAAAAACATTCATACAGTACGATATTAAAACGTACGGTATGATCCACAATAATTCTGTTCGTACAGGACGATAGTCGAGACAATCAATCAACATCTCTGTTCATCGTATGGTACGATGTACTTCATACAGTACAATGAGACAAAATTCAAGAGATTGTCCAGGATGATCTTTGGGACGATTATAATTCATCTCTGTTCATCGTATTGTACAAACTGGTTCATATAGTATAATGTTCAAATTATAATTAAGCCCGAATTTCTTGCACTAATCACGGGTTAAATTAAGTAAGTATTTAAAATAAACCGTACAGTACGAATATGTTCGTACAGTACGAGCGGCGCAAAATAACTTACTTAAGTTAAAATGACAGCTAGGGTTTTGGATTTGAACATATCGTACAGTACGATTAAATTCGTACGGTACGATCTATTTAAAGAATCGTCCTACAAAGCTCTGATCGTACGGTATGAAATAAAATCGTACAATATGATCTACAAAGAAAGATAAACTCTAACTTTTTCATTTTAAACTACTCTCCCCCTGTGTGTGTGCATGGTTGCTCAGACTTTTATGCATTTTGTGACCAGACTCAAGAAAATAAAAATAAAATAAATTATAAAATACATTGCAGACTCATACTCCTAATCTACCCATTTTTGAGTCTTCCTATCGTCCTGAGTTACTGTTGACCTTCCTGAAATGTTAGTACTCACGGACAATAGCAAATAATATTAAATGAATCTCAAGATAGATCAAACGACAATATTATCTCATCATCAAAATCTCAAACCCGGAGTCATGGGTTGCAACAAATAGATCATAATAAACATCTTTTAAAAGTGGAAGTTACATGATAAAGATAAGACATCATCCATATTAACCAAACGAAGAAAACCCCCAGCATTGCTTGAATCACACAATTTTAGGAAAAGGCATCACCACCCACATAAGTTAGTGAACCCATTTCCCTGTGTTAGGTACTTTTCTTATGGCATGCTAGGTTACATAGCCCACACATACATGATTTACCATATGACACATCTAATGTGGGGACTAAAGTTTATTCATCACAGCATAGCATGTATACATATCATTCATGGAAGCATAAGGAGGAACCCAAACTCACTTGGGTTCCAAAATCTAACCCTTGAATGACTTTATAGGGGTTCTCTCATAAAATACTTAGTGTGAGCATGTGGTGCCTAGATAGTTGCTGCTCGAGACATATGACTTGAGATATGAAGAAGTTCATAATTCTAGAGACCAGATCTAGAGGAAATGTAACATTAGCAGACGACACCACCCGGAAAGTGGTGGGCTCAAGTATTATTGGAAATGTAAAAAAAAAAATTAATTAAAAATATTTTATTAGTTGATGGTTTAAAGCATAATTTGTTCAGCATTAGTCAATTGTGTTATAAACATTTTGACATAAAATTTCTTTCCAACAAATGCCTGATTAGTTTAAATGTTAAACTTGTAAATGAAGGAAAATGAATAAATAATGTTTACATGTTAGATCTTGATTGTATTGAAAATTCAAAATTATTTTGTTTAAAAATAATAATAAATGACTCGTGGCTATGGCATAGGAGATTATGCCATGCTAGTATGAAAATACATAGAAATATCACCCAAAAAAACCTAGTTAGAGGTGTACCTAAGTTAGAATTCACTAAGAACCATCTATGTGATGCCTGCCAACTAGGAAAATAAATAAAATCATCATCCAATTAAAGCTACCTCTTAATCTTTTTGCCTACTGATCTTCGTGCCAATTGAAGGGAGAGTCAAGGAGAGAGTGTGAGAGAGTGTTTGAAGAAGGATTCTTACTATTGGAGCGAGAAGAATTCACTTGGTACTCAAAGGTAAGAGTCTCCACTTATGGTTTGTGATTACTTCACTCTTTTCTCTCATCCTTCTAAATTTATTGTGAGAAGATCTGTCAATGAGATCCGGTTCTCTGCCAACACTTGGAGAGTGTGAACAGACGAAGGGTTCACTGCCTATACTTGGAGAGTGTGAATAACCGAAGGGTTCTCTGCCCACACTTGGAGAGTGTAAAATGATGAAGGGTTCTCTGCCCATACTTGGAGAGTGTGAAAGGACGAACAGTTCTCTGCCAACACTTAGAGAGTATAAAAGAATGATGGTTCTCTATCGCACCGAGTAGTGGGGGAAGAGAGTTTTGTAAAGGCTTCTCCGCCTTGCTATGGGTGCAAAAGAAGAGTCACTAGTGGTATTAGTGTAATACTCGGAGGGTGCCTCCGAGGAGTGGATGTAGGCCGTGTTTGACCGAACCACTATAAAACTTGTGTCTTTTATTTTTTCGCTATTTTTATTTTTACTGTTTTAACTTGTGGTTGAAAAATATTTTCTATAAAATTCACTAATGTTATTTTCAATATAAAATTTTTTTAAAAGACGGATAAATTTTTAATTACCAATTCCCCCCCCCCCTCTTGGTTAACCGCTGGGACATAATCTTAGGTTTAACAACCTAATTCATATTGAACAAGTTTTAACAAGTGGTATCAAAGATTTGTTTCAAAATCATAAGTTTAGACAACTTTTTAATTAATATAAATGGCTACATTTGGAAATCAAAATACACCTGAGGGTTACTCTATAACTAGACCTCCATTATTCGATAATATTCCTTTTAATTTTTGGAAAGCACGCATGTCTATATTTTTACAGTCACTTTATTAACTTATGTGGATCTTAGTTCAGAAAGGGTATACAGAACCAACTAGACTAGTTGACGGAGTTAGAGTTGAAATACCTTTTGTGGACTAGATAGTAGAAGAACTTGACTTAGCACAACTTAATGCCAAATGCTTAAATAGTTTCTTTTGTGCTCTTAAATTGAAAGATTACATGCGGGTTTCTAGTTGCATGAGTGGAAATGACATATGGGATAGACATTGTATAACTTATAAGGGGACTAATGAGGTTAAACAATCTAGACTTAATATCTTGTTGCATGATTATGAATTATTTCACATGAAATCAAATGGATCCATTTCTGATATGTATACAAGATTCACACAAATAGTCATCTCTTTACATGCATTTGGTAGGGAACTAATGAATTGCTAAAATGGTTAATAAGATTCTTCATTGTTTTCCTACTACTTATGATGCTAAAACAACTATAGTTATAGAGTCTAACAATCTAAACATTTACTCTATTGATAATCTTCATTGTTCGCTAATTGCTTACGAGCAAGGAGTTAGCCACAGAAAGATTGCTGCAGGTGAACCACGAAGGGAAAGAACTTAGCACTAAAATTGGAGAAATCTAAGAGTGAACACTCACAACCTGAGGATGAAGATGACATCGCACTAAAGACTAGATAATTCAGAAGTTTTCTGAAGAGGAAGCGGAAGAGATGCCAGCAATGGAATCGAGGTAAATTTAATAGGAATGTCAAAGTTTCAAATGATATTATTTGCTATGAGTGCAAGAAACCTAGATATATTAAGACAGATTGCCCAAAACTCAAAGCCACTCCTACCAAGGAGAAGGTAGAGGAGAAACCAATTATGAAGAAGGGCAAGAAGAAATTCTAAAGAGCTTTCTGGGCAGACTCAGCTTCGGGCTCGTTAGAGACGAAAAAGTCAGACATAAACATTTTATTCAATTCTCTTATTATTTTCTTCTACTTGAGAAAACTTCTTTTAAATTATAACTATAAATTTGGTTAAGTTTTCAAAGAAGAGTTTCTAAAAAGATAATTTTTAAAATATCAATTCACCACCCTTTGGTGTGCTATTGTAGTTCGTGGTCTAACAACAATAAATCTTAATAGGAATGTCAAGGTTTCAAATGATATTAATTGCTATGAGTGCAGGAAATCATGACATATTAAGACAGATTGCCCAAAACTTAAAGCCAGTCCTACCAAGGAGAAGGTAGAGGAGAAACCAATTGTGAAGAAGGGCAAGAAGAAATTCCAAAGAGCTTTCTGGGCGGACTCAACTTCGGACTCGTTAGAGACAAAAAAGAAAGAGGAAGTCACTAATCTGTGCTTAATGGTCGATAATCTTGATCAGTCAGATCAAGAAGAGGTATGTGACTTGACCTATAAAGAACTTTTTGAAGTTTCTGAACACATGCATGATGCATATAGGAAATTAAAAAAAATGCATACTAGTCAAAGCTTAGAATTTCAAGAACTACAAAAGCAACATGAAATCCATAGGAAATATCATGCTTTAATTGATGACAACTATATAAAATTACTTAATAAATTTGATAACTTGAGTAAAAATTATGAAATGTTAAAGACATCCTTTACAGAACTTCAAATTGAAATCAAGAATAATAAGGATGAATCAGAGAGCAAAATATATATAATTAATTATACAAATTAAATTTTGGAATATATGAATTCATTTTACAAATTAAAGATAAAAGCTCTCAAGGATAATAGGATACCCTCTAAGCTTGAAGATTTCACTAATCCTATTTTGTATCCTAAATTTATGCAATCCCTAAAGAGATAAATTAATAGTAGAATACTTAGGAATCTTTTTCCAAAAGTCAAATGTAATAATTGTGGATTGATTGGACACATAGCTCACACCTGTACTTTGAAGAAGAAAACTTATTTGATGTGGAAACCTAAGATGCATAAACCTAGACATGTCATACATGTATCTCTTTATAAATTCCCAAAAAGAGAACCCAAACTTGTTTGGGTTCCCAGGTCTAACATTTGATATTCTTGCAGGGTCGTCCTCACAAAAGACCTCATGAGAGCATATGGTACCTGGACAGTGGATGTTCAAAACATATGACTTGAGATACTGCACAATTCATACCGCTCGAAGCCAGGAGTGGAGGAAAGGTTACACTTGGAGATAACACCCCAAGGAAGGTGGTTGGGTCAGATATGATTGGAAATCTTAAGAACTTTTTTTATTGAAAATGTGTTATTTGTAGAAGGCTTAAAGCATAATTTGTCAAGTATAAGCCAGCTATGTGATAAAGGATACTGTGTAAAAATTTTTCCTACTAGTTGCATATTAAGCCTAAATGAAAATGATGTTTTAAATGGTATAAGAGTAAACAACCTGTATATGCTAGATTTGAATTGCATTAAAACTCCTACTACTTTTTATTTAAAAACTATTTCTGATGAGTCATGGCTTTGGCATAGGAGACTTTATCACTCTATCATAAAAAACCTTAGGAGGATTACCCAAAAGAATCTAGGGAGAGGTATACCAAAATTAGACTTTAATAAGAACTACCTTTGTGATGCATGTCAATTAGAAAAACAAGTGAAGTTCTCTTTTCAGACCAATAAGGATCTTAGAACTAGTAAACCATTGGAGATTTTATATATGGATCTTTTTGGACCAATTGGAACTATAAGTCTATGAGGGAAGGTATATGGATTTGTGATTGTGGATGATTACTCTAGATTCACATAGGTTAGATTTCTATTTCATAAGAGTGAATCATTTGAGGAATTTAGAAACTTTTTGACTTAGATTCAATGAAAGCTAGGATGTGAAATTATGACTATACAAAGTGATCATGAAGGAGAATTTGTGAATGAATGATTTGAGGATTTTTGTAAGGAGAAAGTAATTGATCACAACTTTTATGCATCTAAAACCCCTGAGCAGAATGGGGTAGTAGAAATAAAAAATAGAATATTAATAGAAGCCGCCCGAGCCATATTGGCAGAATACTCACTTCCTAAATATTTTTGGGCTGAGGCGGTTAGCACTGCATGTTATATTCTGAATAGGGTGAATGTGATATCTAAATTAAATAAAACACCCTATGAGTTGCTAAAAGGAAGAACACCTAATTTGTCACATTTACATGTTTTTGGCTGCAAGTTGATTATTCATAACAATGGAAAATCTTCTTTAAGAAAATTTAATCCCAAATAATATGAAGGAATTTTTGTAGGATACTCAAGTGTTGGAAAATCTTATAGAGTATTCAACAAAAGAGCTTTGGTAATTGAGGAGACCACACATGTTGTATTTGATGAATCTGCAATTTTGGAAGAGCCAAATGTTATAGAAGATGAGATTGAGATAAACTCCTAAAAGATTGATAAAATAAATTTAGAAGAAAATTTGGAAGAAAACTTGGAAGAAAACTTGGAGATAGAAAACCCTTTGCCTAGAGATTTGAGATTTTCTAAAAATCACCCAAAGGAATTAATAATTGGTGAACCTAGTGAGGGTGTAAGGACTAGGCGTGGACTAAATTGTTGAAACTTGTTCACTATGAATTAGGTTGTTAAACCTAAGCTTATGTCCCAGCGACTAACCACGAGGGGGGGTGAATTGGTATTTAAAAATTTTACCCTCTTTTAAAATTTAAAATCGAGAACTTAAATTTAGTGAATTTTATAGAAAAAGTTTTTTAACCATAATTTTGAAATTGTAAAACAGAAAAATAAAAAGCTGTAAAAAAAATAAAAGACATGAGATTTATAGTTGTTCGATCAAACTTGACCTACATCCACTCCCCGGAGGCACCCTCCGAGTATTGCACTAATACCACTAGAGACTCTCCTTTTGCACCCACAGTAAGGCGGAGAAGCCTTTACAAAACACTCTTCCACCACTATTCGGTGCAGCTGAGAACCATCATCCTTTTACACTCTTCTTAGTGTTGGCAGAGAACCGTCCATCCTTTCACACTCTCCCGGTGTGGGCAGAGAACCCTTCATCCTTTCACACTCTCCTAGTGTGGGAAGAGAACCCTTCGGCTGTTCATACTCTCCTAATGTGAGCTGAGAACCCTTCGGATGTTCACACTATCCAAGTGTTGGCAGAGAGCCGTCCGTCCTTTAACACTCTCCCGGTGTAGGCACAGAACCCTTCATTCTTTCACACTCTCCTAGTCTGGGAAGAGAACCCTTTGGCTGTTCACACTCTCCAAGGGTGGGCAGAGAACCCTTTGGTTGTTCACACTCTCTAAGTGTCGCTAGAGAACTGTCTGTCCTTTAACACTATCCCAATGTAGGTAGAGAACCCTTCGTCCTTTCGCACTCTCCTAGTGTGGGCAGAGAACCCTTCGGCTATTCACACTCTCCAAGTGTCGGCAAAGAACCGAATCTCCTTGAAAAATCTTCTCACAAGAAATCTAGAAGGAACAAAAAAAAGAGTGAAGTAATTATAAATCAAAAGTAAAGACTCTTACCTTTAAACACAAAATGAAGCCTTCACGCTCCAGTAGTAAGAATCTTCCTTCGAACACTCTCTCACACTCTCTCCTTGACTCTTCTTTCAATAGGCACGAAGATCAGTAGGCAAAAAGATTAAGTGATAATCTAAATTGGACTATTTATATGAAAGACAAGAAAAACCGTCCAAGAACTGCAAATTTTTAAGTCAACACGAAGTTGATCGTGTTGTACGATCGTGGATCATCCTGGATGATTTTACTTATATGTGTGGAAATGAACCAAATGTACATAGGTACAAACTAAAATCATACCCGAGCATCATCCCGTACAAACTAGGTTCGTCCGTTACAAACAGTTATAGCATAGGTCGGTTCCCAAAAACTGCAGGACGTCGCCAAAATTTGAAGAGTCGGTTCACTTTGTCCTGAGATGAATATGAGTTCGTCTGGACAAAATTTTTACAGAGAATAATTCATTCTGGGTTGAATTTGCATTCTTCTGAATTAAAACTTTCCAGAGAGCATTTCGTCCTAGCACGAATATGAATTTTGTCTGATCAAAAATTTTTCAGAGGACATTTCATCCTGGGACAAATTTGAGTTCGTCTAGACAAAAATTTTACATAGAGCATTTCGTCCTGGCACGAATATGAATTTTGTCTGAATGAAAATTTTTCAGAGAACATTTCGTCTTGGGACGATTAAATCGTCCTGGACGATCAGGACTTACAAAAATTTTCTTCGACTCCTATTTGTTTCATTGCTCTTTAGAGGAGATAACTGACTTGAGCATCCCGTATGAACTATGATCATTTTGTACGATCAGTATAAATTGTTAAATATCTCCTTAAGTGTGTGTGTGTGTTTATTCATTCAATTATAATCACTCCCTCTCAAACTTAATTCAAAGAAAAATACAAGCTTCAATTCACAAAATCTCTCATGCTAAATTTGATTTGAAGTCTTCAGTTGTCTGGAGTTTGATTTTCATGAAATGTTAGTTCACACGAGTAAAAACAAATCTTCCAAAAAGTTTTAGGAGATATCAATACATAAAACAATAATATTTGGAATCATCAAAACTATACAAGTTGCAAGAATATAAAACATATAAATAACAACTATCTTAATAATCTCCCCCTTTTTGATGATGGCAAAATAATTATTGTTTGTATAATTTCAAATTCTAAGAATCTTCTAAACTCCCCCTGAATTGATGATCATATGTAAAATAAGGAGGCTTTGCACAATAATTTTATCTTTTTCCTTTTTTTTGTTAATTTAAATGCAACAATCTACGAAACAGAAATACGGTATGAGCAAGGATACAAAAAACAAAATACGAGAGAAAAGATACGAACAAACAATATTTTCTTCCCCTTTTAACAACAGCAAAAAGGGAAGAAGAAGAAGACCAGAAATGTAAGCAGTCATATGATAATCCTTTGATAATTGATCTTTGAAAGTAATTGAAATAAATTTTATAAATAAAATCAAAACATTAGGCAAATCATAGTAATTCATAGAATTTAAGAAGAGATATAATATTGATAATAAAAGTATATATCAAAAAATTGAGTCAATTTAGACATTAAAATAGAGAAAATCATTACAAAAAAGATGAATAGAAAATTTATATATTTCAAATTTTAATATGAAATATAAATGTTCCGAAGATTAATTTGAATTAAGAGATTAAAAGATTATGGGAAGAAGTAACTACCACATGTAGCAATTTGCGCATCTTTTTCAACTTTATGGCACATTTTTGTACATCTTTTCATTTATGGGCTTATTTTGTGCAACTTTTTTAACTTGCAAACCATTGCACATTCCTTTTGATTTTTGTATATTTGTATATTTTTCAAGAGTAATTTTGATCTTTCCAAAATTAATAATAAAAAATTTTAAATTTTTCTAAGTGCATAAATTTTTATTGAGAAGTGAAATACAAAATAAGAAAACATCACAATTGCAATAATAATATTAGACATTAATGTAGTCTAAATAAGAGACATGAAATTGACAATCTTAAATACATCAAGTTATAAGCAATAATTAAATTTAAATAAATTAGATTTTCTAATGAATTTAATTTTAACTTGCATTTTAAAGTATAGCACTTTTAAGATAAAAAATTATAAGGATTATCATATAGACTAACACACATTTCGAAAACAAGATTAAAGCCAAAACATGATAACTTATATTGATATCAAAATGAAAGATATTACAATCTAAGAATATGATATCAATACATCATAAGATTTAAAAACAAAACATCTAAGGAAAAGAAAGTAAAATATATTTTACTAACCCACAAAAACAAAAAAAAAACAACAGCTAAAGAAACACATAAAATCTAGTACGAGTGTCACTCAAAAGGACCCTGATCTAGAGGAGGATGAGGAGGAGGAGCAGCACCAAGGATGTTAAAATAAGTACTCATCATAAGCGCATTGGTACTAATATCATTCATTTATTCTCTCATAAAACCCATGTCTTGAGCATATTGTATCTCCTATTGCTTCATAAGAGCTTCAATTTGATCAAACCTTTGATCAAAGTGAGTCTCTAATCGATCAAATCATTGAACCAAATCCTGATAATTTGGTTCATTAGCTGGTGCTGGTGCAGCTTCATGTTCTTCCTCAGTATCACTAAAAACATGTATTTTACTTGGTTCATCTTTACTGAAGATTGCTCTAAATGATACATCATTGTAGTAGAGCGGTTCTTCAAACTCTTGATTAGGATGAACCAAATTGTATTTCTTATCCAGAATGTAGGCAACCAGATGTCCTAAGGAAATGTTCTTCTTTCTTTTATGTTCGACATGACCAATTTTAGAGAGTCCATAAAGATAGTTAAGGATTAGTTGGGCTTCATCTATAGGTTCTTTTGTCATGATCAAAAAGGTTACCACAAAAAGAAGAGGAGTAATGTTGATTCTATCACCATCTTTAGGAATTATAGAAGTTCTAAGAACATGGTGGATGATACGAGCATTACGAACAAGACCAAATACTTTAGGCATATGCTCGTTAAAAATGATTTCTCTAAGTACTTTATTAATTTCAGACCATTCATATTCAGTTGAGGCGATCAAGGTATGTGCTCTAGCTCCCTCAGTCCTTAAGTTCAGAAAGGCTCCTAAGTCAGCTTTGGTGATTTTAACTTTTCTCTTAAAGATAAAGGAATGGATAACAGTATGGTCGGAGTTGAAAGACATGTTTGCTAGGAAGTAGTGAAAGGTTTCATTATTGTAGAGATAAACTAGGGTGAGGATAAAACTAAACTGAGTTGAAGCAAACAAGTTCATCACCTGAAAGGTTAGTTGCTCCTGGATAAGAATTCTAGAGGGTGTGATCTTGGCGAAGACAAGCCTAGGAAAGGATTCTTCATTAGTTTTAGAAAAGAGGTTCTCAGAAGAATTCTTAAGTGGTCCCTTGGCTAGAATCTTTTAACGCTTGCTAGAACTTTCAATTGATAGGATCTAAAGAACGAAAAGATTTAAAGTGAAGTGAGAGTGTGACTGTTGAGTTCAAAAGCCCGTCTATTTATTGAAAAATGACTGTTCGTACAGATGAAATTTTACGTTCATCCTGTACAAAATAGATTCGTCCCGTATGAAAAAATTTCATATGGACGAATGAATGCATCCAAAAAAAAATGGCTTTTCAAAATCACACAATTTACAAAACATCCTTTCATACAGACTTTTGACCAAAATGATAGTACTAACGAACACATGTTCGTCCTGGGATGATAAGAACTTATGATCATTTTAATGACGGTTGAATCCGTCCCCGCATCGAACTGCCATGTATTCGTCTAGATGAACCAAAGGTTCGTACGTACGAACAAGCATATTAAAAATGATCTTATCCATTCAACTAACATTCAATCATCCTGTCATTTGAACACGTTTATCCTGGACGATCGTGACGATCGTACAGATGAAGTGAACATTAAAAATGGAAAAAATTACGTGCAAATAGTTCAAAATCAATCACACACGACACAATTTGTTCCGTACGAAAAAATTTTGTCCCGGACGATTGTCACTCAAAATTTTTAAATCATGTACTCAATCAAAACTAAAACACAAACACAACGAAAAATGTATAAAATCACAAAAACAAAAAAACTCAAATACCGAAAATCACAAACAAAAGATCAAAAACTCATAAAAAACACACAAAAATATTAACTAGAAAACACATATCAATGTTATAGAAAATATTTTTAATTAAGCATTCAAATCAATCACACCAAGCCTTATTCTTAAAGCACTGAAAGTATCAAAGGCTAAAGGTTTTGTAAAAATATCTGCAAATTAATTTTCAGTAGAAACATGAGTGAGTTCAATTTCTCCTTTAAAAACATGATCGCTTATGAAATGATGCCTAATGTCTATATATTTGGTTCTTGAATGTTGAATAGGATTTTTAGAAATACAAATAGCACTTCTGTTATCACAATAAATTGGAATATTACCTATAGTTAATCCTAAATAAATTAACTATTGTTTCAACTAAAGTACTTGTGCACACAACTTCCTAATGCAATGTATTCAGCTTCTGCAGTAGATAGGGCTACTGAATATTATTTTTTACTAGACCAAGAGACTAAAGAATTTCCAAGAAACTGACATGTTCCAGAAGTTCTCTTTCTATCTAACCTATAACATGCAAAGTCAGAATCTGAATAACCAATTATTTCAAATGAAGAGCTAAACTTAGGATACCAAATTCCTAAGTTCTAAGTTCTTAACAGATATCTTAAAATCCTTTTTACTGTTGTTAAATGTAATTCTTTTGGATCTGATTGAGTTCTAGCACACAAACAAACACTAAACACGATATTGGGCCTACTAGCTGTCAAGTAAAGTAAAGATCCAATTATCCCTCTAAATTTCTTTTGATCAATAGATTTTCCCTTAAGGTCCTTATCCAACTGAACTAAGAAACTCATTGGTGTACTAACATGTTAAGCATTGTCTATTTCATACTTTTTGAGGATGTCCTTAACATACTTTGACTGAGTAAGAAATATACCTTCCTCAAATTTCTTAATGCTAAAGCCTAGAAAGTAACTTAAATCTCCCATTAGACTCATCTTAAATTTACTACTCATTATTGAAATTACTAAATGACAAGAGGGGGGGTGAATTGTGAAAATCTTTTTCGTACTAAAAATAACCCTAAACAAGAGTTCTAATTTTTTTGTTATTTTTGAAATTTTATAACAAAATTTTAAGCAAGTTTTCTTCCACAAATTTCACCATGCAATAGTTATGAAAACTAAATGCAAGTAAAAAGTAAATGACGATAAGGAAAAAACACACCAAGAATTTTTATAGTGGTTCGGTCAAAATATGACCTACGTCCACTACCCGGAGTCCTCCGCTCCGGCATTTTCACTATCAAAATAGTTCTCCTTTTGCCCCCCTCGGCAAGGCAGAGAAGCCTTTACAAACCTCCCTTTCACCAACCTGGCGTGGCGGAGTACCAAACTCTGTCTTCGCCCTCCTGGCGACGGCAGAGAACCTTCTCGTTTTTTTCCCTCCTAGAGAAGGCAGAGAACCTCGAGGTAACGGATGTAGACTAGCCTTTCTCTTGGAGATCCTCCCTCAAATCCTTCTAGGGCCACAGGAGGAGCAAGATGCAGCAAGCTCTGAGCAACCTTGTGATCTCCCTCATACTTCTTCTCCCTCACAACGCTCACCTCCTCCTTCCTCTCTCAACCCTCAAGAACTTCTCTAGAGCTCTCTCCCTTGGAATCCCTCTCTAACCACGTTCACCCCCTCTGTGATTCTTGCTGAAAAAGGACTTGATTGACATCTAAAAAAGGCTACAAAAATCCTCTGAATTCAAAAGTAGCCGTTACTATTCGTACAGTACGATTAAACATCGTACAGTACGATCTTTATAAACAGACATCGTCCTGGTACGAAGATGTACGAACAGTTCAAAAACAATTTGTACTGTACGATATAATATCATACGGTTCGATCCAACAAAATACTATTCATACAGGACGATGGTCTGGACGACCAGATGTCGTCTCTGTTCATCGTATGGTATGATTATTATCGTATAGTACGATGTGACAAAAATCAAGAGATCGTCCAAGACGATATCCGGGACGATCATACTTCATCTCTATTCATCGTATGGTACGATCGTGTTCGTACAGTACGATGTTCAAAATTTAATTAGGCCTGGATTACATGCACTAATCACAGGTTAATTTAAGTAAGTATTTAAAATAGATCGTACAGTACGAACGGTGCAAAATCACTTACTTAAACTAAAATATGGCTAGGGTTTTGGATCTGAACATATCGTACAGTATGAAGACATTCATACAGTACGATCTATTCACAGAATCGTCCACATAGCTTGGATCGTACGGTACAAATTACAATCGTACAGTATGATCTCCAGAGAAGAAATTTTATTACATTTTGCAGTTAAAAACAAACTCTCCCCCTGTGTGTGTGCATGGTTGCTCTTACTCTTATGCATTTTGTGGCCAGACTCAATAAAATAAACATAAAATAAATAGAAATATACAATGTTTGACTCATACTCCTAATCTACCCGGTCTTGAGTCTTCCTTTCGTCCTGAGTCACTTGTGATCTTCCTGAAATGTTAGTACTCAAGGACAATAGCAAATAAAATAATATTCAATGAATTGTTCCAAAACACTCATTATTTGGCATCATCAAAATCTCAAACTCGGAGTCATGGGTTGCAACAATTATTTTAGAAAAATCATCACAAGTTTTTTATTTGAAGATCTAAAAATAATATCATCCACATAAATTTGAACAACGAGTATATCCTTTCCACATTTCTACAAAAAGAGAGTTGTATCCACACTTTCTTTTTCAAAAGATCTTTCAAGTAGGAAGGTGCTCAATCTCTCATACCAAGCCCTAGGTGCCTGTTTCAATCCATATAATGCCTTTTTCAAATTGAAAACATGATTAAGGTATTTAGAATTTTCAGAACCTGGTGGTTGTTCTACAAAAATATCCTCTTGAATTACCCCATTTAAAAAGGTACTTTTTACATCCATTTGGTACAGTATAAATCCTCTAAAACAGGCAAAGGCTAGCAAAATCCTAATTACCTCAAGTCTAAATACAAGGGCAAAGGTCTCCTCAAAATCAATCCCTTCGATCTAATTATACCCCTTAGCAACTAATCTAGCCTTATTTCTAATTACTACTCCTGAGTCATTTATTTTATTTTTGAATATCCACTTAGTTCCAACAACACTTTGATCCTTTGGCCTTGTAGTTAATTTCCAAACTTTATTTCTTAAAAATTGATTTAACTCTTCTTGCATGGCCAAAATCCAAAATTCATCTGAAAGTGTTTGATTAATATTAGTAGGTTCTATAGTTGAAATGAAGGCAGAATGATTGACTTCTTTATTTAATCCACGCCTAGTCCTTACACCCTCACTAAGTTCACCAATTATCAACTCCTTTGGGTGGTTTTTAGAAAATCTCAAATCTCTAGGCAAAGGGTTTTCTATTTTCAAATTTTCTTTCATATTTTCTTCCAAATTTTCTTCCAAATTCATTTTATCAATCTTTTGGGAGTTAACCTTAATCTCATCTTATATAACATTTGGCTCTTCCAAATTTTCAGACTCATCAAATATAACATGTGTGGTCTCCTCAATTACCAAAGTTCTTATATTGAATACTCTATAAGATTTTCCAACACTTGAGTATTCAACAAAAATTCCTTCATCTGATTTTAGATCAAATTTTTCTAAGGCAGATTTTCTATTATTAAGAATAAACACATTGCAACCAAAAACATGCAAATGAGACAAATTAGGTGTTCTTCTTTTTAACAACTTGTAGGGTATTTTATTTAATTTAGATCACACATTCACCCTATTCAGAATATAACGTGCAGAACTAACCACCTCAGCCCAAAAATATTTTGGAAGTGAGTATTCTGCCAACATTGCTTGGGCGGCTTCTATTAATATTTTATTTTTCCTTTCGACTACCCCATTCTGCTGAAGGGTTCTAGGTGCAGAAAAGTTATGATCAATTTTTTTCTCCTTACAAAACTTCTCAAATCTCTTATTTTTAAATTCTCCTCTATGATCAGTTTGTATAGAAATAATTTCACACCTAAGTTTTCTTTGAATCCAAGTTAAAAATTTTCTAAATTCCTTAACTGATTCACTCTTATGAAATAGAAATCTAACCAATGTGAATCTTGAGTTATCATCCACAATCACAAATTTGTATACCTTCCCTCCTAGACTTACAGTTCCAACTGGTCCAAAAAGATCCATATGCAAAATCTCTAATAGTTTACTAGTTCTTAGATCCTTATTTGACTGAAAAGAGGACTTCACTTATTTTTCTAATTGACATGCATCACAAAGGTGGTCCTTAGTAAAGTCTAGTTTTGGTATACCTCTCACTAAGTTCTTTTGGGTAATCCTTCTAAGGTTTTTCATGCTAAAATAACAAAGTCTCCTATGCCAAAGCCATGACTCATCAGATACAGTTTTCAAACAAAAAGCAGTAGGAGTTTGAATGCAATTCAAGTCTAGCATATAAATATTATTTACCCTTTTATCATTCAAAACATCATTTCCATTTAGGCTTAATATGCAGCTAGTAGAAAAAAATTTCACACAATATCCTTTATCACATAGATGGCTTACACTTAACAGGTTATGCTTCAAGCCTTCTACCAATAACACATTTTCAATGTAAAATTTCTTGAGATTTCCAATCATACCTGATCTAACCACCTTCCTTGTAGTATTATCTCCAAGTGTAATCTTGCCTCCACTACTGGCTTCCAGCTTTATTAATTGTGCAGTATCTCCAGTCATATGCTTTGAGCATCCGTTGTCCAGGTACCATATGCTCTCACGAGATCTTGTGTGAGAGCGACCCTACAAAATTATCAAATGTTAGACCTAGGAAACCAAATAAGTTTGGGTTCTCTTTTTGGTAATTTATAATCAGATGCATGTATGATATGTCTAGGTTTATGCATCTTAGGTCTCCACACCAAATAAGTTTTCATCTTCAAAGTACATGTGTGAGCTATATGTCCAAAAAATCCACAATTATTACATTTGACTTTTGGAAAAGAATTCCTAAGTTTTCTACCATTCATCTATCTATTCAGGGATTGCATAAATTTAGGATACATAATAGGATTAGTAAAATCTTAAAGTCTTGGGGGTATCTTATTATCCTCAAGATCTTTTATCTTTAATTTATAAAAAGAATTCATATCTTCCCAGATTTGATGTGTATAATTAATTCGATACATTTTGCTCTCACATTCATCCTTAAATTTTTAAAAAAAATTTCAAGTTTTGCATAGGATGATTTTAAATTTTTATGATTTTTATTCAAATCAACATACTCATCAAGTAATTTTATATGGTTGTCATCAATTAAAGCATGATCTTTCCTAAGGATTTCATGTTCCTTTTGTAGTTCTTCAAACTCTAGACTTAAACTAGCATGCATTTTTTTTCATTTTCTTATATGCATCATGCATGTGTTCAGAAACTTCAAATAGTTCATCATAAGTTAAGTCACATACCTCTTCTTGATCTGACTAATCAAGACTATCGGTCATTAAGCACAGATTAGTAACTTCCTCTTCCTTTTTAGTCTCTGATTAATCTGAAGCTGAGTTTGCCCAGAAAGCTCTTTGAAATTTCTTCTTGTCCTTCTTTACAGTTAGTTTATCCTCTACCTTCTCTTTGCTAGGAGTGGCTTTGAGTTTTGGACATTCAGTCTTGATATGTCCAGGTTTTCTACACTCATAGCAAATTACATCATTTGAAACCTTGGCATTTCTATTAAATTAACCTCAATTCCATTGTTAGCATCTCTTTTACTTTCTCTTCAGAAAGCTTCTGAATTGACTAGTCATTAGAGCGATGCCATCTTCATCCTCAGATTGTGAGTGTTCACTTTCAGATTCCTCTACCTTCAGTGCTATGTTCTTCACCCTCCGTGGTTCACCTACATCAATCTTTCTTTGGCTAACTCCTTGCTCGTAAGTAATTAGCGAACCAAGAAGATTGTTAATAGAGTAATGTTTAGATCTTTAGACTCTGTAATTATAATAATTTTAGCATCAAAAGCAGTAGGCAAATAATGAAGAATTTTATTTACCATTTCAGCATTCGTTAGTTCCCTACCCAATGCATGTAAAGAGGTGACAATTTGTGTGAATCTTGTGCACATATCAGAAATGGATTCATTAGTTTCATGTGAAATAGTTCATAATCATGCAACAAGATATTAAGTCTAGATTCCTTAACCTCATTAGTCCCCTCATAAGTTATATAAAGTCTATCCCATATGTCCTTTCCACTTTTGCAAGTATAAACTCGCATGTAATCTTTTGATTTAAGAGCATAAAAGAAACTATTCAAGTATTTGGCATTTAGTTGTGCTAAGTCACATTCTTCTACTGTCCAGTCTGCAAAAGGTGTTTCAACTCTAACTCCGTCAACTAGTCTAGTTGGTTTTGTATACCCTTCCTGAACTGAGATCCACATACGATAATCAAGTGACTGTAAAAATATATACATACGTGTTTTCCAAAAATTAAAAGGAATATTGTCGAATAGTGGAGGTCTAGTTATCGAGTAACCTTCAGGTGTAGTTTGGTTTCCAAATGTAGCCATCTACATTAATCAAAAAGTAGTATAAACTTATGATTTTGAAATAATGCTCTGATACCACTTGTTGAAACTTGTTCACTATGAATTAGGTTGTTAAACCTAAGCTTATGTCCCAGCGATTAACCAAGAGGGGGGGTGAATTGGTATTTAAAAATTTCACCATCTTTTAAAATTTAAAATCGAGAATTTAAATTTAGTGAATTTTATAGAAAAAGTTTTTCAAACATAATTTTGAAACAGTAAAATAGTAAAATAAAAAGCAGCAAAAAAATAAAAGACACAAGATTTATAGTGGTTTGGTCAAACGTGACCTACATCCACTCCCCGGAGGCACCATCCGAGTATTACACTAATAACACTAGTGACTCTCCTTTTACACCCATAGTAAAGAAGAGAAGCCTTTACAAAACACTCTCCCACCACGACCCGGTGCGGCAGGAACTGTCATCCTTTTACACTCTTCCTTGTGTTGGTAGAGAACCGTCCGTCCTTTCACTCTCTCCCAATGTGGGCAGAGAACCCTTCGTTCTTTCACACTCTCCTAGTGTGGGAAGAGAACCCTTCGGCTGTTCACACTCTCCTAGTATGGCAGAGAACCATTCGACTGTTCACACTATCCAAGTGTCAACAGAGAACCGTCCATACTTTAACACTCTCCCGGTGTAGGCAGAGAACCCTTCGTCGTTTCACACTTTCCTAGTGTGGGCAGAGAAATTTTCGGCTGTTTACACTCTTTAAGTATGGGCAGAGAACCCTTCGGCTATTCACACTCTCCAAGTGTCAGCAGAGAACCATCCGTCCTTTAACACTCTCCTGATGTAGGCAGAGAACTCTTCGTCCTTTCACACTCTCCTAGTGTGGGTAGAGAACCCTTTGGCTATTCACACTCTCCAAGTGTGGGCAGAGAACCCTTCAGTTGTTTACACTCTCCAAGTGCCGGCAGAGAACCGGATCTCCTTGACAGATCTTCTCACAAGAAATCTAAAAGGAAGAAAGAAAAAAGTGAAGTAATCACAAATCCAAAGTAAACACTCTTACCTTTAAACACCAAGTGAAGCCTTCACGCTCCAGTAGTAAGAATCTTCCGTCAAACACTCTCTCCTTGACTCTTCTTTTAATAGGCATGAAGATCAGTATGTAAGATTAAGTGACAGTTTAAATTTGACTATTTATATGAAAGACAAGAAAAACCGTCCAAAAACTACAAATTTTCAAATCAAGATGAAGTTGATCATCCCGTACGATCGTGGATCGTCCTAGATGATTTTACTTAAATATGTGGAAACGAACCAAATGTATATTGGTATGAACTAATATCGTACCCGAGCATTTTCCCGTACGAACTAGGTTCGTCCGGTATGAACAGTTATACCATAGGTGGGTTCCCAAAAACTGCAGGACATTGCCAAAATTTGAAGAGCAGGTTCACTTCATCATGGGACGAATATAAGTTTGTCCGGATGATATTTTTATAGAGAACAATTCGTCTTGGGACAAATTTGCGTTTGTTTGGACGAAAATTTTCCAAAGAGCATTTTGTCCTAGCATGAATATGAATTTCATTTGAATAAAAATTTTCTAGAGGATATTTCATCCTGAGATGAATTTGAGTTCGTCTGGATGAAAAATTTCTAGAGAACATTTCGTCCTGGCATGAATATGAATTTCGTGTAAACAAAAATTTTCTAGAGAATATTTTGTCCTAGGACGATTAAACATTCGTCCTAGACGATCAGGACTTAGAAAAATTTTCTTCGACTCCTGTTCGTTTCATTGCTCTTTAGAGGAGATAACTGACTTGATCATCCCGTACAAACTATGTTCATCCCGTACGATCAGTATAAATTGTTAAAGATCTCCTTAAGTGTATGTATGTTTATTCACTCAATTACAATCACTCCCTCTCAAACTTAATTCAAAGAAAAATACAAGCTTCAATTTACAAAATCTCTCATGCTAAATTTGATTTGAAGTCTTTAGTAGTCTAGAGTTTGATTTTCCTGAAATGTTAGTTCACATAAGAGCAAAAATAAATCTTCCAAAAAGTTTTTGAAGATATAAATATATATAAAATAATAATATTTAGAATCATCAAAACTATACAAGTTGCAAGTGTTGCGGATCTATAGTTTATGATTTTAATGATAGCAAACATTCTTATTTCTCTATGATTGTCTTTTGTACTGACATTTTAGGTCCACACGATCAGACTACAATTTGGAACCAGCTCAAGATTGGGTAGACTAGGTCTGAGTTAGTTTGTACACTTTTTCCTTTCTTGAGTCTGTTATATTTGGTGTGGCTCCTGATGATTTGTAACTTGGAAGATTCTCTGTTGTTCCCAAAAGATTTCTATTTTTGGTAACATCATCCGTGACAATATTTATATCATCCTGGATGATCTGTTCAAAAGAAGAAACCCTAATTAGGGCATTCTCATTAAGGCAGATGTCATTAGCGAATCGGCTTGGATGATACCTGTATCGGCCAGGACGATAGTCTCAATTCAGAAAGAATCAGCCGCCATAATCAGTTTAGGAATTCTTTATTTTAGGAAATCAGTCTGGACGATATTCATATCGTCCAGATCGATCTAATTCAATTAAGCCTAAATTGATCTAGTATTTTTGGAAAGTATTAATGGTTGATTGATACGATCAAAACATCCAGGACAATCGTCAGATCGGCCAGGATGATGTCCTGGACGATCTACATCGGACAGCTCGAATTCAGAGCAATGATCAAGACGATTGAAATCAGTTTTAAACTAATCGGCCTGGACGATCGTGATATTGGCCAGGACGATGTAACCAATTTTCTTCTGATTGTCCCAAATCGTCCCGGGCTGATGAGCTGAATTTGTACTGATCGGCCAGGACGATATACCTAACGTCCTGGACGATAATGTCGGTAATTTGTATTAATGAGCTCGTTTTGAGAGCTTCTATTTAAGCTTGGCATGACACTTTGTAAGTGTATTTGGCAGCCATTGTAGCTTCGTTCTTGTGGGGAAAGCTTGAAGAGAGAGCTTGAAAGTGAGTGAGAAACGGGTGAAGTCTGAGAGAGGGAGAAGATCCTGTATGGGGGGACTCAAGGGAGTGTGGAGGGGGATTCCACACGGTTGCTCTGGTAGGCTTGCATCTTAATATCGTTGGATTCAAGGCTTGTCTCGTGGGAAGTTCACCAAAGAAGAAGATCTCTTTAGTGTTAAAGGACCCGGCAACTCTGCCGCACCGGGGAAGGTGGAAGTGATTTTGTAAGGGCTTCACCGCCTAGGTGTGGGGGCTAAAGGAGAGACACTTGTTTTAGTGCAATACTTGGAGGGTGCCACCAAGGAGTGGACGTAGGTCAATATTTTACCGAACCCCTATAAATCCGGTGTGTTCTTTCTTATTATTTGCTTTCGCATTTAATTTCCGCATTTATTTTATTTGTGGTGATTTTGGTTTGTACTTTGCTTAAAGTTTCTTCTTTATCAATTCACCACTCTCTTTATTTAGCCTTGGGCTAGTTCTATAGGGCTTAACATCCCTAACGAACTTTTTAATGCCATCAGAGCACTTTCAAGTGATATCACAGCGGGATTCATAAAAATTGAGTTTGAAAACTTTTTGAATTTTTGATCCATGGCTAATTTTTGAAATCATAATATTGTGGAAGGTTATTGAATGACTATAATATCTCATTTGATTTTTGGAAAATTCGCATGTCTGTTTTTTTGCAATTAATTAATTTTTGCATGTGGCATATGATTTTAAATTGTTATTCTTCATCATCATGACTTTCAGATGGAATTAAAATTGATATTCCTTTTAATCAATGGAGTAAGGAAGAACAAATTAATGCTCAATTGAATGCAAAATCTTTAAATTTCTGTGCCTTCAATTCTGAAGATTTTATGTTACTCTCCACGTGCACTACTGGTAAGGAAATTTGAGATAAACTACACACCATATAATATGTTTTTGTTATGTGATAGTTTTATTTTTTGTTTAGCTTTTATGTTTTATGTAGTATTGATATCAAATTTCACTGATTGTAATATTCTCTTTTATGATATCAGTATAAGTTATCTTGTCTTGGTTTAATCTTGTTTTGAAATGTGTGTTAGCCTATATAACAAGCTTTTAAATTTTTGATCTTAAGAGTGTTATACCTTAAAGTGCAACTTAAAATTGAATTCATTAGAAAATCTAATTTTTTTAAATTTAAGTTTTGCTTATAACTTGATGTAATTAAGATTGTCAATTTCATATCTCTTATTAGACTACATTAATGTTCAATATTATTATTGCAATTGTGATATTTTCTTAATTCATATTTCACTTATCAATAAATATTGATGTACTTAAAAATATTTGAAATTTTTTATTATTGATTTTGAAAAGATCATGATTACTCTTGAAAAATATGCAAATATACAAAAATAAAAAAGAATGTGCAATGGTTCGCAATTTGAAAAAGAGGCACAAAATAAGCCCGCAAGTAAAAAGACACACAAAAAAGTATCACAACTATTGAAAAAGATGCGCCACATGTAGTAGTTATTTTTTTCCATAATCTATTAATCTCTTAATTCAAATTGATCCTTTTTACATTTTTATTTCTCATTGAAATTTGAAATATACAAATTTTATATTCATCATTAATGCAATGATATTCTTTATATAAGTGTCTAAATTGATTCATATTTTTTATATATCTTTTATTATAAAAGATATATCTCTTCTTAAATTCTATGAATCATTTTAATTTACCTAATGATTTGATTTTATTTGCAAAATTTATGTAAATCACTTTCAAGGATCCATTATCAAAGGATTATCATATGACTGCTTACATTTCTGTTCTTTTTCTTTTTCTCTTTTTGTTGTTGTCAAAAAGGGGAAGAAAATAATGTTTGTATTGTTTTCTGTTATCATATTGTTCTCGTATATTTGTATTGTTTTATATTGTTTTCTATTATGGTATTGTTTTTGTATTTTTTAAATAAAAAAAAGAAAAGAAAATAGAGACACGTTTGTTGTGTAATGCCTCTTTATTTTCATATGTTCATCAATTCAGGGGGAGTTTAGGAGATTCTTAGAATTTAAAAATTATAAAAACAATAATTATTTTGCCATCATCAAAAAAAGGGAGATTATTAAGAGAGTTGCTATTTGTATGTTTTATCTTTTTGCAACTTGTATAGTTTTGATGAATCTAAATATTATTTTTTTAAGCTTTGTGTTCACTTAACACTTTTTGAAAAAATTGTTTTTGCTCTTGTGTGGACTAATATTTTTGGATAATCGAACTCCAGATTAATTAAGACTTCAAATCAAAATTTAGCATGAGATAGATTGTAAATTGAAGTTTGTAATTTTTGTTATAATTGAGTTTGAGAAAATGTGATTTTAATTTAATAAGCTTAGCACACACACTTGGGGAGATCTTTAAAAATCACACTGATCGTACGGGACGAACCTTGTTCGTACGGGACGAACCTTATTTGTAGGGGACGAACCTTGTTCGTACGGGACGAACCTTGTTCGTACGGGACGAACCTTGTTCGTACGGGACGAACCTTGTTCGTACGGGACGATAAAGTCAATTAATCCCCTCGGAAGAGTAATGGAACGAACAGGAAGCGAGAAAATTTTTCTAAGTCCTGATCGTCTAGATGAATTTCAATTCGTGTCAGGACGAAATGCTCTCAGGAAAATTTTCGTATAGACGAACTTCTATTCATCCCAGGACAAAATGCTCTCTGGAAAATTTTTGTTCAGGTGAATTTCTATTCGTGTTAGGACGAAATGCTCTTTGGAAAATTTTCGTCCAGACGAACTCCTATTCATCCTAAGATGAAATGCTCTCTGCAAAATTTTTGTTCAGACGAGCTCCTATTCGTTCTAGGACGAAATGCTCTCTAGAAAATTTTCATCCAGACAAACTCCTATTTGTCCCAGAATGAAATGCTTTGTCCCTTAAAATTTCAATAACATCCTGCAGTTTGTCGAAATCGACCCTTGATATAACTGTTCGTCCCAGGATGAACATATTTCGTACGGAATAATGATCTGGTATGAAGTCTGTTCGTACCATTATACATTGGGTTCATATGCAACTAATTAAGTAAATTCATACAGGATGATCGGACGATCATACGGGACGATCCACTATGTACAGACTTGAAAATCAGCAGATTTTGGACGGTTTTTTATGTCGTTCCTATATAAAGTCTGATTAAAGCTACTTCTTAATGTTTTTTCCTACTGATCTTCGTGCTACTTGAAGGGAGAGTCAAGGAGAGAGTGTGAGAGAGTGTTTGAAGGAGGATTATTACTATTGGAGCGTGAAGTAATCACTTGGTACTCAAAGGTAAGAGTCTTCCACTTATGGTTTGAGAAGATCTATCAAGGAGATCCGGTTCTCTGCCGACACTTGGACAGTGTGAACAGCTGCGGGTTCTCTGCCCACACTAGGAGATTGTGAAAGGATGAAGGGTTCTCTGCCCACACTTGGAGAGTGTGAAAGGATGAAGGATTTTCTACCCACACTTGGAGAGTATGAAAGGACGGACGGTTCTCTCCCAACACTTGGAGTGTGTAAAAGGATGACGGTTCTCTGCCGCACTGGGTAGTGGTGGAAGAGAGTTTTATAAAGGCTTCTCCACCTTGCTATGGGTGGAAAAGGAGAGTCACTAGTGGTATTAGTGCAATACTCATAGGGTGCCTCCGGGGAGTGGATATAGGTCGTGTTTGATCGAACGACTATAAAACTTGTGTCTTTTATTTTTTATGCTATTTTTTTTTACTGTTTTAACTTGTGGTTGAAAAATGTTTTCTACAAAATTCACTAAAGTTATTTTGGGTATAAAATTTTTTAGAAGATGGATAAATTTTTAATTACCAATTCACCCTTCCCCCCTCTTGGTTAGCCGCTGGGACATAATCTTAGGTTTAACAACCTAATTCATATTGAACAAGATTTAGCACAATCAACATGTTCATTGCACATAAATCATACCCAAATCTAGCTATAGGATTAATATGACCCCAATAATATCTATTATAACCTACCACATCATATAAAACACTAAATTTGATGAAGCCGATCTAATTCTTGATTATATCTAAAATATGACCCTGGTTTGCCTTCCTACCAGCCGTAGAAAACTCAAATTTTCCCTAGTCCATATCATAGGATACATTCTTTAACACAAATACCAGTTAACATATCCTCGTGAACCCGATAATTAACCTATTTTCTATACAGATGCCTCCTTCCGTATTTTGTTTCATCGGGGGAAAGTACATAATCAACCAGATTTTGATGATGAAGGAGAGGATGCTCAAGTAGGAGAACCTTGTCCACCAAGATGACATGCACCACAATGAGGATCTACACCGGCTTATCCTCATGATGATCTAATAGAACTCTTTTACCAACCCCAAACCCGACATGATGCTCACATTCAAGAAAAACATCAACAACACGAGGAGGGCATGCATTGGTTTGGGGAAAGATTTTCTTTAATTAATCAGTAGTTTGTTTCCATCCACCAATACTTTCATCCACCTCCACCACCACCTGATTAGAATCCTATTTTTGACTTATCACTGTTTTATTATTTTTTTATGTTTTGTTTGTTAATCATCTTTTTGGTGATGTCAAAAAGGGGAGAAGTTTGTTGTAGTTTATTGTAGTATGCTTGGCTTAGATGTATTATTTACCAATTTTATTTATGAAATGCATGTTTTTTTATCTATTCTTACTTTTAGGTTTCCTTTAAAAAAACAAAAATTATGCTAACTTGCTTGTCGACAATATTATTTGACATCATAAAAAAGGGGGAGATTGTTACAAATCTAAGTTTATGAGTTATACTTTTGATAATAGAAAATATTCTTGATTTTATACAACTGCATTGCCCACTAACTTTTCAGGTCTACAAGATCGAATGCAACTCAAGCCAGCTCAAGATTGAGTAGATTTAGTTTGAGTCAAGTCTGTAATTTTTCCTTTCTTGAGTTAATTATAAAAGTGATTCCTGATGCTATGTAACCTTGCACACACATACTTGAGGGATTTTCTATGGTTTTTCTATTTTGAGTACAATGTCCTGGACAATATCAATATTGGCTAGGATGATCCGACTAAAAGTAAAAAACATAATTAGGGCATCCTGGTTAAGAAGCCATCATTAAGCTCATCATTTTGGATGATCCTCGTATCAGCCAGGATGATAGGCTCAAATTAGAAAGAATCAGCCACTAGATATATTTAAGAAAGATTTATCTTTAGACATCAGCCTGGATAATTTAACATAATTAATCTTGTAATTAACGAAAATAATTAAGGCTTGATTGATACGATCACATCATCCTAGATGATCTAAGGATCATACGGGACAGTCAGTTCAAAAGTCTTTAAATGCTCCTGGATGATCAAACTTCAGCCAGCTCTATTCAGGGCAATGTTCTGGATGATTTACCTCTGGTTATAACTAATTGTATAGGACGATCGTGAGATCGGCCTGGTCAATCAAGCTAATTTTGGATCATTCATACCTCCTTTCAGAGTAGTTGTCTGGCCGATTATCTGTGATTTAAACTAATTGTATAGGAAGATAATTTATCATCCTGGACGATATGATCAAAATTCTTCTATTTGTTCCAGATCGTCCCGGCTGATTAGACTTAAATTACATTGATCGTACAGGATGATATTCATATCGTCCTAGATGATAATGTCGGTTCTTAAAAAATTAGTTTAAAGGACCCAATTTTTCTCATGATAATAACCTTCAGAGCTGCTGTCTTGACCTAAGAGAGCCTAGGGAGAGGGAGAGAGAGAGAGAGAGGAACTTATGAGGTAGAGTTTGTGAGAGGGTTCACAAAGGTTGCTCCAAGCAAGGTTCCAAGTTGTCTTCTCTATTCTTCGTCCTTCATTCTTTAGAGGTACTTGGGAGGTCCACTTTAGTAATCGGTCTAAGTTCTTTGCCCGCTTTAGGAGGAAGCAAAAAGAGTGGCTTCTCTGCCTTACCGGGGTTAGCAAAAAGGAGGTTTGTAAGGGCTTCTCCGCTTTTCTGTGGGGGCAAAAGGAGAGTCACGTTTGAGTGCAATACCTGGAGGGCGCCTCCGGGGACTTGACGTAGGTCGAGTTGACCGAACCACTATAAATTCTATATGTTCTATTTCTTACTACGTTTTCGTATTTATTTTTCCATACTTTGATTTTTGTGGTAATTTTGGTTTGTGATTGTGTTTTGTTTTAAAAGTATTTTTAAATACCAATTCACCCCCCCCCCCCCCCCCTTCTTTTGGTTAGCCTCAGGCATGTTCTTAATGGCTTAACATCCATAACAAACTTTCAGAGATTAATAAAGTCCATGACCCCTAGCCTTAGATTTTGATGATGAAAAATAATGTCAATTTGAATCACTTCTTTATTCATTGAATATTTTAAATTTTTCTCTTCTCTATAAGTACTAACATTTTAGGGAGATCGCATATTACTCAAGACAACAAGAAGACTCAAGATTGGGTAGAGCAGAATGTGAAGTTTGTAATGCTATAATTTTTCATTTATTTTTTTTTTATTTTTCTTGAGTATGGCTACAAAGTGTATGCAAATTGAGCAATTATGCATACACACAGGGGGTGAGCTTTCTTTTAAGTGGATAATTTTTTTTTAACTAAGTAGATCAAGAAAGCTTATCAGGGATGTTTGGCCCTTATGAACTAGTCCCGATGCAAACAAAGAGGGGGGTGGGGTGAATTAATATTTAAAAAATTTCTCCAAACAAAAACACAAACATAACTAAACCAAGATTCACCATAAGAGAAACAAAGTATAAAAAGTAAATGTGAAAGTATAATAAGAAAGAACACACCAGATTGTATAGTGGTTTGGTCAACTTGACCTACATCCACTCCCCGGAGGCACCCATTTAGTCTTGCACTAAACTCAATGTCTCTCCTTTTGCCTTCACAGCAAGGCGGAGAAGCTCATACAAAAACTCCTTTCCACCGCCTCCGATGAGGTAGAGAATCCAACTCCTTTTGCTTCCTCCAGAAGTAGGCAAGAAACCCAACTCCTTTTGCTTCCTCTAGAAGTAGGAATAGAACCTTAATAAGTTGCTGAAGTAGACCTCTCTCGAACCTCCAAGGAACCAGGGACAATGACCAAAGAAGATGACTTAGATCCTTGCTTATATCAACCTTATGAAACCCCTCACAAACTCACCCTCACAAGATCTTCTCTCTCTCTCTCTCCCATGCTCTCCCTCACCTCTTGGCTCTCTCAGGATAGGACAATAAGAAAAGATACACTCTTGGGTAAAACAAGAGGTCTTATATAGAAGAGCATCAAATTTACTCTTAATTGCAATAAACTAACATTATCATCCAAGATAATTGGCCGATCATCCTGTACGATTAGTACAAATTTAGCTCAATCAGCTAGGTAGACTTGGGAGAGTCTAGACGATCAGAATGATAATTTGTTCATATCATCCAAGATGATAGGATATCGTCCTTTACGAATAGTTCAAGTCATATCAAGACCATCACCCTAGATGGATATCTGGATGATGGAAAAGTAACTAGATCGTCCAGGGCAATCTCATGATCGTTAAGGATGATCTCACGATTGTCTGGTCCGATTAGTATAAAATGATGAATATCATCTAGAACATTGCCCTGAATGGATATCTAGTTGATAAAAAAGTAACTTGATCATCCAGGCCAATCTCTTAATTGTCTTGAATGAGTAGTTCAATTTAGAACATATCGTTTAGAGCATCACCCTAAAAGCAACCATGCCAATTATACATCATCCCGAAAGAACTAAGATTTGTTAACTAATCATCCTAAATGATTCTATGATCGTCTAGGATGATATGATCAAGCAATTAAACCTTAATTACTTAACTTAAATATCATATTAATTTAGGCATAATTGCACTGCATCATCCAGGATGATGTCCTGTATGATTTTCAAAAATAAAAGATGCCTAAATAATGTATGGCGGCTGATTCTTTCTGATTTGAGCCTATCATCTTGGACGATGCTACTATTATACATGACGATTCGCTTAATGATGGAAACATTAACTAGGATGCCCTAATTACAGTTTTTATTTTAATTATTCATCCTGGATGATTTTTGGAACATCCCAAACAATGTGATCAAAATAGAAAACACTAATCAAATAGATATAATTTTTCCCCCAAGTGTGTATATGCAATATTACTTAGCATCAGGACCCACAATATTTATAATTGGCTCAGGAAAGGATAAAAGATAATTGAAATACATTATAAAATGACTTATTCCTAATATACACAATCTTGAGTTAGTTTGATTTGCAATTCGATCTTGTCAACTTGAAATGTTAGTAGGAAAGGCAATCATAGAAGAACAAGAATGTTTGCTATCATTAAAATTCTATTTTCTAAAATTAGATTCGCAATAATCTCCTCCTTTTTTATGATGGAAAATAATCAAACAATCAAAGCAATTTAACTTGAAACATCAAAAGAAAAAAGTGTAAACCAAGAAGTTCAAATTTTACTAAAACTGAACATAGTATACAGTACAACTAACCAGCATAAAATAATACAACTACTCCCCCTTTTAACATCACAAAAAGATGGAGGGAAAGAGAAAAGAAACAAAAAAGAAACTACCAAATAGAAATAAACTACAAAAAGGAAAAAATAACTTCATAAAAATAAACTATAAGAAGGATGACCCCTGATCATCTTAAGGAGGAGGTGGTGGTGGTAGAAAGAAACTTGAAAGAGTGGAAAACTGCTCCCCAAACTAGGCCATATCGTGGTCATACAGGTGCTGCTACTGAGAAACGAATGAGTCAAAGCGAGCAACATCCTATATATATTATTACTCCTGTGCAGCAACACAGGAGTCAAAGTGTGCCTCCCACTAGTCAAATGCTCCACCAGCTGATCCAACTATGAGTGCTAGCAGAGCAGAGCAGGTGCAGGAGCCACCTCCTCCTCAGCTCCCTTAGCTTCCTCGTGCTTCGAGTGGAGATGAGTACTATGAAGAATATGAAAGGAGCTTTTGGAGTAGAAGATAGGCTAAAAGTTTTATGGGACAGGATATTAGAGGTTGTATTTGGATTCCAGGACATATGCTATGATGTGTCCTAAAGAAAGATTGGGCTTCCTTTTATGTATAGGATTTCTAATGCTCGCCAGGTGCTTAATATATTAAAAAATCATATTAGTTGAATTAAATTCATTGTGGGCCATAAAGTAGAAAGAGGTAATCAAAAGAAGTGGAGTAATGTGAATACGATCATGAAATTTTAGAAGGATTGAGGTACAAAGGATATCTTAGATTTTCCTAACATCTTTGAGTAAGCTGGTAGACTCTCTAACATGATAGGGAATTTTAGTGTTCCTCATAAAGTGATTGGCTAGAGCCTAGTCAAAATCGGGGTCTTGAGATAGGATGTGCAGTTTGTCTCCAGTAGTGGACAATTGTAGGAGCTTGTGATAGTCTTGATACATGATTTTAATAGGATACCTATTCACATAATACATAAGTGTAGTGAAGGAGGGATTGATGTAGAGGCTAGCAAAGAATTCGAACATCAATTTAGAATTGAACAGGATGGTAAGTATAAGGATAAAGTTAAGAGAAGTGTGTGCAAAGAAGTCGAGAATAGGATAACAAAGTCTGCGAGGGTTGACAGTCCAGGATAAAGTGATTTTGATGGTCTTGTATCACAGATAGGAAGCTTGATCGGCTGCCTTTATGGTCAACATTGGCCCTCAAGGAGCTTCTAGAAGGCATTCTAGATCTCTTTCCTCCAACCATAAGTAGAGAAAATAGAGAAACAAAGAGTGCAAGGATGAAAGTAGAATACTTGGGTGAGAAAAACATTTGTAATCCTTGGTTTAAAAATGGACAAACTGATTGTCTAAGATGATCACAAAATCATCTAGAATGATCAGGTGAAATAATTGTGTCCGAGACGATTGGTCAAAAAGGCGATAATATCATCCAATATGATCAGACATCATTTGGGATGATAAGACACAGGTGATTATCCCGAGGAGTCAAGTCAGATGACCGTATATCATCCTGGACGATTAGGAGGATCGTCCAGGATGATAGGCAATTATGGATTGTACTGGCCAAAATTAAGACGTGTATCAAATTTCGCCATATGGATCGTCTAGGATGAATAAGTAGATCATCCAAGACAATCATAATTAATTGAGCAAAAAGTGTGAAGATCTTTCAAGATGATCACAAATAATTGAATCAGAGGATGATCAGATTGGCCAGGACGATATTGGATCGCCTAGGATGATAAAAAATAGAGAAGTCATACCAACCATTAGAAGGAGTTTTAAGAGTGGATTGAATGCATCATCCAGGATGATATAATTATCATCCAAGACGATGTTGCCAAAGATTAAAAATCTAAAGATGGATAAAGATGATCAGAAAAGGCCCAAAAATACAAAAGACAACAGTACAAGATAATAATAAAATACAAAAAGATAATAAAAATGATAAAATGAATGAAAATAAAGTTTTTTTTTAATCAAAGCACAAAAAAGATAAATTCCCCATGTTATTGATTTAAAAATCTATAAGACCAATGAGTTAACATTGTTAAAATTTGAAAAATGGTAGAATAACTAATCCTGTTAGCCCTAGCTCAAACTTCTTTTAGGGTAAATCATCTTTTGAAAATAAAAGACTACTCAAAAAAACAAATTGGATAAGAAAAAGAGATCAATTCAAAACTTGGTTCCTAAAAAATATCTTATAAAATAATATACCAAAGTAATTTGTCACAATCATAAAATTTGAAATCAAGGCTTTGAAAATATCAAGTGACACATGAGTTCTTCTAAGATTTAAAAATATTGAAAGAGAAGGAAGCTTGCCCTTTGTGGCCTCATTTTATGCCTCTTGTCAATTGATTGGCGTAGTTTGTGCATCTTTTTATTTTTGATACACTTTGCGTACTTTCAATTTCTTTTTTGTGGTCATTGCGCATCTTTTCAATTTTTATTCTTTTTAGTTCTTATTTTATGCCCTTGTCATTTTTGCAAGCTAGATCCATTTTAAAAAACTCTTAAATACTTTGAGCTGTGAGCATATCTTCCAGATATTAGAGAAAATATTCACTCTCTAATATAAGGATGAATAAACAATAAAATAGAATTAAATTCAAATTATAAATGCAATGATAAGATTTCAAAGAATTTGAGAGTAATATAAAGACTTTGAATATTATATATATATATAAGACAAATTTACTATAGCAAGATAGAAAAGTTCTCAATTCTAAAGTCTAGTTGTTAAATTGAGATAGACTTTTGTTTAGAAAAGAAAATTACACCACTAAAAGAGGTTAGAGTGAGGGAAACAATCAACGGTGATTCTCCCTTTAATTAATTTAGAGATGTAAAACATTGACTACAAATTTTCAAAAATAAAAATAAGGAATAAAATATCATTTCAGCTATAACCAATAATAAAAACTTAAAAATAAGAACATCAGAGATAGAATCATTACAAAATAACAGCAAATAAAAAAACTCAAAATAAAAAAGAAAGAAATAGAAATAATAATAAGCAATCTATTAGAAAATATGTAAATCAGAATTTATTAAACAACAAGTTTATGCAATTATGAGATGTGAGCCTCCACTATCCAAGTATCACATGCTCTCACGAGGCCTTTTATGAGAGCAAGACTACAAAATTATCAAACTTCAGATTTAGGAACCCAAACAGTTTTGGGTCTTCTTTTTATAAGAAGGGACCTAAACAGGTTTGGGTCCCTTCATATGAAAAAAAGATTGTAATACATGTGTATTATGCTGTGAATCATATAATTTGGGTCTCCATACCCAATGTGTACTACGGTGAATAGTGCAAGTGTGTGAAATGTTCCCTAGCATGCCACATGAAAAATATCTAACACCAGAAAAAGGATTAACTAATATGTTCGGTTTATAGTGCCTCTTCTATGGTTTTGTTATTGGATCAAGTGTGTGTGTAGTCCTAATTTCCTCAAGTGCATTTAATTTAGCTTTAAACCCTGAGTTATCACTTTCTAAAATAATATTATCAAATCTTAAATAGTGCTCCCTATGCTCAAATTCATCAATATATGTCTTAAAATTAGATTCAAGTGAGGTGTATGATGCTTTCAATGAATCATGCTCAATAACCAACTCAGAATACTTTTTATTCAATTCATCAAACTCATTATGTAATGACATGTTATTGCTATCAAATTAGAAGTGATCTTTTAATAAAATTTTATGCTCTTTTTAGAAATTCAAAAACTGTAATTTTGAAGTAGCATATATTTTCTTAAGTTTTCTATATGATGCATGAATATTCTCATAAACTTCAAGTAATTGTTCATAGCTTAGTTCACATACCTCTTCTTGGTCAGACTAACCAAGATGATCTCCGGTCATCAAGCACAAGTTTGTTGTCTCCTCCTCAGCTTCAGTCTCAGAGGAGTCAGATACAAAATATGCCCAGAATGCTTTTGGAACTGCTTCTTATCCTTCATATACGTGGGTTTCTCCTCACCCTACTCCTTGCTTGAGTGATCCCTAAGTGTAGAACAATCAGCTTTGATATGTCAAGGCTTCCTACATTTAAAACAAACAACATCAAAAGAACTTTTAAAATTTTTACTATCCTTACATTTTTTCCACTTCTGATGATGCATGTGATTCTTCCTTAGAAAGCTTTTGATTTGTCAAGTGATGAAGGCAACATCATCACTTTCAGACCCGGAAGAATTTATATTCGTATCATTAACTTTCAGTGCCACAGTTTTCTCCTTCTTCTTCTCTCTTGCACCAAGTTGTCTTTGATTCACCCCTTGCTCACAAGCAATGAGTGGCCCAAGTAAGTTATCAATAAAATAAGTATTCAATTATTTTGATTCAGTAACTACAGTAATCTTAGCATCAAAGGAAGAAGACAAGCATCTCAAAATTTTATTAGCTCTTTCATAGTTAGTTAGCTCTCTTCCTAAGGCATGCAATGTGGAGACAATTTGAGTAAACTAGTATACATATAAGAAATCAATTAAGTAGGTTTTATACAAAAAATTAATAGTAATGCAAGAAAATATTCAACCTAGATTATTTAACTTCATTTGTTTCTTCATAAGTAACAAACAATCTATTCCAAATTTCATTACCAATAGCACAAGTTGAAACACGCATATAATCTTCATACTTCAAAGCATAGAAAAAATAGTTTAAATATTTTGCATTCAATGCGCTAAATTCCTATCATCAAAAGTCCATTCAGTAAAAAGAAGTTCAATTTTAATGTCATTAATTTTATGAGATGGAGGTGAATAACTATCTTTAATAAGCATCCACATGCGATAGTCAATCAACTGTAAAATCATAGACATGCAAGTTTTCTAAAAATAAAAAAGAATATTGTCAAATAAAGGTGGTCGAGTAATAGAATACCCTTCCGCAGTATTATGATTTTTAAAGTTAGCCATTGATCGAAATTCAAAAGTTTTCAAAAACTCAATTTTATGAATCCCGCTCTGATACCACTTAAAAGTTTATCAGGGATGTTAGGCTCTTATGAATTAGTCCTGATGCTAACCAAGAAGGGGGGGGGGGTGAATTGGTATTTAAAAATTTTATCCAAACAAAAATACAAACACAACCAAACCAAGATTCACCATAAGGGAAATGAAGTGCGAAAATTAAATACGAAAGTATAATAAAAAACAACACACCAGATATTAAAGTGGTTTGGTCAACTTGACTTATGTACACTCCCCAGAGGCACTCTCCTAGTATTGCACAAAACTTAGTGTCTCTTTTTTTCACCCATAGTAAGGTAGAGAAGCACATACAAAAATTCCTTTCTATCGACCCTGGTGAGGCAGAGAGGCCAACTCATTTTGCTTCCTCCAAAAGCAGGTAAAGAACCAAACTCTTTTTACTTCCTCTAGAAGCAAGTAGAGAACCTAACTCCTTTTGCTTACTCCAGAAGCAGGAAAAGAACCTAACTCCTTTTGCTTCCTCTAGAAGTAGGTAGATAACCCTGATCAGTTATTAAAGTAGACCTCTCTCGAACCTCTAAGAAACTAGGGATGAAGATACGAGAAGAGGACTTAGATCCTTGCTTGGAGCAACCTTTGTGAAACCCCTCACAAACTCCCCCTCATAAGATCCTCTCTCTCTCTCCTTTGCTCTCCCTCTCCTCTTAGCTCTCTCAGGTTAGGGCAGCAGCAAAAGATACACTCTTGGGTAAAACAAGATGTCTTATTTAAAAGAGCTTCAGATTTTCTCTTAATTGTAACAAACTGACATTATCATCCAAGATGATCAGCCGATCATCCAGTACGATCAGTACAAATTTAGCTCAATAAACTAGGACGATTTAAGAGAGTCTGGATAATCAGAATGATAATTTATTCATATCATCCATGAATATAAGATATCATCCTGTACAGTTAGTTCAAGTCACTGAATATTATCGAGATTATTGCTCTGGATGGATGTTGCAACGATAGAAAAGTAAATAGATCGTCCAGGCTGATTAATACAAAATAACCAATATCTTCCAGAACATTGCCTTGAATGAATGTCTTGATGATAGAAAAATAACTTGTTCGTCCAGGATGTTCTCTTAATCATCGCAAATGATTAGTTTAATTTAGTATATATCATCTAGAGCATCATCTTGAAAGCAACCAGGCTAATTATACATCATATAGGAAGAACTAAGGTTTGTTAACTGATCATCCCAGATAACCCTGCGATCATCTAGGATGATATGATCGAGCAATCAAACCTTAATTACATTCCTTAATTATCAAATTAATTTAAGTATAATTACATTGTATCATCCAAGATGATGTCCTGGATGATGTCTAAAAATAAAAGATGCCTAAATAAATATGGTAGTTAATTCTTTCTGATTTAAGCATATCGTCCCAAATGATGCTACTATCGTCTAGGACGATTCGCTTAATAATGGCTGCCTTTACTAGGATGCCCTAATTAGGATTTCTATTTTAACTAATCTTCCACGATGATTTTTGGATTGTCCCAGATTATATGATCAAAATAAAAATCACTAATCAAATAGATAAAAATTCCCCCCTAGTGTGTGTGTGTGTGTAAGGTTACTTATCATCATGACCCATAATGTTTATAATTAACTCAAGAAAAGGTAAAAGAAATTAGACGTATATTACAAACTGACTTAATCCTAATCTCCAAAGTCTTGAGCTGGTTCGATTTATAATCGATCATGTGGACCTGAAACATTAGTAGGCAAGGCAATCATAGAAAAATAAAAATATTTGCTATCACCAAAATTATATTTCCTAAAATCAAAATTATAAGAAATCGTACTATATAATTTTACATCGTATTATATGACCTACTATGGCTCAACAACTATCTATGAACAAATCGTACTATACAATAAAGATCATACTATATGATCAATTCGTACACTAAGAAAATTCGAATACTTACTTAAATTAACCTAGTGATTAATTAGTAAATCAATTATTAATTTCTGATTGGTTATCATACTATATGATATGGTTCATACTGTATGATCAATCGAAGCTATTTTCGATTATCTCGAACATCATAACGGATGATCCCTTAATTTTTAAACTAATTGTACTGGATGATACAAAATTTATACTGGATGATAAGAAGCTTTTAACATATCATACTGCATGAAGTTGATCATACCAGACATTGGAAAAGATGAGTTTTTCATTATCCAAGTGTTTGTCCTATATGAATAGAATGAAAATAACATATTATACTTGATAATGTTGTATCATACTGTACGATGTTGTTTAGAAAAATTTCCTGCTCGAACTCCTTCGTACCAGGATGAAGGCTATTATGAGATGATCGTAGCGTATGATCTTAGATCATAGTGTATGATCTTAGATCGTACTGTACGAACAAAAATAGCAAAATTGAAATTTAGGGTTTCTTGGGGCCTAATTTATATATGAATCTTCTATCTTTTGAAAGAGTGAATGAGAGAGGAACGTGATAAGACAGGGACTTCTTGAGAGAGATCTACTTGAGAAGATTTTGGGTTTGTGGGAGAAAGGAGAAGGTGAGTTTGTGAGGGAGAAGGAGTGTGAGGGAGATCATGTTGCAACCCGTGACCCCGAGTTTGAGATTTTGATGATGCCAAATAATGAGTGTTTTGGAACTGCTTTTCATTGATTATTATTCTATTTGTTATTTTCCTTGAGCACTAACATTTCAGGAAGATCATAAGTGACTCAGGAAGAAAGGAAGACTCAAGACCGGGTAGATTAGGAGTATGAGTCAAACATTGTATTTTTCATTTATTGTATTTTTTACTTTATTGAGTATGGCCACAAAATGCGTAAGAGTAAGAGCAACCATGCACACACACAGGGGGAGAGTTCCTTTTTAACTGCAAAATATTACTAAAATTCTTCTCTGTAGATCGTACTGTACGATTTTATTTCGTACCGTACGATCCAAGCTATGTGGGCATATCTGTGAATAGATCGTACTGTACGAAAGTACTTCGTACTGTACGATATGTTCAGATCCAAAACCCTAGCCGTGATTTAACTTAAGCAAGTGATTTTGCGCCGTTCGTACTGTACGAACATGTTCGTACTGTACGATCCGTTTTAATTACTTACTTAATTTAACCCGTGATTAGTGCATGTAATCCAGGCCTAATTCAAAATTGAACATCGTATTGTACGATGTCAATCGTACCATACGATGAACAGAGACGAAGTATGATCGTCCCGGATATCGTCCTGGACGATCTCTTGGTTTTTGTCACATCGTACTGTACGATACTGATCGTACCATACGATGAACAGAGACGACATCCGATCGTCCAGACCATCGTCCTGTACGAATAGTATCTTGTTGAATCGTACCGTACGATATTATATCGTACAGTACGAATTGTTTTTGTACTGTTCGTACATCTTCGTACCAGGACGACGGCTGTTTATGAAGATCGTACTGTACGATACCAGATCGTACTGTACGAACAGTAACGGCTACTTTTGAATTCAGAGGTTTTTGGAGCCTTTTTGAGATAGCAATCAAGTTCTTTTTGGGTAAGATTGACAGAGGAGGTCGACTTGATTAGCAACTATATTCGGCACATGACTTTTGTTCGTCTTCCCACCACTCGTCGAAAACAAAATCTGGCTCTTGGTCACCTCATAGGATATATCCTCTTCCATAAATATCAATTATCCTATCCTGGTGAACCCGACATGCTTCCCATTTTCTATACGGATGCTTCCTTCCGTATCCTCTTTCATCGGGGACATGAGCCTGAAGAACCCATCTTTGATGAAGAAGAAGGAGAAGATGCACCAGCCGCAGCTCCAGCTCGACCACGACGCCATGCTGCACCCCGAGCAACTGCACCAGCACCAGCTCCACCACACCCAAATGATGATTTAGTCGCCCGCTTCGACCAGCTGCAGACTCGCCTCGACATACATATTCAAGAACAACATCAGCAACACGAGGCTGATATGCAATGGTTTGGAGAGCGTTTTACAGCAATTGATCACCGCTTCGACGCTCTATTTCAATACTTTCAGCCAAATCCACCTCCACCACCACCTGATCAGGACCCGTCTGACTAGATTGTCTATGTTTGCATTGTAGGTTTTTTCTGTTTTTCCGCTTTTTGTGCTTTTAGTTGCTCCTCCTTTTTGTGCTGTCAAAAGGGGGAGAAGTTTGTTGTAATGTTGTAATGCCTATTTATCTAAATGCAATATCATTTGTTTTCTTCTTGTGTTTAATTTTAAAAAAAAAAAAACAAACAAAAAAAAAACAAAAAACAAAAGAAATATTTTTTTCTTTCTTACTTGCAACAAATTATTTGACATCATCAAAAAGGGGGATATTGTTGCAACCCGTGACCCCGAGTTTGAGATTTTGATGATGCCAAATAATGAGTGTTTTGGAACTGCTTTTCATTGATTATTATTCTATTTGTTATTTTCCTTGAGCACTAACATTTCAGGAAGATCATAAGTGACTCAGGAAGAAAGGAAGACTCAAGACCGGGTAGATTAGGAGTATGAGTCAAACATTGTATTTTTCATTTATTGTATTTTTTACTTTATTGAGTCTGGCCACAAAATGCGTAAGAGTAAGAGCAACCATGCACACACACAGGGGGAGAGTTCCTTTTTAACTGCAAAATATTACTAAAATTCTTCTCTGTAGATCGTACTGTACGATTTTATTTCGTACCGTACGATCCAAGCTATGTGGGCATATCTGTGAATAGATCGTACTGTACGAAAGTACTTCGTACTGTACGATATGTTCAGATCCAAAACCCTAGCCGTGATTTAACTTAAGCAAGTGATTTTGCGCCGTTCGTACTGTACGAACATGTTCGTATTGTACGATCCGTTTTAATTACTTACTTAATTTAACCCGTGATTAGTGCATGTAATCCAGGCCTAATTCAAAATTGAACATCGTACTGTACGATGTCAATCGTACCATACGATGAACAGAGACGAAGTATGATCGTCCCGGATATCGTCCTGGATGATCTCTTGGTTTTTGTCACATCGTACTGTACGATACTGATCGTACCATACGATGAACAGAGACGACATCCGATCGTCCAGACCATCGTCCTGTACGAATAGTATCTTGTTGAATCGTACCGTACGATATTATATCGTACAGTACGAATTGTTTTTGTACTGTTCGTACATCTTCGTACCAGGACGACGACTGTTTATGAAGATCGTACTGTACGATACCAGATCGTACTGTACGAACAGTAACGGCTACTTTTGAATTCAGAGGTTTTTGGAGCCTTTTTGAGATAGCAATCAAGTTCTTTTTGGGTAAGATTGACAGAGGGGGTGAACGTGATTAGAGAGGGATTCCAAGGGAGAAAACTCTAGAGAAATTCTTGAGGGTTGAGAGAGGAAGGAGAAGGTGAGCTTTGTGAGGGAGAAGAGGTGTGAGGGAGATCACACGGTTGCTCCAAGCTTGCTGCATCTTGCTCCTCCTGTGGCCCGAGAAGGATTTGAGGGAGGATCTCCAAGGGAAAGGCTCGTCCGCATCCGTTACCTCGAGGTTCTCTGCCTTCTCCAGGTGGGAGAAAAACGAGAAGGTTCTCTGCCGTCGCCAGGAGGGCGAAAACAGAGTTTGGTATTCCGCCACGCCGGGTTGGTGAAAGGGAGGTTTGTACAGGCTTCTCTGCCTTGCCGAGGGGGGCAAAAGGAGAACTATTTTTATAGTGAAAATCCCGGAGTGGAGGACTCCGGGGAGTGGACGTAGGTCATATTTTGACCGAACCACTATAAAATTCTTGGTGTGTTCTTTCTTTATCATTGGTTACTTTTTACTTGCACTTTCATTTTGTCATATCTATTGCACGTGGATTTTTGTGAAAGTAAAATTGCATAAATCTTTGTTTTAATATTACAAAAATAACAAAAAAATTAGAACTCTTGTTTAGGGTTAATTTTATTAAGAGAAAGACTTTTACAATTCACCCCCCCCCCCCCCTCTTGTCTTTTAGTAATTTCAGATCACACAGTTTCTCTTAGCCTGCTACACGCTTGCTCATCCTATGGCCCGTGAAGATCTTATGGGAAGCTTCCTAAGGGGGAGATCCTTCAAGGTCCATGTTCTCTATAATACTCTGTCTTCTCAAAGAGGAAAAAAAATGAGAAGGCTTGCTACCGTCACTGGGAGGGTGACATAGCATTTGATATTCTGCCACGCCAGGAAGGTGAAAGTGAGGGTTTATAAAGGCTTCTCCACCTTTCTGTGGGGGAATAAGGAGAATTGCTTTCGAGTAATAAAATTCCCTGAGTGGAGGACTCCGGGGAGTGGATGTAGGTCAAATGAACGAACCACTATAAATATTTTGGTGTGATTTTTTCATTTACTACACTTTATTTATGTTTTGCATTTTACGTTTGTTATAATTGCTTGGTGAAAATCCTGTTCTAGTTCTTTGTATTGTAAGTTAAAATTTTACCACCTATTATTGTAATCGTGTTTTAATCATTCGCTTTTGCATCAAGTTAATTTTATTGTTTAAAATTTAAAAATAAAAAAAAATAGAACTCCTGTTTAGGATTATTATTTTATTACAAAAGATTTCAATTTACCCCCCTTTTAGCACATCTCGTACTTTCAATTCTATTATTTTTATATCAAAATAAAGGGGTTTGATTTGACCTCTCACATACAAGTTAATACCATTAAGTAAGGCTTAAACAAATAGCTTTTTGTAGGTAAACCCTTGGTGGATTCTCTCAACCTCTTTCTTATGAGTTAACATCATAGAGAAAGCTTCAACAAACCATCTCTAATTAATCCAAAATCCATAGAAGATTTCTCTCAATCTCTTCCTTATAGTAATGTCATTAAGCCATACTCAGACAAAAAACCTTTGATTTGTAAAATATGCTTGGTATATTTCACTCTTGCTCTTTCATGCTAGTTAATATCATCAAGTAGCACCCTTGCAAACATCCATGGATAGGTCAAACATCTTTGGTGGATTTCCTCAATCTCTTTCATATTTGTTAATATCTTCAAGCAACATTATAATAAATAAGATAAGAGTGATACTCTTTGGTGAATTTCCCTTGTGTTATATCCATAAGTTGCTATTATAGAGCAATGATCTAACAAATAACTATATATAGGTAAAAAAATGTAATAGATTTCCTCGGCTACTTTAATTAAAATTAATGTTTTCAAGTAATGCCCCTAACAAATAGACTCAAATAGGTTAACCATCCTTGGTAGATTTCACCTGACCTCTTTCATAAAAGTTAATGTCACTAAACTATAAAAATATAAATAACATTGAATAGGTTTAATAGCTGTAATAGTTTTCTTACAACATCTTATATATCAATCAACAATTTAATAATATATCTCTAAAAATTTAATGAATGATTGAAGCATATCCTGAAAGTTCGTTAGGGTTGTTAAGCCCTTATAAACTAGTCTCGAGGCTAACTAAGAGGGAGGGGTGAATTGGATATTAGAAAACTTCTTTAACAAAAAGAAAAATCTTTTTATATCTTAGAGCAGAAAAAAAATTAAATAAATAATAAAAAAAGATAATCAGAGATTTCACCCAAGCATTTAATAGTTGTAAAAAATAAAATACAGAAGATAATCATAAAAAACACATCATATTTATAATGGTTTGGTCCAACCTAACCTACGTCCACTCCTCGTAGGCACCCTTTGAGTATTTCACTAAATATTTAGTGACTCTCCTTTAGCCCCCACAATGAGGTGGAGAAAACTTACAAAATCACCTCCACCTTCCCCGATGTGGCGGAGTAGCCGGTGTTGCAAATCTATTTTTTCATGTCTTATGTTTTGATGATTGACAAACACTACTTTTCTTGGACAGCTTGTTGCTTCTAACTTTTCAGGAATCGACGATCGGACAATCAAAAAGGAGCCAAGTTCAGGAATGCGTAGGGTTAGGGTTGAGTCAGTCTGTACTTTTATTTTTACCTTTTGAGTCCACTTGTAATAGTCAAAAAGACTGATACTTTGTAACCCTTCACACACACACTTGAGAGAATTAGAAATTCTGTTTTTACTCATATCGGCCAGGACGATATATTATATCGGCCTGGACGATCAGCTTAAAACAGAAAGTCTAATTAAGGGTTCTTGATTAAGGCAGCCAACGTTAACCGATCGGCCTGGACGATACGTGTATCGGCCAGGACGATACGCTCAAAACAGAAAGAAGTAGCCGCCATAGACAGGTATGGTATAGCATATCTTTAAATTATCGGCCAGGACGATCCTCGGATCGGCCCGGACGATATTAACAGATTATGCCATAATTGTTCAGGAAATCAAGGAAGTAATTAAGGATGATTGATACGATCATATCGTCCTGGACGATCTCAGGATCGGCCAGGACGATCTAGTCAAAAACCTTAAGTTACTTCAGGACGATCAATATCGGCCAGCCCATATTCAGAGCTATTGTCAGGACGATTTTTGTCTGATTTGAACTGATCGGCCAGGACGATCGTGATATCGGCCTGGACTATCAAGCTAATTTTCAATCGTCCAATCTGGCATCCAGGGCTATGCTCTGGCCGATCTTCATTAATTTGTACTGATCGGCCAGGACGATGTTCATATCGGCCTGGACGATAAAGTCGGCAACTTGCAATTAATGAGCTCTTTTGAAGCTCTTCTATTTAAAGAGCTCTTGTTCAACG
The DNA here is from genome assembly GCA_022539455.1 of Dendrobium nobile. Taxonomy (NCBI): domain Eukaryota; kingdom Viridiplantae; phylum Streptophyta; class Magnoliopsida; order Asparagales; family Orchidaceae; genus Dendrobium; species Dendrobium nobile. The sequence goes on along the minus strand of CM039718.1, from coordinate 33,936,384 downwards.
TTTTTAAAAGACCTTTGGCTGCTGCCTTGACCTAAGAAGACCTTGAGGAGAGAAAGAGAGAGAGAAGAGAGAGAGAGGATCTTGTGAGGGGGAGCTTGTGAGGGGTTTCACAAGGGTTGCTTCAAGGATCTCTTTGCGTCGTCTTCGTCTAGAGTTTCTCGTCCGTGGAAGGGTCGGTAGAGGTAAGGAGTTGTGCTTTTGGTTCTGGTTCTCTGCCAGCTTCAGGAGGAAGCAAAAGGAGAGAGGTTCTCTGCCTTGCCGGGGTGGCAAAAAGGAGGTTCTTGTAAGGGTTTCTCCACCTAGCCGTGGGGGCTAAAGGAGAGTCACTTTTTGTGTAGTGCAATACTTGGAGGGTGCCTCCAAGGAGTGGACGTAGGTCGAGTCGACCGAACCACTATAAATCTCTGTGTTTCTTTTTCTTGCTTCCGCACGTTTAAAATTCCGCATTATTTCCGTTGTGTGATTTGGTTTATGCAACTTTATTTCTTTGTTTAAAAAACGAAGTTTTTAAAATACCAATTCACCCCCCCTCTTGGTTAGTTTGGGACTAAGTTCATAGGGCTTAACATCCCCATCGAACTTTCAAGTGGTATCAGAGCCCTGATTCGAAAATTAAAGTTTAAAAACTTTTTGAATTTGATCCATGTCTAACTTTGGGAATCGCAACACTACGGAAGGGTATTCTATTACCCGACCTCCTCTGTTCGATAACCTACCTTTTGATTTCTGGAAAACTCGCATGTCAACTTTTTTACAATCTACTGATTATCGCATGTGGATGCTTATACAAGAAGGGTATTCTCCACCTTCTCGTGAAATTAACGGTTTTAAAACGGAAGTTGCTTTTACCGAATGGACTTTTGATGAACGAGATTTAGCTCAACTAAATGCTAAATGTTTGAATTGTTTTTTCTGTGCATTAAAATCCGAGGATTACATGCGTGTTTCAACTTGCAAAACTGGTAAAGAAATTTGGGATAAATTGTGCATTACTTATGAAGGCACTAATGAAGTCAAACAATCCCGTTTAAACATTCTCTTGCATGACTACGAACTTTTTCGTATGAAACCTCATGAATCGATTTCTGACATGTACACTAGGTTTACTCAGATTGCTACCTCATTACATGCACTAGGAAAAGAGCTTTCGAACTATGAAAAAGTTAACAAGATTTTGAGATGCTTGCCTTCAACCTATGATGCAAAAATTACTGCAATTACTGAATCTAAAGATTTAAACACCTATTCTATTGACAACTTGCTTGGCTCACTCATTGCTTACGAGCAAGGGGTGAATCAAAGAAATCTTGATACAGGTGAAAAGAAAAAGGAGAAAACAATTGCATTGAAGGCACACAAATCGGATTCTGAATCTTCTGGGTCTGAAAGCGATGGAGTTGCCTTCATCACAAGGCAATTCAAAAGCTTTCTAAGGAAGAAACAAAAGCATCATCAAAATTGGAGAAAAGGTAAGGATCATAAACATATTAAAGGATCTTCTGATGTTGTTTGTTTTGAATGCAGGAAACCTGGACATGTAAGAGCCGATTGTCCTACACTTCAAGATCATTCAAGCAAAGAAAAGGAAAAAGGTGATGAGAAAGCAAAGTCTAGGAAGGACAAGAAGAAAATCCAAAGAAGCTTCTGGGCAGAATCTGGCACTGATTCCTCTGAGACTGAACCAGAGGAAGAAACAACAAACTTGTGTTTCATGGGAGAAAACCAAAGTGATGAGGAAGAGGTATGTAAACCAACATATGATGAATTGTTTGAAATATGTGAAAAAATCCATACATCATACAAAAACCTTAAGAAAACTCATGCTAGCTTGAAATTAGAATTTTTTAATCTACAAAAAGAGCATGAAGTTTTTCTCAAAGATCATGCAACGATTGATTCAAATCACATGGCTCTACTCGATGAATTTGATGAATTAAACAAGACGCATTTGGAATTAATTGATAAAAGTAATGCATTAAAAGCTTCACACACCACACTTAATGATGATCTTAAGAAATCTAAAGAGATTGAGAAAAATCTGAGGATTGAGAATGATGCATTAAAGAGAACTAACTTGAGAATTCAAAATAATTTGGAAACATGTAAGAAAGCTAGGATGACACCAATGTTTAATCAAAGGCCAGAACCTAGGAAGAGGCATTTTTACTCAAACCATTTAAGAAAACCTTTTCCTGGAATTCAATGTTTTTCTTGTGGCATGTTAGGACACATCTCACACACTTGCACAGTTCACCGCAGTACACATTGGGTATGGAGACCTAAAATGCATGATTCAATACATACCACATCTGCATTGCACTCTACATTTCCTAAGAAGGAGCCCAAATCTGTTTGGGTTCCTAAAACTAACTGTTGTTGAATTTTGCAGGAATGCTCCCACCAAAGACCTCGTGGGAACATAGGATAACTGAACATAAGGAGGCTTACAGCTTAATTGCTAAAATCTATTGTTTTATCACTTGCTTGATATCTTTAGTTTTCTTGTGTGAATTTTATTTTTAGTTTTTGTGTTTATTTTTTTTGTTGTCTTTAGTTTGCTTATTGTTTGTTTTTGTTTTTCATTTTGGTCTTTATTTATTTTTTGGGCTTCCATATGATAAAACTTCTCAAGCTTTTAAATATTAGAGTTTTTTTTTTGTTTTGATAGGGTTTAGCTTTTCTAAATTGGTTAAAGAGAGTAAACTGGTGATGTTTTTCCTCTTCTGACTTTGTTTAGTGGCATGATTTTTCTTTTATAAAACAAAAAGTCTAAACTCAGTTTAACCAATGGCTTTTTAAGATATCCTTCTAATCTTGCTACATTAAGTCATCTTATGCATAATAGTCAAAATTCTTTGATATCATTCAAGCTTTTGAAATCTTACCATTGCTGTCATCACGTGATCTTGATTTTGTGTTGTGGATTGTTCTTCCCTATGTTAGAGAGAGAGCCCCTATTCTCTAATATTTGGAGGATATACTCACAACTAAGTATTTTCCTTAAGGGTATATTAAAAGAGTTATTAGCTTGCAAAAGATAAAAAGGAAAGAGGCCAATGAAGCCAAATTGAAAAGAAAAATACACAAAAGTGTATTAAAAATCAAAAGATGCTCAAAGAGCCAATAAAAGTGAAAATAGGCATAAAATTAGCCCACTAATTGCAAGCTATCATCTCTTTGATAAAACTCTTAAAACTTAGAAAACTCATTGATTAGGTGATACGTTCAAAGATTTGATTTCAAATTCCATGATTGAGAAAAACTATTTTGGTTTATTATTTATAAGATTCTTTAGTTGTTAACAAGTCTTGATTGGATCTTCTTAAAACCTCTTGTGTTATTTCATGTTAGGACTCTGTTGTTTTTAAAAGATTTTTTGTACCCTGAAAAATGTCCGATCTAGGGTTAATAGAATCAGTTTTTCAATCTTCTTCTAATTAGATTTTGTTAAACCTCTTGATCTCCTAAAAACCTTAAATGTTTAAATTCATGAAAAGAATTCTCATATGATGCCTTCATAAAACAAAAAAAAAATGTAGAAAAATTAAAATCCAAAAATATTCGATGTTTGTTTTATTTTTTCTTTTTGTGTCTTTGACTGTCTTTTCTTTTGTTTTATTTTTGAGGGTCTTGATCATCACCATTCCTTTCTTGATTTCAAATTCAAGTCACATAGGCCTGGCCGATATTTCTATCGTCCTGGCCGATAGGACAAATTCTTTCCAAAATCCATCTGCTGACCTTTTTCTGTGCTTAATGAAAATCATCGTCCTGGACGATACATTATCGTCCTGGACGATTTGATCAAAACTCATGATAATAGTCCTGGCCAATAGTATATTTGTCTGGCCGATGCATTCTATGTACATCGTCCTGGCCGATACACTGGACCGTCTCGGACGATCCACGTGTCAGTACGTTTTGATCTTTAAATTCGGCCCCGGACGATCCATTATTGGACCATCGGCCGGGCCGATCCACTGTTCGTCCCGGACGATACACGTGGCAAGCATTTAAAACGTTTTAACTTCGGCCGGTACGATCAATTATTGTGCATCGTCCTGGACGATACACCTAATCGGCCCGGACGATCTGCTTTTTCAACGGTCGTCCAGACTGACTCCTCGGGCCGATGGCCTGTGTCTAATCGGCCTGGCCGATATCTGATCGGCCCAGACGATTGGACCGCCTTTTTGACCAATCGGCCTGTACGTAATTATTGACACATATCGGCCTGGACGATTCTGCGATCGCCCAGGACGATATGAACGTTTCTTTAAATTCAGGCCGATCCAGCCATGTTTTCTCACACCTTATCCTTTCTCCTTTGATTTTCTGCTTAAAGTTCTCTCATATGGCTGGTGGGAAGCGCGTCCGTCAGACCTCTGGAAGTTCCTCGAGGGCAAGGGTTGACCCTCGGTTCCGTGAAGCAGAAGATGAAGCTGCTTATCATCGCTATAAAGATTGTGGAATTACGGTCTCCAGAATTATCAATCCGACCCACATTTCCTACCCGGTAATGGATCTCTTCGCACACACTTCCTTTTGTTTCATTCTATCACTTGTTTTTCCTTTCAATTCTGAGTTCCTGTTAGAATTCTTTGCAAACCTCCGCATAAACTCTACCTTCACAGCCCTGTCCTCCTATGTGAATCGACGCCCTGTCGAAATCACATATCAGGACTGTGTTGAACTTTTACAGCTATCCACCACCGGAGATAAGCTGCACCTTATTGCCTCTGACCCTGATTTTGACTGGTCCACGGCAAACCACTTTCTTCGCCAGACCAATGCCCGTTACCATGTTGGAGAGACTAGCTCTTTAGTCAGAGATGCTAGGACAATCCAACATGTCCTTCGCACATCTGTCATTCCAAAAGCCGGCGACCGTGTCCACATTACCCCTCTACTTTCCCTCACTACCTTCTACATCATGGCACATAGGGAATTTAACACTGCAGATCTATTTTTTCGTTACATTGATCACCTCACAACAATTCGCGACCCAGGCCACAGAAGAAAGCCAAATCTAGCCTTAGGACATATCATAGCCTATGTTCTAGAAACCAAATACCAAATTCAATATCCCAATCCACCAGATCTCCCAACTCTCTTCTACTCAAACAATTCCTTCAGCACCCTGCACAGTACTCGTCTCCACCCGGATGAACCACGGGAGGCTAGAGAGGAGGAGGCTCCCGCTCCAGCTCCCTTTCCTGACCCTGTCCCTCTTCACCAACATTCACCGGTAGATCAGTTGATTGCAAGATTTGATCGTTGGGAGACCAGGTTTGATGCATATGTTGCTGCCCAAGAGCAACAACACTCTGAGGACATCGCCCGCTACGAGCATCACCGCGCTGAGGACCTAGCTCGTTTTGACAGTTTTCTTACTCACCAGCAGCAGCAGCATGACCAGGACATCGCCTGGTTCAATGCTCAGTTTACTACCCTTGCCAGTTACTCTCAGCAGCCACCTCCACCTCCTCCATCTGATGATCAGGATCCCTCGTCCTTTTAGTTTGTACTTTGAGTTATTGTTTCTTGTCTTTCTGTAGTAGTCTTTCGTGATGTTTGTTGTTCTTTTTTTACTGTTTCTGGACTCTCTTTTTGTGATGACAAAAAGGGGGAGTAGGATAGGATGTGGTAAGGAAAAGTTGATGTTGTAACCTTTTTTTTTTTCTTCTAATGAATTTTTTTATTTGTGTTTTGTCATCATCAAAAAGGGGGAGATTGTTGCAAATCTATTTTTTCATGTCTTATGTTTTGATGATTGACAAACACTACTTTTCTTGGACAGCTTGTTGCTTCTAACTTTTCAGGAATCGACGATCGGACAATCAAAAAGGAGCCAAGTTCAGGAATGCGTAGGGTTAGGGTTGAGTCAGTCTGTACTTTTATTTTTACCTTTTGAGTCCACTTGTAATAGTCAAAAAGACTGATACTTTGTAACCCTTCACACACACACTTGAGAGAATTAGAAATTCTGTTTTTACTCATATCGGCCAGGACGATATATTATATCGGCCTGGACGATCAGCTTAAAACAGAAAGTCTAATTAAGGGTTCTTGATTAAGGCAGCCAACGTTAACCGATCGGCCTGGACGATACGTGTATCGGCCATGACGATACGCTCAAAACAGAAAGAAGTAGCCGCCATAGACAGGTATGGTATAGCATATCTTTAAATTATCGGCCAGGACGATCCTCGGATCGGCCCGGACGATATTAACAGATTATGCCATAATTGTTCAGGAAATCAAGGAAGTAATTAAGGATGATTGATACGATCATATCGTCCTGGACGATCTCAGGATCGGCCAGGACGATCTAGTCAAAAACCTTAAGTTACTTCAGGACGATCAATATCGGCCAGCCCATATTCAGAGCTATTGTCAGGACGATTTTTGTCTGATTTAAACTGATCGGCCAGGACGATCGTGATATCGGCCTGGACTATCAAGCTAATTTTCAATCGTCCAATCTGGCATCCAGGGCTATGCTCTGGCCGATCTTCATTAATTTGTACTGATCGGCCAGGACGATGTTCATATCGGCCTGGACGATAAAGTCGGCAACTTGCAATTAATGAGCTCTTTTGAAGCTCTTCTATTTAAAGAGCTCTTGTTCAACGTTTTTAAAAGACCTTTGGCTGCTGCCTTGACCTAAGAAGACCTTGAGGAGAGAAAGAGAGAGAGAAGAGAGAGAGAGGATCTTGTGAGGGGGAGCTTGTGAGGGGTTTCACAAGGGTTGCTTCAAGGATCTCTTTGCGTCGTCTTCGTCTAGAGTTTCTCGTCCGTGGAAGGGTCGGTAGAGGTAAGGAGTTGTGCTTTTGGTTCTGGTTCTCTGCCAGCTTCAGGAGGAAGCAAAAGGAGAGAGGTTCTCTGCCTTGCCGGGGTGGCAAAAAGGAGGTTCTTGTAAGGGTTTCTCCACCTAGCCGTGGGGGCTAAAGGAGAGTCACTTTTTGTGTAGTGCAATACTTGGAGGGTGCCTCCAAGGAGTGGACGTAGGTCGAGTCGACCGAACCACTATAAATCTCTGTGTTTCTTTTTCTTGCTTCCGCACGTTTAAAATTCCGCATTATTTCCGTTGTGTGATTTGGTTTATGCAACTTTATTTCTTTGTTTAAAAAACGAAGTTTTTAAAATACCAATTCACCCCCCCTCTTGGTTAGTTTGGGACTAAGTTCATAGGGCTTAACATCCCCATCGAACTTTCAGCCGGGTCCTTTGACACCAAATAGATCTTCTTTTTCCCAAAACATCCCTCAAAACAAACCTTAAAATTTATGGTACTAAGGTGCAAGCTTGCTGGAGCAACCGTGTGAAACCCCCTCCACACTCCCTTGAAATCCCCTCCAAGGTTCTTCTCCATCTCAAACTCTACCCTTTCCTCTCTCCCTTTCAAGTTCTCTCTTTTTGTTTTCTCTAGAAGAACGAAGAAATAATGGCTACCAAAGACAATTACCAAGTTCTTTGACAAAGTTTAAAAAGAAGGCTTTGAAAAACTCGAAAAAGCAATCATGGCAATAAAGATCATCCAGGATGATTGCAGGATCGTCGCGTATGATGTGCTAAAAAGAGAGCTTTAGAAAACTCTAAAAACTTAATTTCAGCACCAAATATCATCTTGGATGATCTGAGGATAGTTTAGTACGATGTGTAGAATTTGAACTGATAGTCCTAGACAATATCAGGATAGTCCTGGACGATCAGTTCAAATTTATACAGATCGTCGAGGATAATATTATGGATCGTCCAGGATGATAGAAGAAAAAAATTTGTTATTTCATCTTGGACTATTTAGGAAAATCAAATATGTCGGCATATATCATCCAATATGATATATAGATCGTCTAGGATAATATGATTGAATATTTTAACCATAATCAGTCCCTTAATCACTTGATCAATTTAGGTATGATTGACATTGATCGCCCAAGATGATTTAGATCCTCCAGGATAATCGGAATAAAATTTGAATATTTAAATCATTGCCTAAATTATTTTTTGCGACTGGTTTTCCAAGATCATAAAGGATTATCCTAGACAATTAAAATCATCCAGTACGATCAGTTGAATGAGTTGATTTTCCTAGACGATATAAATCATCCATTACGATTAGTTCAAAACTTAAACTTCTAATTTTGACTCAATCTCAGTCCGCCAGAGTGTGTGGGTGCAGGGTCATCAAGCAAGCATACATCATTATAGGTTTTGACTCAAGAAATCTAAAATACATCAATGAATATTACAAAAATTGTTACAAGATAACCTATTCTACCCAATCTTGAGCCTTGAATCTTTATTGGATGGTGCATAGTATTTCTAAAAAATTAGTACACACACAAAAATATATATATTGCAAATATAATTAGACAATAGGATGTGAAATACAACATTTTTTATCATCAAAAACATAAACTCTTAAGCTCGAGTTGTAACATCTCCACCATTATCTGCTTGACTAAAATCATCAGTAGGCTTCCATGTTATTTTCTTTAACATATCTCCCAACAACTTTCATTAACATTGTCATGTTGCCTAATCTCCATGGAATGTATGTGGCATTACTTCTTCCATCTGACTATCCACCCCCATTAGCAAGCAATCCTACTACCATTGATAAAACACAGTATGAAAACTGAAATTAATCCATTGCCTACTCAATAACATATGAACATCGCATGACCACCTCTATTTAGCTACTATCACTTGAAAACCACTAATGGCATTCTTCTTGACATCCTATGTAAAATGAACTGGGCTTTGATCAATACTAATGGTCCCCAAATTCTACTAACTTTTTTTCCACAAATATATTAGAGAAAACATAGACTAACATACAAAAACCAGGTCTTAATTAATGTTAATAATCTTTAAACTCAAGATGGGTAGTATTTTACTCCTTTTATAGAGCAGATCTAGAGCTTGCATTAGAGCGTTGATCTTTGATCTTTATTACTGTAATCATTGCCAATAATCTTTAAAATCTTGCCAGATAATTTTTCTCTACTTTTATGGTGAGAATTAATAGATGTGTTAGATAACCGGGCTTGATCGCCACTTCTTTGATCATCACCAATGATCTTTAAACAGTTGCATGATATTTTTCTCTCCAATTACGCAAGAGAAATAGATCATGCATTAGAGATCTTTGCTTTTATTGTTGAAGGTCTTTAAGCTCTTGCTAGTTAGTTTTTCTCTCCTTTTGTGTGGGAAAACTAAAGACTATATAATAGGATTGAGCTTTGCCCCCACTAAAAGTCTTCAAACACTAGCTAAACAATTATTATTTTCTTTTATCGGGGAAGACTACAACCTATATCAAAAGTATGTTTTCTTTTCACACCCAGTCATGGGGGAGGTATTTATATATCCAAGGGGGAAAAAGTTTGAATTATTTTGATATTTCCATGTTTTCTAAAGTAAAATAAAAACCAAATTTTTATTTTTTTAAATAAATAAAAATGTAAAATATTAAAATTAAGTAAAATTATACATCCCCCTCAAATATTTTTATATTTTTTAAAATTTTCAAAAATTTTATTATATTTTGGAAAAAAATTTAAATCAAAATTTTTAAAAAATAAAAAATAATATAACTCAATTTTAAAAATAAAGAATAAAGAAGGGCTGTAAATCATGGGTGCATGTTGTATTAAGCAATGTCTGCAGTTATTAGAGCCTTATAAGCCAGTTTAACTGACAATTCTCATTCAAGCCTAAATAAACTTATTCAAATTTTTTTGGGGCTCTGAGGACCATTTTTGACCATTCCAAGTTCTTTTTTATTTTTCTTGGAGCCAAAGAAAGCCCTTATGATTAGTTTGATGCACGTTAAAAAAATTTTCAAAATTTTGTTTTTGATATTTTGTGCTTTGATCGATGTCTTAATTTCATGGAATATTGATATTAAGAATATGTTTATTAGTTCACTTGATCGAGGGGACATCCATATTAACATATAGGATAAAATATCACCTTTTAGTTTTTCTGAAATTGTAATTTTTGAACTCTTAAACTTTTGACGTAAAAAAATATGGGACATATTTGAATTAGAAACTTCCAAAAGTAAAATCAAAACCATTTAAACTTTGAGTTAAACAAATTATATTTAAACTAAATATCACAAGAAGATAAACCAATGACACAAAAATTACTCCAATCTAAGCTTAAATCAGCCCAAAATCAAAGACTTGAATAAAAAAGGGCAATTCTGGTGAGTGAGAATGTAGAGTGAGAAAGTCTGGGATTTCAACGAAATTCTGGAGGAAATTTTTTGAATTTCATCGTTTCCTGAAGTTTCGCGGGTTGTTCAAGCTTCAATTTCCGGCCACAGCTCCGGTGAAGTGGTCACCGGTGAAGGCCAAATTCAGCCTCTCGTGGCCATAATGGAGGGTAAGTACCTTCCTTCTACGGAAGCGTGGGTGAATTACAAAAAAGTTCTATCTGTTCCATCGAAGCCATCTTCGGATGTCTTTAATGGTGGTTCTAGAGCGCTTGATACGTTCAAAAACCAGATTAAAGGATTTAAAGAAAAAGCTTTGATGATCAATGAAGGAGGATTAGCAAAGAAGATAATTCCCATCTCTATTCCTGGAAAAGGAAAAGAGATCATGACGGGAGAGGGAGTTTCCAGCCCGAAAGATTTAAATCTGAAGTCGTACATATTTGATTTTAAAGATGATCTTAAATTGGATGTTTCCACTTCATCTGGATTGAATGTTTACTCCAACAAATGTTTTAACTCTATTTCGCTGCCATGTACCCCCATTCGTAAAGTGAGTTCTGGATCTCCACTTACGGGAGTTAACATCACTCTTGAAGATAAGCTGAATGAAGGTATGTTGCAAAAGGATTTGATAGAGAATCCTAAGGAGAACAATGTGGAGGCTCAGGAGCTAAATCAACCTGTTATGAAGAAGAACAATGTTATAGTTCAATTTGCCTGGGCGAAGAAGGAAAATATCAATGTAGAGAATTTGGAACTTGGAACTTTTCTATCAGAAGACGGTTTGATGGTTAAACTTCTTGCTGAAAAAGAGATTGAAAACTCCAGAAGGCTTGAAAAAGCAATTGTGGTGAAAGTGTTTGGAGACAACATATCTTTTCAATCAATTTGTTTTGATTTAAGAAGACAATGGTGTAGTTTTGGGAATTTCCACATCACAGGCTTAGGCCTAGGTTGGGTACTTTTGCTCTTCTGAAAATGCAAATGTGCTGGAGAAAATTTTATCTAGTGGACCTTAGTTTGTTAATGGTCAAGTGGTGGGCTTAGATCCTATATGTTTAATCCTATTTCCTTAAAAGGTATTTCAGCTCCTTTATGGATAAGGCTACCCAATCTACTGCTCCAATGCTAGGATGAAGTAAATATTTGCAGGATTGCATCTCTAGTGGGTAAACCTTATCTCCTAGATGGAAATATGTTCCAATGGAGTAGAAGAGAATTTGCAAGAATATGTGTCCGTGTTCCATTAGATATGAAACTACTTAATGGTGTTTGGGTAGAAGGATTGATGTGTAAATTCTTTCAAAGAATTGAATATGAAGGTGTTTCAAAAATCTGTACTGGTTGTGGAATGATTGGCCACATTTGTGAGAACAATGGTGAACCAATAAAGCTCAACGGAACTTCTACAGATGCTGTTGATGTGGACAAACCGACTCATAATAAATCAACATTCTCGGCTTATACTAATCAACCTGAGTGGCAGATGGATTTGGAACTTGGACACAAGTCAACTAGGGTAAAAGAAGGCATAGAGTAGATGCAGCAAAGGAAAGCTTATTTAAAAAATCGGTTGTTCCTATGAAGAAGGTTTTTGTACCCAAAATTGGCATAGTCAATTTAAAGAAAGCAGTGGATCCAGAAGGCAAAAACTTGAAGCATGGCTCGGAATTACCCAATTTCAGTATGAAAACAGTGGATGAAGGAAGAACAATAGAATAGATGGTGGAACAACAATCTAAAATTATTGAAGATATTCAGGCGGCAGTTACCATAAATGATTCAACTATCTCAGTTATTAATAGATTTGATGTGTTATCTAGGCTGGAGGAAATGAAAGATGCGGGGAATGTGGAGCAAAATGTGGATGGAATGGATGGAAATAATACTGAAGAAGGTGAAATCATCGGTTGCAATATTGCTAACATGGAGGAATCAGGTTATGATGTTATTATGAATGATGAGTTGGAGCGGGAAGCTACAAAGGATAATTCATCTACAATTGCTGGAGCAACAGAGATTTCTACTTTCAAGAATAATGTTAAAAATACATCAACAAAGAACTCTTCTTCAGGGAAAAAGGTGAAGCTTCTTAAGGAACTGAAGTCTCTCGGCCCGGGAAACATCATCTCAAGGAATAGGAAGTTTGATGGAAGCAAATCAAAAAAGATTGGGGGACATTCCCCCATCTTTAAACAATGACTTCACTTATTTTTTGGAATTATAGAGGAGCCAAGAAAGTTGAGGCTACTCTATATCTAAAGGAGATTATTAAAGATAATAATGTGTTAATGATGGGATTGCTGGAAACTAATATCAGTACCTTGGATAATACTCAAATGTTGAATTTCTTGGGGAGCAATTGGGATTCTTTCATGGTACCGTCTAATGGGCTATCTGGAGGTTTGATGATGGTATGGAGGAAAGACTTGGCAGTTTTCTCTATTATTGAAGAATCCTCCCAAGTTATCATTGGGACTTTGAATGTTTTTAACAAAGGTAGTTGGCTGGTTGCTGCAGTCTATGGAAGCACCAATGCTCTAGAAAGGAAGGTTGTTTGGGAGTGCTTAGAGAAGCATTGTTCTAGTAATTTGCCTATGGTAGTGGGGGAGATTTTAATTGTGTTTTGTCTCAAGAAGAAAAGAGAGGGGGAAGGAAATTTGTTTTATCTCAAGGTGGTAAAGACATGAAGAATTTCATGATGAACAATGATCTGCATAAAGTTGAATCTTATGGGCCCAAATTCACTTGGTGCAATAATAAAATGGGTGGAGCTCGTATTCTGGAAAAACTGGATCGTTGCTTAATCAACTCCACTGCTTTGAATTGTATTCACATAGCTCGGGTAAAGCATTTGGACCGTATTGTCTCGGACCATTGTCCAATTCTCCTGGAGATTTTCAAGCCGGTGGAAGTCTTTGATAGGAACATTCGTTTTGAAGATGTTTGGGCTTCTTATCATGGAGCCAAATCAGTGGTGTTAAAATATTGGAAAATTGGTAAGGTTGATAACCCAACCACTTCTTTGAACTTAAAATTCAAGAGAACATTGAAAGCATTGTATTTTTGGAGCAAAGCAGAATTTAAGAATCTCAATTTGTTGAGGGATGCTTTGAAGGCTAAAATCCTGGAATTGCAAAAAGAGGAAGCTGACGGTATTATTTCTTTTGATAATCTTCAAATCCTCAACTTCAAGATAAATGAGCTCAACATCACTCTTGCCCAGCTCAACACTTGGTGGAAGCAAAGAGCTAAAGCAAAATGGATGGAGGAGGGGGATTTGAATTCTTCATTTTTTCATGCTTTTGCCAATTCAAGGAGGAATACCAATTGGATCAATCAAATCAAAATGAGTGTAGGTAGAATTACTGACGATTCTACTGAAATACAAAAAGTCTTCTCATAATTTTTTAAATCCAAGTGGAGGCATAAAGATTGTTCTCTGGATGATTGACCGAGGCCATGGGCTTTCATTTTAGATGAAGACGAAAGGAGTTTGAATATTGAATTCACGAAGGAAGAGCTGCTGGCGGTGGTAAATTCTTCAGGCAAAAACATTTCACCCAGGTTAGATGGTATTACTTTCTCTTTTTTAAAGTGGTATTGGAACATTATTCATGAAAATGTTTGGTTAGTAGCATACCAATTTATTTCTACTGGAATTATGCATCAGTCTTGGAAGGAGACTATGATTGTGTTGATTCGTAAAATCAAATGTCCCTTACTTCCATCCAACTATCATCCTATTAGTCTTTGTTTGACTATTTATAAAATAATTGCCAAAATGCTTTTGAGTAGATTGGAGAGGGTGATTCATAAACTCATTTCTCCTGACCAAGTAGCTTTCATCAAAGGCCGCTCCTTATCTGAGCACGTTCTTTTGGCACAAGAAGTTTTTAATAAATTCTGGTATTCTAAAGCTAGAAGTGGACTCTTGACTTTCAAAATTGACATGGAGCAAGCCTATGATAGTATAGCTTTAAGGCAAGTTCTTATGTAATTTAAATTTCCTATTAAATTCTTGAAGCTTTTAATGAAATGTGTCTTAGATCCTAAATATTGCATTTTGATTAATGGGAAGAAGACCGATTGGATCATTGGCAAAAGTGGCTTTAGGCAAGGGTGTCCCTTGTCTCCTTATTTGTTTATTTTATGTTCTCAAATCCTTTCTGATGCTTTTTATCTTCATAGAAATGGAATGGGAATTTCTATTACTCCCAATGCTCCTAGTGTTCTCATTTAATTTATGCCGATGACATTTTAATTTTCTCAAAATCCATTGTTAGTGAGGTAAAGAAGTTGAAGACCATTGTCAACAATTTTTGTAATTGGACTGGACAAAGCGTTAATGCATCCAAATCTATGATTCTTTTTGGGAAATACACTAATAGGAGAAGGAAGAACAAAATCTCCTCTATTCTTTGTTTTAAGGTTGTGAATGAATTCAGTTATATTTGTGTTAAGATAACCATAAGAAGGAAGGTAGCTTCAGATTTTCAAAATCTAATGGAAGTGGCCACTAATAAGTTTAACACTTTGGGGAAGAATTGTATTTCTTTGGAAGGAAAGTTGGTTCTTTTAAAATCTACTTTCCTTTCTCTTCCACTGTTTTTATCTTCGATATCTTTAGTTCCATTATCAATTCTCAAAGAATTTGACAAAATGTGTAGAAGCTTTTTATGGAACAAAGGTAACGGAAGGACCAGTATGCATTATGTGTCTTGGGAGCTTTTATGCAAACCAAAAAATGAAGGAAGACATGGTTTATTCTCAGCAGTTTCCAGGATTGGTCCACTTCAAGCTAAATTTTCTTGGGAATTTCTCATGAAGCCTAACTCTCTACTCAATCAGATTATCAAAGGCAAGTATGGTAATGATATATGGACCAAACTAGTGAGAATTGGTTGCTCTCCCACATGGAGAATTATTACAAATGGAGCATCATACCTTAAAAAGATAGTGAGATGGAAAGTTGCCAATGGGAGATCTATCAATTGGATGCATGATGCATGGATTTTAGATAAAGGCATCTCTACATGGCCTACTTTTGTAAATATGCTGGATCCAGCTGTCTACAAGCTCAGCTATTTCATCCATGAAGGAGAATGAAATGTTAGCTTACTACAGGAACACTTCGGTAGACAACTGTTGAATGCTATTGTTCAGATTCCCATAATATAGAACGAGAATGAAGATCAGATTGAATTGAAATTAAAAGCAGCGGGTAAATCCATTTCTGCTCTATGTCTAGAAGCAGATTTTGACGTCAAACCTGAAGAATGCCATTGGAATTGGATGAAACTAATTAAGTTGAGACCCAGAATTAAACTATTCTAGTGGAGACTCTACAACAAAGCTATCCCATATTTGATTTTTTAGTTAAAAGGAAAATTTCCAATTGTCCAAGCTATCCGAGAGGATGTGTAGAGAATGAAGACAACTTCCATATAGCTGCTAAATGCATAAAATTACAGAGATGTATTATCTTTCTTAACAAATGGGGTTTAAAAAATCCGATGTTTGAAGACTTTAAATCCTGTTTGGATGGATTAAAAAGAGCCTATAATACTAATCCATTAATGGCAAATATGTATTGCACAGCAGTATTCTTAACATGGAAGAGTAGATGCAAGTTGGTTCATGGGAAGAGTGAAGATTCTAATTTTCAAATCGCAGCAAACATCGTTTCCTTAGCCACTGTAAGCAATTTTATCAATACACAACCAGAAAACTGGGATATTAATTAGCTAATGCTGTCTTCTTCTTGGTGTCCTCCTCCAACCGGTTGGATAAAGATAAACATTGATGTCTCGTTCAAAAGCAACTACTTAGCAGGTATTGGCGGTGTCATAAGGGATGATAAAGGCAAATTTTTATTAGCTTTTGGTAATCATCACTTGCATTAGGACATAGCACAAATGGAGTTGTTGGCTGTTTACTACTTGAAGAGCATAATGAGAGATTGGATGTATAAAGTACAAGGAGTAATCATAGAAGGAGACAATCTCAACATTATTAAATTTCTTCAATTAAATTTGAAGAGTTGGAAGAATAATGGAAGAATTGAGGAGGATCTTGCTTTCATTCAAGACTTTAACTAGGTTCTATTTTCTCATTCTAATAGATTTTGTAACAAATTAGCTAATTTTTGTGCTAATTTGGGTTGCAATAAAAGTTTTATTTGGGAAGAACTAAATAATGTGGAAATCCCCCATTCCTTCTTTATTATTTTGAAGGAGGAATGCGATGGATTAGGAGGGTTGGGTTGAATTTTTCTTTAGCTTGTATTTTATTTGCTTTTTTAGTGATGCAATTTTGCATTTTTATTAAAAAAAATGATATTTAAAAGCTTCAAGTTATTAATTAGATGGCCAAATTTCTCCAAATTTTGCATACTTACGGTTGAATCGAGAGGCCTGATGAGACATGTCCAATTTGTGCAAGATCACTTAATTTGAACACCATTTAGACACATAAAAGATGATAAATTGCTCCATGATTAATTGAATCAATATGGGTCATACGATGGAGTGCTCCTAAGTTACTAAAAATCTTATCCATATATACTGAGCATGTACACTATAAATCTAATAACAAGCCCCCTCTTTACATGAAGGAAAATGAAAGAGAGCTATGAGGCTCACAAAATCTTTGAAATTTACCCAAGCACGACCACCACAAAATCTTCACCGTCTGACCATCTCCATCAAACCTCTGTACGACCCACACAAGACTTTCTCTTGGTCATAATAAACAAAAATTTCCCCCAACCTCAACCATCATAACTATCATAACTAAGATAGACTTGACCACCAATAGTAAACCTCCTCTACACGGTTGATACCAAAGAAACTCCTAGCTACCACTAAACATTTGACTGATTTTCTCCGTAAGATATTTGCCTACCTTCCACCATTATAAGAACTATCATCAATCAAGCATGAACATCAATGATACTTTGCCTGATTGTCTAAACAAAATCTTACTTGGCAACTTAAACTTTAACCAAAAAGCCCTTGGGTGAATTACACAATACAAAATTATTCATATATTGTGAATAGTTCAAATGAGGTTGTACTGGATTTCCCCAACTTCATCTCGTGACCCCTTAGATGATAATCAACAAGATCTATCAAAGAAATATTCGATCAGCTACAAATTAGAACTTTTCTAGTCATTAACTTCCATAATCAAACTTTTTGATGCTCCAAACTCACTCAATTTCATCTCTAATTGGTTATAAATAATATGTGAGTCAATTCATGGTGAGTTGGCTTGGTCAACTTGCCTAAATTTGTTCAACCTCTCAACTACACACTTCACAAATCCAAACTCCATGTCCATGCAACCAAATCCATAAAAACTCATGTAAACTGCCTCTGAATACTCCCAACAACTCATCATAAATAAAAGGCTTGGCAAATGTTGACGGTCAACATGGTCAAATTTGGCAAAATTTTCCAAATTTAAACTATCCCTCCACACAAACCCTTGTGGCCTGCTTAAATGAATCCTAGAATCTTCCTAATCACAAGACCGCCAATGTCGTATCTCCTTCTCCGAGCGTCCCATTGAAACTCCGGCTTCACGTGGATGCTGGAGATGAAATGCTACAGGGAACCCTTAGCCTCATCGTTCCTCTCTCTCTCTCTCCTCTCCGTGCGGGGCTCATGGTCGATCTTCCATTTTCTAATTCTTCCACTTATCTTGATTTCTAGAATATCTTCTTCGTATATGTTATATTCGTTTCCAGGACGGTGCTTGCGTTTTCAATGTGCCGTCTCGTGGTTCACGTTTTTTTTTCTGTAATCATTGCTATCAATCGGTTAATTGAGGGCTGAATCAAGCATAAGTTTCTAAGGATTAGCCTCAATGATCTTCAGAAGTACATCACGGATAAAATTCTGCATTCTACTTCTTCGAATGGTAATAGTATTGGATCTGCGGCTAGGAAGAGCCCTTGTGTTTTCGCATGGCGATCTTATTTCAGATGGGGGTTCAAGCTCGTGTCACAGGATTTGGAAAGGATTGTCAGACATCGATTGGTTCGTTATTGAAGAAGCAGTACGTGCCTGGATTTAAGCATGTTGTCAGGGTCTCTAAAAAGAGGGGACTGTTTCAATCCTTAAGGGGAAGAAATTTGAGAATTTGCTTCCAGAGAGTCGCTTCTACAGTCGTGGAAAAAGATGAAATAGAGTGGCAAAATGCCGATTGCAGTGCTGAACAGTTGAGCATTGTGATGAAATTTGGTGGTTCTTCAGTAGCAACCGCTGAGAGGATGAGGGAGGTTGCAAATCTCATTCTTAGTTGTCCGGATGAAAAGCCAGTGATTGTTCTCTCTGCTATGGGAAAAACAACTAACAAACTTTTGCAGGCAGGGGAGAAGGCAGCGAGCTGTGGTGTATCTAATGTATCTGGAATCGATGAGCTTAGGTTTATAAAAGATTTACATCTAAAGACACTGAATGAATTGGGAATAGATAAGGCAGTCATATCAGGTTTATTGGAAGAACTAGAGCAACTTCTGAAAGGTATTGCTGTGATGAAAGAGTTAACAGTTCGTACAAGAGACTATGTAGTTTCATTTGGAGAGTGCATGTCCACAAGAATTTTTGCAGAATATCTAAATAAAATCGGTACTAAGGCAAGGCAGTATGATGCATTTGATATCGGTTTTATGACTACAGACGATTTCACAAATGCAGACATCTTGGAAGAAACTTATCCAACTATTGCAAAGAGATTGCGTGAAGATTGGTCAAGTAGTCACGCTATCCCTATTATTACTGGTTTTCTTGGAAAGGGCTCCAACTTCTCTGCAGTGACTACATTAGGAAGGGGTGGTAGTGACCTGACGGCCACTACTATTGGTAAAGCACTTGGCTTAAAAGAAATTCAGGTTTGGAAAGATGTTGACGGTGTTTTGACATGTGATCCAAATATTCATCCTCAAGCAGAGCTTGTACCGTATTTAACGTTTGAAGAGGCTGCTGAACTAGCATATTTTGGAGCTCAGGTTTTGCATCCCCAATCCATGCGCCCTGCTAGAGAAAGTGCTATACCAGTCCGAGTCAGAAATTCATACAATCCACACTCTCCTGGTACCCTCATCACCAAAGAAAGAGATATGAGTAAGGCTGTTGTAACAAGCATTGCTTTGAAGTCAAGCATTACCATGCTAGATATTGCAAGCACTCGAATGCTTGGCAAATATGGTTTCTTAGCAAAGGTCTTCTCTATATTTCAGGATTGGCACATTTCTGTTGATTGCGTCGCTACCAGTGAAGTGAGCATCTCTTTGACATTAGATCCATCTAAACTGTGTAGCAGAGAACTAATTCAACAGGAGCTTGATCATATAGTTGAAGAGCTTGAAAAGATTGCAGTGGTTAAACTTCTCCAGAATAGATCTATAATCTCCCTTATTGGAAATGTACACCGTTCATCATTGGTTCTAGAAAAGGCATTCAATGTTCTACGAAGAAAGGGAGTCAACTCTCAGATGCTTTCTCAAGGTGCATCTAAGGTGAACATTTCCATTGTAGTTCATGACAGCGAAGCCAAAGAATGCGTCAGAGCCCTCCATTATGCTTTCTTTGAAAACACTAATGACTTCAACCATGAATCCAGTTTAGAAACAAATTAAAACAAATTGAGTTTTCCTATTTTTAGTGATTGTAATAAGATGCTCCATAACATTGGCAAGTAACATGATTTTGAATATTTGTTAGCCTATCTATTCTAATTTAGATTTCGTTTGAAAAAGCTTTCTTGCTGTTTCTTAAAATAATTTTTATAAAATTGCTTTAACAAACAATAAGAAAGCCATTCCAAACGAGACATGAATTTCTCATGGTGTTGAATTTTGAAGAAAAACTTGGTTTCACACTAATTTTGTGAAATTATTACCATTAGTTACATGACTGTCGAAAAAGCTCATTGTTTATGTTCGATCATATTTTACTTGATTCCAGAGCTTCTCTAGCCTCCAAGACTTTTAAGATGTACTTCCTTGAGCTTCAAGGAAGAGAACAAACTCATGCACAATCCTTGAGATTCATTGGATAGCAGTAAATGGAAAGCCCTTGCTTTTACATTCAATGCTAAATAGCTTTCAAAAAGTTCTTTTCAAAGCTTTAAAATGAATCCCCCACTTTTCTTCTGGATGAGCTTAAGCTCCTCCTAAAGTATAATAGATTTTCATCACTGTGCAAGAAGATATTCAACTTCTTCCACTCATTTAGCCAATTTTTTCTTTGATGGATAGTACTATCAAACGATCATATAGAACCACTTCTAATGATTGTACCACCATGCATTTGCTGCTGATGTTTTACTTCGATAGTTTAATCTGAATTTTTGCTTAAAAATAAATCCAAAAATTCCCTAAAACCTTGAAAATTCGTCATAATTTCATTTCTTAACAATGGTTATAGTTCTTGTGCTCATTAAAGCAACAGGGAGCCAAATTTTATTTTTAAAATGACAAAAAATATTTATCACTTATAGAGGGAGTAATTAAAGTTTAAATTTTTCTAATTTTCCTTAATTACTCCCTAACTAGTGATCTAATTAAGCTAAATTTTTTATAGGCGATATCAGGGCTTCTGTTCAACATACTCTAATTTTGTTGGGCTTGGGGAGTAATACAAGTTTGGTGAAATAATTTCCAAAGCTATAGGTTAAAATTTGATTTAAAACTTTAAAAAATCAAAATTTGAAATGCGGTTAGAATTATTATTTCATTTCTCTACGACGTATTCATGTTATGGTAAGGTTTAAAGGACCTTGATTTCTACCCCATTCAGTAACTAGATTGGCCTAATTAAATCCACAAAAGTGTCGTTGTCTTACTTTTGGGGATCAATTATGAAATCTAACTTCTTAGGAAGAAATTGAAGGCTTCTAGGGCTTGAGTTTTAGTATATTTTAAGTAAATGTTCAGGTGACTTATGTTTAAAATTTCACTAAAATTGGAGTTCATTTGGCCTCTTAATTAGCGACCCAAAATGAACACACATAATTGACCTAAAATTTTCATTATATTACAACTAATTTAAATTAATTACTAAAAATATAAGTTTAGTGTCATACTGCTCAGAGTTAAGAGCTTAACAAGAAAAAATTAAAAGCCCCATCATAAACCCTAAAAATAAAAGTAATTTTATAATTAAGAAAAATATTTAATTAATAAAGTAAAATATTTCAAAATCCTAACTTATTCCAAACACTTATAATCATTTTTAAGAGTCATTTCTGACATTTGGGGGAGACTTTAAGGAATTTGCAACTAATTTAGACCATTAATCAAAATCTCCTAATTATTTTATTTAATACATTCATTTATTTAAGCTAAATTTATAAAAAATTTAACTAATTTAAAAAAAAAAATTAAAGGACACAAACTCAATGGCATTGAACTCATAATTGGGTTTAATACTTATAAGAAAATAAGAAATGTCTAGCATTCAAAGTAAAATGAAAAGTAAAAATTTGACCAAATATTAATTATTTAAATAATTAAATAAATGTGAAAATTCAATAGATCTTAAAATTTTAGTAAATCATCAACTTAATGAATTAAATTAGATAATCAATAGTCACACTTCATACTTTATCAATGAAGTTTTTAGGTTGGACTACCTCTTGCTGCATGCCTACGTGCCATAAGGAGGTATTGGTTCTTATGCATGTTGTGATAGCGCAACAAAAGAGTTGACGGAATGAATGTGTTAAATCATAAATATTATAAATCAGTAATCAATAAATTAAACTAATTGATATATATCAACTAACAATCAAACCAAAAAGAAAAGATAATTGGTAGATAGCCCGGGCTTACGAGGCTATAAATTTAGACCCAAGGAAGATGAGAGAAACCACTTATCACTAGTTTAGAAAAGGCAATTGCTTTTCAACTTAAATATCCATAAAATTTAGTAACAAAATACCTAGTCACTAAAGCTTTCGTACATTTTGCTTGACTCCTTTTAGGAAGGCAAAGGTGTGTTGGATTGAAAGATTTAATGACTAATCAAAAGGCCTTAAATAACCATTCATTAGTCAACTTTAAAAACAAAAATAAATCTTAAAATACATCTAAATAAAATAAAATTTATGCTTAAATTAAGATTTCCTTAGATTTCAACAAACCAAACTCAATCCATTAAAAACTTCAAACAATAAAAAACCTAGGACATATCCAAACCACTCAGCCTTTTATACACAGTGTAGATTACATTTTAGGACAAACAACTTTAGTTTTAGGCTAGGCCATTATTCTTTCATATTTTTTTTGTGATGTGTAAATGATGTGTATATTGATGAATACTGTTGTTATGGTTTGATGTGAATTATAATGCTTATGTTGTGATGTTCATGTTTAAATATTTACAATGTGATATATGATGGGATTTTAGATTTTCCAAGGTTAGAAGCGATCAGGATGTTTATTACTAATCAATTTTTCTACTATTGGTCATAAGTATATAGGTTTATCAAAAAGGGATAAAATTTATCATAATTTAAAGATAATTAATTTTTTAGAGGTTCTTTTTGCTATTTAGCCTCATAATCATTTAATGCAAGGCCAATCTATAGGTTGCTAAAAGATGAACAAATTATTATTGATGTTTTAATGCTTATTATTTTCATATATGAATTGTTTCACTAACATGCATTAAAATTTGAGTCTTTTTCTTTTAAAATATATCTTTGCAAAAAAAAGTTATGAAAATTTTTAAAATAAGGCATTTTCTCAATAATTTGGAGATCCAAAGAGGAAAGAAACATGTTTCAATGGAGAATTATTTCCATTTAAAACACAAATTGAATGAACAAAAAGCCTGAGGAATAGAACCAAGCTAAAGAAGAAAAAATGATGACTGAAAGGAAGATGTCTTATTTTAAAGACTTAGTTCAATTCATATGAGTATAATCAAGATTGGTGTTGGTGCAACCTAGACATATTTATTTTCAGCAGGCTTTGGTTTGTAATTAAGAAGTACATTTCACATGAACTTTTGATATGTTATATTCTTGTTGATATTTTTACATTATTAGTGCTAAAAAATTGCTTATTTTTTTTAGGTTTCTTTCCCGTGTGCGTCTGTGCCTAGATCTTATTAGGTTCTTGAGAATAAAAAATTAATTTATTGATTAGCAAATAAAATTTTAGGATAACATTGAAATATAATCCTTTTTTAAGAAGTTAGAGCATTTCTGGGGTCTCATGCATACATATCATTCTTTTTCTCCATGTTAGGCATCTCTGTACATGCGAGTAGTAGTTGACAACCTGACCTATGATAGTGTAGTTCTATCTCATGGAAGTTTTATACCCATGGATAAAACATATTTTTATGCCTTTTTTAAAACATTGAACATTTTAGTTTTACATTGAATTAACATACATTATATTAAAAAAAAATTAAAATCAATAAAATTTAATTTCATTTGTTTGGAGGCATAATTACCACTTATATGTGCAAGATCACATAGGACTTTCTCTAGATGTCGACACAAATTTTAAAATAAAATAACAAATAATGGATCTTTCATTAGACTAGACAAAATGGTTTTAAATCGACTAGCTGGTTTAGTTGGCCTTCTATTCTATGTAAGATGCAAATCGACTAGCTGGTTTAGTTGGCTTTCTATTCTATGTAAGATGCAAGTCCATAATACACCTTCTTAAAACATGTTCCTAACTTAGATTTAGTTTTTGAGGTAGACCTCAAATCATAAGTCCTTACCCTTCAAAAATATCCAAAAATATAATACCAAATATTTAACAAAATATCAATTCAACCATAAAAATATATTCTCTCTAAAATAAGCCCAACAAAGGATAGACTAGCATGCTTCTAGTTTATCCCTAAATTTTTGGTACTCCATACTTGCCATCCTTTTAATTAAAAAAATAATTCTTCAAAATTGATCTAATCCCTTTTGAAAACTCAAATTTTGCATCCTTATCTAAAATGTTAAAATATAAGAAAATATCTGTAATTAATTTAATGGAGAGCATTCATAAGAGGTTCACCTTTCCTATGATTTGATTAACAATAGAGGCTTTCCTTCGCAAGGAACCTGTAAGTCCAGACTAAAATAAACCATATGACATTTTTATAAGATAAGGGAAAATTCTCTGGGCATATAGACACATTTAATTAAAACACTTTTTGCATTTAGATGCCTTTGTAGACTATGATTTTTACTTTTAAAGGTGAAATAATATTTCCACTGTCATATTTGAATACAAATATTGTTATATTCAAAAAAATCTTTCTTCAATCTTAAATACTATTCTAAAATATTTATCTTAATAGATAATAAGTTATTCTTTTATTTGTATTTAACTAAAAATATTAATAATTTATCAAAAAAACCTATTATTGTCCTTGAATCTATTACAAAATATTATTTCCATCACTCAAGTTTCCATCACTCGAGATAGTATGATATTCTTAATGTCATATTTAATCAAAAGAATAGGAGAAACCCCAAATCTATGTTGGTACTCAAATTTATTTTCCCACAGGGAAAATTTTTGGCTACTCCTCTGGGTAAGGTTTCTCTCTCCATCTTTAGTCATGACAAATATTTCTACATAGGTAGTATACTTATGCTCATCATATGTTGAGATTACTTTTCTCCTACTGGCAGCCTTACACATTTCTTTCATGAGTTTAATCAGCATATAGAGGTAAGAGAGGTAAGAGGAAGTTTTCTAATAAGAATGAGGCTTGCAAAGATAGCAATGCCAATTCTTTAAAATATTTATCGAGCCTTTTAGATTTCAAAAAGCTTACATTGTTTAAAACTCTAATAAGTCATAAAATATTGAGTGTCTCAAAACTTATTTCAAACTTTTATAAAAAAATATTCAAATCTCATTGGTATACATTGTTGTTATATTATAACATGATGAGTATAATAAGAATTTTAAATTTTCATTTTTTTTTTGAATTTTAAAAACTTGTTAAAAAATATTATTTCAAAGAGACTGATTGATGGTTATCTCTTAAATCACAGAATAATTGCAAGCAAATAGATCTTTCTACTGAGGAAATAATTTCTAGATATATAATCAAATTTTTACTTAGCCTTAAAAGAATTATGTTATCAGTAAATTGAAATAACATAATTGATTTGAATGGTGATGAACATATGGATTATAATCCAGTAGAGATGGCTTTAGGGTCAACGTCCAACTCTTCTCTTCAAAAGAACATGGCTGCTGATACTAATTAAAATTTGTAGATATGCGTGAATAACAAATGCTATAGTGTTTGAAGTTAGGCTCAACATTTACCCTTCTTCTTATTAGTAGAGCACAAAGAAATAAAAAAAGTCGATTTAAAAAGAAATTTTCCAAGATAAGGAAAATTGCTGCGTTAGAATCCTTAAATCAAGTCACATATAAGGCAAGTGGAGAGTCAACTTTTCTTCTAAAATCTCCTAAAATGGAGTCTATCTCAGCTTATATCCGCCAAATAAAAAATAATCAATCATTAAATCGAATCCATGACCCCCCAGCTAGTGTTATGATCCATCCACATTATTGAATGATGTCATATTACACATATTTGTCTATTAACTACATTATTTATAAAGGCGAAGGTGTAGTAAAAAGTTATGGGTGCCACTCTCATAATTACTAGGTCACTGTTAATTAGGGAGGATACAAAACATTGATAATGTTAATCTTACCAATGATATGAATAAAATTTCTATTGAAGATGATCCTCTAGTATAATCTCTAATAAGGATGCTGAATATGTGGTATTATCAGAGAGTGATGCCCCTGAATTTAAAGACATTCATACCGTCATATGCTTCTCAGATTTGGATTACTCAAAGAAAATTATACAGAATTAATTAGGGGTAGTATAGACTCTATGATAGTTTCTTCTTATGAAGAGATTGAGGAACTAAAAGTTTCAAATGGTAAGGTTTGTACATTTGAAGATGAAGCTTAGAAGTTTTGAAGAGATTTGCATACTTCTTCAACCTTAGAAGATGAGGCTTTGTACTTTAAGAATTACTTATCACAACCACCCACTTTTCATTTCAATAATTATAGGGAATTTCAAATTGAATGGAGTCCTTATTAAATTTGGGTGCATAGGTCAACATTAGGAACACAAAAACTCTCACATATTTAGAGATTGGAATGGGAAGAGCTAGCAATCAAAATATGATGTTATGTTTGTTTAATGAGAAGGGAGAGAGGGCTTTAACTAAATTTAATTACAAGTAAAAATTGGACAGTTGAAAATAGATGTGAAATATTATATAATTAATTTAAAAATGTAATTTAACACTAGATAAACACTGAATTCATGAATAAAAAATGGTCTCATCTACCTTGTACTAATGCATTAAGTAGAAATGCAATGGTATTGAACATGTGTTTAAGAGTGATTTGGAACCATTCTCTACTCCAAAGATAGGGATTGACGTTGCTTATTTTGCAACAGAAAAATTCGTTGTATGTTACAAAAGTGAAAGTATAATTAAAGATGAGGAAAATAATAATGGAAAAGAAAGGAAAGGAAAAGAAAATAAAGCAAATAAAGAATCAAAAGGAGAAGAAAAAGAAAAATATGTTGATGGAGAGGGTGACCTCAAAACTAAGTTATTGTGGCCTCTAAACACTCATCCTAAAGAGGTTAAATGATGGACTAAAGAGCGCATGGTCAAGACCATCATTTAAAAGAAAAGTTACAACAATAAACAGTGAATAAGTGTGAAGTTTAGATGATGATTAAAATATGCGAAGTGTAAGAATTCTTTTCAAAACAAGTAAAATAAATCCTCCTACAAAATTCAATATAACCTTGGAGAAAGCTAACAATCAAGAGGTAAATCCTTCAGAAAGTGGTGAATCTGAAATAATTATATATGAAAAGCTAAAAGTAAAAATTAAAAACCAAGCTCTGATCCCACTGTTTCATGGCATGGTTAGCGAGTTGTTAATAGTAATTCTACTAACTTTTATTGAAGTAGAGAAATTAAATTGCACATATTTTTCATGTCATGACAATGGACCAATGGAAAAGCTAAATATCGTGGAAGACTTTATAGCATACTAAAAATTCAAAAGATAGTATTCGCTTTTACACTGTTAGTGTATTTCACGATAATTAATATTAATTCATGATAACTAATCATTTTGAAATCAATATAGTGTTTATGAAAATCATTAATCCTTGCAATGGTTTTGATTAGAAACTTTAGATTAGCTTGAAGTTAGTGATGCAACCCTTGAATATGAAAAATATATTAAATGAACAAATATTGAATTAAAGAAAATTAACCTTGGAGTAAAAAATGAAAATTGTCTCATTTTTATTAGCTCTTTATTGAGTGAGGGTAAATTAAATAATTTCATTAAATCTCCTTTAAAACTTAAGAGTTGTGTCCATCATCTTTATGATTTTAGATTCATCTTTGTGTGGTTTCCTAGTCATGATCTCAGAATGAATCCATGAAGTGTGCATATGGCATCATTTCAAAAAAAATTATTGGAGTTTATAAATGAGGCATTATAAAATTAAAATTGATCATTCTAAGATTATAATTAAGTATATCCCTCCAAAACATTCACTATTAGAAATCTGCACTTTTTGCATCGATTGTTAGCAGCGGTTTTAGAACCTCTTCTAAAAATTTGTTTTAGCATCGGTTAAAATCGGTGCAATTAACTGGTGCTAATTGCACCGATTTTAACGGATGCAAATAACTCATTAATTTAACCCCGCTGAAGCTCGTATTCCCAGCGCGCCAACTAAATTTCGCGAACCGTCTCCGGAGCCCCCGGCCTCTCCTCCTTCCTGCGACTCAAGCGGTCATGCCTTCTTCGTTGATTTTGAGTTGAACCACTGAGACGCATCGTTCTTCCCTCCTTCAAATTAGGTTTTGGACAGCGAGCAGTGCTCTCTCTCTCTCTCTCTCTCTCTCTCTCTCTCTCTCTCGCACATATCTATTCTAAATCTTCGTTCTCCACGTTTACTACGACAATGGATATTGGCTTGCCGTGACGAGTTCCTGCTCTCGAGAGCACCAGAAGATCTTTCAGGAATGGTTCGCCTTGGCGGATTCAGGTCAGTCGCTTCTTCTTCGTCTTCTTGATTATTTGAATTTATTTTACTACTGAAAAAAACTTAGGATATCCATTGATTTCCCTTGTTTCCTTGACTATTAGACAGAGACGGACGTATCATGGGGAATGATGCTATCAGGTTCTTTGGAATGTCCAAACTTACAGGCCCGGAGCTCAAACAGGTTTGGCATCTCTACATTTCATATTGTTTGATGTGATTGTTTAGAGATAGTTATGTTTTACCTATGCCTGGTGGCTAGTTCTTCACCTCTGTCTTGATTTTTTTTACCTCATTGGCTTTAGCTAAATTTATAATGGAAAGGTAATATTATTGAACACTTGTAGGAATGATAGATCAAATTTCGTACCTTTATTGTTCTTCACTTTGATAGAATCTTGGAGCATCTTTATGATATTTACATTATCTCGTTCTATGATTATCCCCTTGTATTCACAAAACCAATCTTGTATGTATTCTTCCATCATTAGGATTGCTTTGAGTTCCAACTGAGCAATATCCCAATGATTAATCTTCTTTCTCTTTACTCCTAGATATTGCAATAAGGTGGCCGATTGTTGTGCCAAGTTGGCTTTGTTAGGAGATTTCTTTTGGGACTCTTTTGTTGAAACAGAACTTCCAACAAGTTTTCTACACTTGTTTAGGAAGGACTGTCAAGGAGTCTCTTAGTTGTTGAACATTGTATTTTTCTTGATGCTCTTTTAATGCAATTTGCATCCTTTGTTCAAAAAAAAAAAAAATTCTAATGGAAGTAATTCGTGCATTATTTAGTTATCTCGATCTTGGCATGTCTAGATCTGAAATGATTTTTTTTTTCTTATGCTAATTTGGTTAAAAAGTTGTCAGGATAGGGATAATCTGTATCATAAACAAGTGTTTGAAATGATGGTTGGAGTGTGTGAAAATGCTATTATCTTTCATTTCAACGATTACGCAACAACATTTCTTGTACTTTTTTTTTCTTCTGGCATCTTTCCTATGTGTCTTTACTAAGACAACTTTTAAGTTTTTCTTGAAGGTTTGGGCGATATCGGACTCTAAGAGGCAGGGCTTTCTGAGTTTCAATGAGTTTATTATTGCAATGCAGGTCTTTAATCATTCTTGTTTTAGAACTGTACAATTTTGCTTTGTTTTCTCCATTTATTAATTTGTATTTCTCATTATTCCTTTTTCTTACCGTCATATTTTTTAGCTCATTGCATTGGGATAGGCTAGAAATGAGATTACAGCTGATATCCTTAACAACATAGGTGAGCTATGAATTCCTCTTTAATTTTCTTAAAGAATATTGCTTCTAAGCATGAAAATTGTGCTTTATCTTTTTAACTTATTTTTTGCTTTTCATGACAGATATACAAAGTTTAAAACCTCCACAAATGGATGGTTTGGACGTATTACTTGCTGTAAGTTTGAACATAAATTTTTTATGTATTATATTTTCTTAGACGATTTTGATATCACTATTGAATTGCTTGCTCCTAGAAAAACAGGCCATCACCTAAGAAAAGTGCCCTTGATTTAGATGGTATGTAACCAAGAATCTAGAGCTGCAAAGTCAACTAAATTGGACCTGCATTTTGTTTTCATTTATCTATGTCGTCCTGTTACAGATCATTTGCCGCACATAGCTAGTGGTGTTAGGGGTGTCACCAGCAATCCAACGGTAATTTAATTAGTCATATGTTATATGTTTATGCTTTTCTTATATATCAGAGCGTTTAGAATGTGAAACTGTGCATGTGTCACATGGGTGTTTGCATTTACATGAACATTTACATACCTTCATTATCTGTTTAATCATTTTGGTGTTGAGTTTTCTATCTTATTTATGTTAGATTAACCATGCATTTTGTCCTAGCATTTCTTTTATATTTTATGCTATATGGTAGTAATTTTGCTTATGTATAATTATTTTCTCTTTCCTGCAGAGTCATTCCAAAATCTTTGATGACTAGAGAGGTCAGTTATCTTAATCAAATTGATTTTTGTGAAAGTTATTTTGAATTTCTTTTACTGAGGATCTGCTTGCAGTAGAATTTCATGTTAATCTTAGGTGACAGCTATTTCTTCTACTTTCAAATGTCTTTGGTTTAACTATTATTGTGAAGTTTAGCGGTCTTATTAAAGATAACATCGCCTTACTTGTTTTAATATATTTAATAAGTAATAAGAATGTTTGAGCTTTAAATTGAAAGCCATCCGAGAGGCTGTTATACTCAGCAAATGCTGAAAATATAAATAGTAATCCGAGCAAGAAATTGTTATTTACTCTGCATTGAAAAACTACCTCTCTCTGGACCTCAAATTTTTTTCTCTGAATTAGAAATTATGGGTTTCTGAAAGTTGTGTTTTTCAAATTTAAATGCTAGCAATTTATAATGGGTCAACTATAATTAGTTAATGATAGCTAATTAATTTATACCATTCATGAACAAAATGCATGGTTAATCTAACATAATAAGAGTTTCCTCAAACTTCATTTTCAGATTACTGGAGAACCGGCTATCATTATATAGTAGTTGGATTTCTTTAGATTCCTGGAATAAGTACATACATGAATGTTCTTTTTGTCACTTATACTATTTTATACATTCATGTTACTTGGTCCTAAAGTATTTGTAAATTTATATGTTGTTAATATTTACTCAATTTATATTTGTGTAGTAATTTATTGATATTTATAATTTGATCACAATTTTTTTTAGCATTATATTTTTTTAATCTATTCTACCCTTTAGCAGCGGTTATAACCACTGCAAATCTGGACTTTTGTGGCGTTTATAACCACTGCTAAAGCCAGCACTTAATCTACCTTGCCGGTCCTTAAATCGCTACGGAATGTCGTTACAATGCATAGTAATTACAGCGTATTGGTAGCGGTTTTTGAATCGCTGTAAAGAAAATAGTGGCGGTTAAACCACCGCGATAGCTCAAAATTTGTGCTGCGATTACCTTATTTTTTGGTAGTGATTAGCTGGTAATGAATCTGAAGCTACTATAGCTTTAGAGGTATATCTTTCATCCTTAAAAAATTTTATTCAAAATCAAACCATAACTGAGTAAAGTTACCTACCTGATTTGAGGAACTTGATGGCCTTAAAGAGCATCACTAGCAACCTCAAAAAAATTTAGAATTATAAAAAACTTGAATAGTTCAAGCACATAATAAATTGGTTCACCCTGAAACATTCCAAGTTAGAGTCTTTGTCATGATTCTTTGGAGTCCAATTTTAGCCCATTATAAAAGTTGTTCAAATTTTGAACAAACATGAGAGAAATTGTTTGTCTTAGAGACAATCTACGAGTGAGGTTTCAATGGCCTAATCAATTAAAAAGGAAACCACCCAATTCATCCTATCAATGGGCACTTCCTGTCAATGGGTGCTTCCTTTAAAAATATCATACTTGATGTAAATCAAATCCAAAATTATTATAAATTTTTTATGATTAAGAAAATCATTGAGTCCGATATTATGAATTCAAATCTCATTCTAAAAAAAAAACTTTAATTCAATCTACGATCCATCTCAACATTACTCAAAATTAAAACTAAATTTCAAGTTTAAAATTCAGATGCCAAATTCAAATCAAACTCTTAATCCCTTCTAGCATTTTAATGTTATAAAGAAGCCATGTGCTTCATCTTCTTAAGATTAGATCTGCCTTTGTTGTAGCAAGCCCTTTGTGGCACTATCCAAGCATCAAATTTAAAAGAAATTATATTTTTTTATGAATATGCGTGAGTTCATGAGCTTCCTATTTCCTAGGATATTGACTTATTATGATTGTATTAAGCATTTGGGCCCTATCAGAGCTTAGTCGATTTCTGGTCATTAAGGTTTGGTGTAAAAGTTTGTGTAGATTATTAGACCTTATAGAACTATCCCAAGGCTAACCATGGTGGGTGTGAATAAGTTATTTAAAAAGTTCTTGGATTTTGAAACACTTTTTTTTTAATCCTTTTAGAAGATTAAAAACATTAATCTTGAAATATGTAGTTGATTATAGAAATGACTTTCACGGATAATCTTTCAACCAAAAATATAAAGTGTAGTGAAATAAAATGTAGGAAAAATAAAAGTTAATATAAGAACACCAAATTTTATAGTTGTTTGGTCCAACTAGACCTACATCCACTCCCTAGAGACTCCTTCTCCTGGCATTGACTCTCTTTTTTCCCATACAGCAAGGCGGAGAAGCCCTTACAAACTCTCTTCCACCAACTCGATGCGATAGAGAACCATCACCTTTTACACTCTCCAAGTGATGGTGGCATACCATCTCATCCCTTTTTACCCACTAGGTGAACGTAGAGTATGTAGCATCCTTTTTCACCCTCCTATTGAAGGTAGAGAATTATCATGTCTTTTTTACCCTCTTAATAAAGGTAGAGAACCTAGATCCAGTCTTGAAGATCTTCTCTAGAGAGTCTCCGATGAAGTTGGGAAGAAATTAAAGAATAATAAGAAATCCTTACTTTGGGCAACCTAGTGAAACCCTCATAATTCCCTTTCATTGATCTCCCACTCTCCAATCTCAAAATCTCTCTCAAACACACTCCCAATAGTTACTCTCAAGAGAAAATTCAAAGCAAAGGATTGGGATGACTTTTTAAGGACACTATTTATAGAAAACACACAAAAAACTATCCAAAATTTTAATTTTTTTAAAGAGAACCATCAATGGTTCGTATAGTATGATCGTTGATTGTTGTTTGATTGAAAAATGTAGGTGTGATTTTGAAAAAATATTAATTTTATTTGGGAAAATTTATTTTTTTGAATTTTGAAATTGAACACATCAATATAAATAATATATCACCTCGGGAGGTGAACATATCATTCCCCAATAAGTTCAAATTATAAAAATTAAATTCATTCCGATTATCATAGTCAAACATAGGAAATAATCATATATGACCCAAGAGGGTTAACATTAAATTCGATAGAGTGTCTGACTATTGTAATCTGGATAAAAGAATCAATAATTTCATAATCAAAGTCACGATAAAGATTGATATATCTCTCTGAAGAAAGAAGATATCAATTACTATCGATTATTTGAAAATGACGATAATAATTGAAGAGTGAAGAGAGAGAAGGTCCACAAAAAAAGAAGGATATTGAAGGTTTTCGGGTGCCAAAGTTGGAGATGGAAGGAGGCCGGTCATCCATGGATGACCAGAACATTAAATCTTTTCTATCTATCGTGAGTCCAATTATGTTGGATTCAAAAGGTAGATTCTCCTTCAAACGCATCTCCCCTCACAATTTTTGGGTTTTGGAATCTCCTCTTGTAATCAAAGAGGGAGGTTTGATTGCTAAGTATAATCCTCTGCCGGAATCAGGTAAAGGGAAAGATGTAATTTTAGTTTTGAACAAGATACCAAAATCACCTTTATCGGTTATTATCTCTGGAGCAAATGATAAGGAGGCTTCTTCATCAGGGAGCAATTTTATTGATATATTAGAGAATGATAAGGGTACTGACAATGGTAATGTCAATATCAAAAATCCAATTATTTCATCAAGATTGGATAATTCTAATGTGTGGATCAAAAAACCACATTAAAATTAATTTGAGTAAAATTCATGATGATATTCAAGATGCAAAAGTTGTCAAACTTGACATAGAAAAGGGAAAATCAAATATTCAAGTTTTGAGTAATTCATTAGTTGTGAAAATTCTTGGTAAAAAAAATTGCATTTTTCAAAATGGGCTATTGAATTAAGAAAGCAATGGATGAAATATGGAGGGTTTCATATAACCTTGCTTCGTCTAGATTGGCTACTTTGTTTCTTTCAATCACATGAAGCCATGGAGGAAGTTCTTAATGGAGGTCCTGGTTTATAGGGGGCTTCATTGTAGGTTTAGACAATTGGTCTCCTAACTTCTCTCCTAATTCCTTGGATGGGGTTTCTTCTCCGATTTGGGTTCGTCTTCCTCATTTACCTTTACATTGCTGGGATGAATCCAATATCACTAGAATTGTTTCTAGAATTGGGACTCCTTTATTATTGGATGGTAACATGTTTAGATGGGGGAGAAGGGAATTTGCTAGAGCCTGCATTCGGGTTAATTTGAATTCTAAACTCCCTTCTGGCATTTGGGTTGAAGGTCTTCATGGTAGATTTTTTCAAAACATTGAATATGATAATCTATCATCACTTTGTTTCAAATGTGGGAGAATAGGACATATTGATTCTGTTTGTCCAAATTTATCTCATAATCAGAATTTACTAAAGATGTCCCTTCCAGTTCAGTTCAAACTGAAGTTAATCCTTATGGACCTTGGATACATGTGAAGTTCAAAAACAAAAGTAGAAAAAAT
Organism: Dendrobium nobile; assembly: GCA_022539455.1. Taxonomy (NCBI): domain Eukaryota; kingdom Viridiplantae; phylum Streptophyta; class Magnoliopsida; order Asparagales; family Orchidaceae; genus Dendrobium; species Dendrobium nobile. Next base: position 33,901,691 of record CM039718.1, on the reverse strand, counting down.
TATGAGAAAACACAGCTTAATTCCAAGGTTTTTTCAGCCAAGGAAAAATCAGATGCTGTTTGCCATACTTTCAAAAATGCAGAATTCGTGAAAGGAGATGAAAAAGATGTTATTGCTGAATCAGAAATATTGTTGATCCATTGGAAGCTCGAAATTCGAATGTTATAGATTTGGTGGCCGATCCATTGAATGTTGCATAAATTAATTATCAAATTGTAGAAGATGTTGAAATTAAGGAAGGAGATGAACATGGTGTTAGCCAAGATTTAAATTTGATTGTTGAGCCGCTTGTAGCTCAAAATTCAAATTTTGATTTCAATCCTTCACAATATTTGGTTGCTGAAAATAATGCTGATATTGCTGATAATAGTTTGGTGATTGATCCATTTGAAAATGAAGTAATTTCTGTGGATCATCCCTTGATTGCTAAAGATTTGAAAATTCTAAATTCAAATTTTGAAATTCCACAAATTCAGGAGGAATATAAGGAGGCTGATAATTCTGAAACAAAATTATTTGCTGATCAAACTTCAAATGATCTCTTGACTAAGTCAAAGTTTGTTGAGGTGCAGAATTCGATTTTGACTCCAACAAATGCGGCAAGGACTTTTGAAACGGATGATATTAATGAAGGAACAAAAGGTGTTTATAATGAAACCATTACTCCTTCTACGATTAGTTTAAAATTAAAAAAAAAAACTATCTTATTAAATGATACTACTAAGGAGAATGGCTCTTTTGGTTCTAAACACAAATTGTTCAGAGAATTATAAGCTCTAGGACTGGTGAATGATCTACCTAGAAGAAGGATTGCTGATCTCAGAATGAAGAACTATATGAGAGGTTCTTCTCATTTAACTCATTAATATGCCTGCTAATTTTTCCTTGGCTTTTAACAAAGTGGAAAGATACTTGAAGATGGAGATATTGATAAAAAAATTATTCATAATACTAGATTTGGACTACAACTTGGAATATTGGAAATGTCATCTGAAATACCTTTTTTCTTAGGTGTTTTTTGGATGAAAATGTTTAAATGTATTTTCTTTTACTGCTTCTTTTTTCTTTTAGTCTTTTATTTGTTTTCTAAAGTTATTCTAATTGCTTATGGGATCGATACTAGGTTCTATTTTTTAACCAATTGAGAACTCTGGGATACTAACCAGCCCTCAGGTTATTTAATATTTTGGTATCCCCTACATCTCAAGGGTTTTAAAATGGGAAATATAACAAGTTTAGCTTAACAAATATGTTTTCAAAAAAGTTCCTTTATCAAGGAACTACTAGTTTGTTTCTAGCTTGTATTAGGTTGTTCCTACTTTCCTTTTAATGCAATTTTGCATTTCTTCAAAAAAAAAAAAAAAGAGAATTAATTGAGGCTTTGAAAATTTGATTTTTGAAAAATTAGACCTGGGTTTCTAAATCTCCTATGAGTGCAAACCCTCGTAGTTAAATACATCGTAGGAAACAAGAGTTTCCTATGAATACTCTTGATTAAAATAGTAGTAAAAATTTTATTTAATATTTCAAAGATTGATGTCAAAGGAAGGTGAGGGTTGAAATTTTTGATCAGGACTGGATCAAATTTGAGCATTTATTTCAGGAGTCAAAGGAGGAGAAGTAGGTGGTGTTAAGATTCTAAAATAATTCAAAAACACCTCAGCCTAATCTAAGTGTTGGGGTTAAATTTGATTGAAAGAAATTTAAGTTTGAGTGGGCAATTTTATTAGAATGTTGGAATTCAATTCCCGGAGATTGAGGTTTTATAGTCCGAGCATGCCTCGGAACCTAAGTCTAAATTAGGTACTAAAAATTAGTAACTCGACCTAACTAATGCAGTGCAGATCTGGACTTACCTCGGCCTGGATTGAGGAGCCAGCTAAACCACCTAGTCGCTTTAAAATCATAAATCCGATCTTTTAATATTAAGTGGTAGGGACATTAATTAGATTAAGTTTAAGGAAAGGAGGGTTGACATCTAGAGCGGATTCTAATTGGCACTTTTGACTTATATTGGGTATTTGATGTCTAAGCGAATACAATTAAATATTAGACTCTTTTAAGTTTATTACTAATGCAATGCATGCTAGTCATCTCGATTGAATGTATAAATCAAAATGAAGCAGTTTAAAATTTTGGCTTAAAAAAATATATTTTTTTCTAGAAATTGCACAACATTCCCTTGACAGATCTGCACCCTCATAAGCAGTTGGTTTGCCAAAACTAACAGACGGGGAGGTGCCTAACAAGGTAGAGAAGGTATAATATGATGCATGAAAAACTCTAGGTGAGTACGAGCGTACCTCTTAAGACCATTAGAGTTTCTATCTTATATAAAAAAATTTAGCTTTAATTAATATAGAAAAATTTTAAATCGGTCCTTATGAGCCTACAATCATACTCCAGGCTAAAATAAATATGACTTGCAAGTAAAAAGACTAGAAAAGTAGGTAGTTCTATTGCATAATAAATTAAGAAAATCAACTATATTCATTATTCAAATTGAAAGTCCATATGGCATGAGCCACTAAATAATACATCCTAGAACTTGTAGAAAAGTAAAGTGGCCAGGCAACACTGACAACAACTCAGATTCTATTCCTAAGACCCATGTGACTTTGAGATTTGGGATTCTTCTCGTTATCCACTTCATCATCATCTCATGAGTATATTGATTCATTGGTTCCAGATTTCCAAATAAAAAGAAACTCTCCCTTGAACGGGGTGTTGTATTTCCTCTTTGGATATTTGAAGGATATCCTAACTTATTCTTTCAAATGGAAGAAGACTCTCCCATTTAGAGATGTATTCTCCTCTTTGGAATTCAAGTTAGATATCAATGTCCAAACTCAAATCACTTTAAATATTTACAACCATGATATAATCAAATTACATTTGAAAATTAAAATTTTAGACTCGATCATGTAGGGTTATCCTAATAATTAGCAGTTATATATATAATCCCAAGCAGTTGACATATATATAAAATTTAAACTGCTCAAATTATAAACACACTTGGCCATGCTCTTTTAAATTTAAAGGGGGTTTTTAGCATCTTCTGAAGCACCTATGCAAAGCATAATAATTTTTTTTATTTAATGCCAACTTTAATTTCAGTGCTCTATATGATTATGGCCACCTATATAAAATTGAAATAATATAAATTGTCCCTAATATAAGGGTAAATCTAATGCATAATCAATCATAGAATGCAGCAAGTAAATAATCATATAAATTCTAAGCTAGTAAATAACATGCAGTGAAAACTCGAAAACCCGGCACATAGTAGAAAAAGAAACACTGGCCTAACCTAAGAATAGAGTTGGTTGTCCTAGAAAATCATCTAAATTGTGTGAGGTTGGCTGTGTCGTTTGGATATGTCCTAGGTAGGGCAATTAGTTAAAATTGTTTAAGGATTTGATTGGTTGAAAGGCTTAAGGGAAGTTGTTGGTTAAAATTTAAGTATTAATAATTTAAAATTAATTTTAATTGTTTGTTGGATATCACCTTTATTTCTCACTGAGGCTGTGAAGTTTATTTCACCTTCTTTGAGGCAAATTTAATAGCCTCAAAGCATGGGTTACCAGTGGTACCCGATATGATTAGGTGATTTGATTTGATTAAGGTTTTAAGGTTAATAAATTTTAATTAAAGTTTGTTAATTGCTAGTTTTAAGGCTGATTAGAGATTTATGGAATTTTAGAGTAATTTTTAAGTTTTAAGAAATTTTTTGGATTATTTTAAACATTTAATTAAGGGGTCAAAAGTTTACTTTTTCATTAAAGTCAAATCCTGTAAAGTTAATAATTTATTAAAATTCTAGACCTTAAGATGAGTTGTTAGACACTAAGTTTGCTAGATTTGGAATTTTTTACATTTACTTATGAAGTTTGAAGATTTGACTTCATTTTGACTTCAGTTTGACAAAAAAGTTGACTTTTTTAATTTGTATGATTTTTAGAAGTTTAATATTTTTATTAAATATTAGAGTTTATTATGAGTTGAATGCATTTGAGTTTGGTCAATTTGGATTTTCCTGGAATTAGTTATGATTTTTCAAAGTTTCTGTATTTATTGAATTATTTAATTAGTTCAATTAAAGGCATTTTATTGATTTTGTTCCAAATGAACTCCCAACTCCTTGAAATCAACTCCAAAGGTCAGGAATGACCTAAGGAAATATTACCAAGTGTTTTGGGAATTTTTAAAATTTTTTAATTATTTTTAAATAATTAAATATTGAATTTTACTTAAAATTAAATTAAGTTCTGGTTTACTGTCAAATTAAATTGGCTTTAATTTTCACTAATTAAGGACTTAATTCTGGTCAATTAAAGATATTATTTGTATTTTTGGTTTTAAAGTTGATTTATTGTGATTTTTGGAAGTTTTAAAGGCTTAATTAAGGGTTTAAGCTTAAGTGGATTGATTAAGGGGCTTAATGATTTCTAAAGCAGTGAAAAATTTTTTATGGGCTGGACATGTCACTAAATTTAAGTGTTCAGAGTTTTGAGTCAAAGGGATTTGTATCCTAATTATTGAAAACTTTCTATGTTCTCTAAATGAGACCTTAATTTTTATCCTTAATGATGTCATTAAGTTCAATAGATTTGAATCAATATTTTAACTAACTTTTAAACTTAACATAAACAATATGTAATTATACCAAACAAATCCTAGATACAGGAGAGCCTAAATCTAAGTGGAGGGTGCCAACCTAAGCATGCAAGGATTAAACCCAAGACATGTAATTAAAGATAAGATTAGTGAACAATCAAGAAATGATTATTCACTAATCATCCTGATTAATTCTATTCAAATATGCTTAAAGTTTCAAAAGATCTCTCAACATTAAAATTTACAAAGATATAATTTTAAAAATAGTTTTAAATTATATATATATATATATATATATATATATATATACATATAAATATATATACATATATAAGGATATAAACCTCAAAATAACATATTTAAAAGTATTATTAAAGTTAATTTAAGGGAATCGAGAGATCCACTATTTTTTTAGGTTATTTGAAATTTAATTTTTTTTTGAATAAAAATAAGATATTTACTTAAATACTAATTAAATATTAAGATATTCAAATAATTCAAATTAATCAAAATAAATTAAGTTTTAAATTTTGAAAATAATTTTAAAATAAAATTATTAATGTTATAAAAATTTTGATGCATTATTTGAGTTTTTATGATTTAAAATGAATTTATTTTAAATTTTTAAAGTTTTAAGTTAATTAAGACATTTAAATTAATTTAAAATTAATCAGCAATTAAAATAATTATTAAATAAAGTTAAATTAAGGCATAAGTATTTCTGAACTTTGAAAATGATTTAAATTTATTTTAGTTGAATTTTTAAAATTATTTAAATTTAATTTCACTTAAGTCTTAATTAATATTGAAATATTTAAGATATAAAATATATATATCTTAAATTAATTTAATTTGAAATTAAAGTGTTAAAAAATAATAATTATTAAATTATTTAAAATAAGTTGAAATAGGTTTTAATTTTGAAAATTTTTAATTAAATATTTCTAAGTTAAATGATAGTAATTATTAATTAATATTTAAATTAAAGTATTTAAATAAAATATATTAAATTAATATTTATTTTAAAATAAATATTCTAATATTACTTCTAGAATTTTAAAATATTTTAAAATTTTAGATATAATATTTGAATATCTCAAAATATTTAATCATATTTAAATAAATATTCATTTTAAAATATTTTATATATAATATATAATAAAATTTAAAATAAAAGTAATATTTTAAATTAATATTAATTTTAAAGTACTATAATTAATTTTATGATAATTTTATTATATAAAATATATTTTTTTATAATTTAAAAATAATATTTTTATATATATAACTTTTGAACTTAAAATGATTTAAAAAGACTGTTTAAACAAATCTAAATCAAATGGCTGTGGTAGAAGCCACGTGGCGCATCTTTACAAGGCTAGCGATGCGCGACCAATGATTGTTGCCCGTGACAATCATTTTGGCATGATTGCATGGCGGCGCAATTAATGCAAAATGATTGACAGTGGCAGGCAATGAGTTTTTCTGCCACTAATCCTTGTCAGTGTGGATTCTCCACTGTCCGATGCTCCGCTATCAGAATCAGCAGCTCTGATTGAGCTAGACAAGAAATTGAGCCCCAAAATCAACTGCGCAGTGGAAGGAATAGCGGAGTGGCTCAATCTAGACTGTTGATTGTGCAATCAATGGTCCAAAAAAATATATGCCTAAGCCAGGCCGTGAAAATGCCCTAGAAGACATTTTTTGGCTCGTTTGTTCGATACGATGGACGAAATGACTTGAAATTTTAAAATTAAATTAACACAGTGAACAGAAATTTTGGGGATGTTTTTAATAGATTTAAAAATCACTTGTAAGAAAGTTATTTAAACTAGAAGCTAGTGTACTAAAACTAGAGTATAACGGGATTTTACCGAGGGACTTGGAAAAAAATGAATTCTCTGAAACTGTAGTCTGTCCACATATTAGTTTCCAGTAGATTATGTGGCCAGACGAGCTATGATTCGAATGGATGGAAGCATGGATGGACTTGAGCTTGGGTTCGCCGAAATCTAGTTACCGGCATAGTTTAATAGCCTGAAGTTGGTCGGGATGTGAAGGGGAAATGCTTGAAGGGTTGAATGAGCAGAGAGCTCGGTTGGAGGGGCTTGAGATGGTGAGAGAAGAGCTAGGTTAGAATGAGGGCTAAAAATATGGTATTGCCCTATTCAAACTCCATCTAATCGAATGGAGGGTTGAGATCATTTGAGGGGGGTTTTGAGATGTTTCCAAGTGTCCTAAAGGTAGGTGGGAGCAGAGGGAATCAAGGATAAGAATACATCCTAGGTAGAAAGGGTGTTTTGTCCTAATTAGAGCATGTGGGGTTGATAGGAACCATTAGATTTCCATCCAAGCGCTAGAAAAAGAACCTAAGAAGGTTCTAGAGTAGACTCCATGTGCTTGAGAAGATTAAATAACATGGGATTATTTTTAGGAGTGGTTTTGACAAAATTTGACCTCTTTTACCCCTTTGTTTGACTGTTTGACCAGTCAAAGTTAGGGTGGACTGCTAAGGTGGCACATGGGAAAGGCTTAAAAGCTTGTGGATTAAATTTGGAGGGGTCTTAATGTTTAAGGATTGGGAATTGAAAGAGTTAGAGAAGGGTTTTTTTTAGAGAGTTTTGACCATGTGTTGACTGGTCAAATGAAAATATTGACTGTTGAGGTGGCAGCCAAATAGTCCTAATGAGCTGGTTGGGTGGATTGGAGACGATTTGAGGCTTAAAGGTTGGTGTTTGAATAAGAGTATGAGAGATTAAAGTGGTTTGAGCAAGTCTTCATGGATTGACTTGGACCAATGGGATTTAATTTGGAATGCCTTGATTTTGGTTGTATTCAAACTCTAAAATAAAGTTGGATCAAGAGCTTGATATGCTTTCAATGAGTTGACCCATCAGGAGTTATTAATTTTGCTCAAATGAGTTATTAAGTCAACTTAGGTTAACCCAAAGTCTAAAAATGGGCTCAACAAGTTTGGTTTGATGTTTTGAGTTTGTTGGAGGTGGTCCCAAGGTCTCGGGAGGTCAATTCAGTCAAAATGACTGTTTTGATCCTTTAGGGCGTATTTGGTCAAGCTAGGTTGACTTGGTCAACCAAGTTGATCTAGTGTATGGGATTGGGTCCAACAGGTTTGATTTGATATTTAAAAATTATTAAAAGTGATTCCAAAAATTTTGAGCTCATTTGGTTTGAAAACTATTTTCTAACCCTTAAGGGGTATTTTGGTCAAATGGTCTAGCTGGTCAACCATGCTTGACCAGCATCAGGGCTTGAGTTCATTGTACTCTTAGTGATAGTTAGAATGCATTGTAAGATGTTTTGGGGTTTAATTTGAAAAGTCCAAGTTAAAGTTCAGAGAAAACTTTAAAATTGCCCTTAGGACCATTTTGGTCATTTTGACCCCTGGTCAGTTGGGGGTCAAATTAGGTCCATAAAAATGCAGTTTAATATTCAAGGAGTCATAATAAAGGGTTTGGAAGTGGTTATAGGCTTTGGAGAAAGCTCTAGGGTCAAGACCAACTAGCTGACAGGTCCAATGGCATAGGCTTTAAATATTTGAAGGTTTTACAGCCCTTGGAAATTAATTTGGTTTATAAGGTTAGAGGTCTAAGAATTGGCTCAAATTTGGAGGGTTACCTCTAGAGACATGTCTTGTTGCTGTGCAAGTATTAGACTTGAATCAAAGGTCTTTTGATCAGGTTTTGAAGTGTTTGAAAATTCAATGGAAAAGGCTTTTAGGACTTAGACTTTTGGCCTTCGATTTGAGTATGAATCTCTGGATTTGAATTGGGTTTTGAGTTTGAATAACTAGATTTAAATTATCCATATCATTTATGATCATTTGGGATAATCATGAGTGATAAGATATGATTGAAGTTTGTTAGAGGAAGGATTAGGGTTTGAACTAAAGTTTAAATTTTAAACTGGATTGAATTCTCATTTTTTATTAAGGCTTAAATTGAATTGAGACCTGGATAGGCTTGAGGTCAAGATTGATTTGAAATCTAAATTGATTGGGATCTTAGATTGATCTTGGATTTAGATTGTTTTAAGATCAGAATTGATCCTAGGGTCTAGAGTTTAGAAGAATCCTAGGACCTACACTGATCCTAAGGTATGGAGTCTAGAAGGATCCTAGGACATAGAATAGATCCTAAGGTCTAGATTTATCTAGAAGAATCCTAGGTGAAAGAGTAGATCCTTGGGTATAGATTCTAGGAGGATCTTAGAGTCTAGATTTGTCTAGAAATTAAATTAATCTAGGATCAAGATTGGTCCAAGTGACCAAATACAAAAAAGTGGTCAACAAATAGACCCCCAATATGTGTAATAGAACAAAGTTCTATTGCACATATTAGTGTTGACTGAATTCAAAGGTTAAGTCTGGAGTTTTGATCCTAGGGAAGGAAAAAACCTATCCCTGGGGAATCGAGATTTGGATTAATACTAGGATAGTGCCACGGATGACGTACTCTATCACTAGCGGGTCTGGTCCTAAGGGAATGAGGAAACCTATCCTTAAGGAGAAGAAGATTGAATTGCTCCTATAGAAGGTCAGATCTATATTTTGAAAATTAGGATGGTTCCATAAAGGGCGTGTACCATTACTAATGGATTTAATCCTAAGGAGAGAAAGCACGATAACTCACATCTCTCCTTAGTTGAGAAAAGCATAATCTGCATTAAAAAGGAAAGCAAGCAAAAAATAACAACTACAAAGTAGATTCCTCCTTCATTATTTTGATAAATGAAGGAGGAACCTCATCCAAAGTTAAGTCTTCCCAAATAAAACTACCAGCAATAGCATAGCTAGCACACAAATCCGCTAGCTTATTACCATCCCTTTTAATACATTTAAAAATAACATTATTGAACTCTTGAAAAACTTTTGAAGAAGTAGAGAACAAGCCCCCACCACCAATGTTTTTTGGTTTGCAAAGTTCCTCCCAGCTTATGTAATGCAACCCCATTTTTCCGCCAGATTTGTTCCATAAAAAACCTCTGCACAGCTTTTCAACTTCTTTCAAAATTCTGGTAGGGATTAAAGAATGAGTGCTGAAGAAATTTGGAATTGCAAGGATAACTGATTTAACTAGAGCAATTCTTCCAGCTAATGATAACACCTTGCTCCCCCAAGTATTAAGTCTCTTGAGAGTCCTTTCAATGATAAAGTAATAATCATTTGCTACTAATCTTCTCAAGGCTATTTTTAATCCCAAATAGAAAAATTCCTTAACTGGTTTGAAGCTCACAGCCTTAGAGATGCTTTTCTTTCTTGTTCTATTCACATGTTTTCCAAAAATCATTACAGATTTTTCATTATTAATGGATTGACCAGTCCATTTGCAGTAATTGGAAAGAATAGTCTTGACTTCACATGCGGCTTTCTTTAATGCCTCCGAAAAAATTAGGATGTCATCTGCATATAGTAAATGGGAAATACGAAAATCATCCTTACTAGAGTTAATGCCGACTGACGACTGAGCAATTGCATTCGATAGTAATTGAGAACAAAGAATGAATAGCAGTGGCGACAATGGGCATCCCTGATGAAATCCACTATCAGCTATTATCCATTCTGTAAGTTTCCCGTTTATGATGATAGAAAATCTAGGATTCAAAACACATTCCAATATCAACTTTGAAAACTTGGGCGGGAATTCAAAGTATTCCAAAATTTTCGTTAGAGTAGTCCAACTCATAGAGTCATAAGCTTGTTCCATGTCTATTTTGTCAGACACCATACCTTTGGAAGACTAAGAAAATCTGAATTTGTGAAATAATTCTTGGGCTATCAGAAGGTGATCGGATATAGATCTTCCTTTTATGAATGCAGCTTGCTCATCTGATATTAGTGGAGGAATTACCTGAATCAATCTATTCAAGATGATTTTTGCAGCCACCTTGTATATAGAATTGCACAAACTAGTAGGTCTGTAGTTTGAAGGCAGCATTGGATTGGAAATTTTAGGAATGAGAACTATCAAAGTATCCTTCCAATCTTTGTCCATTTCCCCTTGAGTTAGGAAATGATTTAAAGCATTAATAAAATCAATTTGAATAATTTTCCAATAGCTTTTAATAAAAGTATAATTGATACCATCACTTCTAGGTGCAATATTCCTTCCCAGATGATGAATAACAGCTTCAATTTCTTCTACAGAAAAGTCTCTGGAAAGCATCCCTTTATCTTCATTACTTAAAACCATCCCAGGTTTCGGCCAGCCATCAGTATTGCATATCCTCTTTTTCCATTTTGACTTAAAGAAGTGCCATATTACCTCTTCTATTTGATTAGAATCTTCAAACACCGTTCCCTCTTCATTTTAAATCTTGATGATTCTGTTTGAGCTCCTTCTACCATTTGCAAAGGAATGATAAAACCTTGTATTTCCATCACCATCAGCTAGCCATTTTGATTTTGCCCTTTGCTTCCACCAGCCATTCAGACGAGCTAATGTGCTATTTAATTCATCAGTTTTTGCTTTTAATACCCAGCATTCTTCATCAGTGAGCCAGCCTTTATCAGATTCTGAAATCTGTATTTTATTTATTTCCTCCATAACACAATTTTTGAGCAAATTCAGATCTCTCAATTTAGCTTTACTCCAATAAAAAAGAGACTTTAGGGATCTTCTGAACTTGGCATTCAGAATTTGAGATGGATTGCCTGAGTAATTTTTATTCCATTCCTTTTTAATCACATAGAAAGATGCCTGGTATGAAGCCCAAATATCTTCAAATTTCAAACTTTTTTTAAGTGGAGCAACATTAGAGCTAATGTGAAACAAAATAGTGCTGTGATCGGATGAAATTCTAGCAAGATGTCTCAGCACCAAGTTAGTAGAAAAATTCATAGCCTTAGAGTTAAGGAAGCACCTGTCAAGCCTTTCCAATATCCGAGCTCCTCCAATTTTGTTGTTGCACCAAGTGAACCTTGGCCCAAGAAAACCCACCTCATGATAATCATTATTTGTGATAAAAGCCTCCATTTATTTCGGACCTTGAGAGAAATGAAACATTCTCCCGCCTCTTTTGTCTTCCATAGAAGTGAGACAATTGAAGTCTCCTCCTATAACCCTTGGAAACTCTACCACAGAGTACATTTCCAATACTTCCCAGAGCTCCCTTCTTTTGATCAAGTCTTTGCTTCCATATACAGAAGCAACTCTCCATTTTTCCTTGCCATTGATGCTTAAGTCACCAATGATACATTGAGAAGTAGAACCAATCAATGAGAAATCTGCAAAACCAGAATTCCATAATACAATTATCCCTCCAGAGAGACCAATCGAGGGTACCATAACATGTTTCCAATCTTCACCCATCAACTTTTTAACTTCATCATCATTGAAAGAAGAGATTCTAGTTTCCAATAAAGCCAAAAACACTGCATTATACAATTTTACAAACTCCTTGATGTATAGAGAAGCCCCTTTTTTCTGGCTCCTCTACTGTTCCAGAAGGCTAATGAATTCATGGTTGAAGACAAGTGGGAGATGACCCCACTCTATTCTTCACTTCAATATCAATTTTTCTGCTTCTTGTGCTTTTGTTAATAGGCCCAAGATCTCTTAATTGCTTAGACTTCTTCTTTTTGACCAAACTTGAATCCTCTCCAATGTTTGATTGAATAAGAACATCTTCTTTTATCAGATTTTCAGTAATTTCATTATGAGACAACTTTTTATCTGAGTAGTTGGCTTCAGCTTCTTGAATTATTTCTCCATCTTCTAGAGGTTCACTAAGAACATCAATTTGTTCTTAATCAATGGAAGAGAACACTTATTAGTACAGTTTTCAGATTTAGGAGATTCAGCTGGGGATGAGAAACCCGATTTATCACTGATAGTTGTACAGCCATTTTCTATAGTTGTGTCCAAACTATGAATTTCATTCAACCTATCTCCAGTAGCTATTTTGTTGGTTGAATCAGATTTCCTCCACACCTTTTTCTCCAAAGGCTTAAGAGTTACTTCCTTAGAAAAACTTACAGTTTTTTTCTTTCGCGATTAACAACCATCCAAGGTCCATATTTTGGATCACCAGCCATTTCTTCTTCATTTGCCTTGTCTGGTAATGAATTAGCTGCATCTGCAACTTCCACAGCATTATGTATCTCTTTAACATTTGGAGCTGAATTCCCTTCTCTGCATACTTCTTTAACATGCCCAATTAAACCACACTTGAAGCAAAAGTTTGGAAGCCGTTCATATTCTATTTTTTGGAAGAACTTGCCAGATGATCCTTCAACCCATACACAAACTGGTAGCTTCATATCAAGTCTGATTTGAACACATACTCTTCCAAATTCCCTTCTCCCCCATTGGAACATGTTTCCATCTAACAAAATTGGTTTTCCAACCATAGAAGAAATTCTGCATATGTTTATGTTATCCCAACATTGCGAAGGAAGATTTGGAAGTCTTATTCATATAGGAGATGTTAGGCCTTTTAAGAATGTTGGAGAGAAGCGTTTGGACCACCTATCCATTCCAATTATTTTGTTATTAACAAACCAAGGTCCATTTGTAAGGACCGATTCCACACTTTGTGATTCCTGAAAAGAACAGAGGATCCATCCCTGGTTAAGCATGGTAAGATGAAACTTACCATATTGTGCCCATTGCCTTCTAAGCTCAGAACTTATAACTGATAAAGGTGCTGCACCTCCAAAAATTTTAATAACCAAGGAGTTATTGAGTTTCCTTGCATTCTCCATTTCATTTTCTTTGTGAAGTTTCACAGTAATGCCATCTTCTGCTAAGAATTCTCCCAATTCCAGTTCAAAAACCGGAATGTGATCTCTCTTTCTCCATGCATTTGATTGATTAGCATCAGAATTTCGTTCAGGAATTATATCATTCTCCTTGCCTTCATTGTTCATAGTTGAATCTACCTCTCTTACTTTGAAAAGATCACCATGCCCATCAGATTTATGTGAATTATTTTCCTCTTCTATGACCATTCCTTGGAACATTAATGTGTCTTTGATTGGAGATGAGACTGCTTTATTGATTCTGACATCATTATCTATTTTTCCATAAGCACAAACCTCCTCTGATTGTATAATCTTCTGATTAGGTAGCATAATTGAGGGAGATGCTTCAAAGTTCTCATTGATCAACAGTTCTGAACCAAATTTGAATTTCTTTACTTTCTCTTCCGTGCAAACATTCTTTCCTTTACCCAAAACTTCGTCATCCTTCCTATCAACAAATCCGCCTTCATTTATAACCAAATTCATACCTCTAGTTTTAGCTCTTACCGTCTGTTTCAGATTTAACTTTCCATCCCCAAAAGCTTGAGGAGAAGAGGAATAAGATTTGTTCGCCGTCATCGGAAGCTTAGAAGTCGTCAACCGATCAAATTGGAATCCTCTGGTAGAAGGATTTCGGCGAGAATCCACCGTCATCCTGCTTCCGTCAAACCCGCGAAGAAGGAAATTCAAAATTTCCGTTCACTTTCTCAGACTTTCTCTCACTAGACTTTCTCTCACTAGTTGAAATTAACTCACATCTCTCCTTAAGGAAGAGAAAACTGGATGATTTTATGGGAAGGAAGCATTGCATCCCACAAAAGATCAGATCTAGAGTTTTAAACTAGGATGATTCCACAGAGGGCATGCTCCATCACTAGTAGATCTAATCCTAAGGAGAGAAAGCATGATGACTTACATCTATCCTTAAGGAAGAGAAAATATGATGATCTTGTGGGAATGAAGCATTGCTTCCCATAAACGATCATATATAGATTTTGAAACTAGGATGGTGCCACAGATGGCGTGCCCATCACTAGTGGATCTAATACTAAGAAGAGAAAGCATGATGACTCATGTCTGTCCTTAAGGACGAGAAAACTGGATGATCTTATGGGATGGAAGCATTGCTTCTCTCAAAAGATCAGATTTAGAATTATCATATGTGAAGGAAAATTACTCCACACAGAGGACCAGATCTAAATGATCATGTGTAGAGGAAATTTACCCTACAAAGAGGATCGAGTATGGATGATCATATATAGAAGAAACTTACTCTACACAGAGGATAGAGTTTGGATGATCATGTATAGAGGAAACTTTTTCTACACAGAGGATCGAGTCTGGATGATCATATGTGGAGGAAACTTGCTCCACATAAAGGATCAGGTTTGGAATGATCATGTGTAGAGGAAACTTACTCTACACAGAGGATCGAGTCTGGATGATCAAATGTGGAGGAAACTTGCTCTACATAAGATCAAGACCAAGATTTAAATTTTACGGTGGTGCCACAAGGGGCGTACTCAACCACTAGTAGATCTAATCCTAAGGAGAGAAAGCATGATGACTCATATCTATTCTTAAGGAAGAGAAAACTGGATGATCTTATGGGAAGGAAGCATTGCTTCCCACAAAAGATTAGATCTGGAGTTTGAAACTAGGATGGTGCCATAGAGAGCATGCTCCATCACCAGTGGATCTAACCCTAAGGAGAGAAAGAACAATGACTCACATGTGTCTTTAAGGAAGAGAAAACTAGATGATCTTGTGGGAAGGAAGCATTGCTTCCCATAAAAGATTAGATCTGGAATTATCATATGTGAAGGAAACTTATTCCACATAGAGGATTGAATCTAGATGATCATGTATAGAGGAAATTTACTCTATATAGAGGTTCGAGCCTGGATGATCATGTATACAGGAAACTTTCTCTACACAGAGGATCGATTCTAGATGATCATATATAGAGGAAACTTGCTCTATACAGAGGATCAAGTCTGGATGATCATATGTGGAGGAAACTTTCTCCACATAAAGGATCAGGTCTGGAATGATCATGTGTAGAGGAAACTTGCTCTACATAGAGGATCAACTCTGGATGATCATATGTGAAGGAAACTTGCTCTACATAAGATCAAGATCAAGATTTAAATTTTAAGGTCCTGCCACAAGGAGCGTACTCCACCACTAGTTGATCTAATCCTAAGGAGAGAAAGCATAATGACTCATATCTAGCCTTAAGAAAAAAGACAAGATGTTGAAATTTAAAGATTTGAACAAAATTGAACAAACATAATTTGATGCATGGAAATTTTATTGATTCGAAGTTCAAGCTATATCAAGCATAGTATCTTTTAAGGAATCGCCCATTTACAGGAAGCATTGGATGATTTCCCTTACAATCCACTAGCTGATATGAGCCTCCTTTGTAGATTATCTCTACTACAAAGTGTCATTCCCAAGTTGGTTCAAACTTTCCAAAGATCTTTCAGTGTGCCAAGATAGGCCACCGAAGAACTAAGACCAAGTCGCCTACTTGGAAGGTTCTAGGTCACACTAACTTATCGTGAGCTTGAATCATTCAGGCTTTATATAACTCTAAGTTTTGTTGAGTCTGAAGATGGCATCCTTCAAGACCTTCAAGCTCTTCTAAATGGTGCTGTGTATTCTATTGAGTTGCGATCTAGTTCTGGATTGCGATTTTGAGTGAAGGGATTTGAACTTCTAGAGGGAGTAGACCTCAGACCCATATACTAGTGCGAATGGTGTGGATTGGATCATGGTTTGGTAAGTGGTTCGGTAGGCCCACAAAGCTTCCACCAACCTCTAATCCCAGTTATGTTTATTATCATCCAGGGTCTTTTTGATGATTTGAACCAAAGTTTTGTTGAAGGCCTTAACCAATCCATTAGCCCGTCGGTAATAGATAGTTGAGTATCTCCAATCAATACCATGGCGATTTGCAAAATTATTAATCTTTGTAGACTTAAAAGAGAACCCATTATAGGATACAATTCTACTTGTCATGCTGAATCGATATACGATATGATCGCAAAAGAATTTCATTAAATGGAGTGATGCTACATTTCTTAATGGAATTGCTTCTGCACACTTTAAAAAGTAACCAGTCACTATCAAAATGAAGCGATGACCCTTTCAAGAAGGAGGGTAAATTAGCCCAACAATATCCGTGCCCCAACTTTTAAAGGGCCACGAAGCTATCGTGGGATGCAACACATTGGGCGGCTGATGTAAAACCACACAATGTATCTGGTACTGATGACAACATTTTGAAATTTTCATATAATCATCAATCATCATATGCTAGTATTAACCATGTCTTTTGATTTTCATTTTCATCTAAGGACCCGATTGATGAGCACCACATAGTCCAGTATGAACTTCGTTAAAGATCTTTTTCAGGGCCTCACATTTGTATAAAAAATCAAGCCACATCTGATCGAATGATCGATGGTACAATGTATTGTTGACTAGTGCATATGATAGGGCACATTTCTTGATATGATTGGCAAGTGATTTGTCTCGGGGAAGCATGCCCTCTTAAAGATATTTGATTATTTGTTGTCACCAATATCCTTCTTCACCGACTATTGAAGAGGCAGAAAGAACTTGGGAAGTTTGCTTGCTGATGTACTCCATATCTATAGGAGACAGGACTTAATGACCCCACACTTCTATAGGGATAATTCTGTCGGTAATGGGTGTGCCGTAAGGAAGTTAGCGATGGACTTCCCTTTCACAGCACACAGGGGAATGAAAGTAATTTCAAATTAAAGTAATATCATAGACCAATGAGCCAAATGTCATAGAAACATAGGCCTGGTCATAAGATTTTGTAGGGGGTTAACATTGGAAATCAAATTGACTTGATGAGAAAGCATGTAATGCCTCCTTTTTTTGGCTATAAAAACTAATGCAAGATAATATTTCTCGATCGTTGGGTATTGAATTTCTATTGGGAGATGTCTCTGACTTAGGTAATAGAGAGCATTATCTTTCCCCTCATCATTAACTAGACAAGGAGGGCCCCAAGCGACTCGTCAAGGGCTATAGTGTAAAGGATTTAAGGTCTCCCTAAAATGGGGCCAAGACTGGTGGATTTGTTCGATATTGTTTAATATTTTCAAAGGCAGATTGACATTTCTTATCCCAAATGAATTTGGCATCCATTTTAGTGAGGACCAAGAATGGCTGACATCTTCAAGAAATATTAGAATCGAATCTTTTTATATACATCAATCTGCCCTGAAGAGACCTCAGTTGAGTAAGGCTCTTGGGAGGTGGCATATTTAAGATAGCTTCAATTTTGGCAGGATCAATTTCAATTCCGTTGTGTCTCACTATGAAACCAGAAAATTTCCCCGACATGACACTGATGGCACACTTTAAGGGATTCATCTTAAGTTCGTAGCGGCACAACCGCTCAAAGATGATTCTTAAGTCATAAAGATGAGCCACTTTAACTTTACTCTTAACAACTAAATCATTAATGTAACACTCGACTTGATTATGGATTAAGTCATCAAATATTTTAGTCATAGCCCACTCGTAGGTTGCACCAACATTTTTAAGGCCAAATAGAATCACTTTATAACAAAAGATACCTATAGGACTTCTGAATGTAGTGTTTCTCACATCTTTTGGGGCCATCTTGATTTGGTTATAACCAATCAAGCCATCCATAAAGGAGAAAATAATGTGCGAAAAGGCAATGTCCACCTTGAGTTCTAGAATTGGTAAATGAAATTCATCCTTAGAACATGCCTTATTCAGGTCTCTATAGTCAACACAGACTCAGATTTGACCATTTTTCTTTCGAACAAGCACGATGCTAGCTATCTAAGAGGGACATTGTTCCTCCTGAATAAATTTATCATTAACCAACTTATTGACTTCAGAAATGACTTATTGTTCGATCTCCAAAAGCATACATCTAGGATCTTGTTTGACAAGAATGACATCATTCCAGATTTTGAGTTTATGAACAGCTACTACATTGACATACAAGCATGGAATTTCATCATATGTCTAAGTGAAATAGTCCTTAATGTTGCAAATATACTTTTTCATGGCTTATGTTTTGATGATTGACAAACACTATCTCTATTGGACTACTTGTTGCTTCTAACTTTTCAGGAATCGAAGATCGGACGATCAAGAGGAAGTCAAGTCCAGGATCGCGTAGGCTTAGGGTTGAGTCAGTCTGTAATTTTTTTTTACCTTTTGAGTCTACTTGTAATAATCAAAAAGACTGATGCTAAGTAACCCTTCACACACACACTTGAGAGGCTTAGAAATTCTATTTTTGCCCACATCGGCCCGGCCGATGTTTATATCATCCGGGACGATCCGCTTAAAACAGAAAGTCTAATTAAGGATTCTTAATTAAGGCAGCCGACATTAACATATCGGCCTGGACGATACGTGTATCGGCCAGGACAATAAGCTCAAAATAGAAAGAGATAGCCGCCTTAGACATTTTAGGCATACTGTATTTTAAATTATCGGCCAGGACGATTCCAGGATCGGCCTGGACAAAATTACCAAATTATGCCTTAATTGATCAGAAAATCAAGGGAGTAATTAAGGATGATTGATACGATCATATCGGCCAGGACGATCGTGAGATCGGCCTGGACGATCAAGCCAAATTTCAATCGGCCAGGACTGTTCCCAGGGCTGTGCTCAGGACGATTTACCTCTGATTTGAACTAATCGGCCAGGACGATCGTGAGATCGGCCTGGACGATCAAGCCAAATTTCAATCGTCCAGGACTGTTCCCAGGGCTGTGCTCTGGCCGATCTTCCTTGATTTGTACTAATCGGCCAGGTCGATGTCCATATCGGCCTGGACGATAAAGTCGGCTACTTGCAATTAATGAGCTCCTCTTGAGCTCTTCTATTTAAAGAGATCTTCTTCAACGTTTTTGAGAGACCTTTGGCTGCTGCCTTGACCTGAGAAGACCTTGAGGAGAGAAAGAGAGAGAGGGAGAGAGAGAGGATCTTGTGAGGGGATTCACAAGGGTTGCTCAAGGATCGCTCTGCTTGTCTTTCGTCTGGAGTTTCTCGTTCGTGGAAGGGTCGGTAGAGGTAAGGAGTTTTGCTTTTGGTTGTGGTTCTCTGCCAGCTTCAGGAGGAAGCAAAAGGAGGTAGGTTCTCTGCCTTGCCGGGGTGGCAAAAAGGAGTTTCTATTGAGGGCTTCTCCGCCTAGCTGTGGGGGCTAAAGGAGAGTCACGTTTTGTAGTGCAATACCTGGAGGGTGCCTCTAAGGAGTGGACGTAGGTCGAGTCGACCGAACCACTATAAATCTTGTGTTCTTATTTTTGCTTCCACACTTTTAAATTCCGCATTTGGTTTTATGGTGTGATTTGGTTTGTGAATTTATTTCTTTGTCTTAAGAATTTTTAAAATACCAATTCACCCCCCCCTCTTGGTTAGCTTGGGACTAAGTTCATAGGGCTTAACATCCCGAACGAACTTTCAAGTGGTATCACAGCGGGATTCAAAAAATTAAGTTTGAAAACTTTTTGAATTTGATCCATGTCTAGGGTAAGAAATAGAAACACTACTGAAGGTTATTCGATTACACGACCTCCTCTATTTGATAACTTACCTTTTGATTTTTGGAAAACCCACATGTCAACATTTTTACAATCTACTGATTATCGCATGTGGATGCTTATTCAAGAAGGTTATTCTCCACCTTCTCGTGAAATTAATGGTATTAAAACTGAAGTTGCTTTTACTGAATGGACTTTCGATGAACGTGATTTGGCTCAGTTAAATGCAAAATGTTTGAACCGTTTTTTCTGTGCTTTGAAATTTGAAGATTACATGCGTGTTTCAACTTGCAAAACTGGTAAAGAGATTTGGAATAAATTATGCATCACCTATGAAGGTACTAATGAAGTTAAGCAATCCCGTTTGAACTTTCTCTTGCATGACTACGAACTTTTTCGTATGAAACCTCATGAATCGATTTCTGACATGTACACTAGGTTTACTCAGATTGTTACTTCATTGCATGCACTAGGAAAAGAGCTTTCGAATTATGAAAAAGTTAACAAGATTTTGAGATGCTTGCCTTCGTCTTATGATGCAAAAATAACTGCAATCACTGAATCAAAAGATTTGAATACTTATTCCATTGATAACTTACTTGGCTCACTCATTGCTTACGAGCAAGGTGTGAATCAAAGAAATCTTGATGCAGGTGAGAAGAAAAAGGAGAAAACAATCGCACTGAAGGCGCACAAATCGGATTCTGAATCTTCCGGGTCTGAAAGCTATGAAGTTGCCTTCATCACAAGGCAATTCAAAAGCTTTCTAAGGAAGAAACAAAGGCATCATCAAAATTGGAGGAAAGGTAAGGATCACAAATATGTTAAAGGATCTTCTGATGTTGTTTGTTTTGAATGCAGGAAACCTGGACATGTGAGAGCCGATTGCCCTACACTTCAAGATCAATCAAGCAAAGAAAAGGAAAAAGGTGAGGAGAAAGCCAAGTCAAGGAAGGACAAGAAGAAAATCCAAAGAGGATTTTGGGCAGAATCTGGTACTGATTCCTCTGAGACTGAACCAGAGGAAGAGACTACGAATTTGTGTTTCATGGGAGAAAATCAAAGTGATGAAGAAGAGGTATGTAAACCAACCTATGATGAATTGTTTGAAATTTGTGAAAAAATTCATGCATCATACAAAAAACTTAAGAAAACTCATGCTAGCCTAAAATTAGAACATTCAAATCTACAAAAAGAGCATGAAGTGTTTCTCAAAGACCATGCAACGATTGATTCAAATCACATGGCTCTCCTTGATGAATTTGATCAGTTGAACAAAAAGCATTTGGAATTAATTGATGAACATAATGCATTAAAAGTTTCACACACCTCATTTAGTTTTGATCTTAAGAAATCTAAAGATCTTGAGAAAAATTTGAGGATTGAGATTGATGCCTTAAAGAGAACAAATTTGAGGATTCAAAATGATCGGATGACTTCCACTGTTGATCTTAAGCCAAAACCTAGGAAGAGGCATTATAACTCAAATCATCTAAGAAATCCCTTTCCTGGAATTAGATGTTTCTCATGTGGCATGCTAGGACACATCTCACACACTTGCACCGTTCATCGTAGTACTTATTGGGTGTGGAGACCTAAAATGCATGATTCACAGCATACCTTACCTGCATTACATTCTACTTTTTCTAAGAAGGATCCCAAACCTGTTTGGGTTCCTAAATCTGAATGTTGTTGAGTTTTGCAGGTGTGCTCTCACCAAAGCCCTCGTGGAAGCATAGGATAACTGGACATAAGGAGGCTTGCAGCTCAAAAATTGCTTAAACTCGCTGCTTTATCACGTGCTTGAAACATTAATTTTGTGTGTCTTTTTATTTTATTTTTTATTTTATTTTTTCTAGTTTTTGTGCTCACTTTGTATTGATTTTAGTTTGCTTTATTTTTCTTTTGTTTTGTTTTGTTTTGTTTACACGTTGCTCTTTAATTTTGGCCTTCATATGATTAGTCCTTTCAAACTTTTAGATTTTGGAGTTTTTTGGAGATAGTGATTTAACTTTTCAAAATTGGTTAAAGGGAGTTTTCTGTTGATGTTTTCCCTCCTTCAGACTTTATTTAGTGGTATGATTTTTCTTCTCTAAAATAAAAGTCTAAACTCGGTTTAACGAATAGCCTGTTAATTAAGATCTTTTTCTTATCTTGCTACAATAATTTATCTTATGCATAATAGCCAAAGTTTTTAGTTATCATTCAAGCTTTTGAAATCTTGCCATTGCATTTTTCACATGATTTTGATTTAGTGTTGTGGATTGTTCTTCCCTATGTTAGAGAGAGAGCCCCTATTCTCTAATATTTGGAGGATATACTCACAACTAAGTTTTTTTTTAAGAGTATATTAAAGAATTTCTAGCTTGCAAAAGTTAAAAAGGAAAGAGGCCAATGAAGCTAAAATTGAAAAGAATGCTATATACACAAAAATGTATCAAAGAATCAAAAGATGCTCAAAAGAGCAAATCAAATGACAAGAGGCATAAAATGAGCCCACTAAATGCAAGCTATTCTCTCTTTGGTAAAACTCTTAAAACTTAGAAAACTCATTAATTATGTGATGTTTTCAAAGACTTGATTTCAATTTCCATGATTGAGAAAAATTACTTTGGTTTATTAAATATGAGATATTTTCTTTGTAAACAAGCTTTGAATGGATCTTATTATCCCTATTAGTTATTCTAAGCTGGATTTTTGATTTCCAAAAGAATTTTTGTATCCTAAAGGATGTCTGATCAAGGGTTAACAAAATCAGATATTCTACCTTCTTCTAATTGAGATTTGTTAAACTTATTGATCTCTTGGAACTTTAAAAGGATTAACTTTTTGAAAAGAATTCTCATATGATGCCTCCATAAATAAAAATAAAAAAAAAATTTAGAAAAATTAAAAGTTCAAAAATATTTGTTTTCATGTGTTCCTTGTTTTTTATTTTTCTGTGTTTTGACTGTTTCTTTATTTTTTGAGGGTCTTGATCATCACCATCTTTCCTTTAAATTCAATTCCTAGTTACATCGTCCTGGCCGATCCCCTTATCGTCCTGGACGATATGACAAATTCAGTTCAAAATCCATCTGCTGACCTTTTTGTTTGAAAACCCTAACTCATCGTCCCAAACGATCCCACATCGTCCTGGACGATTTGATCGAACTCTTGGTGATAGTCCTGCTGATAGTATATTTTGTCTGGCCGATGCATTTTATGTGCATCGTCCTGCCCGATACACTGGATCGTCCTGGACGATCCACGTGTCAGTACGTTTTGATCTTTAAATTCGGCCCCGGACGATCCATTATTGGACAATCGGCCGGGCCGATCCACTGTTTGTCCTGGCCGATACACGTGGCAAGCATTTTAAACGTTTTAACTTCGGCCGGTACGATCAATTATTGTGCATCGTCCCGGACGATACACCTAATCGGCCCGGACGATCTGCTTTTTGAACGGTAGTTCGGCCTGACTCCTTGGGCCGATCCCCTGTGTCTATTCGGCCTGGCCGATATCTGATCGGCCCGGCCGATCGGACCGCCTTTTTGACCAATCGGCCTGTACGCAATTATTGTACCCTATCGGCCTGGACGATTCTGCGATCGGCCTGGACGATAGGGCCGTTTCTTTAAATTCTGGCCAATTCTAGCCATTTTTCTCACCCTCTTCCTTCAACTCTTTTGTGTTTTCTTGCTACCTCTCTCAAATGGCTGGTGGGAAACGTATTCGTCAGGCATCCGGGAGTTCTTCGAGTGCAACTCTAGACCCTCGATTCAGGGAGGCAGAAGATCAGGCTGCCTATCATCGCTACAAGGAGAGTGGCATCACCCAGTCCCGGATAATCAATCCAGCATATCTCTCATACCCGGTAATAGACCTTTTTTTTTCCCAGGAGATGGGGAAGGTCGGGGGGCTAGAGAGGAGGAGGCTCCCGCTCCCGCTCCCGCTCCCATTCTGGATCCTGTCCCTCTCCACCAGCACTCAC
This sequence comes from Dendrobium nobile, assembly GCA_022539455.1. Classification (NCBI taxonomy): domain Eukaryota; kingdom Viridiplantae; phylum Streptophyta; class Magnoliopsida; order Asparagales; family Orchidaceae; genus Dendrobium; species Dendrobium nobile. Next base: position 33,877,756 of record CM039718.1, on the reverse strand, counting down.
CCTTTGATCAGTTGATTGAGAGATTTGATCGTTGGGAGACTCGGTTTGACGCCTACGTTGTTGCTCAGGAGCAACAACACTCAGAGGACATTGCCCGCTACGAGCAACACCGCGCTGAGGATTTAGCCCAATTTGACAGTTTCGTTACTCAGCAGCAGCAGCAGCATGACCAGGACATCGCCTGGTTCAATGCTCAGTTCACCACACTTGCCACCTACTTTCAGCAGCCACCTCCACCTGATGATCTGGATCCCTCATTATTTTAGTCTGTATTTTGTGTTGTTTGTTTCCTGTCTCTTTTGTGTGCTTGTTAGTCTTTTTCTTGTGTTTCTAGACCCTCTTTTTGTGATGACAAAAGGGGGAGTAGGGTGTAGGAAAAAACTGTTTGGTCTTGGATTTTGTAACCTTGCGGTGTTTTAATAAAATTTTCCTACTTGTGTTTGCCATCATCAAAAAGGGGGAGATTATTGCAAATCTACTTTTTCATGTCTTATGTTTTGATGATTGACAAACACTATCTCTCTTGGACTACTTGTTGCTTCTAACTTTTTAGGAATCGAAGATCGGACGATCAAGAGGAAGCCAAGTCCAGGATCGCGTAGGCTTAGGGTTGAGTCAGTTTGTAATTTTTTTTTACCTTTTGAGTCTACTTGTAATAATCAAAAAGACTGATGCTAAGTAACCCTTCACACACACACTTGAGAGGTTTAGAAATTCTATTTTTGCCCACATCGGCCCGGCCGATGTTTATATCGTCCTGGACGATCCGCTTAAAACAGAAAGTCTAATTAAGGATTCTTAATTAAGGCAGCCGACATTAACATATCGGCCTGGACGATACGTGTATCGGCCAGGACGATAAGCTCAAAATAGAAAGAGATAGCCGCCTTAGACAGTTTAGGCATACTGTATTTTAAATTATCGGCCAGGACGATTCCAGGATCGGCCTGGACGAAATTACCAAATTATGCCTTAATTGATCAGAAAATCAAGGGAGTAATTAAGGATGATTGATACGATCATATCGGCCAGGACGATCGTGAGATCGGCCTGGACGATCAAGCCAAATTTCAATCGGCCAGGACTGTTCCCAGGGCTGTGCTCAGGACGATTTACCTCTGATTTGATCTAATCGGCCAGGACGATCGTGAGATCGGCTTAGACGATCAAGCCAAATTTCAATCGTCCAGGACTGTTCCCAGGGCTGTGCTCTGGCCGATCTTCCTTGATTTGTACTAATCGGCCAGGCCGATGTCCATATCGGTCTGGACGATAAAGTCGGCTACTTGCAATTAATGAGCTCCTCTTGAGCTCTTCTATTTAAAGAGATCTTCTTCAATGTTTTTGAGAGACCTTTGGCTGCTGCCTTGACCTGAGAAGACCTTGAGGAGAGAAAGAGAGAGAGGGAGAGAGAGAGGATCTTGTTAGGGGGCGCTTGTGAGGGGATTCACAAGGGTTGCTCAAGGATCGCTCTGCTTGTCTTTCGTCTGGAGTTTCTCGTCCGTGGAAGGGTCGGTAGAGGTAAGGAGTTTTGCTTTTGGTTGTGGTTCTCTGCCAGCTTCAGGAGGAAGCAAAAGGAGGTAGGTTCTCTGCCTTGCCAGGGTGGCAAAAAGGATTTTCTTGTGAGGGCTTCTCCGCCTAGCTGTGGGGGCTAAAGGAGAGTCACGTTTTGTAGTGCAATACTTGGAGGGTGCCTCCAAGGAGTGGACGTAGGTCGAGTCGACCGAACCACTATAAATCTTGTGTTCTTATTTTCGCTTCCGCACTTTTAAATTCCGCATTTGGTTTTGTGGTGTGATTTGGTTTATGAATTTATTTCTTTGTCTTAAGAATTTTTAAAATACCAATTCACCCCCCCCCTCTTGGTTAGCTTGGGACTAAGTTCATAGGGCTTAACATCCCGAACGAACTTTCACTTAAACTCGGATAGAAGTTGAATTAAATTGCTAGACTCATCCTTACTCAACAAAAAACTTATGAAGGTGGGGCAAGGGTCATCCTCTATTCCAAGGTTAATTTATTTAAGTTCATCGACTGTTGATTTGATTTTTTCTTCAATTTTAGGGTTTGCATCCCAAACTTGACCTTCATTGGAATCGTCTAAGGTCTCCAAATAAAGTTTTTTGAGGGAAACAACGACTTCAGTAGGGACACTTTCAGATATAGGATGACTATTGCAAATCTATTTTCATGACTTATGTTTTGATGATTGACAAGCACTATTGATTCTCTTGGACTGCCTGTTATTTCTAACTTTTCAGGAATCGAAGATCGGACGAAAAAACGAAGCCAGGTCAAGATTGCGTAGGTTAGGGTTGAGTCAGTCTGTAATTTGCTTTTTTTCTTCTTGAGTCTATTGGTATTGTTCAAAGAAACTGATGTTAAGTAACCCTACACACACACACTTGAGAGACTTAGAATTTTTGTTTTTACTCACATCGGCCAGGACGATATCTTTATCAGCCTGGACGATTTAGTTTAAAACAGAGATTCTATTCGGGATTCTTAATTAAGGCAGCTGTCATTAACAGATCGTCCTGGACGATACGTGTATCAGCTTGGACGATAAGCTCAAAATAGAAAGAACTTGCCGCCATAAACAATTAAGGTATTCTATAATTTTTGATAATCGCCCAGAACAATCTTGGATCGGCCTGGATGATATTCACAATTATGCCTTAATTAATCAGATAAATCAAGGAAGTAATTAAGGATGATTGATATGATCATATCGTCCTGGATGATCTATTCAAAAACCTTAGTTACTTCTGGATGATAAATATCGGCCAACACAAATTAAGGGCAATGCTCTAGATGATTTTCCTCTGATTTGAACTGATCGGCCTGGACGATCGTGAGATCAGCCTGGATGATCAAGCCAATTTTAAATCGTCCAGTTTGCATTCAGGGTGATGCTTTGGCCGATCTTCTGAGATTTATACTGATTGGCCAGGACGATGTCCATATCGGCCTGGACGATATTGTCAGCAACTTGCAATTAATGAGCTCCTTTGAAGCTCTTCTATTTAAGAGCTCTTATTCAACATTTTGAATAATCTTTTCCTGCTGTTTTGACCAGAGAAGATCTTGAGGAGAGAAAGATAAAGAGGGAGAGAGAGAGAGGATATTATGAGGGGGAGCTTGTGAGGGGATTCACAAGGGTTGCTTCAAGGATTGCTCTGCTTCTTCTTTGTCTAGAGTTTCTCGTCTGTGGAAGGGTCGGTAGAGGTAAGGATTCAGCATCTGATTGTGGTTCTCTGCCAGCTTCAGGAGAAAGCAAAAGGAGATAGGTTCTCTGCCTTCCCGGGGTGGCAAAAAGAGGTTCTTTGTAAAGGCTTCTCCACCTAACTGTGGGGGCTAAAAGAGAGTTACGATTGTAGTGCAATACTCGGAGGGCGCCTCTGAGGAGTGGACGTAGGTCGAGTTGACCAAACCACTATAAATCTCTGTATTCTTGTTTCTTGCTTCCGCACTTTAATTCCCGCACTTATTTTTTGTGGTGTGATTTTGGTTTGCGAGATTTTACTTCTTTGTGAAAAGAAAATTTTTTAAAATACCAATTCACCCCCCCTCTTAGTTAGCTTGGGCTAGTTCTATAGGGCTTAACATCCCTAACGAACTTTCAAGTGGTATCAGAGCGGGATTCATAAGAAATTAGTTTGAAAACTTTTTGAATTTTGATCCTTGGCTAACCTTGGGAATCATAACACTACGGAAGGGTATTCTATTACCCGACCTCCCCTGTTCGATAACCTACCTTTTGATTTTTGGAAAACCTGCATGTCAACGTTTTTATAATCTTCTAATTATCGCATGTGGATGCTTATCAAAGAAGGTTATTCTCCACCTTCTCGTGAAATTGATGGTATTAAAACTAAAATTGCTTTTACTAAATGGACTTTCGATGAAAGAGATTTAGCCCAATTAAATGCAAAATGTTTGAACTATTCTTTCTGTGCTTTAAAATTTGAGGATTACATGCGTGTCTCTACTTGCAAAACTGGTAAAGAAATTTGGGATAAATTGTGTATCACCTATCAAGGCACTAATGAAGTTAAACAATCTTGTTTGAACATTCTCTTGCATGATTATGAACTTTTTTGTATGAAACCTCATGAATCAATTTCTGACATGTATACTAGGTTTACTCAGATAGTTACTTCACTTTATGCACTAGGAAGAGATCTTTCAAACTTTGAAAAAGTAAACAAGATTCTGAGATGTTTGCCTTCGTCGTATGATGCTAAAATCACTGCAATCACTGAATCTAAGGATTTGAACACTTATTCTATTGATAATTTACTTGGCTCACTCATTGCTTACGAGCAAGGGGTGAATCAAAAAAATCTTGATGCAATTGAGAAGAAGAAGGAGAAAACAGTTGCAATATTCTACCATTCTTTGGATTGTTGAGATTATTAACTCATTAACCCATAAGTTTTTAAATCAATCACATGGAATACTATATCAGTTTCATGCCTTGGTTAAAAAAAAGAAAAATTTGGTTTGCTTTTTTTTTTTCTCTCCTTCTTTATGTTCCCTCCTTCTTTTTGATATGTCAAAAGGGGGAGAAGTTTATGATGTTTGTGTTGCAAATCTATTTTCATGACTTATGTTTTGATGATTGACAAACACAATTGATTCTCTTGGACTTCTTATTACTTCTAACTTTTCAGGAATCGAAGATCGGATGGACAAACGAAGCTAGTTCAAGATTGCGTAGGTCTAGGGTTGAGTCAGTCTGTACTTTGTCTTTTCTCTTCTTAAAATTATTTGTAATGGTCAAAGAGACTGATGCTAAGTAACCCTACACACACACACTTAAGAGACTTAGAAATTCTATTTTTACTCATATCAGCCAGGACGATATTTACATCGTCCTAGACGATCAGGCTTAAAACAGAAAGTCTAATTAAGGATTCTTAATTAAGGCACCCGTCATTAATGGATCGTCCTGGACGATATGTGTATCAGTCAGGACGATAAGCTCAAAATAGAAAAAAGTTGCCGCCATAGATAATTAAGGTATACTGTATTTTTAAATAATCGGCCAGGACGATCATTGATCGGCCTGGACGATATTCACAAATTATGCCTTAATTGATAAGGAAATCAAGAGAGTAATTAAGGATGATTGATACGATCATATCGTCCTGGATGATAGCAGGATCGGCCAGGACGATCTATTCAAAAACTTCAGTTACTTCAGGACGATAAATATCAGCCAGCTCAAATTCAGGGCGTTGCTCTGAACGATTTTCCTCTAATTTGAACTGATCGGCCAGGACAATCGTGAGATCGGCCTGGACGATCAAGCCAATTTTAAGATCAGTCTGGCTGATCTTCTGAGATTTGTATTGATCGGCCAGGACGATGTCCGTATCGTCATGGACGATATTGTCGGCAATTTACAATTAATGAGCTCCTTTGAAGCTCTTCTATTTAAGAGCTCTTGTTCAACATTTTGAATAATCTTTTACTGTTACTATGACCTAAGAAGACCTTGAGGAGAGAAAGAGAGAGGGAGAGAGAGAGGATCTTGTGAGAGGGAGCTTGTGAGGGGATTCACAAGGGTTGCTTTAAGGATTGCTCTGCTTCTTCTTTGTCTAGAGTTTCTCATCCATGGAAGGGTTGGTAGAGGTAAGGATTCAGCATCTGATTGTGGTTCTCAGCCAGCTTCAGGAGGAAGCAAAAGGAGATAGGTTCTCTACCTTGCCGGGGTTGTAAAAAGAGGTTATTTGTAAAGGCTTCTCCGCCTAGCTGTGGGGGCTAAAGGAGAGTCACGATTGTAGTGTAATACTTGGAGGGTGCTTCTGGGGAGTGGATGTAGGTCGAGTTGACCAAACCAATATAAATCTCTGTGTTCTTGTTTCTTGCTTTCGCACTTTAATTTTCGCACTTATTTTTTGTGGTGTGATTTTGGTTTATGAAATTTTACTTCTTTGTGAATTTTTTTTTTTAAAAATACCAATTCACCCCCCCTCTTGGTTAGTTTGGGCCAATTCTATAGGGCTTAACATCCCTAACGAACTTTCAATGACTAGTTATCATCAGGCAATATTCATCATCATTAAATGAACTAACGGTACCAAAGCTGATACCACTTAGCTTGACCCTTAGTCCATTGACACGAAGCGAAGCCTTTAGAGATATGAGTTTTAACACCAATAGGAAAGTAGTCAAAAGGTAATTCCATTAATTCATTAAAATCTTCTTCCTCAAGGATTACATCACTTTCATTCCTTAAAGAGGAGGAGCTAGGAAAGAACCACTGGACTTTCCTTACATCTCCATCTAAGTTAGGGGCATCCTTATTTACTAACCCTGAGACTCTATCAACGAACAATGGGGTTAAGGTTAAGGATTCAACTGCCCTATTAAGCTTTTCATGTAGACTCAATTCAGGCTCGTCACTATAAGTTTCAAATTATTACCCTATTGGTCACTATCTTAATCTAAGGTGAGATCAAACTTTGAAGGACGATTTATTTTTCAATTATCAAAAGCAATTCTGGCACCCCTCTTTTTTGATTCATCATTAGAACTTGTCTTAAGTTCAATGTACATTGGGGAATTTCTCTTTTCAACTGAAGGGCGGCCTCCGCCGCGTGCTCTTTGGGCCATCTTCCCAGCTCTTTGAGGTAAATTATTTGGAGGCTTAAAGACCACACGCTCGACGTCATCTTCACTACTTGAATTTTGTCTTTTTTATTCTTGACCTTTTCTTTTCTCAACTTTTGAATTTCTTTTGAACCTTGACTTTCTACTTTTTCCTCTTTAACGTTGATCTCTACCTTAGAATTGGTGGTGGGCCCTTTGGAAACATAATATACAGCATCCTCATAGATCCTAATCTTGTGAATAGAGAATGGTTGCAGATCACCCTTAATTTCAAACTCAATGCCATCTCGCTGGTATTTGATGCAATGATGAGGGGTAGAAGGAACCATCCTATACTCATGGATCTAAGGCCTACCTTGAAGCGCATTAAAGGATGTCGTCGAATAAATTATATGAAATTTTGCTTCAATTTTTAACTCCCCTATCTCTAGAAGAAGAGCGATTGAACCTAAAGCCTTCTTGCTCTTTTCATTGAACCCATGAAGCACCAAAATATTAGTTGAGAGCTTGTTAGTATTAACCCTAAGGTATGTTAGAGTCTTTATGTTCATTACATTGACTGATGCACCCAGATTAACAAGAACTCTTGATAGCTTGAAATTGCCCACATTTATGGTGATATAAAGTGACCAATTATGATCGGTAGTTCCTAAGAGTAGATCTTCATCAGAGAAGATAACTACTGGGATTTCATTGAAGTATAAAGCTTCTTTCTCGGAAGTTGAAGCTAATTGAGATAAGAAAATCTCTGAGTCCTAATCTTAATTAGACTTCTTCATAGATGCTCAACATAGCAGACTACTTCCTAAGATGAGCTAAGACATTATAATCGATACTTAGAATATTAAGATTAGGACTCGATGGATTTGAAGAAAGGTTTTATTATTGAGCGGGGATTGGAATTGGATTAATAAAATAACTTGTTTTCCTTTTTCCTGTGGAGGAGGACTAGGGGGTAAAACCTTACCACCATGTAGTTGTACTTACACGATTTCATCAAAAGGATAAACTATGGGGAGGTCTATGCTCTCCTTAGGCGATTGATTGTCAATTTTTGAGTGAGAATCTGAAGCCAAAAAGTCTATCATGATGGGTCTCCCTTGAAAGTTAATTTTAGGGGTATCACTATTTGACAATACATTAGATTTATTTTCCCCTTGAGGGGTTAAATCTAGAGAGTTGAGTTTTTGAACTTCTTGATTGATCTCAGCTGGTTCTGGGTTATTTTCAATAGTAAAGTCATTTAAAAGTACATTCTCAATATTAATCATCAAAATTTGAGCAGAAGGATCTTTCATTTTATTTGATTTTCGACCCTTTACCTTTGATGGGGCAAAGTAAAAGTTAGATAACTTCATTGGGGCTAGTGGTTTTGAGCCACCATCCACAACTTATATAGATTTCTCATCAACAAATTTTCTCTATATAGAAATTTCACTCATTTCATTTTTCTTTATTACAGTAGTTCCTATAACTACTGGAGAGGAAATCATCCCAACGTTCTCCTAAGATGCCTCTAAGTCAACCTCTTAAATCGGGCCCCAGGCTTTCATCGGTAACTATTAAGAAAGATGAAAAGATTGGTTAATAGACTTTTTAAATGCCGATATAATGCTGTATCCCAACCATATTCAAGGGATAGAGAAAGATTAGAGTTTTTAGCTGAAATGGATTTGACAGACCCCTGATCAAGATCAACCAGGTACTCCTTTAGAATTGTGATGTTACCTTGATGGAAGTTCATCTCAAGCCAGTCCTTAAAGACTATGTAGTCTTCGATTGTGTGGCCTAACATGCGATGGTAGGGGAAAAAGGTTGCATTATCCTTTTAATTTGCCTCTTTCAGCTTCTTGGCCTCTAGCAATTAAAAATCTGACTTCTTTTGAAGGCACTTAAAAATCTTCCTCACCGACTCCCTTTTAAATGTATAAGGTAGATCCAATCTCTCTTTAAAAGTAATTTGGTTAGATTCTCTAGTAGTTTGAGAAGTTACTTGAAAGGGTTGAGACTTCTGAGTTTGTTGAACTAGAGGGTTTGTTGATTGAATGTTGATAGCTTTCTTCCCATTATCAACTGCTGAAACTGTTGCTGCTCTCCTTTTAAAGGACTTCAATGGTTTGCTAGCTTTCTTATCTTCCATAAAATCTTTCAGGAATGGCATTTTATAAGCCTCATCTTATAGATTATTATCTTTATTTAAGAGTTTTTTGAAGGTTTTGATAGTGAAACCCTTCAGGAGAAAAGTAATAGGCCCATGGATATTCTTTAAATGAATCTCCACTACATATTGCTCTTGCAGCTGGGGTTCACACTTCATCAAGAGGTTTTGCCACCTCAAGATGTATTCAACCAAAGTCTCAGCCGATTTTTATTTTTAGATGACGAGATCACTAACGGTCACACGCTGCTGAGCTCCTGAGAATCTCTTTAAGAATAGGCTCTAGAGCTCTGTGAAAGTTTTCACTAACCCGTTTAGCAAATCTGTGTACCACTCAAAAGTAATCCCGGACAAACTACTCAAAAATTGAAAAAGAGTAAAGCATCTAACCCTCCTGCATTGCAACAGCTCGCTCAAAAATGGGCCAAATAATGCCTCCAGGTCTCTAACCCACTAAAAACTTTGATTGAAGGTGGTACAAAGCCCTTTGGATAAGGAACTAAATCATATTCCTCGGGGTAGGGTCTACCCTTTGGAATAGATACGGTTTCTTGAGAGTGAGCTAAGCCCTCCCTTACTTGGGTTTTAATCATTTGGTGAATATCTTTATCTGCTGGAGATAATATGGAAGTCACTTCTGGAAGTTTTAGATTTGAATCATACTTCCTACTATGCTCGCCCATTGTGTGTACTGTAGGCTACAACTACTCGGGTCTAGACTACTGTGACTTAATAAGTTGATTCTACATCTTGAAAGTTTGTTAGGGATGTTAAGCCCAATGAACTTAGTCCCAAAACTAATTAAGAAGAGTGGTGAATTGGTTAAAGAAGAAACTTTAAGCAAAGTACAAACCAAAATCACCACAAATAAAAACCAATGCGAAAATTAATTGCGGAAGCAATAATAAGAAAAGAATACACCAGATTTATAGTGGTTCGGTCAAACCTTGACCTATGTCCACTCCTTGGAGGCACCCTCCAAGTATTGCACTAACTAAGTGTCTCTCCTTTAGCCCCCACAGCTAGGCGGAGAAGCCCTTACAAAATCACTTCCACCTTCCACGGTGCGACGGAGTCGCCGGATCCTTTGACACTAAAGGGATCTTCTTCTTTGGTGAACTTACCTCGAGATAAGCCTTGAATCCGATGGTACTAAGGTGCGAGGACGCCGGAGCAACCGTATGGAATCCCCTCCACACTCCCTTGAGTTCCCCCCCTCACAGGATCTTCTCCCTCTCAAACTCCACCCTTTCCTCTCTCCCTTTCAAGCTCTCTCTTCAAATTTCCCCCACAAGAACGAAGCTTCAATGGCTACCAAAGACACTTACAAAGTGTTATGCCAAGCTTAAATAGAAGCTCTCAAAACGAGCTCATTAATGCAAGTTGCCGACAATATCATCCAGGATAATAGGTATATCGTCCTGGCTGATCATTATAAATTCAGCTCATCAGCCCAGGACGATTTGGGATGATCAGAATAAAATTGATTACATCGTCCTGGCCGATATCACGATCGTCCAGGCCGATTAGTTTAAAACCGATTTCAATCGTCCTGATCATCTCCCTAAATTTGAGCTGTCCGATGTAGATCGTCCAGGACATCGTCCTGGCCGATCAGGAGATCGTCCCGGATGATATGATCGTATCAATCAACCATTAATGCTTTCCAAAGATACCAGATCAATTTAGGCATAATTGAGTTAGATCGTCCTGGACGATAATAATATCGTCCTAGCCGATTTCCTAAAACAAAGAATTCCTAAACTGATTATGGCGGTTGATTCTTTCTGAATTGAGATTATCGTCCTGGCCGATACAGGTATCATCCAGGCCAATCCTTTAATGACGGCTGCCTTAATGAGGATGCCATAATTAGGATTTCTGATTTTGGACATATCGTCCAGGACGATATAAATATCGTCCCGGCCGATATTACCAGAAAAAGAAATCTTATACGGAACAACATGAAATCTTCTAAGTTATAAATCAACAGATCCCATACCAAATACAACAGAATCAAGAAAGGAAAAAATAATTACAAACTGACTCAGTCCTAGTCTACCCAATCTTGAGCTGATTCCAAATTGCAATCCGATCGGTGAACCTGAAATGTTAGTGTTAAGCAGTCATAGAGAAAAAGAATGTTTGATATCATCAAAATCATAAGCCATAGATCCACAACACATCTGTTCAACTTTTATCATCATCTCCTCAACTTTTCTTTCAAGGATCTAGATATATTCATCTTTCTCCTCAATATGAAGGAATTGTCTTAATCTAAGTCGACTGCTGCTAATTCTTCATCTTTACAAGACTGGTGTTTAGAAGGCTCAACATCTTTAGTCGATACTCTAGTCTCAAACATGCAAATGTTCTCTATTGGATCTTCCTCCATCAACAAATCATCATCATCCGGATTGAAGGTTTCAATAGCTTTCTTCTTAGGAATGTCTTTGATTTCTTGTACTACTTCATCAACTGGTCTCCGATCAATTGCCTCAACGTTGATTGGTAAGTGCCCTTTATAATCCATTATTTGATTGAACTCTTCTACGTCAAGTTTAGCGAATATATCTTGAACTTTAATATCTTCTTTAGTGAGTTCTTCTGTGACTATTTGATCTAACATTTTCTCATCAGGATCTTGAATTGTCTCCTCCCCTCTGACTATCCCAAGGTTGGTAATAGAAAGGGTGACATCCTCAGTAGGGTGAGGGATATCCATCTTAATTGGTGATGGAGGTGCTTGAACAACGGGAGCTCCAACATCAATAAAAACAGAATCCTCACATCTCTGTACTGCGAGTTGGGGGACCTCAATTGACGACTGAATTGGAGGTTCTCTAATTTGGATTCCAATAGATCTTCTAAACTTCTTTCTCACATATGACACATCTGGTGACATGGGCCTCTTGCCCATGACATCAACTGGTTTCAGCTCCTTAAGAACTTCTTTAGATATGGCGATCACTAGGCCGAGCTTCGATAATTTTGAAGGTGGGGTCGGTGGTCTACCGCTAAGAGTGTGACTCTGGCCAGACCTAGTTAACACTATCTCCTCTGTCTTTGTAGATGTGAGGTGAGGTACCCAATGATATCCATCTACTAGAATTGAAGTCACAGGTTGCTTGACAAATTTCTTATTTCTCCTTATTGGCTGAGGAGTCAAATTTTTGGCTTCAAACTTCTCTTCTTTCAAAACTTCTTTTCAAGTTTATGTGAGATCAACCCCTTCAAGTGTCTCACATAGTGCTCTTTAGTCTGACCTGTCTGAGTAGCACGGGTATGGATGATATTTCTTAACATCCTAATCCTTAAAGTATGCTTTTCCTTTGGAGTTCTCTTAATAGAGTAATCCACTGGTCTTGGTGGAGTGCTAGCTATCCTTGTAACTCTCTCCTCCACCTCATCAGCTACAAGGGGGTGAAAATGACTCCCTTTCAAGAGTGGAAAAGAAGTAGGGATTGGCAGCTCCTCAGCAGCCTCATATTCGACTTTCATTAAGGCCTTCAGGTCGACCATCTTTTTTAAGTTGGTGATTTTCTTTCTCACCGTCCTAAGGTAGTTTTTCTTAGTATTCTTACTACCATAGAGGGTCTTAGAATTCGAGTACTCTTTCTCAGACACTGTCTTGCCTTTAGTGGTAACTTCTGGCTTCTTCTCTTCCTTAAAGAATCCTTTGGGTGCGGAAGCGAGATCTAGTGCTGACCAGAGGTTAGAAGGGGCATCATTTCCCGCTCCTATAGCTAACTAAACTACCGGGGCATCCTTCTCATCCTCAACAGCGAGGTCTACCAGAGTTTCCCCATTCATTACCAGTCTCAAAGATTTAAACCCCACTCCAAACTGAATCGCATTCTCATAGATCAGTTCTTCAATCATTAGGTCACAATCCATTCAGAACAACATTTTTCCAACCATTTTTGATGAATTGATTGCCTGAGATTTGAAAGGAGAAGGTTTGAATTAGAAGCTTGAATTTGAATTTAAAAATAAGTTTATATTTTATCACATATATCGGATTATAAGAACTAAAACTCGGTATACAATGAAAAGATATAGAGATTGACTTTAATTTAAAGAAAGCTTGAATTTTTGTTGTATATGTTCAACTACAAGAGGATGTTGTAGAAAAACATATATCAATGATAATCTTGATTTGATTTGAACGGATTTTAAAAGGATTTGAATTTCGAAGATTGAAGAATTCTCTTTTGATTTTGGAACTCGGATTAATTTGATTCACCTTTGACATGGTGGTCTGCATGATCAAAGGAGAATTGAGGGTCTTCCAAATCAACAAATTAACTTAGAGCTAAGATGTCAAAGACCAAACGGATTTTGAAAGAAAACTTGAATTTATGTTGCATGCGTTTAACTACAAAAAAGTGTTGTAGAAGACACATGGTAATAACCACTGAAGTTGATTTGGAAGACCCTCCCTCATTTTTTTGAAATGCAAAACATCGAGTTTTATTTTTGACATAATGGGCATAAAAAATTAAGGGAGAATTTGGAAATCTGGATTTAACTCTTTTCACATCTTTGACTTGCTTAGTGTGAAACGTCAAAATCTAGATTAGATCAAAATTTTGAATTTTGAAGATACGTTCAAGTTTTGGAAAATTTCCGACTTGAATGTTCTACCCTATCAACCGACTCGGGGTAGAATGTTGGAATTGAAATTTTGAATGTGAGGTTGTATTATATGTGTTAGAGGTACATCAGAATGATATAAGAAACACATAGAAATGATGATTAAAAGATGATTTCGATAAGGGGTTTGAAAATTTAAAAAATACGATAGCACCTCCCCTTGTTTTTGGAACTCAATGTATTGAATTTTTATTCAACGGAAAGGTTCACAAAAAGTTTAAGAAAGATTACTAAGAGAGCTTAATGCTTTAAACCTTAAGAGTGATTAAAGGATGAAATGTCAAAGGCAAGCTTTTGTCAGAAAGATTTGATGGTGCATCGTATTTGCTAACTACGATGATCGTCATAGGAAAACATATGGCATCGACGATTGACTTGAAATGACTTTATAAGAAATATATGAAAATTTGAAAATCTGGCCGCATTTCTCCTTATTTTTGGAACTCAATGTATTGAATTTTCATTCAACAAAAAGGTTCATAAAAATTAGGGAAAATTTTAAAAAGCTAGCTCGACTCTTTTCATGCCAGTTAGTAGCTTAGGAATGAAATGTCAAAGTTTGACTTTGCCAGAAGAATTAGATTCTTAAATTGAATTTTTAAGAGTGAATTCTACGTTTGATCGCATATATTGAATCATAAAGATTACAATCTAATATGCAGTGATAGAACGTAGTGATTGCTAAGAATTTGAGAGGACTTAAATTTTACTAAAGAATTGGAAACATTGATTTTAAAGTTAAAGGACTTTCTATAAGTTATATAACTTGGCATTCTATTTATTGATCTAAGCATGCAATTTTCTAACATTTATAGAAAGGTTTGAAAAGAGCTGGGCTTTACTCTTTCGCTCTACAAATCAAGTTAGAGGCAAAATATCAAGGCCCGAGTTAGAGGGAGGTTTCCTATGCTCACCTCTCTTTTAACATGTCTTAATTGAGTTGGCCACACTCACTCAAAGGAGAAATCGGCAGAGGGAACAACGAAGATAAAGGTAGTCAAAACTATTGATGCAATAAAATTTATACTGTTATTAAAGATATAGAAAGAGATTTATCCCCAGCGGAGTCGCCTATTTTTTTGTTTGATTGAAAAATGTAGGTGTGACTTTGAAAAATATTAATTTTCTTTGGGAGTATTTATTTTTTTGAATTTTGAAATTGTGTACATCATTATGATTAATATATCACCTTGGGAGGTGAACATATCATTCCCTAATGAGTTTGAATTATAAAATTTAAGTTCATCTTGATTATCGTAGTTAAACTCAGGAAAGAATCATATATGGCCCCTGGAGGGTCAACATTAAATTTGATCGAGTTTCTGGTTACTTTAATCTGGATAAAGAAATCATTAATTTTCTAATCAAAATCATAATAATTATTGATATATCTCTCTCTGAAGAAAGGAGATACCAATCACTATCGATCATTTGAAAATGATGATTATGATTATCGGGTTTAAATTTTTATAAAGAGAATTAATTAAGGTTTTGAAAAATTGATTTTTGGAAAATTAGATCTGGGGTTTTAAATCTACTACGAGCACAAGCCCTCGTAGTTAATTACATTATAGAAAACTAGAGTTTCCTATGAATACTTTCTATAAAAATTGTGGTAAAATTTTTATTTAAGATTTCAAACATTGAAGTCAAAGGAAGGTGAGGGTTAGAATTTTCAATCGAGACTGGATCAAATTTGAGCATTTATTTAGGAAGTTAAAGGAGGAGAAGTAGGAGGTGTTTAAGATTTTGAAATAATTCAAAAACACCTCAGCCTATTCTAAGTGTTGGGCTTAAATTTGATTGAAATAAATTTAAGTTTGAGTGGTCAATTTTATTAGAATGTTAGGATTCAATTCTCGGAGGTTGAGATCTTATAGCCCGAGCCTGTCTCAAAACCTAAGTCTAAACTGGGTACTAAAAATTAGTAACCCAAACTTAACTAATGCAGTGTAGATCTAGACTAAAAATTAGTAACACCTTCATTTGGGGAGCCAGCTAAACCACCTAGGCGCTTTAAAACCATGAATCCGATCTTTTAATGTTGAGTGGTAGGGACATTAATAATATTATGTTTAAGGAAAGCGGGGCCGACATCTAGAGTGGATCATAATTGGCACTTTTGACTTATCTTGGGTATTTGATGTCTAAGTGAATACAATTAAATATTAAACTCTTTTAAGTTTGTTACTAATGCGATGCATGCTAGTCGACTTGATTGAATGCATGAATCAAAATGAAACAGTTTAAAAATTTGTCTTAAAAAATAGATTTTTCCCTAGAAATTTATCCCCTTGACAGATCTGCACCCTCATAGACCAGGTGGTCTGCCAAAACCCATAGGTGGGGAGGTGCCTAGTATAGTAGAGAATTTATAATATGATGCATAAAAAACTCTCGACGAGTCTGAGCTTACTTCTTAAGACCATTAGAGTTTCTATCTTATCTTGAAATTTTTAACTTTAATTAATGTAGAAAAATTATGGACCGGTCCTTAAGAGCCTACAATTGTACTCCAGGCTAAAACAAAGATGACATGCATGTAAAAAGACTAGAAATGAAGGTAGTTCTATTGCGCAATCCCTTAAACAAATTAACTAAATTAATTATTCAAATTGAAAGTTTATATGGCAAGCACCACTTAATATTACATCACAGAACTTATAGGAAAGTAAAGTGGTGGGGCACCACTATCAACAACCCGGATTTTATTCCTAAGACTCAAGTGACATTGAGATTTGAGATTCTTCTTGTTATCCACTTCTTCATCTTCTCATGAGCATCTTTATTCATCGGTTCTGGATATCCAAATAAAAAGAAACCCCCCCCCTTGAACGTGGTGTTGTCTTTCCTCTTTGGATATTTGAAGGATTTCCAAATTTAATCTTCCAAATAGAAGAAGACTCTTCCCTACAGGATTGAGTCTAGAATATATATATATATATATATATATATATATATATATATATATATATATATATATATATATATATATATATATATATATATAATTTAAATTGCTCAAATTATAGCCACACTTGGCCATACTCTTTTAAATTTAAAGGGGGTCTTTAGCATCTTCTGAAGCACCTATGCAAAGCATAATAACATAATTTTTTATTTAATGCCCCCTATATTTTTAGTGCTCTGTATGAGCATTGCCACCTGCATTAATTTGAATTAGTATAAATTATCCCTAATTTAAGGGTAAATCTAATGCACAATCAATCACAGAATGCAGAAAGTAAGTAAACAATCATATCAATTCTAAACTAGCAAACAACATGTAGTGAAAACTTAAAAACCCAACACAAAGCAGAAAAGTAAATACCGGCCTAGCCTAAGACTAGAGTTGGTTGTCCTAGCAAACCATCTAAAGTGTGTGAGGTAGGCTGTGTGATTTGGATATGTCCTAGGTAGGGCATGTAATTAAAATTGTTTAAGAATTTGATTGGTTGAAAGGCTTAAGGGAAGATGTTGGTTAAAATTTAAGTATTAATAATTTAAAATTAATTTTAAGATTAATTTTAATTATTTGTTGGATACCACCTTTATTTCTCACTGAGACCGTAATGTTTATTTCACATTCCTTCGGGCTTATTTAATAATCTCATAGGCATGGCTTACCTAGTGGTACCCGATATGATTAGGTAATTTTATTTGATTAAGGTTTGAAGGTTAATGTATTTTAATTAAAAATGATTGATTGCTGGTTTTAAGGCTTATTAGAGATTTTTAGAATTTTATATTGATTTTTAAGTTTTAAGAAATTTTCAAATTATTTTAATCATTTAATTAAAGGGTCAAAAGATGACTATTTTATTAAGCTCAAATTCTTGAAAGTGAGTATTTTATTAAAATAATAGGCCATAAGATAAGTTGTTAGACACTAAGTTTGCTGGATTTGGACTTTTCTACATTTAGTTATGAAGGTTTGAAGATTTCACTTGATTATGACATAAGTTTGACCAAAAGTTGTCATTTTCAAATTTGAATGATTTCTAGAAGTTTGATATTTTTAATAAACATTAGAATTTATTACACATTGAATGCCTTTGAGTTTGGTCAATTTGGATTTTCTTGGAATTAGTTTTGATTTTTCAAAGTTTGTGTATTTATTGAATTATTTAATTAGTTTAATTAAAAGTCCTTTATTGATTTTGTCCCAAATGAACTCCTAACTCCTTGAAATCAACTCCAAAGGTTAGCAATGACCTAAGGAGAGATTCCCATATTTTTGGGAATTTTTCAGAATTTTAATTTATTAAATTAATTAAATATTAAATTTTACTGAACATTAAATTAAGTTCAGGTTTGTTATCAAATTAAATTGGTTTTAATTTTCACTCTGATGAAAGATATAATTATGTCATTTAGAGGTAATATTTTTTATTTTTTGGATATAAATTTGATTTTTTATAATATTTGGAAATTTTATAGGCTTAATTAAGGGTTTAAGTTTAAGTGGTTTGATTAAGGGGCTTAATGATTTCTAAAACTAGTGAAAAATTTTCTATGGGCTGGACATGTCACTAAATTTAAGTGTTCAGAGTTTTGAGTCAAAATGATGTGTATCCTAATTATTAAAAATTTTCTAAGTTCTCTAAATTAGTCCTTAATTTTTGTCCTCAATGATGTCACTAAGTTAAATAGGTTTGAATTAATATTTTAACTAACCCTTAAACTTAACATAAACAATATGTAATTATACCAAACAAATCCAAGATCTAGGAGAGCCTAAATCTAAGTGTAGAGTACACAACCTAAGCATGCAAGGATTAAACCTAAGACATGTAATTAAAGATAAGATTAGTGAACAATCAAGAAATAATTATTCACAAATCATCCCCATTAATTCTATTCAAATATGTTTAATCCATGTTTAAAGTTTCAAGAAATCTCTCAACATTACAAAATACATAGATATAATTTTAAAAATAGTTTTAAAGTATATATATATATTATTTTTATTTTCAAATAACCTTAAAAAATTATATATATATATAAGGATATAAACCTTAAAATAACATATTTAAAAGTATTATTAAAATAAATTTAAGGGAGTTGAGAGATCCATCATTTTTTTTAAGGTTATTTGAAAATAAAAATAATATATATATATATATGATTTTTAATTAAATACTAATTAAATATTAAGATATTCAAATAATTCAAATTAATCAAAATAAATTAAGTTTTAAATTTTGAAAATAGTTTTAAATTAAAATTATTAATTTTCTTAAAAGATTGATGTATTATTTGAGTTTTAATTTATTTAAAATGAATTTGCTTTGAATTTTTAAAGTTTTAACATAATTAAGGCATTTAAACTAATTTAAAATTTAATAGTGATTAAAATAATTTTTAAATCAAATTAAATTAAGTCTTAAATTTTTTTGAACTTTGAAAATGATTTAAAATTATTTTAGTTAAATTTTCAAAATTATTTAAATTTAATTTAATTTAATTATTAATTAATATTAAAATATTTAAGATATAAAATATTCTAATATTTAAATAAAATATATTAAGTTAATATTAATTTCAAAATAAATATTCTAATATTATTTCTATAATTTTAAAATATTTTAAAATTTAAGATATAATATTTGAATATCTCAAAATATTTAATCATATTTAAATAAATATTAATTTTAAAATACTTTATATTTAATAGATAACATAATTTAAAGTTAAAGTAATATTTTAAATTATTATTAGTTTTAAAGTACAGTAATTAATTTTATGATAATTTTATTATAGAAAATATTTTTTTATCACTTAAAGTTAAATTTTTTTTATTTATTTTTTTGAACATAAAATGATTTAAAAATAATATTTAAACCAATTTAAATTAAATGGCAGTGGCGAAAGCCATGTGGTGCACCTTTAGTGGGCCAGCGGGGCGTGACGAAAGATTGCCGCCTGCGGCAATAATTTGGCATGATTGTGCGGCAACGCAATCGATGCCAAATGATAGATGTTTACGGGCATCGAGTTCTGCGGTCTCTAATCCACATCTATGTGGATTCTCCACTATCCGATGCTCCGCTATTAGAATCAGAGGCTTTGATTGAGCCAGACAAGAAACTGAGCAATGGAATTAATTGCATAGTGGAAGAAGCAGTAGAGTGGCTCGATCTGGACCATTTAACGAGCGATCAACGATCCAAAAAAATGTACGCCTGAGCCAGGCCGTGAACACGCCCTAGAATACATTTTTTGGCTCATTCGTTCGATACAAAAGAAGAAATGACTTCAAATTTTAAAATTAAATTAGCATAGTGAACGTAAATTTTGGGGATGTGTTTCATAGATTTAAAAAGCATTTGTAGGAAAGTTATTTAAAATAGAATTTAATGTACTAAAACTAAAGTTTAATAGGATTTTACCGAGGGATTTGGAGAAAAATGAATTATCTGAAACTGTAGTCTATCCACATATTAGTTTCTAGTTGATTCCCTGGCTAGACGAGCTATGATTCAAGTAGATGGAAGCATGGATGGACTTGAGCTTAAGTTCACCGAAATCCAGTTGCCAGTATAGTTTGTGGTATTGCCCTATTCAAATTCCATCTGATCAAATGGAGGGTTGAGATCATTTGATGGGGGTTTTGTGATGTTGCCAAATGTCCTAGGGGTAGGTGGGAGCAGAGGGAATCAAGGACAAGAGTACATCTTAGGTGGAAAGGGTGTTTTTTCCTAACTAGAGCATGTGGGGTTGATAGGAACCATTCAATTTCCATCTAAGGGCTTGGAAAAGAACCTTAGAAGGTTCTAGAGCAGACTCTATATGTTGGAGAAGTTTAAATAACATGGGATTAATTTTAAGAGAGGTTTTGACCAAATTTGACCTGCCTTACCCCTTGGTTTGATTTTTTGACCAGTCAAAGTCTAGGGTAGACTGCTGTGGTGGCACATCGGAAAGGCTTAAGAGCTGGTGGATTAAATTTGGAGGGGTGTTGATGTTTAAGGATTGGGACTTGAAAGAGTTAGAGAAGGGTTTTTTTAGAGAGTTTTGCCCATGTGTTACCTGTTCAAATGGAAATATTGATTATTGATGTGGCAGCCAAATAGTCCTAATGAGCTGGTTGGGTTGATTCGAGAAGATTTGAGTCTTAAAGAGTATGGGAGTTTGAAGTGGTTTGACCAAGTCTTCATGGATTGATTTGGCCCAATGAGATTTGATTTGGAATGCCTTGATTTTCAATGTTTTCAAACTCTAAAATAGAGTTGGATTGAGGGCTTGATATGCTTTCAATGAGTTGACCCATCAAGAGTCATTATTTTAGCTCAAATTGGTTATTAGGTCAACTTAGGTTGACTTGGTCAACCAGGTTGACCTAAAGTCTAAAAAAGGGCTCAAAAAGTTTGTTTTGATGTTTTGAGTTTGTTGGAGGTGGTCCCAAGGTCTGGGGAGGTCAATTCAGTTAAAATGACTATTTTGACCCTTAAGGGCCTATTTGGTCAACCTAGGTTGACTTTGTCAACTAGGTTGAACCAGATTCTGGGCTTGTGTCCAATAGGTTTGATTTGATATTTGAAAATTGTTGGAAGTAATTCCAAACAATTTGGATGTCATTTGGTTTGAAAAGTGCATTAAAACCCTTCAGGGGTATTTTGGTTAAATGGTCTAGCTAGTCAACCAGGCTTGACCAGGGTCATGGCTTGAGGTCATTGTACTCTTAGTGATAGTTAGAATGCATTAAAAGATGTTTTGGGGTTTAATTTGAAACGCCAAGTTGAAGTTCGGAGAAAACTTCAAAATTGCCCTTAGGGGGAATTTTGGTCATTTTGACCCCTGTATAGTTGGGGGTCAAAATAAGTCAACAAAAATGTAGTTTAATGTTTAATGAGTCATAATAAATGGTTTGGAAGTGGTTATAGGCTTTGGAGAAAGCTCTAGGGTCAGGATCAACTTGGTGACAGGTCCAGTGGCATAGATTGTAAATATTTAAAGGTTTTACAACCATTATACATTAATTTAGTTTCCTGGGTTAGAGTCCTTAAAATGGGCTCAAATTTGGAGGGTTATCTCTAGAGACATTTCTTATCTCTGTGAAAGTGATACACTTTAAATTAGAGGTCATTTGGTTAGGTTTTGAAGTGTTTCAAAATTCAATGGAAAAGGCTTTCAAGACTTGGACCTTTGGCCTTGGGTTTGAGTCTGGATTTCTAGATTTGAATTGAGTTTTGACTTTGAATGACTAGATTTGAATTATCCATATCATCTATGTTCATTTGGTATGATCATGAATGATAGGATATGATTGAAGTTTGATAGAGGTAGGATCAGGGTTTGAATTGAAGTTTGAATATTGAACTGGGCTGAAGTCTAGTTTTTGATTGAGGCTTGAATTGAATTGAGATCTGGATAGGCTTGAGGTCAAGATTGATTTGAAATCTAAATTGATTAGGATCTTAGATTTATCTGGGATTATATTGGTTTAAGATCAAAGTTTATCCTAGGGTCTAGAGTCTAGAAGAATCCTAGGACCTAGATGGATCCTAAGGTCTAGAGTCTAGAAGGATCCTAGGACCTAGAATAGATCCTAAGGTCTAGATTTATCTAGAATAATTTTAGGCATTAGAGTAGATCTTAGGGTCTGGATTCTAGGAGGATCCTAGAGTTTAGATTTTTCTTGAAATTAAATTGATCTGGGGTCAAGATTGGTCCAAGTGACCTCATACAGAAATGAGGTCAACAATTATTCTGTACGAATAGTTCAAAAATTAAAGCTTTTTTTAATACAAACTGGGATGAGCTTATGTTCATACACTATGGGTCATCTGTATGACTTAATATTGTATAGTATGAATAGTTCAAAATTGAACAAATTTATATGGTATGATCAAGTATGAACCTGATTTCATACAGTATCAATCATCTGTATGACATGACATCGTATAGTACAAAAAGCTTAAAATAAGTGTCCATTATTTGGTACGATACGGTATAAACCAAATTTTATACGTTGTCATACATCTGTATGACTTGACATTATATAATATAAATAGTTAAAAAATGAACAAGTTTGTATAGTATGATCTGGTATGAACCTGATTTCATATACAGTTAGTCGTCTTGTATGAATTGATATCATAGTATATGAATATTTCAAAGATTAACAAGTCCATATGGAATGATCTGGTACAAACAAATTTTTTTGCATTACTAGTCGTTTGTATGACTGTATATCATACAAATACGAGAAGTTAAGAAAATCAAGCCATGGTTTGAGTAACCAGATTTTGGAGAAAAACTAAGTCAAATCGTATGGTATGATTATATATCGTGGAGTACGATAAGCTTTTTTTAAAAAAAATTATCACTCCCCCCTATGTTTTTGTATGGTTACCAATTAAAATTACACTTGCTCAAACTCAAGAAATAAAAACAAAGATATACAGACTCTATTACATAAAATACTATTCTACCTTATCATAAAATCTTTAGCAATCTGGAGTAATATATGACTTCCTTGAAATACTAGTACTTACAAAATAAGAAGAAATATCATATATATGTTAGAAAATAAAATTATAATAATAAAGTTTGGTTATTATAAAAAATCACAATATCAATCTTAATTACTATTTTGCAACAATCTCTCCCTTTTTTAATGATGGAAAAAATAATTTTTGTTTCAATAACAAATTAATGTTCTTTTATCCCAAACTTCTCCTAAATGAATGAAAACTAAAAATCATGAGGATAAATAAAATTCTGTCCCTCTTTTAAATTTTTCTTGCTATAGACAAACACAAAATAAACTACAAGGCAAATCAAATAAAAAAAATACAACACAAAAAATACCCTAAAATAAAAAAGTATGACATGAATCACAAGAAAACTTTAAATAAACATAACCATATACAACCTCCCCCTAAGAGGATTTTGACATAGAACTGAAAATCAAAATTTAAATATTTTTAAGACTAAGATTAAATTCTTGAAGTAATAACTCTTTTTAAACTCATATTTTAAACCAAAAAATAAATAAGATAAAAATAGTTAATCAGATTCAATGTTCATTCTAGAGAGTAGAAATCTCAAAAAAATCATTATTGCAAAACTTAAACAAAAATCACATAGATTCAAATTTATTAGTTGAGCTTTAATGTTAAATGTCTAGATTTTTCTAAGAATTAGAGATAGAAAAGAAAGAACTAGATGTAGTGTGGGCTTATTTTATGCCTCTTTTCAATTTTGGTGATCATTGCATATTTTTTTTATTTTGAATTTTATTTGGTAAATATTACCCATCTTTTCAGGTTGGGCTCATTATGTGTCTACTTTCAATTTTGGCCCACTTTATGAATCTTTTGACATTTTGTTCTTTCCTTAATGTAATTAAATATATCTTAGCTTGTGTGACTATTTTTTAAATAAAAGAAAAAACGTTCTTGCATAAGGAAAAATAAGCCACAAAATAGAATCTTATAGATAATAATAAAAATAGCACATTGAACAAGAAAATAAAAGAAAAGAATGTTACCTTTTTGCAATAATTATAATTATAATACAAATGTTTTATCATAACTTCAAAAAGATTTCCTTATTTAGATCTCATTAAAATTTGATTTAATGCCAGAGAAAAGAAAAATATTTACTAAGGAAATAATTTTGTGATGCAAAGGTTAAAAAATTCCAATTCCTTAAAAGAAAATTTTAGATTAGTCAGTATTAACTCATTAAATGTTATTTCTAGAGGAAAAGAAATATAAACTCAGTGATAACCTAACACACATTTTTTTTTATTTATATGAACTTAAAATAAAAAGAAACAACAAGACACTCAAAAACTAAATCAACTGAAAAGCAAGATAAGAATAATTAGTAATAAAACATATAATAATAGAAACTAAAAACAAAACATACAACAAACTACACCTAAACTAATAGTTTATTGGGTCTTTATCTAGAGGAGGTTGTGGAAGACTAAATTGCATGAACTAGCTATTGATGGTTGCTACATGAGTGTTGAGAAAATCAAATTGTCCTCTAACAAAACCCATATATTTGTTATATCTAAAATCCTACGAGTCCATATGTGTCTGAACTTGATCTAAACATTGATATATATGAGATTCGAGGTGATCAAATATTTATGTCATGTCTTGATAGAACTGTTGATCATGTCCTGGAGCAGGAGCAGGTGCAGGTGTGGGTGCTTGTCATCCTTCTTTATCTAATTATTCTCCTTCATCCCTTGATCCCGAAGAGAAAGAATTTGAAATGAGGCACTAATAAAATAAATAGTTAGGTTATTTGGGGTTTCAAAAGAATGAGATTGTATTTCTTTTCAAGAATATAAGAAATTAAGTGTTCTATAGCTACATTCTTCTTTCTTCTAATAGTAGGGAGTCTAATGTAGTTAGGTTATGGATGTAATCCATAATCAATTGGGCTTCATCGAATGAAGTATTTGACAAGATATAATATGTTACAATACTCAAAAAATGAGTGATACTGAGATGATCATAAGCTTTAGGAATGATAGTTGTCCTTGATACATACTAGATGATCCTAGCATTTAGATTTAATGTATAAACTAATGGTAAATAAAATATTGAAGTTGTTCTCCTAAGAGTTTGATAAATAATGCTTCAATCAAAATCACTTATATATGTCATTGAATGCGCCATAATCCCTTTAGTCCTATGGTGTAAAAAAGTCCTCAAATCTTCCTTGGTAATTTCAATACGTTGATGAAAAACATAGGAGGTAAATTTCATGTTGTTTTTATGCATTCTCATTTGTGCAAGAAAGTAGTAAAAATTCTAAGAATGATATGCATAGATTAAAGTGAGAATGAAAGAAAATTGAGTGGAGTTGAAAAGGGACATGATTTAAAAACTAATGTCTTCTTTAATCAGAAGACGAGAAGGGATAATCTTAGCCTGAACAAACCTATCGAAGGCTTGTTAGTTCTCCCTAGATAGAAAATTATCATCACGTTCAGAACGAGATGAGCCACCCTTGGAAGGTCAAAATCGCTTGCTACTGCTTTCCATTTGAGAAAAAGTTTGAATATAAGAATTGAAAGGACCGAGATATTAATGATTGAAAAATTTCAAAGAATAAACTCAAATTTATAGAATGCTAACTATTTTGTACCGTATAATATTACATTTATATGTATGATTTAGATCTTTGTACAAGACGATCTTTGGTTCGTACATACAAATGAAAATGGTCAAAAATAGTTAATGCTGTAAAATGTCTTTTAGAAAAGCTATTTTACAATGAGATGTTTTGTACGATATTTTTGCCAAATTAATCATACAGATGAACAAGTGTTCAAATGGGAGAATTAGTTAATAATGTTCACACATAATGGTTCATATCATCCACAGGCAAACCGACAACTGGATTGTACAAAAAATAGATGTTCGTATAGACGATGTTTGAAAAATAACTATCATTGGAATGTCCGCCAGGATCGTATAGAAAAAAAATTGATGGTTCATATAGATGAACATGTGTTCATACTGTACGATCATTAGCAAAAAAACATATTTTTACTAACCCATTGTAAAATAGAAATCATGTGAAATCTAGAGAATTTGTAAAATACAAATTGTTTTTGTGCAGTACGAATGGAACATGAAATTTAATTTTCTCCTGCTGATCAAGATACTCTTCAAAAACAAATTCGTACAAGATTTAAAAAAATAATAAAATGAAACAAAAATAAAACACAAAAAAATTATAAAGAAAGAATCAACCGTCATAATCAGTTTAGGAATTCTTTGTTTTAGGAAATCGGCCAGGATGATATTATTGTCATCCAGGACGATCTAACTCAATCATGCCTAAATTGATCTGGTATCTTTGGAAAGCATTAATGGTTGATTGATACGATCACATCGTTCGGGACGATCACATGATCGGCCAGGATGATGGCCTGTACGATCTACATCGGACAGCTTATATTCAGGGCGATGATCAGGACGATTGAAATCGGTTTTAAACTAATCGGCCTGGACGATCATGATATCGGCCAGGACGATGTAACCAATTTTCTTCTGATCGTTCCAAATCGTCCCGGGCTGATGAGCTGAATTTGTACTGATCGGCCAGGACGATATACCTATCGTCCTGGATGATAATGTCAGCAACTTGCATTATTGAGATTGTTTTGAGAGCTTCTATTTAAGCTTGGCATGACACTTTGTAAGTGTCTTTGGCAGCCATTGTAGCTTCGTTCTTGTGGGGGAAACTTGAAGAGAGAGCTTGAAAGGGAGAGAGGAAAGGGTGAAGTTTGAGAGGGAGAAGACCCTGTGAGGGGGAGGAACTCAAGGGAGTGTGGTGGGGGATCCACACGGTTGCTCCGGCGAACTCGCACCTTAGTACCATCGGATTCAAGGCTTGTCTCGAGGTAAGTTCGCCAAAGAAGAAGATCCCTTTGGTGTCAAAGGACCCGGCGACTCCGCCGCACCGGGGAAGGTGGAAGTGATTTTGTAAAGGCTTCTCCGCCTAGCTGTGGGGGCTAATGGAGAGACACTTTTGTAGTGCAATTCTTGGAGGGTGCCTCCAAGGAGTGGACGTAGGTCAAGGTTTGACCGAACTACTATAAATTCGGTGTGTTCTTTTCTTATTATTTCTTTCGCATTATTTAATTTCTGCACTTTGATTTCTGTGGTGATTTTGGTTTGAGTTTTATCTTTGGTTTTAAAGTTATCCAATTCACCTCTCTCTTGATTAGCTTGGGACTAATTTCATAGGGCTTAACATCCCTAACGAACTATCAAGTGGTATCAGAGCGGTTTTCATAAAATAAGTTTTTAAAAGCTTTTGAATTTTCGATCCATGGCTAATCGTAATATTGCGGAAGGATATTCAATCACCAGACCTCATTTATTTGAAAATATGTCATTTGATTTTTGGAAAACTCGCATGTCTATTTTTTTGCAATCGATTGATTTTCGCATATGGCATATGATATTAACGGGTTATTCATCACCATCACGTATTGTTAATGGAGTTAAAATTGATATTCCTTTTAGTCAATGGAACAGGGAAGAACAACTTAATGCTCAATTAAATGCAAAGTCTTTAAATTGTTTTTTCTGTGCTTTAAATTCTGATGATTTTATATTAGTATCCACGTGCACTACCGGTAAGGAAGTTTGGGATAAATTGCACACCATATACGAAGGCACTAGTGAAATCAAGCAATCCAAATTGAATTTGTTAATGCATGATTTTGAATTATTTTCCATAAAACCTTATGAAACGATCTTAGACATGTACACCAGATTCATTCAAATTGTAAACTCATTGCATGCTTTAGGAAAAGAATTTTCAAATTTTGAAAAAGTCAATAAAATTCTTCGTTGTTTACTTGAAAAATGTGATGCCAAAGTTGTTGCTATTTGTGAATCAAAAGATTTGAATGATTATTCTATTGATAGTTTGATTGGCTCACTCATTGCCTACGAGCAAGATTTGGGTCAAAGACTTTTGGATGCAGGTGAAACGATCATTCTAAAAGCTGAAGATACGGAAAGAGGAAGCTTAGTTGGTGACGATAGCAATGACTTATCATGCAAATCACAAAGCTCACCAAAGTATAAGCAAAAGTGGAAAAAAGGTAAAAATGGTAAGGATGTTAATATTTCCTCTAACAATATTTATTTTCGATGTAGGAAACATGGACATATGAAAAATGAGTGCCCTAATTTAAGAATTCTTCCTACAAAAGAAAAGGGCAAGGCGAAGCAAAATTTAAACTGGGAAAATAGTGAAAGGCAAAAAATCTCATGGGCAGATCTGGTCTCTGAAGCATCGGACCAGGAGAGAGATAATGGTTAAGAGCCTTTCATGTTTTTTTTGTTTTGTTGTGTTTTTGTGTTTTTCTTTTCTTTTATTTTGTTTAGTTTATTTCTTAAAATTTTTTCTTTCATGAAAATTTTTTATCTGATCAACACACACACTCACTTTTCTAAAAATAAAAAATATACTTCCTGTTTTTCTTGAAAATCTTTGGTAAGTTGTGTTTGACTTCTCTAAAACAGTCGAAGGAAGGAAACTCATTTTTCTTCTCAATCTCTATTTTCTAAAAGAGGTTATCTTACTTTTAATTTAAAATCTTTTTCATCTTTTAAATTAGTTTTAGAAACAATTTTTTTTTTCTTTCTCTCCCTACATTTTATCTATCGCATAGGAATCTTTTGCAAATCTTTGAATCTAACTCATAATTTCCTTAATCAAGAAATTCGATTTGTCACTAAGATGGGTTTTCCTTTGTTTTTAAGATTTAAGAAAGGAAGCATATTCAAAAAAATAAAAAAAAATTGGCCAATGATGCAAAAAATAAAAGATACGCAAAGACGCCAAATTGAAAATATAGAATACACAAAGTGTATCAAAAGATGCGCAGTGCGCCAACCTATTGTCAAGTGGCATAAAATGAGCGCACAAAGTTAATGCTTACCGTTCTTGTACTTCTTAAAAACTTAAGAAAACCCTTGATACTTTTGATACTTGAGTTTGAAAATCTTGATTCTTGATTCAAAAATTCGTGCATTGATCTTCTATTAGATAAATTTTATGGAAGGAGCTTTTTAAAAAAAAATGATTGTTTCTTCCTCTAATTTATTTTATGATTTAGATATTGAATTAAAAAGTTTTTGAGCCTTTTTTTTAAGAACTTGAGTTTGGATTATCAATCTCTGAGTTTCTAACCTTTTCTGGATTATGCACTGTCAATCCAATTCTACTAAGTTTTTGATAAAAACCAAGAGGTAACTTTATCATTTTAAGAATTTTTTTTTCACTAGATCAGAGTACATTTTCTTGTCTTCTGTTTGTTTTGGTTTTTGTTTGTGCCTCCTCTCTTTTTGATAATGTCAAAGGGGGAGAACGTATTGTTGAATTTTTGTACTGTTATCGTGTTTGTATCTTGTTTTCAAAAAAATTAAAAACAACAAAAATATTTTTATCTCCCCTATTTTTTAAAAGGTTTTATTTTAGTAAGGGGGAGATTAGGAGAAAATAGTCTTTTTTGAAAATTCAAATTAAAATGTTTTGCCATCATAAAAAAGGGGGAGATTATTACGGATCTATGGTTTATGATTTTGATGATAGCAAACATTCCTTATTTCTCTAATTTTGCCTTATGTGCTAATGTTTCAGGTTCACACAATCGGACTGCAATTTGGAATCAGTTCAAGATTGGGTAGACTAGGTCTGAGTCAGTTTGTAATCTTTTTCCTTTCTTGAGTCTGTTGTATTTGGTGTGGGACCAGTTGGATTATTAATTGGAAGATCTCCTGTTGTTCCCTTTAAGATTTCTATTTTTGGTAATATCGGCCGGGCCGATATTTATATCGTCCTGGACGATATGTCCAAAATCGGAAACCCTAATTAGGGCATCCTCATTAAGGCAGCCGTCAACAGATCGGCCTGGACGATACTTGTATCGGCCAGGACAATAATCTCAATTCAGAAAGAATCAACCGCCATAATCAGTTTAGGAATTCTTTGTTTTAGGAAATCGGCCAGGACGATATTATTGTCGTCCAGGACGATCTAACTCAATCATGCCTAAATTGATCTGGTATCTTTGGAAAGCATTAATGGTTGATTGATACGATCAAATTATCCGGGACGATCGCATGATCGGCCAGGACGATGGCCTGGATGATATACATCGGATAGCTTATATTCAGGGCGATGATCAGGACGATTGAAATCGGTTTTAAACTAATCGGCCTGGACGATCATGTTATCGTCCAGGACGATGTAACCAATTTTCTTCTGATCGTCCCAAATCATCCTAGGCTGATGAGTTAAATTTGTACTGTTCGGCCAGGATGATATACCTATCGTCCTGGACGATAATGTCGGCAATTTGAATTAATGAGCTCATTTTGAGAGCTTTTATTTAAGCTTGGCATGACACTTTGTAAGTGTCTTTGGCAGCCATTGTAGCTTCGTTCCTGTGGGGGAAACTTGAAGAGAGAGCTTGAAAGGGAGAGAGGAAAGGGTGGAGTTTGAGAGGGAGAAGATCCTGTGAGGGGGAGGAACTCAAGGGAGTGTGGTGGGGGATCCACACGGTTGCTCCGGCGAACTCACACCTTAGTACCATCAGATTCAAGGCTTGTCTCAAGGTAAGTTCACCAAAGAAGAAGATCCCTTTGGTGTCAAAGGACCCGGCGACTCCGCCGCACCGGGGAAGGTGGAAGTGATTTTGTAAGGGCTTCTCCGCCTAGCTGTGGGGACTAAAGGAGAGACACTTTTGTAGTGCAATACTTGGAGGGTGCCTCCAAGGAGTAGACGTAGGTCATGGTTTGACCGAACCACTATAAATCCGGTGTGTTCTTTTCTTATTATTGCTTCTGCATTATTTAATTTCCGCACTTTGATTTTTGTGGTGATTTTGGTTTGAGTTTTATCTTTGGTTTTAAAGTTATCCAATTCACCTGTCTCTTGGTTAGCTTGGGACTAATTTCATAGGGCTTAACATCCCTAACGAACTATCACAAACCACAAAAATAAAGAACAAAACACAATTATAAACACAAAACAAGTACACTATAATTTCAATTTGTAGAATTGCAGTTATCAAGTATGAATATCAATAGCACCCAATTAGGTTCTTAAAGTGCAAAAAGTCTCAAAGGCTAGTGGTTTTGTAAAATTGAATGTAAGTTTATTTTTTACTGCTACATGATGTAGCTCAATTTCACTTTTGGTAACATGATCTGTAATAAAGTGATGCCTTGTTTTCTATATGCTTAGTCCTAGAGTGTTGGATTGGATTCTTTGAAATATAAATGGTACTTATATTATCATAAAAAAATTAAAATAGTATCACGTAAAAAACCTAAATAGATTAGTTATTATTTGAAATATAGAACTTGTGTCACACAGCTTCTTAAGGCATTGTATTCTACTTTAGTAGTAGAAAGAGCTATTGAATTCTATATTTTACTAGACCGGGGGACTAAGAAGTTCCCTATAAATTGATAAGATCCAGAAGTACTCTTTCTATCAATCCCATGCCTTGCAAAATTTAAATAAGAATATCAAATGATTTCAAAAGAGGTGCTATGCCAAGGATACCAAATATCTAAATTTTGAGTTCCTAAAAGATATCTCAAAAAAATTTTAACAACGGTTAGGTGAGATTATTCTAGATCAGCTTGAAATTTAGTACACAGATAAATACTAAATATGATATCAGGTCTGCTTGCAGTTATATAAAATAATGATCCAATTATCCCTCTAAATTTCTTTTGATCAAAATATTTGCCTTTAGAATCCTTATCAAATTGACTTGAGATACTCATGGGAGTATTTATTAGTTTAGCATTATATATATATCATATTTCTTAAGTATGTCCTTAATATATGGCCCTCTCTCTACTTTATGCTAAAACTAAGAAAGTGGCTCAAGTCTCCCACCAAACTCATTTTAAATCCCTTACTCATTATTATTGAAAGTCATCATAAAGATTTTTATCAATGGTTCCAAATAAGATGTCATCTTCATAAATTTGAAAAATAAGAATGCCATCTCCTACCCTTTTTATGAAGAGAGTGGTGTCCACACTTTCTTTGATAAAAGATTTTTCTAGTAAGAAAATGTTTAACCATTTATACCATGCCATTGGTGTCTGTTTTGGTCTATATAGTGCTTTCTTAAATTTAAACACATAATTAGGAAATTGTAAATTTTAAAAACCTAGAGACCGCTCAACATAAAAATCCTCTTTTATCACACCATTTAGAAAAGCATCTATAACATCCATTTGAAATAATTTAAGTCATTTAAAATAAGAAAAAGCTAAAAGTACCCTTATTGATTTTAGTTTGGCTAGAGGGGAAAAAGACTCCTCAAAATTAATTCCTTCTATTTGATTATACCTCTTGGGCACCAATCTTACCTCATTTCTAACCACTACACCTAAGTTGTTCATCTTATTTTTTTGTCTTTCTACAAATTCCCAAATATCATTTCTAGCAAATTGATTCAATTCTTCTTGTATAGCTAAAATCCAAAATTCATCAAAAAGTGCTTGTTTGATATGAGTGGATTCAATCATTAAAATAAATGCTGAGTGGCTCACTTCTTTGTTAAGCCCATGCATATTCCTAACACCTTCATTCGGGTCTCCAAAAATAAGTTATTTATGATGACTTTTAGGATATTTTCATTCTCTAGGGAACTTATTTTCTGTTTCAACAATTTCTTCAAGATTTACAATTTCAATTCCTTGGATATTTTCTTAAATATCCTCTTCTTCCAGCCTACCATCCATAAATATTAGATTTATCAAAAACCACATGAGTGGTATCTTCTACTACCAATGTTTTTTTATTAAAAACTCTATAGGATTTGGCAACAGTTGAATATCCCAAAAAAATTACCTCATAAAATTTAGGATCAAATTTTCCTAAAAGACTTTTCCCATGAATGAACACTTTACATCTAAAGACATATAGGTGTGAGAGGTTGGGTGTTCTACCTTTAATAAGTTCATACTATGTCTTATTCAACTTATATCTAATATTTATCCTATTCATAACATAATATGTTCTATTAACCGTATCAACCCAATAATATTTAGAAAGTGAATATTTAGCCCACATGGCTCTAATTACTTCTTCCAAAGTTCTATTCTTCCTCTCAATATATCCATTCTATTGAGGAGTCCTAGGGTCTAAAAAGTTGTGATATATCCCTTGCTCTATACTGAAACTTTAAATTTTTTATTTTCAAATTCTCCTCCATAATCACTATGAATTGCTAGAATTTCACAATCTAGTTTCCTCTGTATCCAAGTAAAATTTTTTTATACTCTTCAAATGAATCACTCTTATGAGTTAAGAATCTAATCCAAGTTACCTTTAAAATAATTATCAATAATCACATACCCAAAGTTTTCCCTCCTAGATTTATAGTGCTAATATGTCCAAAGAGATCCATGTGAATAACTTCTAAGGGTTTGCTAATTCCAACAACATTAATTGAATAAAAGGATGACTTACCTTGTTTCCCTAATTAGCATGCATCAACATATGGTCCTTAGTGAAGTCTAATTTGGGAATGCCTCTTACAAATTCCTTCTATGTAATCATCCTAAGATTTTTCATGCCTTCATGATAAAGTCTTATATTTCATAACCAAGATTCATCTGTAATACTTTTTAGAAAAAAAGTAATGGAAGATTTAGAACAATTTAAATCAAGCATGTAAATAATATTTAACCTATCTCCATGCAACACATATTATTTTTATTCTAAAGATGGTATTTAGCTCTATAGGAATTAGAGGTATACTAAGACAAAACAAGGTATCTTCTTTGTCTTCCTCATTCTCTTGAGCTAAAAGTGCACCATGTTATAAAAAGTTTGTGAGGGTTGTAAAACCCTAATGAACTAGCCCGATGGTAACTAAGAAGAGGATAAATTAGTTATTTTAAATATTCTTTAGTGATAAAGAACTTCTTTAAAAGCTTTTCAAACCCATACATGATAATCATTATAGTTGATACGAAAAAAGTAAATTTCACAACAACAAAATAAAATAGATTTTTAACCACACATATAATTGCTGAAAATAAAGTGGATAAAATGATCCGAGTGAACATAGTTGAATTTTTAGAGGAAATAATCATAATGAACACACTAGAATTTTTAGTGGTTCAGTCAACCTTATTTATGTCCACTCCTTGGAGACTATATATCCAAGTATTGTACTAAATAATAGTAACTCTCATTTTTCTCCCACAACAAGGCAGAAAAGCTTGTACAAATGTTGTTTCACCTCTCTAATGTGGTAGAGAGTTGTGACTCTTTTATATTTGGAGAACCTCAATACTCTTTTCACTGTCGAGGTGATGGTCAGAGAACCATAACTCTATTTTCACCCTCCAGGTGATGGTCAGAGAACCATGACTCTATGTTCACCCTTCAGGTGATGGTTAGAGAACCACAACTCAAATTTTACCATCCAAATGATGGTCAAAGAACCATGATCTTTAATAAAGAACTTCTTCTCTAGAGTAATACATGGTTGTAGATACTAGGCAAGATTCTTGCTTGGAGCAGCCTTATAGATCCCCTCACAACTTCTCCCTCACAAAATCTCCCTCTCTTCTCTCACAAAGCACTCCTCACTCTCTCAAAAATCTTCATGTTGTTTCAATAGCCAAAGATATTTGAATAAGAGTATTAGAAAACCTTGAGTAGTGGGCTTCAAGAAACTCTAATTTTTAAGAGATCCATCAATACATATATAATATAATAAGAATAGTGTAATTCAAATTCATGTAGTAAGATCATTCAGACAAACTATTCAACTTTTATAAAATTTCATATAGTATGATTAAAACATCGTACGATAAGACCTGTAAAAATTCTTTCTATTTATTTGTGATGATCCTTGGAATGGAAAAATTTATACATTTTCAATCGTTTAGGACTTTGGACATCATACAATAAGATCAGTATAAAAATTATGTATTTTATTTGTTACTATCTCTAGGATAACCAATTTTATACACGGGCAATCATACCGTATGAACAATATCATCTAGTATGATTAATCACAATAATTATCCATGATTTAATTGCCTAATTTTGTTGCATTAATTAAGAAATATTTTAATTAGGGCTTAGAATAAGAACTAAATTATATTTTACAATCAACCCAAAATTAGTTTCTTCCTTAACCCCTAGCAGCTAGGGTTTTGACAAAGCATAACAAACTGTACAGTACCAATTAAAATTATATAATACAAAAAAAATCATACATTATGATGTACTTAAATATTACTTTCTCAAAAAATAATTCTCTCTCCCCTGTGTGTTTTCAAGATTGCTTAGCAATGATATTTACCCAATTATATGATATGACTTAAGAAAGAAAAAATACATAATAAAATGAAAATGGACTATAACCCAAGTCTACCCAATCGTGAGCTTATCAAAATTTGATGTGAATGATGGATTAACTTTTAGAAATGCTAGTGTTTTAACTTAGTGTTCATAACTATATTTTCATATCAAGTGTATTTTTTATGATATAATGTGTATTTTTTATGATTTTAAAATATTATTATATTTACTATTATTTTCTCCTAGCATATATTGGAAATATTGCTTTTGTTTTTTATGTGTACTAATGTTTTAGGGAAATCATACTCAACACTGTTGAAGACTTAGAGTCAGATTAGATTAAGTTTTATTATTTTTGGAGTATGTACTTTTTATACTTTTTTGAGTCTGAGAGAATGTGATTATAATTGAGTAACCATGTATACACACACTGGGGGAGTGTAAAAATTTGAAAATTTTTAAAACTAATTGTATTGTATGATTTTAGGTCATAAAGGATAATTTGGCTTGAGCGTTCCTCCAAAAAGCAATTAATGAAACCATACTAGGAAAATTTTCAAAATCTTGTTCATACAGTACAAAATTAGCTTCATCTCTATGCCTCTAGAGTTTGAAATAGATGCGTACAAGTTCATTCTGATGAATTTCTAATTTTTTTAAACTATTTGTACTGTATAATCTTAGGTTTATACTGATGATGTCAGAAGTATGAAATGGTTATGTATCTTATCTTCTACAAGAACAGGTAAATTTTTTGAAATGTTAGTTCTGTACGATCATATGATTGTACATATAACTTCTAGAGTACAAAATGCTTTAGTCCATTTTCATACCGAATAACACATGTTTTGATTAAAATAGATCGTATAATATGATATGGATTTCATACAATATATTATTTAGAGTAAGAAATTATTTTGTACGGAATCATACTGGATGAATCTATTTAATTTTGAACTAATCTTACCATACAATATCAGTTCATATCGGGCTAAGTAACAGTACAAAATTGGTCCATACTAGATCATAGGAATAAATTTTAAAATGTTTATATGTATGATTATCGATCATACTATACGATTGTTGATGGTGAACTTAAAATATTTCAAATTTCTAGATGGTTTTTTATGTCATTCATATATAAGGTCCTAAAAACTAACTGTGAAAAAATCTTTCTTCATAGTTTCTTTGAGAGCAAGTGTGAGAGTGACTTTGGAGAGTATTTGAGAGAGATTTATTACTAGTGAAGTGTATGAAGGGTTCACAAGATTTCTCAAAGGTGAGAATCTCTTTGTAATTATGGAAAATCACTTCCTTACTTCTTCAAAGATGTTTAAGAGAAGATCTTTAAAGAAGACTCAGTTCTCAGCTGACACTTGGAGAGTTTGAAAGGACAACGACAATCTATTGACACTTGGATAGTATGAAAGGATAATGGTTCTCTGCTGCCATTTAGAGAGTGTGAAAAGATGATGATTCTCTACTAACACTTGGAGAGTGTGAAAGGATGACAGTTCTCTACTGACACTTGGAGAGTGTGAAAAAATAATGGTACTTTACTGACACTTGCAGAGTGTGAAAGGATGACGGTTCTCTACTGACACTTAGATAATGTGAAAGGATGATACTACTCTGCCGACACTTGGAGGGTATGAACGGATGACGATACTCTACCGTACCAAGGATTGGTGAAAGAGAGGGTAATTTTAAAGCCTTCTTTGCCTTACTATGAGAGTAAAATGAGATTCACTTTGGTAACAGTGCAATACCTCAAGTGGGAGTCTTCAGGGAGTGGACATAGGTCTTGTTGGATCGAACCACTATAAATTTTTATGTACTTATTTTATTGCTTTTTATTTTTTGTACTTTTTATTTTTGTGGTTAAAAAAGTTTTTGATTTGGAAAAATTTTCTTTGTGCAAAAAATTAAATAAAAATAAATTTTAAATAAAAAATTTGAAGAGATTTTTAAAATAACCAATTCACCTCCTCTTGGTTAGCCTTGGGATAATTGCATTAGGTCTAACCAACTATATAGAATTTTCAAGTGTTATCAGAGCCTACTTTTAAAAATTAAGGTTTAGACAACTTTTTGAAAATGATCATGACTACTTTTGGAAACCATAACACTCCTAAAGGGTTATCGATCACTAGACCCCCATTATTTGATAACATCCCTTTTGATTTTAGGAAAACATGTATGTCTAATTTTCTTAAATCACTTGCTATCACATATGGATTCTAGTACATGAAGGATACACTAGGCCAAATAGACTTGTAAATGGCATTAGCACCAAAAAACTGTTTATTGACTAGATAGTAGAAGAACTAATCTTAGCTCATTTAAATGCCAAATATTTGAACAGTTTTTTATGTTTATAAATTTTAAGACTACATGTGTGTATTTACTTATAAAAGTGGAAGAGAAATTTGGGATAGACATTGTATCACTTATGAAGGGACTAATTCAGTGAAATAATCTAGATTGAATATTTTGTTGCGTGATTATGAACTATTTTGTATGAAACCAAATTATTCTATCACTAATATGTATACACGTTTCACACAAGTAGTCACCTCCTTACATACTCTAGGTAGGGAGCTAAAGAATGCGTAGAAAGTAAATAAAATACTTCATTATTTTCTTATTGTTTATGATGTGAAAATAACTACTATTATAAAACAAAAATTTAACTATTTATTCTATGGACAATCTTTTTGGATCACTAATTGCTCACGAGGAGTGACACAAAGATAGATTGATGCAGGTGTGAAGTGAAAGGAAAAGAACATAATATTGAAAGTGGATCACTCAGAGAGTGATCAGTCTCATCCTTAGAATGAAGATGACATTTCCTTGATGATAAGGTAATTCAAGAGTTTTCTAAAAAGGAAGTAAAGGAGATGTAAACAGTGGAATAAAACTAAGTTACATAAAAATATTAAGGCTTCTAATAATGTTATTTACTATAAATGCAAAAAGCTTGGACACATAGAATATGAATGCCCGAATCTAAAAGCCAATCCTAACAAGGAGAAGATCGATGAGAAAACAAATATGAGGAAGGATAAGAAGAAATTACTTAGAGCATTTTGGGCAGACTCTTCTTTAGATTGCTCAAAAATAGAAGTAGAAGAGGAAGTCACCAACATTTATTTGATGGCAGACAACCTTGATCAATCAGATCAAGAAGAGGTATGTGAATTAACTTATGAAGAGCTTTTTGATGTTTCTAAGAAAATGCATACTACATATAGAAAATTCAAAAAGATGCATATTAGATTGGACTTAGATTTCCTAGAATTATAAAAGAGCATGAAATCCTTAGGAAAGATCACACAATGATTAATAGAAACCACATGAAACTATTGGATGAGTTTGATGAATTGAACAAATATCATGAACTATTAAAATCATCGCACACTAAACTTAAAAAATATTTTAAAATATTTATGGATGAATCTAATAGTATAGAAAATTATTTAACAATTGACAATATTATATTAGAAAGTGCAAACTTTTTTTTAAAGCATAATTGAAAGCATATGATGAAAATAGGATTCCATCCACACTTGAACAATTTTCAATCTTGATAAGAAGCCCAAAATTTTAAAACCTAAGAAAAGATAGTTTTACTCATGTCGATTAAAAATCTTATTCTCGGAGTTAAATGTTATTCTTGTGGAATGATTAGCCATATATCTCATACTTACACTATTCATAATAAATCATATCTAGTATGTTGACTAAAGATGTATAAAACAAATGATATTAAACATGCATTTAGATTAATTTTGCTAAGAGGAGAACCCAAACTTATTTGGGTTCCCAAGATTAACATTTAACTATCTTATAGAAATGATCTCATATAAGACCTCGTGAGAGAATTTGATACTTGGATAACATGTGTTTATAGCATATGAATGGAGACGCTATAGAATTTATATCGCTGGAAGTCAAGAATGGAGGTAAGGTTACACTGGGAGACAATACCAGTAGGAAAGTGGTAAGCACAAGTGTGATTGGAAACTTGATCAATTTTTTTATTGAGAATGTTTTACTTCTAGAAGGCTTAAAGCATAATCTATTAAGTATTAGTCAATTGTGTGATAAGGGCTAGAGTGTAAAAACTTTTCCCACTAGCATCATAATAAGCCAAAATGGAATTATTATTTTGAATCGAATTAGGGTAAATAATGTGTACTTGCTTGATTTGAATAATATTAAATCTTCTAATTCTTTTTATCTAAAAACAATTTCTAATGAATCATGGTTATCGTATAGGAGACTTTGTCACACTAGCATGAAAATTGTTAGGAAAATTATCCAAAAATAACTTATTAGAGGAATAATAAAACTAGACTTCACTAAATATATCCTGTGTGATGCATGTCAACTAGGAAAATAGGTGAAACCCTCCTTTCATTCCATTAAGGATCATAAAACTAGCAAACTTTTGGAAATTATTCATATGGATTTATTTGGACCGATTAACACTATAAGTTCAGTAGATAAAGTATTTGGATTTGTGATTGTTGATGATTTTTCTATATTCATGAGTTAAATTTTTATTTTATAAAATTAAATCATTTGAGAAATTTAGATATTTTTTAACTTGGATTCAGAGAAGACCTCGATGCAAGATTTTATCAATTTAAAGTGATCAAGGAGATATTTTTGACAATAAAATTTTTGAAGATCTTTCTAATGAGAAAGGAATAGATCAAGATTTTTTAGCACCTGGGACCCCACAATAGAATGAGGTAGTCACAAGAAAGATCAAAACATTAATTAAAGCAACTAGAGCCAAGTTGAAAGAATATTCACTTCCAAAATATTTTTTGGTTGAAGCGGTTAATATAATTTATTATGTTCTAAATTAGGTGAACATTAGATCTAAATTAAATAAGGCACCCCATGAACTTCCTATGGGTAAAACACCAAATTTGTAACATTTGTATGTTTTTGAATGTAAGATGTACATTTATAATAATGAGAAAAATCCATTAGGAAAATTTAATCCAAAATTTGATGAAAGAATTTTTCTTGGATACTCTAGTGTTGGAAAATCTTATAAAGTTTCTAACAAGAGAACTTTTGTAATTGAGGAGACCACATATATTTTGTTTGATGAATCTAACATTTTGGAAGAGCCAAGATTGGAAGAAGATCATATTGAAATTAACTCCCAAGGAATTGAAAAGATAAATTTGGAAGAAAATGTTGAAGAAAAAAACCCATTTGTTAGAGAATTAAAAATTTCAAAGAATCATCATAAGGAATTGATTTTAGGTGAACCTAATGAGGGTATTAGGACTAGGCATGGACTTAGCAAAAAAGTGAACCATTCTTTCTTTATATTAATGATAGAACCCATAAAAATAAATCAATAACTTTTGGATGAATTTTAGATTTTATTCATTGAAGAAAAGTTGACTTAATTTGTAAGAAATGGTGTTTAACAACTGATTAAAGGGCCAAAGGATTAAATTGTTATTAGAACTAAGTGGGTAATAAAAAATAAAATGAATGATTCAGGGGTTGTGATAAAAAATAAGGCTTGATTGTTTGCTAAAGGGTATAATCAAATAGAAGGGATTGACTTTAAAGAGACTTTTGCCCCTGTTGCAAAACTTGAAGCAATTAGGGTTTAGTTAGCCTTTGCCTAATTTAAAGGTTTTAAAATATTTCAAATGGATGAGAGATTAAGCACTTTCCTATTAGAGAGCTCTTTTGTGAAAGGAAGTGTGGGCACCACTCTCTTTTTTAAAAAATAGGAGATTATATACTAAATGTTCAAATATATTTTGATGACATTATATTTGGATCTAAAAATAAAAATCTTTGTGAAGATTTTTTAAAAATAATTAGTAGTGAATTTGAGATGAGTTTAATGGGAGATTTGAGTTATTTTATTAGTTTTAGCATAAAGAAAAATGAGGAAAGAGCTTTTTTTAGCAAGTCAAAGTATATTAAGGACATCCTCAAGAAATATGAAATGGATAATGCTAACCATGTGACTACACTTATAAATTCCTTATTTTAATTAGAAAAGGACGTAAGGAAAATTCTATTGATCAAAAGAAATTTAGAGGTATAATTTGATCAATACTTTATTTGATTGTTCACAAACCAGATATAATGTTTATTATTTATTTATGTGCTAGATTTCAATCTAATATAAAAGAATCACATTTGAAAGTAGTATAAAGAATTCTAAGATATCTTTTGGGAACACAAAACTTAGAGATTTGATATCCTAAGCACATCTCTTCATTTTAAATTGTTGGATATTCTGATTCAGATTTTGCAAGCTATAGGGTTGATCAGAAAAGCACTTCTAAAATTTGTCAAATCATAAAAAAATCTTTAGTTTTTTGGTTTAGTAGGAAATAAAATTTAGTAGCCCTATTTACTGCTGAAATAGAATACATTACCTTAGGTAGTTGTGTGGCCCAAGTTCTTGGGTTTAATAATAGTTGATTTATTTAGTTTTTTGAATTGGCACAATTCTAAATTTTTGTGATAATACTACTGTCATATGCATTTCAAAGAATCCCATTCAATATTCTAGAGTCAAGCATATATACATAAGGCATTAGTTCGTTAGAGATCATGCAGCTAAGGGAGAGAATGAAATGAATCATGTTTCTATGGAAATTCAACTTGCATTTTCACAAAACCATTAGTCTTTGACACTTTTAGCACCGTAAGAACTAGGTTAGGTGTGATTTATTTTAAAGCTTAATTGAAAATTCTACAAATTTGATGTTTTGTATATATGTGTCTGTTTAGTTTATCTTTGTTTACTTATTATAATTTTTTTTGGTGTTTAGTTGTGTATTTTTCAATTTTTTTATTATGAATAATGCACTTGTTGAAAAATGATTGGTTTTGTGAAGTTTTTTTTATTATCATGCATTATTTTCTAAGTGTTATGTTCGT
Organism: Dendrobium nobile; assembly: GCA_022539455.1. NCBI lineage: Eukaryota > Viridiplantae > Streptophyta > Magnoliopsida > Asparagales > Orchidaceae > Dendrobium > Dendrobium nobile. The sequence goes on along the minus strand of CM039718.1, from coordinate 33,835,521 downwards.
ATTACATAATTTTTTTTGTCCTATACAAATTCTATAGCATGTACATGGTAGCTTTTAGAGTTACGCATGCAAATTTAGTTTTTATAGGGTTCATACTGCATGATGCATCATTATACTATATGATTGCACATAATTGTCTGTACATGTGGGGATGATTTACCAGTTGGGGTCCGTTATATATTAGTGATCGTACATATGAAGTGGTATTTTATCTGTATAATCCAATTGTCAAACTTTGTGGGGGATGAAACTAATCATCTTTAAAATGACCTTTAATATTTTGATCATCTTAGACAAACACTTATTCGTCTGTATAATCATGTGGTCAAAAATCCTGCATGAAAGGATGCCTCAGAAATGACATTTTTAGAAAGTCATTTTATTTTTGACCATTTCCATTCTTACGTACAAAAATATTTTTTTCATGTATGATTTTAAAATTATACGTACAATTCATATTTTGTATTGTAAGATAGGTCATTTTCTTGTATATAGAATGGTCTTTAAAATCATTTTTATTCACTTTTTTATTCATTTCAAATATCTCTTGAGCCCTCATTTTAGGAATGGCTAGTTATAGCAAGCTACCCAATGTTTTTATGGATTCCTCTTTAGAAGTAGTGGGGATAACAACTTCCTATCAAAGATAAATAAGGATGCCTATGTTAAGTAAATTGCTACCATTATCACCCCTTCTAGACTTTTTATTCAAGGTAAGCTTCACTTTTCTATTATGCCCTTATTTGCATCATGTCAATTCTCTATCATTCTTACTCATATTTATGCCTACCACAAAAAAACTTTCCAATACTTTTTTGTCAACATGAGATTTAATGAAGGGCACTTTAAAAAGACTTAGGTTACTTTCTTCGATTGAGAACCCAAGGCATTCGAGACCACACTATAAATTCTAGGGAATATTTTGATTGGACTAAATTAATAAAAGTCTTTGTGGTATCACAAGTGTGTCATTTTTTTGGGCTTTACACTATACATCAAAATGCCCAAGTCAACAAGTATATTTTGCAAACTTCTATTATCCCTAAAGCTAGTTATCACATAAATATGACTACTTTTATTTATGGTCACCTATCTAATTATGACTAAAACATTCTTTCATGAAGCCCAACTCATGATGGACTATATCTATAATCTTTCAGAAATTACTCTTCCACATTATAAGAGAAAGAAAAATGTGGCTTTAGGACATTTACTTGCATATATTCTACAGAAGAAGTACAACCTGATTCATCTTGATCCTTCCATAGAAGTTCCTTTGAACTTCACAGATGCATCTTTTTAGGAACTTTTTGGGAGAGATCAGAGTTTAGAGAGTGACGATTCTAAGGAAGAAGGTGGAGCTCCTGCCCTAGCACCTCCACCCAAACCTGATCAGAATTTCTATCAAAAAATATTCCAGCACTTTGATAGAATGGAGACTCATTTTGACCAAATTGTGACTCACCTTAACCAGCAGGATGCTCATTACAATAAAGATATGGGGTGGATCTATGGATAAATTGATTGAGTGAACATGAATGTAGATATAATTATTAGTTATTTTTCAATGTTCAATCCACCACCTCCTCCAGACTAGGGCCCCTTAAATTTTTAGATGTACTTATATCTAGTTGTTGCTTATGAGTTGTTATATTTGTTGTTGTGATGTTATTTCTTGAGTTTTGTGTTTTCATGTTTTGTGATGATGCTATCTTAATGATATGATGTGAGATGTTATGAAGAAATGATATGTTTTGAAATAGAAATTATATGTGCTCTTGATATTAGTGCAATGTTAAATGATTTGGCTCACATGCATTAAATTATATCTCTTGAAATGTTGACATGTTTTAATTCTTATTTCTTGAAATGTTTGTGTTTTTAATGTGAAAAACCTTTTAAAATTAATCACTGAAATGGGTTATAAATTACTTTTCTCTAAAAATTAATTTCCTTACAAATTTTAATCTTTCAAAAAATGAAAATTAAAATTATAACTTGATTTAGATGAGGAGATCAATTTCATTTTCTTTTAGATAAACATAAGAAAATCTATAATTGTAGCTAGATTGATGTCTTATAATTATTTAGTTCTTTTTTAATATGTTTATTTTTGTTATTATGGAAGTTTGCTTTTTAGATTATTGATATTAGAAAGACCTAGAGAATAAAAAAAATGCATAAAGCATGTAAAAATAGAAAAGATGCACAATTGTTAACAAAGTGTAAAGAGACACAAAATTAACCTAAGTAGAAAATATGCACAAAGTGACCCACAAATATTTTAAAAGATGCATAATGTCGCCAAACAACAACAACAACAACAACAACAACAACATCAAGCGTTTATCGCACTTCGTGGGGTCGGCTACATGAATCCTTTTTCTCCATTGTGTCCTATTAAAGGTCAAATTCTCATTTAAATATAATAAAGAAAAGTCATTCCTAATATTTTCTAACCAAGTCTTTTTAGGTCAGCCTCTACCTTTCTTAACATAAGTCAAATCTAATACCTCTACTCTCTTAACTGGGTCATTGTAAGGCCGCCATTTTATGTGACCAAACCATCTAAGACGACTCTCTCTAATCTTATCTTCTATTGGAGCTACTCCAACCTTTTCACGTATATTCTCATTTCATATCCTATCTCTAAGGGTAAAACCACTCATCCACCTGAGCATCCTCATCTCTGCCACACTTAACTTAGTATTATGCTTCTCTTTTAATGGCCAATATTCAACACCATAAAGCATTGCAGGCCTCACTACCATCTTATAGAATTTTCCCTTAAGTTTGAGGGGTACGTTTCTATCACACAATAAGCCCGATGCATCCCTTCACTTCAACCATCCAACTTGAATTCTGCTGATAATATCCCCATCTATATCACCATCAATTTGAACAATAGATCCAAGATATCTAAAATGTGTACTCTTATTAATGACTTGATCGCCCAAAGTCACAATCCCCTCACTAGGTCTATTACTACTAAAATTACACTCCACATATTCTGTTTTAGATCTACTAAAGCGAAAACTATTAGTTTATAAAGTTGACCTCCATAATTTAAGTTTACTTTCAACTCCCTCTCTAGTCTTATCAACTAGAAGAATATCATCAACGAAAAGCATACACAAAGGTACATCCTTTTGCAAATGACTAGTGAGAACATCCATGACTAAAGCAAAAAGATATTGGCTAAAGGCTGATCCTTGATGTAACCCAGCCGAAATAGAGAAATACTTGGTCAAACCACGTTGTGTTGGAACACAAGTAATAGCTCCTGTATACATATCTTTAATGATTTGAATATAAGCATTATTAACTCCTTTCTTTTCAAGAACTCTCCATAGCACTTCTCTTGGAATCTTATCATATGCTTTTTCTAAATCAATAAATATCATATGTACATCCTCCTTATTTTCTCTATATTTCTCAATCAAACCTCTTAATAATTGTATGGCTTCCATAGTCGACTACCCGACATGAATCCAAATTTTTGAGAAACATTAGTATCACGCCACAACCTATGCTCCATAACTCGCTCCCTTAGTTTCAAAGTATGACACATTAACTTAATTCCTCCATAATTCGCACAATCTTGTGCATCATCTTTATTCTTAAAAATAGGAATTAACACACTCATTTTCCACCTAAGATGCACGGACACGGACACGGCGACACGGACACGACACGACACGGACACGGGACACGGCATTTTTTAAAAATATAGGACACGGGTGCGGCGTGGACACGGCATAATAATTTTTAATATAATATATAGAAATTAAGGTAATATTATATTAAAAATGGCAAGCAATATTAAATCAAAGTCATGATAACTTGTTTAGCTCATTTTACTTTAAAATGCACTGGTAGAATGAAAGTAATAAAGGCTTAATATATGAAACTCATTTCAATAAAAACATAAAGCTCTCTCACAATAAAGCAAAAGCAAGAACTAGGATGACTTTCATACTAAGATTTGAACACTTATGATTACATCAACAATAAAAGGCTAAATAGAAAGGCTAAATCTATCTAATTTGCAACTAATTGATGCAACTCCCAAAAAATAGGAACTAGGACATAATATGTTTTACATTCAACCATTGTTAATTTTTTTCTAGCAGGATTTGATCAAAAGAAATTTCAGCATTTAAACCGATGAACCAAAAGCAAAAAAAAAATTCAGGTCTCGTATGCAAAAAAAAAAAAAACAAAAGCAAAAAAAAATTAAATCTAACTTACAGTAAATTTTTTAGGGCCGATGGGTGCTCGCGAGTGCGGCGGAAGAACCTCGACAGCACGGAGAAGGAAGAACCTCGACGGCTGCTCGCGAGTGCGGCGACGGTGCGGGAAGAACCTCGCCGGTGCGCGTGTGGGGTGCGACTGCTCGCGAGTCGCGGGTGCGGCGGAAGAACTGCGACAGCATGGAGAAGGAAGAACCTCGATGGCTGCTCGCGAGTGCGGCGACGGTGCGGGAAGAACCTCGCCGGAGCGCGGGTGGGGTGCGGCTGCTCGCGAGTCGTGTGTGCGACTGCTCCTTTCGCTCGAATGGAAGCAAACAACGGAAATGGGATTAGGGCGGAATAGCGAGTGAACCGGTGCTTTAAGTGTTTTTTTTTTATTATTTAAAATATGAAATAGTCGGACACGCGTGTCCGACACGCGTGTCCGGCTTAAGTTTTTTAAAAAGAATTCTGGACACGCTCAAACCGTGTCGGACACGTGTCCCCGCCGTGTCGGGCGCGTGTCCGTGTCCGACACGTGTCCGACACTGCACTGCCTCTTAAAACGGAGTGTCGGTGCATCATAGTTTTCCACTCATCTGGCATCTTTTTAGTCTTCAAAATAGTATTAAAAAGTTTAGAAAGCCAAGAAATTCCTTCATCTCCTAAGCATTTCCACATCTCTACTAGAATATCATCAGGTCCAACAGCTTTTCCACCCTTCAATTTCTTTAAAGCCTCTCTAACTTTGATTTTACTAATACGTCGATAAAAACAAAAATCTTTATTTTCATTTAGGATGCTAAGGTCACTGTAGTCAATCTTATTTTCACAATTTTCATTAAAAAGTTTAGCAAAATATCTCATCCACCTTTGTTGAATATCATCTTTTAAGAAAAGTATTTTTGATCTTCATCCTTAATACACTTCACTTGAACTAAATCCTTACTACTCCTATCTCTTTGCTTGGCTAACTTATACATATATCTTTCTCCCTCCTTAGTATCTAATCTATTATATAAATCACTAAAAGCAAAGGTCTTTGCATCACATATTGCTTTTTTAGATTCCTTAGAGCTCTTTATATCTTTCCCAATTATCAGAATTTTTAAAATTAAATCAATTTTTATAACAAATTTTCTTATTCTTAATCTTTTCTTGCATATTTGGATTCCACCACCAACTATTTTTACTATTAGGAGCTTTTCCCTTTGATACTCCAAGCACATCTTTTGCAATATTCTTAATACACTAGCCACTTTTTCCAAAATAAAATTAGCATTCTCATGCATAGATAAAATCTTAATATCTAAAATCTTACTCTAAAAAATATTTTTATTAATATTCTTTAAATGCCCTCATCTAATCCTAGAATATCATTTTAATTTATTTTTTATTATCTGCCCCATTATCTTAAAGTCCAAAACTAATAATCATTATTGGGTACATAAATTTTCACTCAGAATAACTTTATATTCTTTGTATTCTAAACGATCTAATTTTCTTATAAGAAAATAGTCAATCTGGGTTGTACTATATCCATTTTTATAAGTTATGAGATGCACATTACTTTTCTTATAAAAGGTATTAGCAATTGAAAAATCATAAGCTAAACAAAAATCTAATATGGTCTTGCCACCTTCATTTGTTGTTCCAAAACCATAGCCACCATGAATGTTTTTAAAATCATCTACCTTTCTACTAGCATGTCCATTTAAATCTCCTCCAATAAAAACTCTTTCTTCTAGAAGTATCTTTTGTAATAATTTTTCTAAGTCATTCAAAAAATTTAATTTAGAACTCAAATCCAAACCTACTTAAGGAGCATAAGCACTTATAATATTAACAATCTTATCCTCAACAACAATCTTTAAAGCTATAATTCTATCTCTAATCCTATTAATTTTTATAACATTATCCTTCAAACTCTTATCTATAATAACACATACATCATTTCTAGTACGACTTCTACCCGAATACCAAAGTTTAAATCTTAGGCTATCAATTTCCTTAGTCTTCTCTTCAACCCATTTAGTTTCCTAAATGCATAAAATATTTATCTTCCTATGCATCATAATATTTATTAATTCTATTAATTTTCCTGTAAAGGAACCTATATTCTAAGTTCCTATTCTTATTTTAGTTTCATGGACTAGCTTCTTTGCCCATATACGTTTTTGATGTGGGAACTCTTGCCTATTTAACACTGCACTCGGGCGCCGGTGCAGCGACCCTTGCACACTTGTCACTGTATTCAGGCCATACAGCGCGACGCTTCCAAGGGACGCCCTAAAATTTTTTTGTATTATTTCCACTATCATTCAATCCATAATCCAAATCTATCTAATTAATAATTATATATAATATTAAATTTGAAGTTAACTAATTTTCATTTCATCATTTTTGCAATAATCATTTTTATTTAATTTCTTTATAATGAATAATGACTCTGATTGACTTTTCTTATCTTAGTTGTTCTTTGATTTAAATTTTTAAAAATTTTCATTTTAGTATTACAAAATTAATATTATATTTGCAATTAGTTTTAAATTCTTTTCTCCTTAAACTCTATTGGTTTATCTGCAAAAACCTTTCATTTCAAGATGTATGATATCAAACTTCCCATTTTGTTATTATCAAAAGTGGGTTGTCAAAATATTATTTGATGATTGATGTATATATATAGTGAACAGGTATTTTGAATGTGTATGTGTGTTGTGAATGTGTGTGCTGGTATGTGTATATTTTGAGTGCATGTGTGAATGTTTGTTCATGTTTATAATTTTGTTCGAGTTCATGTTTTTGTTCGAGTTGTTTTTGATTTGGTGTCTTGTTTTTGATTTAGTGTCTTTTTTTTTTTAGGTTTGTTGTTTTTTATCTTCATGGGAATCTCTTGTTATTTTATTGGTCATCTGTTTAGTGGGAGCTAAGGTGTAAAATTATTTTGAATATTTACCCAAATAATAATTGTTTTGTCATAATGAAAGGGGGGGGGGTGATTGTTGTTACTTCGTGTTCATAGCTACATTTTCATATCATTTTATGTTTTTGATGATTCCAAAAAATTTTCCTAATCTAGTCGGGTGGTGGTGCTTCTTCCTAATATTATGTGATGCAAGCAAAGTTAGTTTATCATTTTCAAAGCATTGAGTTTTTTTAACTTCTTAAACTCCTTTTCTAACTCAACATTAGATGACTTCAAGGAATCATGTGAAAGTTCGTTAGGGATGTTAAGCCCTATAGAATTGGCCCAAGCTAACCAAGAGGGGGGATGAATTGGTATTTTAAAAATTTTCTTTTCACAAAGAAGTAAAATCTCATAAACCAAAATCACAGTACAAAAAATAAGTGCGGAAATTAAAGTGCAAAAGCAAGAAACAAGAACACAGAGATTTATAGTGGTTCGGTCAACTCGATCTACGTCCACTCCCCAGAGGTGCCCTCCGAAGATTGCACTATAATCGTGACTCTCCTTTAGCCCCCACGGCTAGGTGGAGAAGCCTTTACAAAGAACCTCTTTTTGCCACCCTGGCAAGGCAGAGAACCTATCTTCTTTTGCTTCCTCCTGAAACTGGCAGAGAACCACAATCACATGCTGAATCCTTACTCTACCGACCCATCCACGGACGAGAAACTCTAGAAGAAGAAGAAGCAAAGTGATCCTTGAAGCAACCCTTGTGAATCCCCTCACAAGCTCCCCCTCACAAGATCCTCTCTCTCTCCCTCTCTCTCTTTCTCTCCTCAAGGTCTTCTCAGGTCAAGGCAGTAGCAAAAGATTGTTCAAAATATTGAACAAGAGCTCTTAAATAAAAGAGCTTCGAAGGAGCTCATTAATTGCAAGTTGCCGACAATATCGTCTAGGCCGATATGGACATCGTCCTGGCCGATTAATACAAATCTCAGAAGATCGGACAGAGCATCTTCCTGAATGCAAACTGGACAATTTAAAATTGGCTTGATCATCCAGGCCGATCTCACGATCATCCCGGACGATCAGTTCAAATCAGAGGAAAATCATCCAGAGCATCGCCCTGAATTCAAGCTGTCCAATCCAGATCATCCAGAAGTAACTAAGGTTTTTGAATAGATCGTCCAGGCCGATAATTCGATCATCCAAGATGATATGATCGTATCAATTATCCTTAATTACTTCCTTCATTTGTCTGATTAATTAAGGCATAATTATGAATATCATATAGAATACCTTAATTATTTATAGCCGCAACTTCTTTCTATTTTGAGTTTATCGTCCTGGCCGATACATGTATCGTCTAGGATGATCTGTTAATAACGGCTGCCTTAATTAAGAATCCCGAATAGAATCTCTATTTTAAACTAAATCGTCCAGGCTGATAAAAATATCGTCCTAGCCAATATGAGTAAAAACAGAAATTCTAAGTCTCTCAAGTGTGTGTGTGTAGGGTTACTTAGCATTAGTCTATATGAACATTACAAATAGACTCAAGAAGATAAAAAAAACAAACTACAGACTGACTCAACCCTAAACCTACGCAATCTTGAACTGGCTTTGTTTGTTTGTCCGATCTTTGATTCCTGAAAAGTTAGAAGTAACAGGCAGTCCAAGGGAATCAATAATGTTTGTCAATCATCTAAACATAAGTCATGAAAATAGATTTGCAATAATCTCCCCCTTTTTGATGATGACAAAAACAAGTAGGAAAATCTTAGTAAAAAATAGCAGTTCATTAAAATTTCAAAGTTACAAGCACATCAACTTTTTCCTACCACATCCTACTCCCCCTTTTGTCATCGCAAAAAGAGGGTCCTAGACACACATAAAGAAAAAGGAAACAACATAACAGAAACTAAAACAAACTAAAAGATAAACTACAAAAAATAGAAAATAGAAAATAGAAAATAGAAAACAACGACTAGAAAAGTGAGGGATCATGATCATCAGATGGAGGTGGTGGAGGTGGCTGCTGAAAGTAGCTAGCAAGCGTAGTAAACTGAGCATTGAACCAGGTGATGTCCTGGTCATGCTGCTACTACGGGTGAGAAATGTAGCTATCAAAATGGGCTAAGTCCTCTGTGCGGTGCTGCTCGTAGCGGGTAATATTATCAGAATGTTGCTGCTCCTATGCTGCAACGTAAGCATCGAAGTGGGTCTCCATCGATCAAACCTTTCTATTAACTGATCAAACTGGGCGTGTTGGCGAAGAGGAGTTGGATCAGGAACATGAATGTGAGTGGGAGCCTCCTCCTCCTCAGCCCCCCGAGGTTCCTCATCCTCAGGGTGGAGACAAGTACTGTGAAGGGTACTGAAGGAAATGTTTGAGTAGAAGAGAGTTGGGAGGTTGGGTGGAACAAGATATTGAAGTTCATATTTGGTTTCAAGGACATAGGCTATGAGGTGTCTGGTGGGAAAAATTATATCACCACGCAGATTTTAATTTCTCCTATTTTATAATCGAATACTGCATTAAGAATAAAGTACAATCTCGGGAGACTGACATAATATTCTATAATGGATTCAATATCAAAATAGGGTTTTGAAAATTATAATTCTATGATTAAACATAATTCAAAGAATAACATATTATTTCGAAAGATAAACATGAAATTCTTAAGAATATATTTAAAAATAGAAATAAACTTTTTGAAAAATTTATTCATTCTTTTATTTAGATATAGCAAGAAAAATATTATATCTTCTTGAAAGATGAACATAACATTTTTCAAGACATCCAAAAGCAAGAATGAGTTTTATAAAATTCATCATTTCTAAAATTGAATATAACAAGTAAGAAATTATATTGCCTAAAAAAAGACAATAATAACATCCTACAAGTATATTTAAGATTAAAAATGAAGTTTTTAAAGACATCTGCATTCCCAAAGATTCTTCCCTTGTTTCATATGAATAAAACAAGGTTTATTTTAGTCTAGGGTTCTCAAATCTCTATAGGAGCAAGCCCCTATAGTTAATTACATCCTAGGAGGAATGCTCCTAAGAAAACTCTCGATTAAAGCAGTGATTTCATACCCTTTGAGTACAAAGTAAAAGATAAGGAACGGAAGTAGGAATTTTTTAAGGTGAAAGCTCAATGTTGAACATTTATTAGCGAGTCAATGGAGGAAAAGTAGGAGGTGTCGGATTAGAGATAGCCTCAGTCTACTCTATATTGGACTTTACATTTTAGGAGAAAATTTTATGTTTGAGTTGACATTTTATTAGAAATTTGGAATTATATTTTTAGAGGGAGAGGACTTAAGATTTAAAAGAATCTGCCTAAGAACCTAAATCTAATTTGGGTACTATAAAATAGTGACCCGAACCTAACTAATGAAGTGCAAATCTGGACTTACCCCGGCCTAGATTGGGGAGCCAGCTAACCACCTAAGCACTTTAAAAATATGTTTCCAGTCTCTTATGAAAGATAGGTAGAGGCATTGCTTAAGTTTTAATAAATTATGGGCCGACATCTAAGACAGACCTCAATTGACCCCTCAACTTATGTAGGATGAAAAATGTCTAGAAAAGCAATTAATATTTTAGACTCTTTTTTAATTTGTATCTAATGCAATGCATACTAATTGACTCGAATGCATAAAATGAATATGAAGCAGTTTTAAAATTAGTCTTAGAAAATAATTTTTTCCCTAGAGATTGCACAACTTCCTCTTGATAGAACTGCACCCTCATATGTCAAGTGGTCTGCCAGAACCCGCAGGCGGGGAGGTGCCTAACAAGGAAGAGAAAGAAATTATATGCTTATGCTGACTCTCGGTGGTCCTGAGCTTACTTCTTAGAAGGTTAAAGTTACTATGTGAGCCTAAAATTTTTTATTAAAATTACAAGTAGAATTTTGTACCCTTACGAAAAAAAGGACTCCGATTCATATCCAGGCTAAATAAAACACGACATACAATGGCCCTAAAAAAAGCTACCGCACAAACAATGTAAACAATCAATTTAATAATCCAAAATATAATATCTAATATCCAATATCCATATAATTACATCCAGAATTTGCAGAAAAGTAAAGTGGTCGGGCACCACTGACAACAAACCTGGATTCTAATCCTAAGAATGACGCAAGTGATTTTTGAAATGGGATATATTCTCTCTTGTGTCTTTATTTCTTCGTCTTCTTTCTTCTATTTCTTCATTTTGTTCTTTCTTTTTCTACGAACTCCTTGGATCCATTGGGTATGGATATCCAAGAAAAGAAACTCATCCCTGAAAGGGGTATTTTCTTTTCTATTTGGATATAAAAATCATCTTAATTTGTCTTTCCAAATAAAAAAATAATAATCTTTTAAGGTATATTCATCTTTCTTTGGATTCCAAATTGGATGTGATATCCTACTTTCAAAATCACTTTCACATTTATAAAACTTTTCAAACACATTTACATTTACATTACATTTCACAGAAAGAAAATGAAAATCTAGGCCACCTGTAGGGTTATCCTAAACAGTTTATAATAAAATTCATCCCAAGCAATTATATATTCGTATTTTGAATTAAATCCACCAGCTACACTTGGCCACACCCCTTTTTATTTGGGGGCTAAGCAACTGGAGCACCTGTAGCAATTATATCATTATTAATTAATTAGCCCCCTTTACTGCCTTGCATGAGTGTAGCCACCTGCAGAAAATTTTGTTAACAACCAGATCGCTCCTAACCTACGGGTAATCTAATCATCAATCAAATCACATCTCAAAGTGCAGTAAAAGTAAGTAAACAAACTCACCAACAATTTTACAACCAATATGCAGTGAAAATCGAGAAAGCCCGTCACAATGCAGTAAGAAAATAAATACCGGCCTAACCTAAAACTAGAGTCGGTTGTCCTAGCAAACAAATCTAAGTTTGTGTAGTAAGCTGTGAGGTTTTGATATGTCCTAGGTCAATTATTGGCTAAAGTTTTCTAATTAATTGAATTTTAATTTAAAAATATTCACTAATCTTAAGGTGAGATGTCACTAAGTTTTCTATGTTATATATTTCTATTCTAAAGTGTGCATGCATCCAAAGTCTAAGTTTTCTAAGGCTCAGTCCTTAATTTTTGTCCTTAAGTGTCACTAATATTGTATGGGGTGAAAATTGTTGTTATCACTAACCCTTAGAACATTTCGTGCGTATAAAAGAGTTTAAGAATCTAAAAATAAAAATAAAATCTAATAAAATTGAAGTTACTACAGGGACCTAAAAGGGAAGGGTTCACACAAACCACATCAAGGGGTCTCTAAAGGTTTTCTATGTTTCACAGTCACCGTGGGCTACGACCCGGTGGTTCCGCCCGTAGCACCTCTACCCGGTTGGATAGAGGTGACTGACATCATTAGCTCCTTGTACTTTTGTCCACTCGATCAGTACCGTTCCTCGTAGTTCATGCCTTTCTTCGGGCTTGAGCACTGGCTTTGTTGCTTGCTTTTTGAAACCTTTACTTTTGGTAATACATTTTGTAATCTTCCAATATGTATCTTGAGGCACAAGAAAGTAGAAAGAAAGAGGGGTAAAGAGAGAGGGAAAAAGAGTTCTACTTTCTTTTATTATTTACCAAAACTAAACATTTTCTAACACGAACATTCTCTCTCTCTCTTCTCAAAACCATACATCTTAGTTTTCAAACATACATTTCTCTTTTAACACTCACATTCATAAATCACCCTTTAAAATATCCACCTTTCACTTTTCCAAATCACACGAATTCAAATACAACTCCACTTTTACACAATTCAAAATAAAACTTCATCTTTACACATCACTTTTTAATATAGACACAAACTCTACGTCTCTAGAACTTCTTAAAGATACACACAACACCCTACTTTTCTCATACGAAAATTCCACTTTCAAGACATAAACCTTTCTACACATACACTCTACTTTCACAATTCATACCTTTCACTTTCACTTTACTTTCTAAAAAAAAATTTGATGCAATTCTCAATGTACATATACCTTTCGCCTTTCAAAATAACATGCATCTCTCTCTTAACATAAGCACTTTCACTAAATAAACACTTTACTTTTCTTTTCCAAAATACACAATTTCTACTCTCCCAAACTCACACAAGTTCTAACACGTTTCCACTTTTCCAAGAGACATATAATTTCTATCTTTTAAAGCATACACACTCAGTTTTCGTTTCAACACGTCATACACTTTATTAACACACTTCATTCCATTACACATTTCACATTTTACATTTCAATGCATACATGATGCACTTCGAATTATTTTCCACAAATTTTTTCACAAAAAAGGCTACAAATGTAGATGCTAAAATTTTGAAATAATTTTAAATTATCTTCCAAAACTCAAAGAGAGTTACCCAACATAAAGTATGCAGCATTGTGTTGAATTAAAAACAAATACCCATTATTGAAATATAAGACAATCTACATTGACAAATTCACATCCATTTCATATTGAAGCTATAAATCACAAACACAGAATCTATATCACAAATTAGAGTTTTATTTATTGCCATAAATAAATGACATGAGATGCCATAGATATGGGTGTATGAAATGCTACCTAATTATTATGTATTTGGTCAGAATACAATGATTTATAAGAGAATTTCAATATGGTATGCCTTATTGATCACTAAACACAACAGAACATAAATTTTCATATAAGCCATGAAGTGACTAATGAATCTAAGGCTTTTATGAGTAAAGAAAATTGAAACAAATGCATTTCCTTGGAGACTGGAGGCTTTATTGAGCAACTTTTCAAATGTCTTAATTGTAAAACCCTTCAAAAGAAAGGCTATCGGTCCATGAATGTTCTTAAGCAGGATCTCAATCGCACGTTACTCTTGTAATTGAGGTTCGCATTCCATGCTCAAATTCCTCCATCTAAGTATGTAGTCAACTAACTTTTCCCCAGGCTTCTGTTTCTCTTTCACTAGATCTCCAACTGCAACATGGTGCTGACTGCCTGCAAATCTCTTCACAAACATGTTCTCTAACTTTGTAAAACTATGTACTGAACCGTTTGGAAGATCTGCATACCAATCAAAAGCTACCCCTGACAGACTACTAACAAACTGTTTGAAAAGAAAAGCATCACTTCCTCCAGCATTACAACAACTAGCTCTAAAGTAGGCTATGTGCTGTCTTGGGTTCCCAGTACCATCAAAGATCTTGAAGGAGGGAGGCACAAACCCCTTTAGGTATGGAACTCCATCAAACTCCTCTGGGTAGGGTCTACCCTTTGGAGTATATGACGATCTCTATGACTCTGCTAATGCCTCCCTTACTTGCTTTTCTACCATTTGTTTTATTTCCTTTGACTGAGAAGCTTTTATTTCTGGATCTTGCTGGTGCTCTTCTATAGTCTCAACCACTTGTTTCTTTCCTACCACCTGAACAGGCTCGGGTTGAGAAGACTCAACCTGTTCTCGTGGTGGTAAAGGACCCTGACTTTGGAAAGAAGCCATAGTGGCCATCATTTCTTCTATCTTCTTCTCCATACTTGAAATCTGCTCATCTTTTTTCTTTAATTATTATACAAGACGTTGAGTTAAGTCCGGTGCTATGCCTTCTTCAACTGCAACATCTTGTAATACAGCATCCTCAATCTGCTCATTATAAGACGTTCTTCTTGTCTCAACCATAAGAACATCAGCCATTGTATCATCTAACATATCATCTTCATCTAAGTCAAAGTTCAAAGCCTCTTCCTCATCCAAATTTCTAATACTATCCTTTAGTTCACCTATCATCTCCTCTATAGATCTTCTAGAAATATAGTGGGGATCAACGGGAACATACTTTTCATAGTCCATGTGATCTGGAGTAGTATTCTCAACCCTCTCCTTCTCTCCAAGTTCACTTTCTATAGGCTTCTCAGGTGAAGCTACTATAGGAGAAGTAGTCTTTTCCTTGGGTCTCCAAACCTTCTTCTCATCAGATGTCGAAGAGGGTTGGTTTTAGGATTCCAACCGCTCTACATCAGGATAAGAAGACGGAGAAGGACCGGTAGAGTGTTGCCTATCTATCTGGGGAGAAGAATGGGTATGAGAATTACGTTGATATTTACCAGGACTCTGTGGTGGTACAGAAGAAGGGGACAACTGATGGCTGACTTTCTGTGGAACCTGCTGAGTACTTTTAAATTTCACTGAAGCATTAGTCAACACAATACTGTCTGTCTTTCTAAGGGATGTCCTTGGCTCCCTAGGGTATCCATCAGTGAGAGCAGAGATTGCAGTTGGTTTGAATTTTCTTTTACTATGTCTTGCTCTCAAATGACCTCCTACCCTAGTTTCAATAAGTTTCTGCCTTAAAGTTTCTTCTTTAATTCTATCACTGATCAATCTTCTCATTTTCCTTAAAAATTTTTCTTTAGTCTGTGGAAGACCATTTGCACATTCTTGTATTATAGCCTTTACCAAATTTCAAATGTGTGTTTCCTTACTTTTTGTAGGTTCAGTGGCAGACTTTCTAATAGCAGTAGGGGTTGATCGAGCAATCAACCTCGCATCTTCCTCTCCATCAGCTGCGGAGAGGAGATGGAACCTGCTACCACTAAGATGTGGAGAGGTTGGAGGGATAAGCTCATTTTTCTTTGACATTCCTAGTTTTTCCATTCTCTTTTTTATACGACGATTTTTGTTCCTTCTTTGAGTCTTAGTCATAATCACCGATAAATTAGAAGATGAACCAATCTTAAATTGACTAGGTGCACTGAAAGGAATTGAATTGTCCATCACAACAATTGACTTAAGTTTCTGGTCTTGACTAGGTTGCTCAATCCTAGTAAACACAGAGGGCCTAGGGTCTACAGGAGCAGTTTGAGACCCGCATCCCAAAGAGAATTCTAGGATAGGTTTCTGATTTGCAACCTCACTAGGTGGAATAATAGTGAACTCAGGTCCACTAACAGACAACTACAAATCCTCAAACCCTTTTCCAAACTTGATTATACTACCATCAGCAAACGGATTGTAGGACAGGTTCATGTTATCAGACAAGGAGAAGATTAATTTACCTATCATTTTCCTGAAATTTAAAAGAGATTTTTAATTAGACTCTGAAAATTTATTTAAATTGTAAAAGTTTAATTAATCCAACTAAATAAACCAAATCTTATCTCATTTCATATATATTGAGTTATATAGAAATATAACTACAATACATAATATTGAGATAAGGATAAATTTTATTTAGTGTTTTAATTATAACTTTGAGATTTTGAATCCAATGTTAACTCAAACATCAAGCTACAAGAAAAATGTAACTATAACATTCGAATTAGCACGGGAATTTATTTTACAAAGAGATCATTACAAAGGAGCTCCTCGTTAGTTTTCTAACGGGGTCCAAAATAAGACCTCAAAAATTTTTTAGATACCGGCCAAATTATTCAAGAACGAAATGAATAAAAGAACCGGCGGAAGAAAGGTAGTTACAACCTATGCTAAGCATAAGTATACTACCGATGAAAAGGGTATAAAACAATGCTAAAGATGGAGAGAAGATTGCTCCCCAGCGGAGTCGCCAAAAAAACCTTGGTGGGAAAAATTGTATCACCACGCAGATTTTATTTTCTCCTATTTTGTAATCGAATACTGCATTAAGAATAAAGTACAATCTCGGGAGACTGACACAATATTCTATAATGGATTCAATATCAAAATAGGGTTTTGAAATCTATATTTCTATGATTAAACATAATTCAAAGAATAACATATTATTTAGAAAGATAAACATGAAATTCTTAAGAATATATTTAAATATAGAAATAAACTTTTTGAAAAATTTATTCATTCTTTATTTAGATATAGCAAGAAAAATATTATATCATCTTAAAAGATGAACATAACATTTTTTAAGACATCCAAAAGCAAGAATGAGTTTTATAAAATTCATCATTTCTAAAATTGAATATAACAAGTAAGAAATTATATTGCCTAAAAAAGACAATAATAACATCCTACAAGTATATTTAAGATTAAAAATAAAGTTTTTAAAGACATCTGCATTCCCAAAGATTCTTCCCTTATTTCATATGAATAAAACAAGGTTTCTTTTAGTCTGGGGTTCTCAAATCCCTATATGAGCAAGCCCCTATAGTTAATTACATCCTAGGAGGAAAGCTCCTAAGAAAACTCTCGATTAAAGTAGTGATATCATACCCTTTGACTACAAAGTAAAAGACAAGGAACAGAAGTAGGAAATTTCTAAGGTGAAAGCTCAATGTTGAACATTTATTAGCGAGTCAAAGGAGGAAAAGTAGGAGGTGTCGGATTCTGAGAAGCCCAGAGATAGCCTCAGTCTACCCTATATTGGACTTTACATTTTAGGAGAAAATTTTATGTTTGAGTTGACATTTTATTAGAAATTTGGAATTATATTTTTAGAGGGCGAGGACTTAAGATTTAAAAGAATCTGCCTCATAACCAAAATCTAATTTGGGTACTATAAAATAGTGACCCGAACCTAACTAATGAAGTGCAAATCTGGACTTACCCCGGCCTGGATTGGGGAGCCAGCTAACCACCTAAGCGCTTTAAAAACATGTTTCCAGTCTCTTATGAAAGATAGGTAGAGGCATTGCTTAAGTTTTAATGAATTGGGGGCCGACATCTAAGACAGACGCTAATTGGCCCCTCAACTTATGTAGGGTGAAAAATGTCTTGAAATGTAATTAATATTTTAGACTCTTTTTTAATTTGTATCTAATACAATGGATGCTAATTGACTCAAATGCATAAAATGAATATGAAGCAGTTTTAAAATTAGGCTTAAAAAATAGGTTTTTTCCTAGAGATTGCATAACTTCCCCTTGACAGAACTGCACCATCATAGGTCAAGTGGTCTGCTAGATCTCGCAGTCGGGGAGGTGCCTGACAAGGAAGAGAAAGTAATAATATGCTTATGCTGACTCTCGGCGGTCCCGAGCTTACTTCTTAGAACGTTAGAGTTACTATGTGAGCCTAAATTTTTTTATTAAAATTATAAGTAGAAGAATTTTAATCGTACTCTTACGAAAAAAAGCACTCAGATTCGTATCTAGGCTAAAACAAAACTCGACATGCAATGGCCCTAAAAAAAGCTACTGCACAAACAATGTAAACAATCAATTTAATAATCCAAAATATAATATCCAATGTCCAATGTCCATATAATTACACGCAAAATTTACAGAAAAGTAAAGTGGCCGGGCACCATTGACAACAAACCCAGATTCTAATCCTAAGAATGATGCAAGTGATTTTTGAAATGGGATATATTCTCTCTTATGTCTTTATTTCTTCGTCTTCTTTCTTCTATTTCTTCATTTTGTTCTTTCTTTTTCTACGAACTCCTTGGATCCAACGGGTTTGGATATCCATCGGGTCTGAAAGGGGTATTTTCTTTTCTATTTGGATATAAAAATCATCTTAATTTGGCTTTCTAAATAAAAAAAAGAATAATCTTTTAAGGTATATTCCTCTTTCTTTGGATTTTAAATTGGATGTGATGTCTCACTTTCAAAATCACTTTCACATTTATAAAACTTTTCAAACACATTTACATCTACATTACATTTCACAAAAAGAAAATGAAAATCTAGACCACCTGTAGGGTTATCCTAAATAGTTTATAACAAAATTCATCCCAAGAAATTATATATTCGCATTTTGAATTAAATCCACCAGCCACACTTGGCCACACTCCTTATTTGTGGGCTACGCAACTGGAGCACCTGTAGCATTTATATCATTATTAATTAATTAGCCCCCTTTACTGCCCTGCTTGAGCGTGGCTAGCTACAAAAAATTTTGTTAACAACCAGATCGCTCCTAACTTATGGGTAATCTAATCGTCAATCAAATCACATCACAGAGTGCAGTAAAAGTAAGTAAACAAACACACCAACAATTTTACAACCAACATGCAGTGAAAATTGAGAAAACCCGTCACAATGAGTAAGAAAATAAACACCGGCCTTACCTAAAACTAGATTCAGTTGTCCTAGCAAATAAATCTAAGTGTGTGTAGTAAGTTGTGAGGTTTTGATATGTCCTAGGTCAATTATTGGCTAAAGTTTTCTAATTGATTGAATTTTAATTTAAAAAAATTCACTAATCTTAAGGTGAGATGTCACTAAGTTTTCTATATTATATATTTCTATTCTAAAGTGTGCATGCACCCTAAGTCTAAGTTTTCTAAGACTCAGTCCTTAATTTTTGTCCTTAAGTGTCACTAATATTGTATGGGGTGAAAATTGTTGTTATCACTAACCCTTAGAACATTTCGTGTGTATAAAAGAGTTTAAGGATCTAAAAATAAAAATAAAATCTAATAAAATTGAAGTTACTACAGGGACCTAAAAGGGAAGGGTTCGCGCAAACCACATCAAGGGTCCCTAAAGGTTTTCTAAGTTTAGAATACTCATAGTCACCGGGGGCTACGACCCGGTGGTTCCGCCCATAGCTCCTCTACCCAGTTGGATAGAGGCGACTGACGTCATTAGGTCCTTGTACTTTTGTCCACTCGATCAGTACCGTTCCTCGTAGTTCATGCCTTTCTTCGGGCTTGAGCACTGGCTTTGTTGCTTGCTTTTTGAAACCTTTACTTTTGGAAATACATTTTGTAATCTTCCAATATGTATCTCGAGGCACAAGAAAGTAGAAAGAAATAGGGGTAAAGAGAGAGGGAAAAAGAGTTCTACTTTCTTTTATTATTTACCCAAACTAAACATTTTCTAACACGAACATTCTCTCTCTCTCTTCTCAAAACCATACATCTTAGTTTTCAAACATACATTTCTCTTTTAAAACTCACATTCATAAATCACCCTTTAAAATATCCACCTTTCACTTTTCCAAATCACACGAATTCAAATACAACTCCACTTTTACACAATTCAAAATAAAACTTCATCTTTACACATCACTTTTTAATATAGACACAAACTCTACGGCTCTAAAACTTCTTAAAGATACACACAACACCCTACTTTTCTCATACGAAAATTCCACTTTCAAGACATAAACCTTTCTACACATACACTCTACTCTCACAATTCATACCTTTCACTTTCACTTTACTTTCTAAAAAAAAATTTAATGCAATTCTCAATGTACATATACCTTTTGCCTTTCAAAATAACATGCATCTCTCTCTTATCATAAGCACTTTCACAAAATAAACACTTTACTTTTCTTTTCCAAAATACACAATTTCTACTCTCCCAAACTCATACAAGTTCTAACACGTTTCCACTTTTCTAAGAGACATATAATTTCTATCTTTTAAAGCATACACACTCAGTTTTCATTTCAACACGTCATACACTTTATTAACACACTTCATTCCATTACACATTTCACATTTTGCATTTCAATGCATACATGATGCACTTCGAATTATTTTCCACAAATTTTATCACAAAAAAGGCTACAAATGTATATGCTAAAATTTTGAAATAATTTTAAATTCTCTTCCAAAACTCAAAGAGAGTTACCCAACATAAAGTATGCAGCATTGAGTTGAATTAAAAACAAATGCCCATTATTGAAATATAAGACAATCTACATAGACAAATTAACATCCATTTCATATTGAAGCTATAAATCACAAACATAGAATCTATATCACAAATTAGAGTTTTATTTAATGCCATAAATAAATGATATGAGATGCCATAGATATGGGTGTATGAAATGCTACCTAATTATTATGTATTTGGTTAGAATACAATGATTTATAAGAGAATTTCAATATGGTATGCCTTATTGATCACTAAACACAACAAAACATAAATTTTCATATAAGCCATGAAGTGACTAATGAATCTAAGGCTTTTATGAGTAAAGAAAATTGAAACAAATGCATTTCCTTTTACAAAGATGATTTGTAGATAAACATTACTAATTTTGTCCCTCTAGATAGCCATATTTCTCACCACATCACATAGAAAATCACTTCTCTAAACAATAAAGAAGAGGAAGAAAAAATGAATAAGGATCTAGAAGAGATTTACCCAAAGATTGAGAAGATTGCCGGCGTCGATTAGAGTAGAGGATGCAAAGGCTTCGGCTGTTTGGCCTGGGGGCTTTCGGTTCATGCGAATGGAGAGGCGATGAGGCTGGAGGTGTACAGGTTCAGCCTGCTTCTCACGAACAGGGAGGCGACGAGCTGTGGCTTTGGGTTGTGCGAATGGCAGAGGGTTTTGGGTTGTGCCTGGGGACTTCGGAACTACACTTCTCATGTAAGAGAGATCCGGAGATGAGGCTTGCCAATGGGGTCTTGGCTTTTGCGAACTGGACTAGGAGAGGAGTTCGTGAACTCTGTGAATGGAAAAAGCTATTAAATCATGAGGAAGAGGGGCTGATTTTTGTGAACTATAGAGAGTGGGAGAAGGAGATCGTGTATGAGAGGAGCAGTTTGGAAGGCTTTGAAATTTCATTAGGGATGTTAAGCCCTATAGAACTGGCCCAAGATAACCAAGAGGGGGGGGGTGAATTGGTATTTTAAAAATTTCTTTTTATAAAGAACAAAAATCACATAAACCAAAATCACACCACGAGAAAAATAAATGCGGAAATTAAAGTGCGGAAGCAAGAAACACGAACACAGAGATTTATAGTGGTTCGGTCAAATCGACCTACGTCCACTCCCCGGAGGCACCCTCCGAGTATTGCACTACAATCGTGACTCTCCTTTAGCCCC
Source organism: Dendrobium nobile (assembly GCA_022539455.1). NCBI lineage: Eukaryota > Viridiplantae > Streptophyta > Magnoliopsida > Asparagales > Orchidaceae > Dendrobium > Dendrobium nobile. The sequence goes on along the minus strand of CM039718.1, from coordinate 33,813,636 downwards.
CACAGCTAGGCGGAGAAGCCTTTACAAAGCACCTCCTTTTTGCCACCCCGAAAAGGAAGAGAACCTATCTCCTTCTGCTTCCTTCTGAAGCTAGCAGAGAACCACAACCAGATGCTGACTCTTTACCTCTACCGACCCTTCCACGGACGAGAAACTCTAGACGAAGAAGAAGCAGAGCGATCCTTGAAGCAACCCTTGTGAATCCCCTCACAAGCTCCCCCTCACAAGATCCTCTCTCTCTCCCTCCTCTCTTTCTCTCCTCAAGGCCTTCTCAGGTCAAGGCAGCAGCACAAAGGTTATTCAAAACGTTGAACAAGAGCTCTTAAATAGAAGAGCTTCAAAGGAGCTCATTAATTACAAGTTACCGACAATATCGTCCAGGCCGATATGTACATCGGCCTGGCCGATCAGTATAAATCTCAAAAGATCGGCCAGAGCATCACCCTAAATTCAAACTAGATGATTTAAAATTGCATTGATCGTCCAGGCTGATCTTACGATCGTCCCGGCCGATCAGTTCAAATAAGAGAAAAATCGTCCAGAGAATCGCCCTGAATTTGAGCTGGCCGATATTTATCGTCCTGAAGTAACTAAGGTTTTTGAATAGATCGTCCTGGCCAATACTGCGATCGTCTAGGATGATATGATCATATCAATCATCCTTAATTAGTCCCTTGATTTCCTGATTAATTAAGGCATAATTTGTGATTATCGTCCAGGCCGATCACTGATCGTCTTGGCCGATTATTTAAAAATACAGTATACCTTAATTGTCTATGGTGGCAACTTCTTTCTATTTTGAGCGTATCGTCCTGGCTGATATACGTATCATCCAGGATGATCTGTTAATGACGGCTGCCTTAATTAAGAATCCTTAATTAGACTTTCTGTTTTAAGCCTGATCATCCAGGACGATGTAAATATCGTCCTGGCCGATATGAGTAAAAATAGAAATTCTAAGTCTCTCAAATGTGTGTGTTTAGGGTTACTTAACATCAGTCTCTTTGACCATTACAAATAGACTCAAGAAGAGAAAAAACAAAGTACAGACTGACTCAACCCTAGACCTACATAATCTTGAACTGGCTTCGTTTGTTCGTCCGATCTTCGATTCCTGAAAAGTTAGAAGAAACAGGCAGTCCAAGAGAATCAATTGTGTTTGTCAATCATCAAAACATAAGTCATGAAAATAGATTTGCAACAATCTCCCCCTTTTTGATGATGGCAAACACAAGTAAGAAAAACTTTGAAAAAAAATATTTCACTAGAAATTCAAAGTTACAAGCACATACCCTTTTTCCTACCACATCCTACTCCCCCTTTTGTCATCACAAAAAGAGGGTCCTAGACACACAAAGGAAAAAAGAAAACACCAAATTACAAGACAAACTACAGAAAATAAAAAACAAATAATATAAAACACAGACTAGAAAAATGAGGGACCCTGATCATCAGATGGAGGTGGTGGAGGTGGCTGCTGAAAGTAGCTAGCAATCGTGGTAAACTGGGCATTGAACCAGGCGCTGTCCTGGTCATGCTGCTGCTGTTGGTGAGTAATGTAGCTGTCAAATCGGGCTAAATCCTCTGTGCGGTGCTGCTCGTAGCGGGCAATGTCCTCAGAATGTTGTTGCTCCTATGCAGTAACGTAAGCATCAAAGCGGGTCTCCCATCGATCAAACCTCTCAATCAACTGATCAAATGGTGAGTGTTGGTGGAGAGAAATAGGACCAGGAATGGGAGCGGGAGCGGGAGCCTCCTCCTCCCCAGCCCCCCGAGGTTCCTCATCCCCAGCTTGGAGACGAGTACTATGAAGGGTACTGAAGGAACTGTTTGAGTAGAACAGAGTTGGGAGGTTAGGTGGAATAGGATACTGAAGTTGGTATTTGGTTTCAAGGACATAGGCTATGATGTGTCCTAAAGTTAAATTGGGTTTCTTCTTATGACCTAGATCGCGGATTGTGGTTAAGTGATCAATGTATCGAAAAATTAAGTCTGCAGTATTAAATTCTCTACGTGCTATAATGTAAAAAGTAGTGAGGGAAAGTAAAGGGGTGATGTGGATTCGGTCCACGGCTTTTGGAATTATGGAGGTGCGAAGGACATGTTGGATTATCCTAACATCTTTGACTAATGAGCTAGTCTCTCCAACATGAAAAGGTGTATTGGTCTGGCGAAGGAAGTGATTCGCCGTGGACTAGTCAAGGTCAGGATCTGAAGCGATTAAGTGCAGCTTATCCCTGATGGTGGATAGGTGTAACAGTTCAACACAGTCCTGATATGTGATTTCGATAGGGCGCCGATTCAAATAGGAGGTCAGGGCTGTGAAGGTAGGGTTAATGCCAAGGTTTACGAAGAATTCTCGAAGAAGCTTAGTATTAAAGGGAAAAGCAAGAGACAGAATGAAACAAAGGGAGGTGTGAGCAAAAAGATCCATTACCGGGTATGAGATGTGGGTAGGATTGATGATTCTGGACACAGTTGTCCCACGTTCTTTGTATCGATGGTAGTTAGCCTCCCTGAATCGAGGGTCAGTCCTAGCCCTCGAAGAACTCTCAGAAGTTTGTCGAACATGTTTCCCACCAGCCATAGAAAAGAGTTAGCAAGGAGACACAAGAGAAGAAGGGATGAAGTGAAAAATATGGCTAGATCGGCCAGAATTTAAAGAAATGGCAATATCGTCCTAGCCGATCTCAGAATCGTCCAGGACGATATGGCACAATAATTGCGTACAGGCCGATTGCTCAAAAAGGCGGTCCGATCGTCCGGGCCGATCAGATATCGACTAGAATGATTAGAGCAGGCGATCATCCCGAGGAGTCAAGCCGGACGACCGTTGAAAAAGTAGATCGTTCAGGCCGATTAGGTGTATCGTCCAGGATGATGCATAATAATTAATCATACCTGCCAAAGTTAAAATGTTTTAAATCTGTGCCACGTGTAACATCCAGGATGAATAGTGGATCGGTTAGGATGATTGTCCAATAATGGATCATCCATGGCTGATTTTAAAGATTCAAAAGTGCTAACACGTGGATCATCTAGGACGATCCAGTGTATCGGCCAGGACGATGACCATAAAATTCATCGGCCAGAACAAAATATTCTATCGGCCAGAACTATCTCATGATTGCAACAGAGTTCGATCATATCGTCCAGGATGATATCGTATCATCCAGGACGATGAGTTACAGCAAGCACAGAAAAGATCAGCAGATGGAATTTTAAAGATATTTTGTCTAATCGTCTAGGACGATACAGGTATCGACCAGGATGATGTGACAAGGAATTTGAATCCAAGGAAAAAGATGGTGATGATCAAGGCCCTCAAAAAATAAAACAAAATAAATGCAAACAAAAACACAGTAATAGAAAGCTAAAAACAATGAAAATAAAAAAAAATGAATATTTTTTAATTTTAATTTTTCTATTTTTTTTTTGTTTTATCAAGGCTTCATATGAGAAGTTTTCAAATAATTAAACTTTAGAATTCGACAAGAATAAGGAGTTTAGCCAATCCTAATCAGACAACGGTAGAATATCCGATTCTGTTAACCCTAGATCAGACGTTCTTTATGGTACACATTTTCTTTTGAAAAACAAAAATGCTTAACTCAGAATAAACCTAATTGGGCAAAAAGAAGATCCAATCAAAACTTGTTTACAAAGAAAAAATCTCATACATAATAAAACAAAGTAATTTGTCTCAATTATGAAATTTGAAATCAATCCTTTGAAATCATCAAATAATCAATGAGTTCTCTAAGTTTTAAGAGTTTAGAGAAGAGATAGTAGCTTGAATTTAGTGGGCTCATTTTATGCCTCTTTTGTCTTTGAATTGGCTCTTTAAGCATCTTGATTTTTGATACACTTTCAAATTTGCATCTTTTCATTTTCCTTCTTAATTCTTTCAAGCTACATTTCCTTTAACAAAACCCGTAGAAAGACTCTTAGTTGTGAGTATATCCTCCAAATATTAGAGAATAGGAGCTCTCTCTCTAACATAGGGAAGAACAAGTCACAAAACAAAATCAAAATCATGTGATAAAAGCAATGGCAAGATTTTAAATAACTTGAAAGATATATAAGAACTTTGGATATTATGTACAAGATAGATTATTGTAGCAAGTTAAAAAGAATCTTAGTTTCAAAAACCATTGGCTAAAATGAGTTACACTTTTGTTTAGAGAAGAAAAATTATACCGCTAAATAAGGTTAGAAGGAGGGAAACCATCAACGGTATTCCTTCCTTTAACCGATTTAGAAATGCTAAACATAATCTCTAAAACTCTAAAATTTAAAAAGCTTGAAAAATAATTATATAGGAAACCAAATAAAAAACAAAATGAAAACAAAGCAAACTAACACAAAGTAAGCACACAACAAAAAACACAAAACAACAAAACAAAACAAAAAAAATTATTTCAAGAAATTATGAAGCAGCGAGTTTAAGCAATTTTGAGCTGCGAGCCTCCTTATGTCCAGTCATCCTATGCTTCCATAAGGTCTTTGGTGAGAGCACTCCTGCAAAACTCAACAACAGTCAGATTTAGGAACCCAAAAAAGTTTGGGCCCCTTCTTAGGAAAAGTAGAATGCAATGCAGAAATGGTATGTTGTGAATCATGCATCTTAGGTCTCCACACCCAATGTGTACTACAGTGAATAGTGCAAGCGTGTGAGATGTGTCCTAGCATCTAACTCCAGGAAAAGGGTTTCTTAAATGGTTTGAGTTATAATGCCTTTTCATAGGTTCTGGCTTAGGATCAAAAGTAGATGTCATCCGATTTTTCTTACATGTATCCAAATCATTTTGAATCCTTAAGTTAGTTATTTTTAATGCATCATTATCAATCCTCAAATTTTTCTCAATCTCTTTAGATTTCTTAAAATCAGAATTAAGTGAGGTGTGTGAAACTTTTAATGCATTATGTTCATCAATTAATTCCAAATGATTTTTGTTTAAATCATCAAATTCATCAAGAAGAGCCATGTGATTTGAATCAATCGTTGAATGATCTTTAAGAATGACTTCATACTCTTTTTGTAAATTTACAAGTTCCACTTTTAAGCTAGCATGAGTCTTCTTAAGTTTTTTGTATGATGCATGGGTTTTCTCACAAGTTTCAAACAATTCATCATAGGTTTGTTTACATACCTCTTCCTCATCACTTTGCTCATGATGATCTTCCCCCATTAAGTACAGGTTTGTAGTCTCTTCCTCTGGTTCAGTCTCAGAGGAATCAGTACTAGATTATGCCCAGAATGTCTTTTGGACTCTCTTCTTGTCCTTTCTAGACTTAGGTTTCTCCTCACCTTTTTCCTTTTCTTTACTCGAGTTATCTTGAAGTGTAGGACAATCGGCTCTCACATGTCCAGGCTTCGTGTATTCATAACAAACAACATCAGAAGATCCTTTAGAATGTTTATGATCCCTACCTTTTCTCTAATGATGATTTTGCTTCTTTCTTAGAAAGCTTTTGAATTGCCTTGTGATGAAGGCAACTTCATTGCTTTCAGACCCGGAAGATTCAGAATCTGATTTGTGCGCCTTCAATGCAACTGTTTTCTCCTTCTTCTTCTCACCTTTATCAAGATTTCTTTGATTCACCCCTTACTCGTAAGCAATGAGTAATCCAAGTAAGTTATCAATAGAATAAGTGTTCAAATCCTTATATTCAGTTATTGCAGTGATTTTAGCATCGTATGACGAAGGCAAGCATCTCAAAATCTTGTTTACTTTTTCATAGTTTGAAAGTTCTTTTCCTAATACATGCAGTGAAGTGACTATCTAAGTAAACCTAGTGTATATGTCAGAAACAGATTCATGAGGTTTCATACGAAAAAGTTCGTAATCATGCAAGAGAATATTCAAACGGGATTGTTTAACCTCATTAGTGCTTTCATAGATGATACACAATTTATCCCAAATTTCTTTACCAGTTTTGCAAGTGGAGACACGCATGTAATCCTCAAATTTTAAAGCACAGAAAAAATAGTTCAAACATTTTGCATTCAATTGAGCTAAATCTCGTTCATCGAAAGTCCATTCAGTAAAAGCAACTTCAGTTTTAACACAATTAATTTCATGAGAAGGTGGAGAATAACCTTCTTTGATAAGCATCCACATGTGATAATCAATAGGTTGTAAAAACATTGACATGCGAGTTTTCCAGAAATCAAAAGGTAAGTTGTCAAACAAGGGAGGTCATGTAATTGAATAACCTTCCGTAGTGTTATGATTCCTAAGGTTAGCCATGGATCAAAAATTCAAAAAGTTTTCAAACTCAGTTTTTATGAATCCCGCTCTGATACCACTTGAAAGTTCGTTAGGGATGTTAAGCCCTATAGAACTAGCCCAAGCTAACCAAGAGGGGGTGAATTGGTATTTTAAAATTTTTTTTTATAAAGAACAAAAATCACATAAACCAAAATCACACAAAGAGAAAAATAAATGCAGAAATTAAAGTGTGGAAGCAAGAAACACGAACACAGAGATTTATAGTGGTTCGATCAACTCGACCTACGTCCACTCCCCGGAGGCGCCCTCCGAGTATTGCACTACAATCGTGACTCTCCTTTCGCCCCCACAGTTAGGCGGAGAAGCCTTTACAAAGCACCTCTTTTTGCCTCCCCGATAAGGCAGAGAACCTATCTCCTTTTGCTTCCTCCTGAAGCTGGCAGAGAACTACAACCAGATGCTGACTCCTTACCTCTACCGACCCTTCCACGGACGAGAAACTCTAGACGAAGGAGAAGTAGAGCGATCCTTGAAGAAACCCTTATGAATCCCCTCACAAGCTCCCCCTCACATGTTCCTCTCTCTCTCCCTCTTTCTCTTTCTCTCCTCAAGGTCTTCTCAGGTTAAGGCATCAGCAAAAGATTGTTCAAAATGTTGAACAAGAGCTCTTAAATAGAAGAGCTTCAAAGGAGCTCATTAATTGTAAGTTGCCGACAATATCGTCCAGCCTAATATGGACATCGTCCTGGCCGATCAGTACAAATCTCAGAAGATCGGCCAGAGCATCGCCCTGAATGCAAACTGGACGATTTAAAATTTCCTTGATCATCCAGGTCGATCTCACAATCGTCCCAGCCGATCAGTTCAAATCAGAGGAAAATCGTCTAGAGAATCGCCCTGAATTTGAGCTGGCCAATATTTATCATCCTGAAGTAACTAAGGTTTTTGAATAGATAGTCCTGGCCGATCCTGTGATCGTCCAGGACGATATGATCGTATCAATCATCCTTAATTACTTCCTTGATTTGTCTGATTAATTAAGGCGTAATTGTGAATATCGTACAGAATACCTTAATTGTTTATGGCGACAACTTCTTTCTATTTTGAGCTTATCGTCCTGGCCGATACACGTATCGTCCAGAGCGATCTATTAATAACGACTGCCTTAATTAAGAATCCCGAATAGAATCTCTGTTTTGAACTAAATCATCCAGGCCGATAAAAATATCATCCTGGCCGATATGAGTAAAAACAGAAATTCTAAATCTCTCAAGTGTGTGTGGGTGTGTGTAGGGTTACTTAGCATCAGTCTCTTTAAACATTACAAATAGACTCAAGAAGAGAAAAAAAATAAAGTACAGACTGACTCAACCCTAAACCTATACAATCTTGAACTAGCTTCTTTTTTTCATCCGATCTTTGATTCCTAAAAAGTTAGAAGTAACAGGTAGTCCAAGGGAATCAATAGTGTTTGTCAATCATCAAAACATAAGTCATGAAAATAGATTTGCAACATCATGTGCATCAGTTAATTCAATATACTTCTTATTCAATGCATCAAACTCATTGAGTAAAGATATGTGATTGCTATCAATTTGGATGTGATCTTTACATGAAACTTCATGCTCTTTCTGCAAATTCAAAAACTCCAATTTCAAATTTGCATGTGATTTCTTAAATTTCCTATATGATGCATGAATTTATTCACAAACTTTAAGTAATTGATCATAGGTTGGTTTGCATACCTCTTTTTGTTCATACTGACCAAGATGATCATCGGCCATCAAGCACAAATTTGTTATCTTCTCCTCATCTTCAGTCTTAGAGGAGTCAGATTCAGAATTTGCCTAGAATACATTTTGGAACTGCTTCTTATCCTTTCTAAACTTGGGTTTCTTCTCACCCTTCTCCTTTCTTGAGTGCTCCTTAAGTGTAGGACAATAAGCTTTAACATGTCTAGGCTTCTTGCATTCAAAACAAACCACATAAAAAGAACTTTTAAAATTTTTGTTGTCCTTGTATTTTTTCCACTTTAGATGATGCTTATGATTTTTCCTTTGAAAGCTTTTGAATTGCCTAGTGATTAAGGCAACATTGTTACTTTCAAGCCTGAAAGAATATGTATCCGTATCATTAGCCTTAAGTGCCACAGTTTTCTCCTTCTTTTTCTCACTTGTATCAAGTTGTCTTTGTTTCACCCCTTGCTCGTAAGCAATGTGTTACCCAAGTAAGTTATCAACAAAATAAATATTGAAATCCTTAGATTCAATAACTGTAGTAATCTTAGCATCAAAGGAAGAAGTCAAGCATTTGAAAATCTTATTGACACTTTTATAATTCACAAGTTCTCTTCCTAAGGCATGTATTAAGGTGATAATTTGAGTGAATCTAGTATACATGTCAAAAATCGATTCAGTAGGTTTCATACAAAAAAGTTCATAATCATGCAATAAAATATACAACCTAGATTACTTAACTTCATTTGTTCATTCATAAGTAATACACAATATATCCAAAATTTCTTTATCAGCAGCACAAGTTGAAACACATATATAATCTTTAGATTTCAAAGCATAAAAAAAAAAGTTTAAACATTTTATATTCTATTACGATAAATCTCTATCATCAAAAGTCCATTCAATAAAAGAAAGTTCAGTTTTAATACCATTAGTTTCACAAGATGGAGGTGAATAACCATTTTTAACAAGCATCCACATGCGATAGTCAATTGATTGTAAAAACATAGACATGCAAGTTCTCTAAAAAATCAAAAGGAATATTATCAAACAAAGGTGGTCTGGTAATAAAATACCCTTCCACTATATTACAATTACCAAAGTTAGCCATTGACCAAAATTCAAATGTTTTGAAAAACTCGATTTTATGAATCCCGCACTAATACCACTTGAAAGTTTATCAGGGATGTTAGGCCCTTATGAACTAGTCTTGAGGCTAACTAAGAGGGGGGTGGGGGGTGAATTGGTATTTAAAAATTTCTCAAAATAAAAACATAAACATAACCAAACCAAGATTCACCAACCAGAGTAAATGAAGTGCAGAAATTAAATGTGGAAGAATAATAAGAAAGAACACACCATATTTTATATTGGTTCGGTCAACTTGACCTCCGTCTACTCCCTAGAGCCTCTCCTCCATGTATTGCACTAAACATAGTGTCTCTCCTTTTGCCCCCATAGTAAGGCAGAGAAGCCCGCATAAAAACTCCTTTCTAACAACCCCAGTGAGGCAGAGAACCCAAACTCCTTTTGCTTATTGCTGAAGTAGGCAGAGAACCCAACTCCTTTTACTTTTCCCTAAAGAAGGAAGAGAACCCAACTTCTTTTGCTTCCTCTAGAAGCAAACAGAGAACTCAATTAGTTACTAAAGTAGACCTCTCTTAAACCTCCAAGGAACTAGGGATGATGACTCAAATCCTTGAATGGAGCAACCTTTTTGAAACATTTCACAAACTCCCCTCATAAGATCTTCTCTCTCTCTTTCTCCTTTGCTCTCCCTCTCCTATTGGCACTCTCAAGTTAGGACAGTAGCAAAATATGTTCTCTTGATAAAAATAAGAGATATTTTAAACAAGGGCTTGAAATTAGCCCTAATTAGCAACTAGTCATCAAATATCATCCAGGATGATCTACCAATCATCCTATACAATGAGTTCAAATTTAGCATAATTAAATAGGAGAATTTGGATGACTCTAGATGATTAGAACTTTTCTTTATTTAAATCATCCAGGATAATAGGATATCATCCTATATGATTAGTTCAAGTCATCAAATATCGTCCAGACCATTGCCCTTGATGGATGTCTAGATGATGGAAAAATAACTAGATTGTCCGGACTGAGTAGTTTAAAATAATATATATATATCATCTAGAACATTGTGCTGAATGGATGTTTGGACAATGAAAAAATAACATGATCATCTAGGCCGATCTCTTAATCACCCCAAATGATTAGTTCAATTCAATATATATCATCCAGAGCATCACCTTGAATGGAGCCATATTGATTTTTGATCATCCAAGAAGAACTAAGATTTGTTAACTGATCATCCCGAACAATCCTATGATCATCTAGGATGATTTGATCGAGCAATCAAACCTTAAATAGTTTCCTTAAATACCAAATTAATTTAGGCATACTTATAATGCATTGTCCAAGATGATGTCCCAAAATAAAACATACCTAAATAGACCTAGCGACTGATTCTTTCTTATATGAGCTGATCATCCTAAAAGATGAAAATATAATCCTTGATGATTTGCTTAATTGTGGCTGCCTTAACAAAGATGCCCTAATTAGGGTTTCTATTTTTAACTGATCATCGAGGATGATTTTTTGATCACCTGGACTATGTGATCAAAATAAAAAAACTAACAATCAGACAAAATTATTCCCCCCAGTGTGTGTATGCTAGGTTACATAGCATCAGGACCCATAATATTAGAATGGACTCAAGAAAAGTTAAAAGATACTTGACATGCAATACAAGCTGATTCAGTCCTAATCTGCCCAATCTTGAGCTGGTTTGATTTGCAATTTGATCTTGTGGACCTGAAATGTTAGTTCGCAAGGTAGTTGTAGAAAAATAGAAATATTTGCTATCATTAAAATTATATTCCCTGAAATTAGATTCGTAACAAAAATTAATACCACCTCAAGGAAGATGGACAATAGGGATTGTACAAGAGTCATCCTAGAGTTTTGCCAAAAGATAAGTTAAATAAAGGACTAGAATGTTCATTGAAAATGTCTATTAAAAATGAAATGATTAGCATAAGATAGAACCATGACATGATTTGGAGAAGAGTGTGGAATAACAAGAGGATAAATTAAGCAGAACCAAAGTAGAATTACATATAAAAGAGAATAAAATAAAATCCAAAGATGAAGAGTGAAACTTAACCCATCATGGTCACTAGAAATTTATGGGTATCTAAAAGGAGGAGCTCATACCGGCTAGTATATATAGAGTATGATTGCACTATCCGATAGGATAAAATGATCACAAATATTTACACTCTATGTAAGTAGGAAAACAAAAGAGTAAATAAAATCTTATGTCTAGTTACCCATTAAAATAGATTATTTCATCTATATAGATGTATAATGATATATATGATTCAAGAGTCATGAGTTTTCTCTATGATATATTAGCTCAATTGAGATTTTTTTATGTGTGTGTTAGCTCGGAACTAGCACAAGCCTCCATGGCTAATTACTTCTTAGGCATACACCTAAGAGAACTTTTGATTTGTGATGTAATTTTATTCTCTGCTTGGTTTGGTGTACAATGGAATTTTTAGATTCTTTTAATCCAAAGGAGAGAGGCTAAAAAGGTTATTCAACACACATAAAGACTATGTAATCATCAAGTCAGTCTAAAGTGAAGAAATGAAGAGAGGAGAAATCATACATAAGGCATGTAAGAGAGAAAGATGGAAGAGATGTCATCAATGTGAAGTAGACAAGTGGGATTTATAGCCTCACAAGAATTGTGTGATCACCCAATAATAAGGCATGTAAATATTACTCATAACTTCTACGTAGTATCCTAAATCTATTAGAGATGTAATCTACACCTAAAATTAATGTCCTTGACCTAGCTAATGTAAGGTAATGAGTAGACTTATAACATAAATCTTATTAGGGACCTAAGTAACCCCCCGTCACAAATTTACCATCCTTCATGAAAGGGGTAATATTTAAAACCCCACCTATCATTTTAAACTTATTTAGTCTAGTCTTAAACAAATGTAAGTGGTGGGGACATATAAGAAAAGAATGGGCCTCAAGCATGACCATGAATATTATTATGTTAATGCAATCCATATGCTTAATAAAGGCTTTGCATAAGGGTAGAGCTAATCAAAAGTAGTTAGGAGTCACTATGATGTGAGCTTATTTTGTAATATAAGTTATACACTGAAAAAGTAACCCAAGAGGGGTCATGCAATATGTTGGTCTAATTTAAGTCCTATAATTATTTTATCTTGATTAAGAAAGCTATATCTATTAAAAAAATTAAACATCCTAAGATTGCAAAATTTTAGTTGGCCTTTGTAATAAACCCAAGGAATGGAAAATTAGGAAGCTGAGCTATATCATAATTACAACTCAGCCTTAATTACAACTCAGCCTAAAACTATACATTAATGAAATGTTGTGGGTTCATGATTCATCATCACATATGTGGCATCCTGTCTTTTGAAATTCCCATATACCTACACAACTCTCTTAAATAAAATTATATATAAAATGGAAAATAATATAAGCTCCCTATAAAATAAGGGTTAGCATAGTTATTATAAAGTAGTTATATTTACATCAAGACCTTGTTCTTAGAGCTACATTCCAAAGGGCTTAGTATTCCTTATAGTACCTATTAGAAAACTCATTTATAATGATCATTACAACATTTTATTAGCCACTTAGAAACTTGGCCACAAGTAGAAAATATTTCTAGAATTGTTCTAACCGCATAAGGGTAAGTGTGCACTCATTAATCCCTTAAAAACAAATTAAAGATTTATTAATAATCCAAAAAGAAATACCACATCACAACATCATGAATATGAAAAAAAAAATAAAAAATTGAAAAATGTTATCAAAGCTACACCTTACCCTAAGATGCCTAGAAAAATGTGTCATATCCAGTGCATAGTTGTATGCAAAATTAGTGTTAGCTAGCTTCCCTAATTTTTGTCTAAGGGTTCAAGTAGCAAGATCGAGTTCATATTATTCAATTTATTAACCTAAAGATTTATATTTAAGTGATTATCCATTTAGATTAGATTAAATATAATTTTATTTTTAAATTTAAGGTTAGGATAATTAAATTATGAAGAGTCCATCATACATAGGACCTAGTCTACACAAGAATAATATAGAATTGAAGGGCAGACGTCCCATCCTTAATCAAAAACCTAGCTAAGGCTAGAGTGTGTATAAGGATACAAGGGTGGATAATCCCTTCTTGGTTTTCTAATACTTATGGTATGCCTAATAGGTGACATACTAAGGTAAGCCTATTTCTTGGCATAAAAATCCTGGACTTCCTCTATAAGGTTAATGAATTTTAAAGCTTGACATAAAAATGTAAAGCTGACTATATAATTATATACAGGGGTTCTATGAGGCATAAGGTTTGACACTTAGGTTATTTAAGGAGTTAGATATGAGGCATAAGGTTTAAGGATCAGGCACTAAGGCATAATTTGAAGTATATTTTCTTTGCAAACATCACATATTAAGTTTTAAAATACTTTTAAAATGGAATTTTATTTTTTTAATATTTCTAATTTATCACCTATAATCCATCAATTCATTCATGGAATTATCACAATGGGAACAAGGACAAAAGCCACCTTAGAATATGTAGCCCCACAGCCTGAGGCTTATAATCAATAATTTTTTATTAATGGAATAAGTAGTATGAAATAAACATATATATATATATATATATATAATCTTAGAATTTTGAAATAGAAAATTCAACTCAAGCATTGGTTTGTATACTAGTTTGAAGCAATGGAGTTTAATCTATTACCTAAGGAGAGACACAACACAATAAGATAACACATAGGTCAATCTAACATGCTAGAGCTAGGAATTTATTTTTTATTTTTTTCATGCTTGCCATGTTCATGAAAAAAATATTCGAAGGCTCCATTGTTGTATCATTGCTTAAGTTCTTGAATATTAATTTTGTAATATTAAGTTTACAAGTTGTTCCCCCATGAATCTAGTCATAACTTCCAGATTCCAACCTCCATTATAAATGAAGTTATAAACTAAAAATCTGTTGCTATCATGAGAAGTAACAAAGGTAGAACATTTGCTAATACTTTTATCCAAAATCCATGTATCATTGAATACATCAATATCTTCTCCATTAGCAACACTCCATCTAATTAAAGGCCTTAGAGATTTACCTCCATCCAAGATGATCTTCCAAGCAGGTGACCCCGTCGTTTTTGAATCTATATTTTCCAACAGATTTCCATACTTCGAATGGAACACTTTATGCAGCAATGAATCTTTATATTCATGTATCTCCAAGCAATTTTGGCTCTCAATGGACCTACCTTGGTAGAATAAGAATGAAGAGCTCTACCTCCCCATTTCATTGGTAAGCACATGATGTTCCAATTGACATTAGGGATCCCATGTCTTCCATTGGATTTATTCCAAATAAATCTTCTACAAATCTTGTCAACCTCATCAAGTATACTTTTAGTCACAAGAGAATTGGTAGAATGAAAGATAGTGAAAGATAACAAGATTGTTTTTGTTAACAAAATCTTGCCTGCTAAAGATGTCAATCTTCCTCCCCAAATATTTGTCATCTTCAAGCCTTATCAACAATAAATTGAAAGTCTTCTTTAAATAGCATTCTCATTGCTAGCTTTACTCTAAGATATGAAAACTCTTTAGCTATTTAAAAACCATAATTCGGCCAATATACTTCTTCTTTCTTCTGCTAACTATTTTTCCAAACACCATAGAAGATTTGTTGATGTTAATTGAAATACCGACCAACCACATAAATTACCCAGAATTGTTTTTATCTCCTTGACAACCTTCAAGCTTTCTTCTGAGAATATAATAACTTCATCTGCGTACAACAAATGGGAAATACTATGCCCAGTAGCACACAATCGAACTCCTATTTAGTCTCCTCTTTGTTTGAAGGCATTTGATAACAGCGGTGCACAAAGGATAAATAAATATTGAGATAAGGGATAACCTTATCGAAAGCCGCAATGACCATATATCCAATTTGACAAATTCCCATTGATTAGAATAGAGTATTTTTAGTTCTATACACATTCCAGAATCAGATTAGAAAAATATATTAAAAACCCAAAATAATTCAAAGCTTTCGCCAAAGTGGGACATCCCATCGAATCATAAGCTTGCTCCATGTCAATTTTGAAGGATACAAAACCTTTTGAAGAGTGGGAATTCCTTAGTTTATACATAACCTATTGAGCTATCAACACATGATCTGATAAGAATCTTCCTTTTAAGAAAATTGCTTGCTATTCTGTGATAAATTTAGGGATGATAGGAGACATTCTATTCATAAGAATTTTAGCTGCCAATTTGTAGACATTATTTCATAAACTTTTAGGTCTATAATTTGAAGGAGTTAATGGATTACTATCTTTTGAAATAAGCATAATAATAGTCTCCTTCCATTTTGAATCCATCTCCGATGATTAAAAAAAATCATTGATTGCATTCCACAAATCGAATTTGATAATCTCCCAATAAGAATTAAAGAAAGAAAAGGTAATACCATCATTACCTGGAGAGATGTTATTTCCACTATGCTTGACAACTTCTTCCATTTTTTCTATAGTTAAAGCTTTATTCAACCTTCCACTATCATCTTCATCTAGATAGCTCCATGGTCTAGGCTAGTCTTCTATCCTGCAACTTCTTTTTTTTCACTTCTCTTTGAAATAACCAATCATAGCATACTCTATAAGAGGTTGATCCTCCATAATATCACCATTTTCATTTTTTATTTTTGTAATGAAGTTTGAATTCCTCCTAGCTGAGATAAATGCTTGAAAGAACTTTGAATATTGTTCTCCCTCCAACATCCACTTTACCTTAGCCCTTTGCCTCCACCAAGTATCCAGCCAAGCTAGTGTTTAGATGAGTTCTCCCACCTTCACTTTCAACAACCAGCATTCTTCTTATGATAGTTCTTCATTAGCTTCTTTCATTTGAAGATCCTCTACTTGTTTCAACAATTCACTTCATAAAGAAAGTAAACTATGCCTCTTTTCTTTGCTCCAATAGAATAAAGCCTTTAATGATTTATTCATTTTACAATTCAGAATATGAGCTGAACTGCCTTTACATTTCCTTAACCAGACATTTTTCACCACAGTAGCCAAAGCCTTGTTAGAGGGCCAGACATCTTCATACCTTAATACCTTCTTGATTGATTGCTGAACCATGAGGTTTAAGAGGATCGGGCAATGATATGTAGCCACATGAGCCAAATGTCATACCATAAAATTATTAGAAGAGTTTAGAATAGCTGAGTTTATGAAACATCTATCAAGTATTTCAAGGATTCGATCCACACCTTTTTTTTTTTTGTTACACCAAGTGAACCTTGGTCCCACATACTCAACATCATGAAAGTCATTGCAAGCTAGAAAGGTTTTCATCTCTTTAGGTCCTAGGGAAAGTTTGAATCTTTTTTCTCCCCTCTTATCTTCACTTCAAAGTATACAATTGAAATCTTCTCCTATCACCATTGGCAAATCCTTAGAGGCATATAATTCCAACCTTTCCCAAAGTCTTCTCCTTCTATAGACATCCTTGTTGCCATAGATTAAAGCAATCCTCCATTTGCCTTTGTTAGGAACCTCCAAATCACCAATAATAAATTGTGATTAAGTTTGTAAAACATGAAAATTGGCCATATTAGATTTTCACATCATAAGAATACGCCTTGACAATCCTTCTAAAGGAACATGAAAAAAACTCCACCCAGAGACAACTAATTGATCAACATCTTTTCTTTTTAAAATAGAAATTTTGGTTTCCAATAAACCAATAAAGAATACCCCATACTCCTTAACTACCTCCTTCAAATAAAGAGAAGCTCTCCTCTTCCTAGCTCCTTTACAATTTCAAAATGCTAAGGAAGAAGTTATTGAATAAGAGGGGAAGAAGTCCCCAGCTTATCTTTAATTTTAGCTTCAGTTCTCCTACTCCAAGGAGCCATATTAATAGGTCCCAATCCTTTTAATTGTTTAGATCCTTTCCTCATAATATTAGAGGAGCCACCTTTCTTTCTGTCAATAACCTCCTTCAATTCCTCCTTGTTACTTTTAAGAGTAACTTGTGTATCTTTTCTTGACCTGTTCGATCCTTCATTCATATTGGTATCAACCACCTTAGAGAAAACAATTTCTCCTTCCTCTACCAATCTTTCTAAGATATTGAATTTGTTAACAGAGACAATATTAGAAGATTTGATGGTCATGTCGTTAGTTTCATTGATCTCCATGGTTGATTTAGCCAAAGTATTCTAATTTTGAGTCTTCTCAATTTCTAATTCTTCAACAATTTTCTCTATTTGAAGATCAATCTCCTCCACTGATGTGTTCTTCGCAGCTACTACTGGTCTCCAAATCGACTCGATTGTGACACCTTCAAAATTTTTATCTACCATTTGAACCTTATTCTGAGGGAAAGAATTTTTGATAGAATTTTTGTAGTTTCTTTTCCTCCCATAATTAACTTGTAACCAAAGACCATATCCATCTTTTGCAACATTAAGAACTTTAGCATTTGTGGCATTGTTATTCTTTGAGCTACCTTCCACCGTTAGCTTTGAAGACCTTCCTTCTTCCATTGAAACTATGAATTCATCCATGCTCTTTACTAAGCATTCATTATTCATATGCCCAATTTTCACACAACCAAAATAGAAATCTAGAATTCTTTCATATTCAATCATTTGAAAGAACTTTCCAGAGCTCCCTTCACGCAAACTCCAAGAGGCAATTGAGTGTCCAATTTGATACAAACACAAACCCTCCCAAACGCCCCCTCCCCCATTGGAACTTTTTTCAATAAATCATGTAAGGCTTTCCAACCATTGAGGCAATTCTCCAAATGTTGATTTCATCCCAACGTTGTAATGGAAGGTTTAGCATCCTAATCCAGATAGGGGCAGACAAACCTTTTAATGATGACGGTGAGAAATTTGGTGACCATTTATCCATTCCTATGATCTTCTATTAATAAACCAGGGACCATTTGAGAAGACTGCATCCAATGAATTTTTATCATAAAAGGAATATATGACCTAGTCCAATCCTAACATTGTTAGATGAATCTTCCCAAAATGAGCCCACTACCTTCTAAGCTCTGTGCTTACAACAAAAAATGGAACTTTGCTTCCAAAAACTTTAATAACTATTAAATTTTGAAGTCTCCTTGAATTTTCTAGCTCCTTATCCACATGTAGTTTAACCGTTGAACCATCTTTAAATAAAAATTCTCCCAATTCTAGATCTAGTACCTTAGTATTCTCCTTCTTACTCCAAACATTTTACTGATTATTTGACATAGGTCTTGCTGTAACTTCATTCTGGACATCCTTAAACATCCCCAAATCTCAAGTGTTACATTCACAAACTCTTACCAAATCAAAATTAATCAAATCCTTGTTTCCATTAATCCCAGCAGCAACTTCCTTTAAAGATCTCTCCAAAGCTTCAACTAAAGCTTGATCACAATCATTGCACAAACAATTTGTTTTGGCAACAGCGTTTTGCATTGCAGAACCTCTTCCAATGATCAAATTATCTTCCTACACAATCTTTGAATTTGACTTAGTTGATGGAGTAGCTTCCCCAAACTCCATTACTCTAGGAACTTTCCCTATTTTGAATTGCGCAACAGCCGTGCCTTCAACCATTACACTTTTCCTTTTCCCCACAACTTCGGGACCATTTTTAGAAGATGAAAGCATACCTCCTTCAATAATAAGTAATGGCATTCTTGATCATTCTTTAGCTTTTGTACCTTGAGCAAAACCTAAAAGACCGTCTCCAAATGTAGGAGGAGATGTTGAAAATGACCAAACTGAAATGTGAGAATTCCCTACAGGAATTCATCGAGCATCCACTAGACCACCGGCCATAGGAGGCCGGTGACCCTCCGTCACCATCGACTTTCAACGGAAGAGTTACGAACTAGAAATTTGAAAAGTTAACACCAAACTATCAATTTTCTCTGAGTTTCTCTCTCTTTAGCTTCTCTCTCTAGTGAGGTATGTTGTTGATCTTATTTTTGTCCTAATTTAGCCTCAAGCACATTCAATCGAGTTGATTGAGCCTTTTCGAGCTTTATTCAATTCAAATCGACATGAACTCGAGTTAGTCCAATTCGAGTCAAATCAAGTTTGATTTAAACTTCAATTTGACATGAATTAACCCAATTAGTTTTAGTTTAGTTCCAATCTACTTTTTAATAAAATTGAACTAATTTCTAGATTAGGTCCTTAGATCCTATGGCCCTGATTTGATCAAAAACATCAATCTGTCATAGCTCAGAGGGTTCAGTCATATGATGCCTTTTTTGGCATAAGTTTGAGTTTCCTTTGAGCAAGGATCAAATGTAAGGGTCCCGATTCGGTGTATTGGAGAAGAAGAAGGAAAGCAAAAGTTCAATTCGGCATGTGACAGATGCAAGAATGGGGAGCCTTTTAGTCAGCTAGGTTGGCCTGTCACGCCCCCCCCCCCCCAAACCAATTCATACACTCTCATACTCTCTCCCAAACATCCTAACATCCACACAATGCTCCCTCTTGGTTTCCTTGGTCCTGGCATTTTCTCTCCCTATCTGGCTCTCTTGTTTGGTACCAGATAAAGTGGAAGCCCTAACCTCCCTTCATTCCATCTAACCTCTAGATGAAACTCTCCAATGTCCTTCCATTTTTTTATGATTTGTAAAAGCCCAGATGGAAGCATGAGTTCTGAACCCCAACCCTCTCCTTCGACCCTATCTCTTAAGTTCCTTCATAGATGACATACCTCGCCCCGATTCTCTCTCGTGCAACTAGCAAAATTGACCCATCCCCGACAAACCTTACTCTAGCTGAATAAGATAGTGACTCCCTTCCACTCGCAAGGTGAGCTTCTCATCATCATCTTCTTTTCTTCATGTTTCTTCTAATATTATCTTCTTCTTCTTCTTCTTATTTCTTCTCATTATCATCATCTTCTTCATCTTCTATTTCTTCTTCTCCTTATTCTTCTTCTTTTCCCTTCTTTTCCTTCTTCTCCTTCCTCTTATCCTTCTTCTTTTCCTTACCATCATCTATTTATTCCTTTCATATGGATGATACCTTATTCATGATGGATTTTGATAAACTCCAAGAATATTTGTATGTAATGTTTTCCAATTGAATGTGTGTTTATATATTTTGAAGAGAATATACAATGATTTAATGAGAACAAAAGATTGTGGAGAATAAGAATTTTCCTATTGAATTGTCTTAAATGATTATCTGAATGATCCATGCTAGCCTTTTGTTGAAATTTTACTAAAGGAAATGGTAATGATTTTTGCTTACATTGGAGCTTTATGTGATAGCCTTGTTCAAACAGAAATTTCCTCGATGTAATATTTAGTGGTTTGTTAAAAAAAAATTGAGAATAGTGTAGAGATTCAATGGGCTTGCGACATGTTCTTTCATGAGTTTTTCTCCTTTTACCTAGCATATAAATGGATTTATTGTTTGTGAGATACCATGAGGTCTTCTGGATTAGAATACTCAAGATTTTATTTCTAAGTTTGTGTGTGAACTTTATTCTATGTCTTATATATTTCTCTCATAAAATTTTGATTGAGCATGAATGAGTTTTACATTGTGTCTTGTCTTATCATTGGAGAGTAGACCTAGTATGAAAAATAATGAAGAAAATTTGATGAGCATGTTAGGTATTATGCAATATAGATGCTGTCAAATCACTTTATTTCCTTCATGTTTCTTAGCTATGAGTATGCCTTAATCTATTGCATAGATGAGTATACATCGTTTTAAAAAAATGAGGCATGATATTAATTCATTTTAAGTTTATTACACTATTATCATTGGAAGAAAGATCACATGATTTGGTTACTTATAGTGGTAGATCAAACTTGGTATTAAGTTTAAATCTCTTACGAATAGTGTTTTAGTTTATCCTACATACACTTATACATTAAGCATGAATGAATAAAGCATGATTGATAGAGCTTTGTACTTAGGGGCTGTTTGGTTGCCTGAATTAGGAGTGTAAAGTAAAACCAATGCATGTATTTACTAAATTTGGCTGTTTGTTTTATTTTGAGTGGAACAAATGAAAACCCTCCGAAGGATTAGGGGTGTATTACGGACACTGTTTTACGCTCATATTGAGCGGGTTCTAAATTCGCTCGAAGAAAATTCATTCTCCTCCCTGAAGCCGCTTTGCCATTCTAGGAAACGAGATCCGCCGTCAATAGAAACGACGAGTACGACGGCGGAGCGGCGTCGGCTGAAAGCCGCGGTATCCAAGTCCTATCTTCCAATGCTTACTATCCTTCCTCAAAACTTTTGATTCCCACTTCTCCGACCGCCCCTCTGGCGTCATCTCCAAGGAAATCAGCAACAACGGCTAGAACATGGCCTTCGCCGACTACGGCCCCAAGTGGAAGCTCCTCCGCAAGGTCTCTAGCCTCCATCTCCTCGGATCCATGGCAATGTCTCGCTGGGCCGGCGTAAGACGTGACGAGACTTTCTCCATGATTCAATTCTTTAAGAAACATAGTGATGAAGAAGGAAAACCACCGGTTCTACTTCCGAATTTGTTGGTTTGTGGCATGGCGAATGTGATTGGGAGAATCGCGATGAGTAAAAGAGTGTTTCATGAGGACGGGGAGGAGGCGAAAGAGTTTAAGGAGATGATTAAGGAGCTGTTGGCGGGGCAGGGGGCTTCGAATATTGGGGATTTGGTTCCGGCGATCTTGTGGTTGGATCTAATGGGAGTGAGGAAGAAGATGCTGGGATTTACTCGGAGGTTTGATAGTATGGTGAGTAAGTTGCTGGTGGACCATGCTGAGACTGCAGGGGAGAGGCAGGGGAATCCGGATCTGCTGGATCTTCTTGTTGCTAGTGAAGTTAAAGGTGAGGATGGGGAGGGCCTTTCTGAAGATAATATAAAGGGCCTCATCACTGTAATTAAATCTGAGAATTTTGATTGTTTTTTTTTTTTCAAACATTTGGAAGGAATTAAGAAGCTCGCGAATTTTACTTAAGCCGAGGTATAAAAAAAATTTATAACATCAAATAATACTAATTATTATAAATACATTATTTTTATAAATATACTTATTTTAATGCTAAAATAAATTATTACAAAAATATGCTTTTACTTTACTCTTGATATACATAACCAAACAAGGGAAACAAATCTCCTGCGTTTATTTTGCATACAACCAAACATGCTCAATGTATTTATAATGCATTACATTTACTTTACATTGCATTTACTTTACACTGCATTTCTTTTTCAGGCAACCAAACAGCCCCTTAATGTCATGAGTTAGCATGAAGGAATGTTGCTATCAATTGAAACACTTTTACAAAAGTTGTATGCTTGGTACTAAAGCAAGCTTACGAATTTGGTATAAAAGTGCTCTTGGAGTATTTGATAGCCTATGGTGTTGAAATTAGAAGCTTGTTGGAAAGAAATTATTCATCTCATGTCTTGAATCAATGTTTCTTTGGGCATGTTATATTCTCTTGAGTTTTGGAGCAAAACAATGACATAAGAAATTCTTTCTCTTTTCTAAATAAATTCGGTATAAGTGATGAGTTTGAAAGTTCTTGTGTTTTGGGATTTTACTTTTGTTCGTTCATGTATGGCATAAAGAAGGTTCAGTGATCACATAAGTGGTTCCCTTTGAATTTTGAAGAAGTTGCATGTCTTATGTTGAAGTATACTATGAATTTGTTAGAGAATTTGTCTCACTAGCATGAATGGATTATAGTTCATCTTTGTCAAGCTTATCTATATCCGGTTTTATGTATGGCATCAATTACCTTCCTTTTATTTTTTCATGTAACTGACCTTGAGCTTTTGACAAAGTGTTGTATATTTGGCATGAGATCAAATTCATAAGTTTGGGTTGAAAACTTCCTTAGAACATTTGACGGCACATAGTGTGGGGGTTGGATATTTGTTAATGAATAATCATTTGTTTTATTTCTCAATGACAAGCATTCGTAAGGATTTTACAAAATATTTTTTGAAAGGTGTTAGAGAGCTTTCTTGTGTTCTAAATGTGAGTTTTACATAAACCCAAATGATGCTGTGTATGTTGTTGGAGGCAAGCTTAGTTACAAAGAGTTAGTAAATTTTAAGATACCCTTATGCTTATTCTAAGCCTAGAATCTTCTCCATCACTTTGAGCTTTATATGAAAGTTATGTTGGTAATTATGACTTGAAAATACTTATACATCTCATGCCTTGAATTGGTTTACTATGCAAGTGATTCTCTTTGGAATTTTGGTAAGAAAGATGTGGTGGATTTCCTCATTTTTTTTTAAACATGCATTTACAAATTTTCTTTTGAAATTTTTGGTGGCATGTAGCATGAGGGATAAAAACTTGTTGGAAGCATTCCAAAAATTCCTTTGTGCTAGAGAGCTTTAAAAGAGATTTTTATGTTGAAAAAATCTTTGGAATTATAAAGTTTTAAAGTTTGTTTTGTGGTTGAATGGTTTAATTAGTTGTATTTGTAGGAAAATCTTTGGGAATCATTTTGTCTCAAAAAAATTCTACTATATACTCTGTGGATATTTTTAAATAGAAGACCTCATGAAACCTTCTTATTAGAAGATTTTCATGGATTTATCCCATGTAAAAAATATTTGTTTTGCGTTTGAAAAGGTCATAGTGGATTTTTTATAGGAAAGTTTTGTTTGTTGCATTGTTTGGAAGGTTCTATGAGTCATTTTGGGGATTGGGGGTTTGATGGATGGTTTAATGCTTGAGGAGCTTGATGCTATATGGATCGTTCAGTTCTCATTTTATGGATGTATTTTCTTTCTCTTATTGGCATAATATTCCAAGATGGGTTAAAAGTGTGTTTGGGTTTAGAGTGGAAGAACTTGTGTGGGCTTTTGGTTTTGGGATTTGTTTCTTCTTCACTATTTTTAGCTTCATATGGAGATTGATGTGAGTAATTGTGTTAAATATTTTGAGTGCTTTCTTGAAATGTGGGAAAATTAAGCACCATCAAACCCTCCTTTCTTTCATTTGCATTTAGCTTAAATGTCAAATTGGATCAAGAGGTGTGTTAAAGGCATGTCTAGCTTTGAAAGGAAATGCCTAACAATGAAATGCTTACATAACTTTCTTCTAAATTTGTTTCTTTCTTTTTTCATTTTCTGGAGCTTTATGTTAAAAGCATGTGGGCATCCATGCCATATTTGTGTGCTTTCACATGTTTCATGTATGGTTTCTCTTTTATATTTTTTGGTGATAAGCATTTCATATACTTCATGGGTAGATATATACACGTGTTTGTAGAATTTCACATGATACATATATAGCGTCATTTCATGCTCTATGTTAATAAATTTTCAAATGTTTTATATACAAATGTAGTTACAAATCTTCATGTTATATCAAAAAAATTTACATGCTTTGCATAGAGTGTTATTCAATGTGAATACTTTTTCCCATATTAGAGGACTCTCACATTGCTTTGTGTTCTGATGTTGCATACCTATGGTAGTAAACCCTCATGAGCTTCAAGCTTTGTTCATTTGTTTGTTAACCTCTGTCATGTACGTTAAAAAGATTTCACATGACATTATGTATAACTTTTTCCACATGTGCTGCAACAATGAATCTCTATGCCTTGAGTTGTTAACTCTCCATATGATTTAAGTTTTCTTGTATTTCATGTTAAGACACCTTTTACATTACTTAATGTTTTAACAAATGATTTGCATGTGTTTGGTAGATATGAATATTGAATTTCTTACTAGTTAAATTTTTATTTATTTGTATTTCTTTTTTGAATGGCGTCTACACTCACCCATATGTTTCTCCTTCTATTTTGTCTTATGAGTTACCCGTATCCTGCATGGGTGAGTTATTTAAGTTGCTTACTTGGAACTCTTAAGTGGGCACGCCTGGGTCAGGTATAATCTCTGCTACTTGTGAAAAACCCCTTATTGTATATCAAAATGGTTACGCATCACACACACCATGTTAGCCACTTCTAATTTCCCACCTAATATATATTCTAGAATATTTAGTTAGTTCGCCATAGGTTAGTGCACTAATAAAGCCTTGGCCTTATGGGCCAAGGCTTGCCCCTTTCTACAAGCCCTAGAGACCCTTAGGGTCACCTTAGGCCTGTTTTGTAGGCCCACCTACCTGTACCATGTGCATCATAAATTTTCCACATGAAGTGTGCACCGTTAGGATATTTGCTTTTTCTATTTTGGGTGTGATTCCCACCTATTTGTGTTATGTGCATTACTTTCTTTCCCACACAAAGTGGGCATTGTTAGGATTTTTTTCTATTTTGGTGTGATGCATGTACCTTGACTGCTTAGTGTGTTTATTTATTTTCTATACTCTGGAAATTTTGCATGGATCTTTATATACTTTACTTCACAATGCATCTTGTATATATATATATATGAATTATATCAACATTGCTCAAGTTAAAATGTCAATGTAGAATATATCTAAGTTGTTTGTAAAAGTGATGATTCAATGTAGAATGCATCCAGGACTTAATATAAAGTATTTATAGTATTTATGTGTGTTTTAGTTTTAACTTGTAAAAGGTTAAATGTGACTATTTATGCACACGTATAAGGCTCCAAAAGATAATGCTTCCTTCTTTAGAAGATGTTCTCTTTTGAAATTTTATAGTATAAACTTCGAGTCATAATATAATAAATAGTCATGTTTAATCCTGTTCCATTCATAGGTGTAGAAATCAAAGCATGTTGATATGGAGCTTGGCCACCTTATCTTTTAGTATACCCCATTTCGGTGCCATTGCAGTGGGCTCACTGGGCCCTCTAGTTTTTCGATCGCTCTTCTTGCGCGCGAAGTACAGCAAGCTATAGCCACTTTGCTTCCAAGCGCTAGCGAAGGAACCGCGACCCGACCCAACCGGTACCTTATGAGATTGGTCAGATACGTCAACTTCTGCTTCTACTGCGGAGCGACTGAATGAGGGGCAGATCGACCGAGATCCCTGCCGCGCCTCCTTTCATCCTCCCAAAAAGCTCCAGCACGAAAGATTCATCTTGGTTTCGGCAGCGACTATCGGGCCGGCGCTACATTTTTCTATATTCATGGCGGAACCGTTAGAAAAAAGGTTGCGTAGCAAAGAAAGAGGTTGACTCATTTCCAATGAGCAGAAAAAACACGCCAAAAAGAGCGTCCAAGAATATCGTATCATAAGAAAAAGAAAGAGACTAGCGCCTTTCCCTTGTTCTACAAGTGAAACGCTCCGCGCCTTCTCTCTTGGATCAAAAAAAGAGTTCCGCACCCGGACTTTTTCCATACGAAAAATGAGAATGCCGAACAAAGACACTTCTCCGAGGGACATGGTTGGGTGCAGCCCATGTCTTTCTTGGTTGAAGGAGTCAAGGATAGGACGGGTCCGTATACTGACTGTCATCTGTGAGTACGCGAAGTTCGACTGTTCGCGTTCTCTTTTTTTTCCGGTATGCCGCTCCGCGAGCAAGGAGCGCCGCGAGCAGAGCGAGAGAACGAAGTGTTTTGTGATGTCGGAATTTGCACCTATTTTGATCTATTTAGTGATCAGTCTGCTAGTTTCTTTGATCCCGCTCGGTCTTCCTTTTCCATTTGCTTCCAATAGTTCGACCTATCCAGAAAAATTGTCGGCCCACGAATGTGGTTCCGATCCCTCCGGTGATGCCAGAAGTCGTTTTGATATACGATTTTATCCGGTTTCTATTTTCTTTATTATCCCTGATCCGGAAGTCACCTTTTCTTCTCCTTGGGCAGTACCTCCCAACAAGATTGATCCGTTTGGATCTTGGTCCATGATGGCCTTTTTCTTGATTTTGACGATTGGATCTCTCTATGAATGGAAAAGGGGTGCTTCGGATCGGGAGTAAGCACTAGTGATAGGGCAAAGGGGGAAAGGACATAGGAAAGAGGGATGCCTACTTTCAATCAATTGATTCACCATGGTAGAGAAGAAAAACGGCGCACAGACCGTACTCGAGCTTTGGATCAATGTCCCCAGAAGCAAGGAGTATGCCCGCGTGTTTCGACGAGAACACCGAAAAAACCAAATTCAGCTCTACGTAAGATAGCCAAAGTACGGTTGAGCAATCGACATGATATATTTGCTCACATTCCAGGCGAAGGTCATAATTCGCAGGAACATCCTATAGTCTTAGTCAGAGGAGGTAGAGTGAAAGATTCGCCAGGTGTGAAATCCCATTGTATTCGGGGAGTCAAGGATTTGCTGGGAATTGCGGATCGCAGAAGGGGCAGATCTAAATATGGTGCAGAAAGACCCAAATCGAAATGAATGGAAGATGCCTCTATATAGTGCTAGTAGATTCATTTGTATATTATAGAGTCTTTGATTTAAATCACTAAACTAAAAATCCTTGATTCCTTAAGATAGAAACTTATTATCTTGCATACATATAGGTGATTGATTGTGTTTAGGATGTTAGCTAGTAGCTCACTCCAGGCAAGCAAAAGACTAGATTGTACACCTCTCAGTGTGTGTCTTTCAAATTTTGGTGAATTCTAAATATATTATTTCTTCTAGGATAACAAATTTAAATTTTTATCTTTTAAACACAAAATTTTAATCATATCTTTATTCATTTAAAAAGGTCTAATCCTCACTAAAGATAAAGAGAAGAGTTTATCCTCTTTAGAATAAAACTTAGTAACTTTCTTTATGAACCAAATTAAGAAGAAAATAATACATCATTCTTAATTGAGAGTTTTCTTAGGTCAAGGCCTAAGATGTAATTAACCATGGGGGCTTACGCCCTTGGGAAATCGATCCCCATATTAAATCAATCTCATTTGAGCTGATATATCGAATGAGGGAAATCTCGTGATTCTTGGTTATAAATATTATTACCCATTAGGAGTGTAGGAGAAAGCTTTTATCCTCCATAGTTAATCATATGTATAATCCCATCTGCCCTCCCATATTCCTACTAAGAAAGAGTGTAAAGTCCTATGATCATTTTATTCTATAGGATAGTGCAGTCATACCCTTTGCATTTTGTTCCCCGCTAAGCAGAATCTTGTAGGAGACCCATATCTGCTTCATGCAAAAAAATATAGATGCTCATCGCATAAATGGGCTGCTTACACTACAAGTCTAGTTGACCATATTAGGGTCAATAAGGTTCACAGGGGGGGGGGGGGGGGGGGGGGGGCGCGGGGGGTGGGGTCATTGGTAGCTTTAGCTAAATAGGCTAAAGCATTATTAGTAATATAACCTATGACCAATATCTAACACATATTACCATATATTTTTAGATAAAAGCAAAAGTAGTCTGATGATGTTTGTGTCGGCATCCTAAATTCATTTATAATAATAGAGATGCCTTAAGAAGTTACATAAATTAAGGTGTAGCTTTGATAAAATAATAAGAACACACATATAAGAATGTCCAAGTATATGCATTTTCCCTAACATAACAATGGAGCCTCTTTAAAGGCTCAAGCTGCAGCCTAGGTTTTATTAGTTTAATGTGTGATGTGATATAGGAAATAATTTCCCTCATAAATAACATAATGAGAACACACATATAAGAAAATGATGTGTTATTTATGCTGGAATGTGTGATGTGATGCATGTAACAAGATTACCATAGCATATTTACACTATTTGTTTTTAATACGATGCAAATTGCATTAAAATATAAAAAACTATTACAAACTAGAACTAAAAGAAACTACTAGGCAATCCTTTAAAAACTTTGCGAAAGGAAGCCTTATTAAAAAAATATTTATGCAACAAAAAAATATTTGAAAATATCATAATAAAAAAAAAGATTCTCTACTCCTCATTTTAAACCAATTAGGGTGGATGGGATACCAAAGATAAAACAACCAAAAATGGTTGATTAGTATCCCAGATTTACCAATTAAGTAAAAACTAAGAAATAAAATGATGCTTAAATTCCATTATCTTAGCTCCAATTTTCAAATACCAAACTATGCTTAAATTAAATCTAGAAAAAAGATAATAACTAATCAAAGAAAAAGAAATGAAATGGAAGCTAGACTCTACAACCAAAGGAGAAAATCGGATCTTCACAGCTCCAAAGGCTGTGACTTTCACAAACATCACCACCTTCACATAAACCACAAACCAGCCTTGAATTTCTAAAATCAGTCCAACAAGCTCCAAAGTCTTATAAATAAAGATCTTCCTTTTAAGGACTACACCATCAATAGAAAATACAATCACAGCCATCCCCAAGTTTGCAATACGATCAGAATGGTATTTAACATAATCCACTTGATTTATACCGTCTTCAACAATCATAAGCTTGTTATGAGATAAATGGCGAAGTTCTTTTATCACTTTCACCAATAATTCCTAATTTCCTTCCTCTAAGGCTTTCTTTGATAGGGCCAAAGAAATTCAAATCTTTATTTAACTTTTTCTTATGTTGAACTGATTTAGTCTTATTTCTACCTTCAATCAAACCTTCTATACACTTCACATTATCTTTATTGAATAAAGGATGAGCTGCAGTAGACCTTTCACTTCCCTAATTTGGAACACTTCTAGCATTGTCTTCAAAAATATAAACATCTTCTACAAAATCAACATTTCCAGAATTGTCTTCTACCACACCTTCTACATTCTTCTCATCAGGTTTAGGTATTATGACATCCATAAAACCATCATTTTTAGCATAACTCCTCATAAGCTAAAGAAATAGCAACAATATTCAAAGGATTTTTTAAAACTACCTCATTTCCACACAGCACAACTTGATAACTTGGATTAACATCAAGTCCTTCTTTAACAACACCAAAATTTACAGCATCTGGAACAAATTCACTGTCTTCCATTGAAACCGGATTAGCATCAGCATTGAAAACTCAACTATTACTCAATAATAACTATGAAGACTCTTTATTACTAGTAATAACAGAAGCACCATCCTCACTAACCACTATTAGTATTAGCCTTGTAATCATTCACATAACTTTCTAAGATTGTATTAAGTTTGTCACTAGATATAATTTCTGAAGCAGATTTGAATTTCACTCCATTTTTCCTTGAACTAGTAGACAACTTGGCTCTGTTTTTCTTTCTATCATAATTAACATGAATCCAAGGACCATGCACATTTACCTCCATTTGAGCACCATTAGCAAAAGATTCATTTTTATCAGCTTCCACTCAAAAATTTTGAAAGACATTACTAGAATAAACCAAAGAAGAATTATTTTCATTTATCCCATTATTCGGATCATCAAGTTTACCTTAGTTCAATACTCCAAAAAAATCATGTAAATAATGTCCAACTATACCACATTTGAAACATAAATAAGAAATTTTCACATACTAAATGTTTTGGAAGAAGCGATCCAAACTGCCTTCAATCCGAACACCTTGAGGTAATTATTCCTAAAAATTGATACGAACAAAGATTCTAACAAATTTTCTCCTACCCAATTGAACATATTACCATCAAGGAATAATGGTAAACCAATCATTGAAGCTATTCTTGTGATATTAGTCTCGTCCAAACTTAATAATGGGAGTTGTGGCAGATGAATCCACACAGGAGAAACAAATTTTTTGAACTTGAGGTAGAAAAGTTAAGAGTCCATTCTTCCATGCCAATGATATGGCCATCTACAAACCATGGACCTCCACTCAATAAAGCTTCCTTAACTTCCTTATAATGAAATGAACACAACATCCATTCCATACCTAAGTTGGTAAGATGAAAAGCCCCTAGATGGCTCCATTGTCTACTCAATTCATTGCTAATGATAGGGTATCAAATTGAATTGCCAAAGACTTTAACAATAATAGAATTATGAAGCCTATTGATATTATTCTTCTCATTATTATTCTAAAGCTTGACTGCAATTCCATCCTCAGTTATATTAGTATTAATTTATAAATTCACCACCTTATTTTACTACGGGTTATTCCAGGTGACACCAAAATACTTAGATGCAGCTATTTCATAAGCAATCTCATTTTTATTACGTTCAGGCTTATCGTCCACAATCAATAAATCTAACATCACATTATCTTTATCAAAATTAAAATGAAAATTTTGTTCTGGTTCCATACCCAAAGAAGAAATAACTTGCACAAAGGTTGGAGGCTTTCCATCTTCAAGAGGAGATTTTGAAAATCTAATGACTTTAAGTTTTAATCCAAAAGAAGATGATGCTACCAAATCATGATGGAGAAAATCCTTTCTTACCTTTTCAGGACCACCAATATTCTCAACCATTAGACCTTTTCCCTTACCATAGCAAATTTCTTTCATACAAAAAGCTTTCACAATCTCATCAACTGGATGATCTCTAATAACCAAAGGAGATCCCATCATCAGCTTCAGAGTCTGAATAGGAGAAGAAGAAGGGTTAATCAATTGCGAACACTACCGATCAACCCCCGCCAATAGGAATTCAAAAACATACGGGATTTTCTCTCACTAGAGAATGGGGAGGCATAGGACTTAGTGTATTTATACTAAGAGAACTAATTTTCTATTATTTTTGTTTTAATAGTAATCCATATGTTTGGAAAAGGAAAACATTAACTTTGGGAGTTTAGCTAAGCACAGAGATAAATTGGTGATGTAGGAAACCTCCTCTAATGTGTTTGTGGATAATTTTTTATGTCTAGCCACACAATATTTTTTTGTAAAATTGGTTATTTTAAAAAATCTATATAGATAACAATTATTCAATCCAAAAGGATAGATTTATATTTCATTATCGATTTGAAAAGAGAAACTCAAATTATTTTTTGTAAAAAAACATATAGATTTAAATTTTAGGGAGGACTTAAAATCATATGACCCCACCTTCTGGAATATAATCCCAATTATTAAATAAAATAACAATTTAAATCAAAACCTTCTCGTATCTCATATTTAAAGCCAAACATATAGAGTGGACTGAGGTATTTTTGAATTTCTTTAGAGTCCTGAAATGCATCCTATTTATCTTTTGTTATACTCTAGAAATAAGTTCTTAGAATTTGATCAAATCCAAATTGAAAAATTCAACCTTCACTTCTTTTACATCAATCATTGAAAATTTCAAATAAAATTTATGTCATTATTTTTATCTAGAGTTTTCATAAGAATCCCAAATTTCCTATAATTTAATTAACTATGAGGGCTTGCACTCGAAGGAGATTTAAAGACCAAAATAAATTTTAAAAATACAATTGACACCCTTTTGGAAAATTAAAAAACAATGATAATTGTTATCATGATATTTGAATAACAGAGACGTGATGCTATCTTCTTCCTTCAGGAATACATATCATTCATTATTGTGACTATGAATATGAGATTATGATAGCATATCCAGATTATCATAACTAAATATTTGACTGAACATGATTTTGATTCTTCGAGTCAAATGTAGTTCTTTCCTTAAATTGGCTATGATATTTAAGATTAAATTTGCAATTTCTAAATATGAACCCATTAAGAGAACTTATTTCCACCTCTCAAGGTGGTATATCATTTCCAGTGGGTGTTTAATTTCAGAATTAAAATTCAAAAGGAAATTTTAAATTTTCCAAAGAAATTTAAATGGAATTTACTTTGTACTTTTTCCAATGCAAAGCAGAACCTCCTTGTTCAACTAAACACCCATTTAAAATAAAATAAATTGGTAGGTTGTTTACCCAAATAACATTTCTAATTAATAAACATAGCCCATAGACTCTGCTTGGCCCTAAAAGTATACCAAAATTTAATAGAAAAAGCATGAGCTAAAGTAATCATAGCTTTATAACCCAAACTGCCTTCAACCAAATCACAATAGCATTTTCTCTAAGGCTTACGGAGCTTTATAATCGGTAGTGGTGGAATCGCAAAATCAATTACTAAAAATTCATTCAATTGGAGAGCTTACAGAAATTATTGGTTAAGTTCTTTGGAGCATATAAATAGGTAAATAATATAAAATGCTCTTAATGATTTTAAATTACTTAATTGAAGCCCTTAAAGACGCCAAATAAGGAAGACTAATTTCGAAATGTCAAAAACTTTTTAAAATTTAAACAACATTAATTTGGAGTCAAGAAGTGTTATATTTAATTATTAATGTTAGAAATATTAAAAAGAGTGTTTTTTTAAATTTCTTTTAATAGAATTGAAATTAGGTTTCTAAATCTTAGGTATTTTATTCTACTCCTCAAGAAAAATCTATAAAGCCTAAGCTTGTCTAATATTGATAAGTGTGTGAGGAGTTATTAAATTTCAAAAATTAGATGAATTCTCTAATTTCATTTTAACCATTTACACAGTCAGCGATTTTATTAAAATGACGTCCTTCTAATGGCCCGATTAGGATAATAGAGGTATTACATGTGCCTTATGTTAAGAAAGGTAGTGGTAGGCCTAAAAAGACTTGATTAGAAAATATTAAAAATTATCTTTCTTTATTAGAATTAATATAGAATTTGACTTTAATAGGACATAATGGAGAATAATGATTCATGTAGCCGTTCCCACATAGTGGGACACAGGCTTGATGTTATTGTTGTTGTTGTAAAGTCAACTGTTTTACTAAGTTGCACTTTACTAAATGAAACAATCTGATTGAAAATCACTCATTTGAGGATAATGCTTTAATTTATAGTCATCCAATCTAAGATCAATTTACTCTTGATAAAAGGCTCAGAACCACAAGATAGAGTATACTATCAGATATGATATAATTGAAGTTATTGGACAAAATAGACTGCTCTCATTTCATCTTCAACTTCACAAAGAGTTATAAAGCCATATATAATTTTCATCAAGATCAAGGAGATTGGCTCCATATATCTATTGTGAATTTGATTTTAGGGAATATTGTTGACGAATATTTTCGCATCGACTCGACCCTGTTCGAACCCAACAAGGCTCGATCGCGCTCGATCAACTAAATTGATCATTGTCGAGGCAAAATTGATCCGAATTGAGCCTCGATTTAATTAAATTAAATCAAATTTAATTTAATTTAGATCAAATCAATCCAAATCAAACCTCGTCGAGCGTCGCCGAGCCTATTTCGACACAATTCGACACCGATTTGAGTTTAATTTCATGAAATTAACTCGATCGGACCCAAATCGATCCAATTCAAGTTCGATTCGAACTCAATTTCAACCCAAATCAATCAATTTGGGCTGAATTTGGTTCTCAAATCAAAATATGAAATCAAGGGTTGAGATCTCTTCTCAAATCCCACTCAATTTCACCTCATGTGAGCAGAAAATCTACTCGAGTAGATTTTTCTCTCGTTTCTCGCAACGAGGCAGCCAGTGAGATGGGATGTTCCGAGCGGCGGGCTCAGTTCGTGCGTCTCAAGGAGAACGAGAGAGAGTGGGGAGCGGCATTGGGCTCCCTTTCTTCTTTTTTTTCTCGTTTCCGTCCCGACCCAGAGAGAACGACAGAGAGAGCGGGTGAGAGGAGGCGGAAAATCCCTCCCCGTGCGCGACTCAGCCCGACGAAACCGAGGACTCCCGCGTGCGGCTCCTTCGTGCGTCTCCGCCGTGTCTCGCCGCCCTTCTTCCAGTGAGCCAGAACCCTTGTTTGTGGCTTTCCTAGTGGAAGGGAGAAGAGAAGCTTAGGGTTTTGAGACCCTTTCTCATTCCAAAGAAGGTTAAGGCAGCCATTCACTTCCTTTCTCAAAGATCAACGAAGTTAGTGGCTTTTTCTTCCCTTCTCCTTCAACTCCGGCGACTTCGAGACGAGTTGGGAGCTGTTTGAAGCCTCCAAACAGCAAAAGGAGGCTCCTAAACCTCCCAAACAGCAGTTTGGAACCTTCAAATCGTTGTGGACAGCGGTGGTGACGTCCGGAACGGCTTGGACAGCAATCGGAGCTTGGAGCGGAGCTTGGACAGCAATCGGAGCTTGGAGCGGAGCTTGGACAGCAGCTTGGACATTGGTTTGGAGCGCTTGGACAACCCGGGGAAGGTATACCACTAAAACTTAGGCGAAACCTTAAGGCTCCCAAGGCCAATTGCAATGTGGTTGACGATCCCAAGCTTTAGGTCCTTAGAAACTTTAATTTTTGGTCCCCAAGAACCTTTATGTTGGCTGTCCACTCCGCAAAGGCTATGGAAATTAGGCGATTTCCATTAGTTGACTCTTATGTAAGAGTTCGGAGAGGATTTTAACACGCGTAGAGGCGTCGGGTTGTTATCCGACATCTCTCAAATGTATGTTGTGCATCATATTAAGCTTTATTCCTTCGCCTACATCCAAATTTTAGGACATGTTACTCTTCGTAGCCAAATTGAATGTGTAGCTTGCATATCCACTCAAACCTCACATTGTTTACATATACTCATACAACACTAGTGTCATGCGTGAAGTAAATACATGATTTAGGAATTTGGTGGAGCTTGTGAAGTTTGTCATAAGCCCTATAACATATGCAAAATATTTGTGATAACTTGGTGTAGGATTTAATGTGGACCTCAAAGTTTCACTTCAAAAAAAAAAAATCCTAGAACAAGTGTTTGAGTAACCTATCTTTTGGATATGTTGTATGGCTTGTGATAAAAAGTCTATGGCTAGTTACTTTTGTTGTGCAAGTCTTTCAAAGCTTGGGAAATTCATCATTACGCCCTTAATGAATCAAATCACGACAAAAGTGATTTGATCCCTTAAGATTTTCAAATGCATGTTTCTCACTCCATTAAGATTCAAGCCATATGTGATGTGTTTATTGCTTAGATTAATGAGCCGATTAGTTTACAAATTTTTACAAATGTGCTCACTTAATCCCAAGTTTTGGTGAGATTGATTCGGAGCATTTCATGGACCTCAAAGGCCCATGATCAATGCTCCATCATATTAAGGGATTATTTAAGCTCATTTATCCTAATTTGCAAGATAATGTGGCCAAATACAAGCTCTCAAATTTCCAAATCATGTTAGGTGCGATTTAGGAAAAGTCACTTTCTTGTGGAGCTTTGGTGATATTGTAGTTTGTCTTCCAAACCTCCTAGAAAATTATAGGAGTAAGTTACCCTCTCCAAAATGAATCCAAACATTCATTCAACTATAGAGGACTCCCTTTCCCATATGATTTTCCCTCATACATGATGTTTAGGGCCTCCTCAAGGCAACAAAATACTAAATTGTATGAATCTCTCTTTTCATGTGCGATGAGTTGGAAGCTCCCAAAAATTCCACAATATGCAACATGAAAATCTTGAACCTTAGAACCCAATTCTAGGTTCATACACCCCTTCACTCAAACTAATTTAAGTGAGTGAACAAATCCATTTGAACACCAAATGTTCAAGGGATCTTTCCCAATCTTGCGACCTCTAGGTCGCATCTCATTTTTGCCTCTCTGCAATCCAAAAGTTGTAGGAGACCAACCCATTCTCTTAAGACTCAAAATTAAGAGAATGTTCACCTCTCTTTGTTCCTTCTAAACGTCACATGTTTAAAGGAACTTCTCCAAACTTGGGACCAAATCCGAAGTTTACTTCTTTCATTTGTTAAGACACAAAATTATCAAGTGAACGATCTCCTCTTACATGATATCACCCTTGAGTTTGAGACCAAATTCCAAACTCTCTATCTCATTTGTTGGAATCCTAAAGCTAGCAAATGAATAGTCTTTTCCCTTCCTCATGTACATGTCCTTTACACTTAATAGTTGGGACGTTCTCTAAGTCCCAATTATTATGGTGCATGAATCAAGGTTTTAGGAAAACAAATCCTAAGCCTCTCTCCCATTTCCATTTGCTAACAACACAAAGTTAGCAAATAAATGTTTCTCCCTTCATAAATGATGATTTGGAATTCTCTAAAATTCCAAACCTATCATTATATGAAAATCTTGTAGCTTAGAGCCAAAAAACCTAAGTTCTCCCCTTCTTTCATTTTGAGACTAAGATCAATGAAAGAATTCCTTTTTAGGCTTGGGATTCTAAAATCTAGCCTATTTCATTTGCCTAACCTATATAGGTAGATGACCCCTTAATTTGTAGTCCAAAAACTACAAATTACATCTCTTATGCGATGTTATTTGGAGCGTCCCAAGCTTCAAATATCTCATTGCATGTCTCCTAGTCTATCGTAGGAGCTAACACCCACTTTCATCATGTGTTGCATTATGAATTCCCAAAAGGCAAAAGTCCTTAATGCATCATGTTATAAGTTTTAGAAACTTGGAGCCAAAATCCAAGTTTTCTTACATCTCTTGTTGGAACCCCAAAACCAACAAGTATCCTCTCATGTGAGGTGAATTGAAGCCCCTCAAGTCTTCAAGGATACCCACATGAATCGTTATAGTTTGGAACTAAACTCTAAACTATCAACCCATTCTCTTAGCCTAAATTAAGTGAATGTGTGTCCTTTTCTTTGAACACCAAGTGCTCAAGGAAATTCCTCTAACTTGCAACTTCCAAGTTGCACATGATTTCCCCTTTTCTACAACCCGAAAAATGTAGGAAGGCCATCTTCCTCCTTCAACCTCAAAGTTGTAGGAAATTCACTAAATCATTTATTCATTGGGATACAAACCAATGAGTAATCCTCTAAATTTAGGACTCAAATTCTAGTCTTTCTCATTTGCTTAGCCCAAAGTTGAGCAATTGATAATCTTCCTTTGAGTACCAAATGCTCAAAGAGACTTCACCATTTACTTAGCCTAAATTAAGTAAGTGGTCCTCCCTAACCTCTAACTTACAATTCATAAGTTGTATTTCGTATCTCCTTTTCCTACAAGTTGTAGGGAAACCTCCTCCTTCCTACAATCCAAAAAATTGTAGGAAACTCTTTCATTCTCTCAATCCAAGTTTTGAGAATGCACCCTTCTCCTTTGGATACCCAATGTTCAAAGAATCCTCTAGGGGTTGTAACTTCCAAGTCACCTCCCCTCTCCTTTTCTCCTCCAACCCAAAATTGAAGAGATGAAACTTTTCTTTTCTTTGGACACCACATGTCCAAAGAAATTCCTCCAATTTGCAATCTCTAGATTGCACATTGGAGTATTTCTTTTCCTACAAATCTAGATTGTAGGAAACCTCCAAAATCCTCTTCATTTCCCTTAACCCAAATTAAAAAAAAAAAAAATGAAATTCCTCTTTGAATACAAAAAAAATTCAAAGAACCACCTTCTTGATTTGTAACCTTAAAGTTACAAATCCTCTTTCACTCCTATAGACTCCAAAAGTCTTAAGGAATTCTTTACCTTAGCTCAAAACCATGGGTTCTTTCACTTTTCATACAACTCAAAAGTTGTATGAAGCCCGCTTTCACTCAACCTATATTGAGTGATCCATTTTTGTCCCAAATTATCTTACTTGTTGAACCAAAAATAACAAGTAATTTCACCCCAAGCTTAGGATTCAAGTCCTATTTCTCCTTGTCCTTCCAAACTCAAGTTAGAAGGGGGCAATTCCCTCTTTGGACATCGAAATGTCCAAAGGCCTTAATGAATTTGCAACCCAAAAATTGCATTTTCTCTCAATCCTCCTCCAACTCCAAAGTTGTAGGAGATTTCCCCCTCTCTTTAGCTCCAAACGCTAGAGGGAGTTCTCCTACATTTAGCTCAAAAGCTAAATGTTGGATCTCTACTTTCTCTTCTTAGCCCAAAAAGCTAAGGGGAACTCTTCCAACACTTGGCCCAAAAGCCATGTGTTGGATTCTCTCCCTTTCCCTTTCTTTAGCTTCAAAGCTAAAAGAAATGTTCGTTCCCTTTCTTGCTCCAAAAGCTTGGGGGGGGGGGGATTTCTCCAACATTGAGCTCAAAAGCTAAATGTTGGATCTCTACTTCTTCTTCTTAGCCCCTAAGGCTAAGGAGAATTTCTCCCAACAAGTGGCTCCAAAAGCCATATGTTGGATGTTCCTCCCTTAGACCCAAACTCTAGGAGGACCCTTAGTGTGACATACCACACAAGCCCCACACACTTAGGTGCACAGCCCTTTAAGCATGCTAGGATTAGGAT
Source organism: Dendrobium nobile (assembly GCA_022539455.1). NCBI lineage: Eukaryota > Viridiplantae > Streptophyta > Magnoliopsida > Asparagales > Orchidaceae > Dendrobium > Dendrobium nobile. Next base: position 33,774,634 of record CM039718.1, on the reverse strand, counting down.
TTTTCTTTGTGTGCGCATGTGATTGACGTTGTGGATTGATTGCCCTTGGATTGTCTGCGTGTGGGCACTTGCCCTTAAGTGGTTAGTATAGAAATATATATGCTTTTCTGTGCAGGTGGTCATGTCCAAGAAAGGGGTAAATGTCATAATTTTATTAATGCTGTTTGCTTGCAGGCGCTGCTTAATACCCCCCAGGAGACATGGCCAATAGGGTAGAAGCAGGGGGCCTAGCACTTAGCACTCTAAGTGTTAGGCCAATTTTGAGATGATTACATGCTTAATTATATAAACTGCCTCCTAACTCTGTTTTGCAGATTTGAGTCTTTTTTTTTTATCATGTATTTGGTAGAAATAGGATGTAAAACTTGTGGGGTTTGAATTAGAAAGCAAGGAGGATCAAAGAAGAAAGTATCATTTTGGAGATGAAGCTCAAAGACCTCCTTGAAGGTTAAAGCTTGAAGATCCCCACAAGTAGAGTCTGTAATTAATTCAACTGGGTTGTATAATGGCAGGCAACTCAGCTGCCAAATTTGGTTGTAATAAATTGGACTTTATCTACATTTCTGCATTTTATTTATATATAAGCATGTGTTGAAGTGTTTACTGGGTGCGCATTAGAAAAGCATGTTTTTCCTAGGTTTCTTCTCTTGTTTTTGTGGGTGTGGCCTGGACTTGATTACGTTAGGCTCTTAGGTTAAAAACTAAATTTTCTACCCCTTAACATGTAAGCAACCTAATAATAAAATCAAATTAGGCTCCATGTCTTTCAAATAAGGAAAATTGCATGGCTCCCTTCAAGGAGCCAAGTTTTCAAAACGAAAATAAACATGCATAGCCAAAAAAAATGTGTCACATGTAGAATGCCTCAACTTAAGGACTAGATAATAAAATCTTTTCTTTATGAGTTAACATTTTGCATACCCACATAAAAAGGCATCTTGGCCTCAAAGCCAAGCTATAAGACCTACCCTCTAAATAAAAACAACCCTACCACTCTACATTTGCATTGAGACCGAATAGCATGGTTTTAAAAGCGATTAGGGGGAGTTTAGCTGGTAGTCCCTTCCAGGCGGGATGATAAATCCAGAGGTCGGGCGGGTTATGCCTCTTGTGAGGTGTAGCTTGTAAGTCCCTCTTTGCACTCGTTAGATCTAGGTTCGAGGCGCTACCTATCGGTAGTCCTCACCTTAGTCTTAGGGTCAGAGGCACGGGTTGATTCCAAATCACCCTATAAACCCTCAACTTTCGGGCAATTCCTCCAACAAGTGTTGTTGGGATGTAAGCCCCAATCTTCTAATAAAATATAAACTTAAATCAAAATTAGGTTGTTAAAATGTAAAGCCCAACATAGGATAGTTTGGGCACCTCTGAGTTTCATCTCAGAATCAAGTGCCCCTACTTCAACTCCTTTGGCTTTCTTTCCCAAAAATCTAAATCTAAGTTGATCAATTCCTCGAAATTCCTAAAGGACCAAAACCTTTAAGCAAGACTTTCATGAATTTTTAAAACAAAAATCAAGCTTTAGCCAACATTTAAATGACTTCAAAATGAAGAAAACCACTAGTTTAATCAAAAGTTTTCCCAAACCAAATTTGGGAAGTAATTAACCATAGGGGCTTGCCCCTATGGGATGTCTGTACCCCAGAATAAATAAACCCCACTCGACCAAACATCGAGTGGGGGAATCTCTGTTAAATAATTGTAAATTTTATGATTGAGTCCATAAGGAGATGATATTTTTGCCCTTCGGGGTGATATATCATATTCTTATGCCGTACTCGATGATAAAATATGCAATCCGTTTGAGGATACAAAAATTCTCCTACAAATATATTTTTAATGATAGCAAACATTTTTGTTTTTCTACGACTGTCATGCCTATTAATATTTCAGGTCCATAAGATCAAATTGTAAATCGAACCAGCTCAAGATTGAATAGATTATGATAGAGTTTGCTTGTAATGTATGACAAGTGTCTTTTACCTTTTCTTGAGTCCATTGTAACATTATGGGTTCTGATGTTAAGTAACCTTGCACACACACACTTGGGGGAAAAATTCTATCTATTTGTTAGTGTTTTCTATTTTGATCACATCATCCGGGATGATTCAAAAATCATCCTAAACAATTAATTAAAAATAGAAACCCTAATTAGGGCATCTTGGTTAAGGTAGCAACAATTAAGCAAATCGTCCTGTGCGATATTAGCATTCTTTGGGACAATAGGCTCAAATCAGAAAGAACCAGCCGCCAGATCTATTTAAGCATGTTTTATTTTTAGACATCATCTTAGATGATGTAGTGCAATTATGCCTAAATTAAAATGGTAATTAAGGAAAGTAATTAAGGTTTAATTGCTTGATCATATCATCCTGATAACTATAGGATCATTCGGATGATCAGTTCACAAACCTTAATTCTTTCTAGATTATCAATAATCGCCTTGGCTCCATTCAGGTTGATGCCCTAGATGATATGTATTGAATTAAACTAATCGTCCAGGAAGATCATTAGATCGACCTGGATGATCAAGTTATTTTTTCATCATCCAGACATCCATACAGGCTAATGTTCTGGATGATATTTGTCATTTTATACTAATCGGCACGGACGATCGTGAGATCATCCTAGATGATTTAGTTATTTTTCTAATGTCCAGACATCCAGACCATCCAGACATCCATTCAGGGCGATGGTCTGGATGATATTCAATGACTTGGACTGATCGTACATTATAATATCCTATCATCCTGTATGATCTGAACAAAGTAACCTTCTAATCGTCCAGACTCTTCCAAATCATCCTGGCTGAATGAGCTAAATTTGAATTGATAGTACAAGATGATCGGTAGATTGTTCTGGATGATATTTGATGATTAGTTGCTAATTAGGGCTAATTTGGAGACCTTGTTTAAAAGATATCTTATTTTCTCAAGAGGATATCTTTTACTGCTGTCCTAACCTGAGAGAGCTAAGAGGAGAGGGAGAGAAACGGAGAGAGAGAGGATCCTAAAAGGGGGAGTCTGCGAGGGGTTTCACAAAGGTTGCTCTAAGCAAGGATCAGAGTTATCTTCTTCGGGCATTATTCCTGGTTCTTTGGAGGTTCTAGAGATGGCTAGTTCATCAACTGATCAAGGTTCTCTGCCTACTTCAGGAGGAAGCAAAACGAGTTGGGTTCTCTACTTTTGTTGTCTTAATATTTTCTTATTTATATTCTATTTATGGTTCGGTTTGGTTGTTCTTATTAGGTCAATGTTACTATGCTTGAACAGTGATTAATATGATCTTCCCATTCGCTTTTGTCACTGCCTTTGCATGTCCATTTAGAAAACTTGGCTATGCTTTATTATTTTGTTTTCAATTCTAATGGAAGCTTTCTTTATTCTATAGGAAGGTAATTTGGTAAGTGAAGCTACTACATGGCTTGGTTTTACTATCGATTACTTTATTGGAGAATCATGTTGATGAGTTTTAAATCCAAACAATAATTTTTTCTATTGTTATTTTCTTTTGGTAGTTTTTTCTTTGTGCATTTTGTGTTGAGTATTACTAATTCTTAATGGCAACTGTATGCCAACTTGTCCGTACAATTTTTGTTGAGTTTGGCTTATTTGTTATCTTTTTAACGCTGTAACTATCTTTTATAGAAATATAATGCGCATTGCCCTAAATTTATTATTTAAAAAAAGAAAGACAATAAAGTACAAAGAACATTTAGTCACTTTAGGATTTTAATCCAATAGTTGACATCATGAAATTCATTTCTCTATCGGACTTCAATCCAATAGCTGGCATCATGAATTTGACTTTGGCATGTTGCTGCAAGCTACCAATTTAAATGATCTTTCGGGGATGCATTCCCTCCAAATGGGCCTTCAAAGTCTTACTATATTCAGGATTATTTTTCTTAGTATTTTTTTTAATCTCTATAATGATGCACAGAGTAGTGTAGTTCCTATTCTCTATGTTAATTGATGGTTTTGGAATTGTTTGTTAATTAAGTTGCCACTTTTACTAGTCACTAACATCAATTTATGCTCACTGCAACTTTTTGGTTATGCGGTCATGTTTCTTTTTGGGTGACACCCAATCATATTAATTGGAGAGCTATGAGAGGTATAACTAAAGAATTAGTGTGAGAGAAGGTTGGGAAAATTTGTGGAAAATGGTAAACTAGAACAAGTATCTATAGAAATTGCCAAAGTTCACAAATGCTCAAGGGCAACTACAAAGGCTACTTTAAAAGAAATAAAATAACAACTACTATTAACATTTGGTACTGACTGCCCTTGAAATAATTTATTCTCTATCTAGCTCAATGTATGAATGCAAGACTCTTTTTTATTGCTCTCTCTTGAGGGGAGGTATTTCAAAATATTTTAAATGGCCTTTTTATCATATTTAAATGATAATTTGGCTCTTAACATGATACAATGGAGAAAAAAAATTGACATAGACCATAATAGGTAATCGGATAAATGCTTGATGATGTTGTTGTTGTTGTCTCAAGGAGAGTTCCCTTAAGCCAATTTGTAAGGGCAAGTAGATGTAGGCAAGTTTGTTGTTGAGGGATGAACTGAGTTGGTTGTGTCTAGTTAGCACTCTAAAGTTGTTGGTAACCTTTTTTTTTTTTTTTTTGAAGAATTACAAATTGCATTAAGCGAAGGGAAAATAAAAACTATTGGAAACTAGAAATGAAAAAAAAGCTAATATGCATCCGTTTCTTAACATTGAGGAAGAAAGCACAATAGAAAAACAAACAAAGCATAAGAAAAAATTATTTGCAAATAGAAAATATCACAATGGAAATAAGATACACTACTCCTCACTTTGAATTATAACAACCCACTAGGTTGGTTAGTATCCCAAAGTTCACAATCAGGTAAAAAGTGAAAACTAGGAAGTGTCTTAGATTCCATTAATCTAATTCCATAATGCAAATAAAAAACTAAGGAAATATCCTCAAAACCTATAGTCATAATAGCTCAAAAAGCAAGAGATCCATGCGTGGAACAGTAACCTCTCCATTAGATGATAAATTCATGCTAAAGGAAAGACGACAACTCTCCAAAAAGATAGCAATGACCTGAAAAACAAATGTTGTGGCCTTATTAAAACACAATAACTTCTCAGCTTCTAAAGTTCCTATTCCTAATGTATCCCCACTCTTCAATCCTTTACAAACAGGCCTTGAACATCAAAGAATAAATCACAAAAAACCATAATCTTTGATGGAATGGTATCCCACTTCAAGCCCTCATCAGCATCATGGAAGTCCCAAACTGACTTCCTTCTAAACTCCAATCAAAGGAAGCCAAATGACTGTAATAATGCTGACATTCAAAACCAACTCCGCAAGAACCATAACCTTTATGCCCTTAAAAGTAGAAGAAAGTTTGATTCCACTATCCACTTCTTTAATCTTATGAATATACTCAATCTTCTTAGTTTTATTCGACATAATAGATAAGATATCTCTTATCTTAGCCATTTGCTTCTCTAACAGTTCCATAAATAAGACATTACAAACTTCACCAAGATTATAAAAAATAACCCAAAGACAAACAAACATAAAAATAGGAGGAAGATAATATTTATTCCATACTTTAATTTCAAACCTTCCAAACCATTGAAATGCTGAAGAAAAAATAGACCAAATTTTCCAAGTGGTAATGATATCTTCAAGGATCACATCAGCCGTTTCTCCAACTTTCTTGAACAAATTACAAAAACTGCTCCAGAACTCAATAAACTTGTTTAGAGAAGAGAACCATTAAGAAAAATCATGAATTCCATTCATCAATTGAAGAATTCTAGTTCTTAATTGAAGACAGAGGATCAACACATCCTTCATAGACAAATATTTTGAGCAAAATGTCCAAATCTATAAGTAAAAACCCACACAATACTTTCTTGAACTACAAAAGATCATAAACCATGAACATCTCTGTTTCAAACACCAACTCAGAAAAAACATTTGCTCCAAACACCGACTCAAGAAATACATAAAAACTGAACAAATCCAAGTGCTTATTACCACACATAATCTCAAATCTTAATCTAGCCGAACAACAATACCATAAGCCTAAGTCGGCCATACCCTTCACCAGCAAAATCTCCATAAAAAATGGCAAAACCACTCCACTCCATTTGGAGGAAGGCAATATACTTTGGAGAAGAAAATTACCAAATCCTAATATGAATGCCTCCCCAACAAAAAATCTGGACTAAGAACTTCCGCTGGCCATGCTAGACTGATGGAGAACCTCTGGCAACCAAAGATATGCAAAAATTGCCTTCAAACTCACTCTACCCCAAAAACCTTCCAATAAAAAGTCTTCCAAAAGTGTTTGCTTTTTTTATTAACCTTTTGTTGTAGCTCCAGATTGCTTCAAAGTGTGAGGTGAGCAATATCAGTGGTAGTCTTCATGTTTCATTTTGTGTACGTCTGGGCCATTGACTTTAATTGGCGTTTCTCATCGAGGGGTAAGTCTTTAGCTGAGTGTACTTTATGAACCCTTCTCTTTTCATAGAGGAGCTGACTCCCTTTGATTATTTTGCTGAATTAGGGCTTGATGACCCTAGAATGATTTCTCATTATGAGGTCCACGAGGTATGAGATCACATTCCATGACCTACCAATTATTTATTAGATACCATAAAACCAATGTTGAAGTGTACAATATTCATAGATTTAACAAATTATTATAACTGTGCATGAGATTAGAGAAACCTAACAGGAACAAAAGTCCAGTAATCATCATAGACACATCAGTTGATTAAAAATAGAGAGCAAGCAAACAGAGTTAGGAAACTATACAAAAATAGAGTCATCATGAGTAATTCAAATATTAGTGAGTTGTTTTAAATGATAAAGGAAAAAAAAAACTTGTAAATCAATGTTATCAAATTCATTCAAAAGTCTTTGAACCAGACCAATTGGCAAGGTTTCAATCGAAAGGAGGAGGACTTTCTTTTCTTAACCGATTTCAATAAGGTAATTCTTCATCATGTTCATAGAAATTGTAATAAGGTAGTTGATTTGTGTGCTACTTTAGCTCTTGATACAAACTTTTACTTTGATAGCTATTCCTTTGCTAACATTTCTCCTTCTCTTTGTTTTTTATTTAAGAAGGAATGTGAGTCTTTGCTTTAGTTTGTAATTAGCTTCTTTCATTAAATTGCAATTTGCATTTCTCAAAAAAAAAAAAAAAAAAAAAAAAAAAAAAAAAAAAAAAAAACACAGAGAATTAAAGATAAATAGCCAAATCATCACTAGATTTGTTAACTTATATATATATATATATATAAAGTTGATTCACCTTAATTTGTTGTAAAGAACAGGAAAAAGATCCCAAAGATGTAATTCCATTTCTTCCATATACATATCTAATGCCTTCGTTTCTTTGATACATTGCTCAATTCCATTTCCTTTATGCTTTTTTTTTTTTGCAGGCTTCTTTTTTCCATTTCTCCCAAAAGATGTACAATATTAGTTTTTTCTCCATTAAGTTGGTATATCTTTTTCATTTGTTTAGTAGTATTTAATTATGTGTTTGGGTTCTATGAGCCTTAGTTCGTTCTCTAGGCACAAATCTTATGAGACTGGGTCAGAATACAATACTCAATTTTTCAGGTTTCTTATTTATCTAGCCCATCGCAGCTCATATAAGGAAAAAATAAAATAAAATGAAATAATAACTGAGATTATTATGAATCAATAAATTTAAAAATTATTTTAATTTACTACAAGATTAACATAATAATTTTTTTATCAATTGTCTATATATGATACTAAAATAAATTCAATACAATTATAATCTATTATAACAAAAAAAATTTTGTTATAATTATTTTGTAACTTGTACCCATTTAATATATTTATGCAAGAGAGATTTTATACAAGTAATTGAATAGAGTAATAAAATAAAACATGGATTTTTTTTTTAAAGAATAGATATATCATGAAAAAAAATTCCTCGATCAGACACGAATCTCAAGACAAAATTGAGTTGAAAGCTTTCAAAATTAAATTTAGGACTATATGAACTCTGATTTAAATAAACTTATTGTCAAACAGAACATCTCAAAAAGACAAACAGAATAACACAAAATTAGATGCAAGATAGTAGAATGCCTCAATTGTAATAAAATTAGAGGTAGAATGGAGGGAAAAAGGAGCAATTTCTCCCTTATCCTAGGGGAGCTATTCGTGGGAGAAATGGTAGGAAGGAAAATTCCGTAGAAATAAGAATATTTCAAAAATATTCTAATAATATTACAAGAATTAGAATACTCATAGAATATTCTTCTATGCAAAGAATATTCTTTTAAAAAAAGAGAAAAAAACCTCTAACCAAATGAAAAGCAAATAAAATTCTCTTCTAAAAAAAATAATAAAAAAAATAGTCGGCAGTAACCCATTGAAAAAATGAAGGGGCATTATATGTTCCCCATGAGGCTCTCGTCGACGATTATAGCTGGTAAGCTGATTCGACACCCATATGTGTCCAAGCATAACATTCATCCTAGATAGTCTAAATAGGACGTTTATCAGGTCCCCGAAATAGTTTTTGATATTCTAGACTTAATTTTGGCACTTGAAAAATCAATTCTAATCTCAACGGAGCTTGTTTAATTATTTTTAAACAATTTCTAATGTTTTAAAATGCAATTTTTCAATAGTTTTTACTCTAATCGACATGCTAATGTTAAGACATTATCAATTTATATTTATTTCTTTGTTCACAGCCCCAATGGGAGGTTCACGTTCATGTCTAGGGAGCGATGGAACCTCTAGTATCCTAAGAATTATAATTTTACAATTTGAATAATTTGAAATATAATGACACGTATTATAAGACTTCTAGAGGTTCGACATATGAAAATAGAGGGTAACTTATATATCATCATAAATTTATTTTGATCGTGCATGAATCTCGAGGAAAATTTGAGTAGAAAGATTCCAAAATTAAATTCATGAGTATATGAACTCCTATTTCAGCAATCTTATTACCAAACTAAACATCTTGAATGGACAAACGAACCAACACTAAATTCGAGTCCAAATTTGTCTAAATCAAAGAATTGATGCAAATTTGGTAGATTTAGTCCATAATTTGGACTACAAATAGCTTTCCAAACATGTAAAGATTATAGTCAAATCAAGAGGCTTGATGATTCATATCCAATGAACCTAAGAACATCAATTCTAATATCACTAAAGCATTCAAATATTCAATAGATAATTCAAGGGAATCCATATGGGTCATCCAATCAAACCACTCCCAACTTTTTCTTGATCTCCCTTTTATTAATTAGTCATGTCACTCTCAGAAAATTATAAATAGACCCCTCATTACCCATGTGAGTGGGAAACCTAAGTAAGGAAGCAAAGAAGAGTAGCAAGGAAAAGATGAAGAGAAACTAGAGTTTTCTTGCCACCAGACTCCTCAAACACCGTTGGACTTTCACTAAGCCACTAATTATCATCGAGCTTTCACCCGGCCATCTACTAACACTGGCTTCTTCCTGTCCACCAACTAATGTCAGACTTTCACCTAGCTTACAATTCTTATTGGACTTTTATCACCAGGCAACAATCCTTCTAACATTTATCACATGCCGTCTATAATCTTTTTGACCTCCATTATAAGAATATGGTCATTACAACCTTGGTCATACACATACTATGATCCATCAGACTTCTGTCATTTGACTATGACTATTTGATCTTCTTCACCAAATGATTGTGGTCCTTCCGATATTTTCACCAAAAAATAGTCTTCACAACCACTATTGCCTTGTGACTATCATCCTTTGACCTCCATCACCTAATAGAAATCTTTTCGACCTCATTTTGCTGCTGATTATGTTCCTCTGACCACCATCACTCAATTACAGTCTATTTGGTCTTCGTCACCCACCGGCTAGGGTCATTCTATCTTCCATCACCAAAAAAGGTTTTTATAATCTCCATTGCACACTAACTATGGTTCTTTCAACCTCTATTACTGACAGCAATCTTAATAACCTCCATCTCCCACTTACTAGTAGCCTTTGACCTCATCACTATACAATAGTCTTACTAACCTCCATCACCTTCTTACTATGGTCCTTCTGACCACCATCACCCGACTATGACTTTCTAATCTTTGTCTCCCACTGACTATGGTCCTTATGACCTTCATCATTAGAAAAAAGTCTTTACAACCTCTATATCTAATTGATTATGGTCCTTCAGAGCACTGTCATCTGACCACAGACATTTTGACCTTTGTATCCCACCGACTACGGTCCTTCCATCCTCAAATAGTAAACAAAAGTCTTTATAACCTTCATTGCTCATCGACTATGGTCATTTCAACCTCCATCCCCCACCGACTATGGTCCTTCTAACCATTATTAACCAACTATGGTCTTTCTAACCTTCATAGCAAGGCAACGGTTTTTATGACCTCTATCGCCAGCAGATTATAGTCCTTTTGACCTCTAATGCATAACAATGATCTTTTTGACCTTCATCGCCTGTCGAATATAATTCTTCCAACCATCATCACCTGACTATTATCTTTCCAACTTTTGTCACGCATCGACTGTGGTCCTTCCAACCTTTATCGCCAAACAATGGTCTTTAGGACCTCTATCCATCGCTTACTACAGTCCTCCAAACCTCTGTTGCATGACAACAGTCTTTCTAACCTCCATCACTTGTAATAATGTTTTTTTTGTCCACCATCACCCGACGACAGTCTTATCGACCTCTATCACCCACAAGCTAAGGTCATTCTGACCACCGTTACCCGAATAGGGTCTTTATGATGATTATGGTCCAACTGACCAAATGAATATGTCAATTCTCATTCTTCCAATTTCCATTATGTAATACACTCTGTATGACGTATATTTACTATATAAAATTTATTATTTTTATGATAATACATAATTCAATAACTCTAATAAGTGCCTCATCCTTAATTGGATCTAGTTTAATTCTATAGGTGATAAATGTGACTATTTCTCTCTTTCCTTATTAGCTAGGAAATTGTAGAAGATTTGGGATGATTTTATGATTGTTGCTTGCTAGTTAATTGGTTTTTGAAATAGAATATTTTTTATGGCTTGTTGAACATCTTGCTAGTCTAGTTCTATTCACATCATAAAAGTTAATTGCCAAACAAATAATTCAAATGGGCATGATAATTGAGCCAATGTAACATTACTTAGTACAATCCACTTAGCTATGTTAACCCAAAGCCTAAATGGTTTGCTCTTATAGAAGCAGCACCACGACAGGAAAATGCCATTTTGTGGTGGTCATTTTCGCCAGAAAGGCTAAAATTTGTCAGAAATTAACATTTTTGGTGGATTTAATTTCTGACAGATTTCTGGCAGTAATTATTTTGACGGTAAAACATGCATCGAAAAAGTCCTTTTGGCATAAATAATGCATTAGAAATATTTTGGGCTGATTTTCGATGGAAAATTCCCAAGAAAAAATATTTCTTGAGGATTTTTTTTGCGCCAAAAAATAAAAAATAAAATAAAAAATTGATCAGCATGAGCAGGGTGCCCCAGTCATCCAGTCTACTACTCTGAAGCCATCCAATGAGCCCAACCTCAGCCCGCCCACTTAGGCTAACCATAACATCCCACCTAAGCTAGTTCATTGCGCCCCTGCCTGCCTGGGGATAATTGACCCGATTGGACCCCCCAGCCAGCACACCATTTTGGCCCCTGCGACGAGGTTTGGAACCTTACAATTTAATGTTAGACCCGCCCCAACCATTCGTCTAAGGAGAAGCTGATTAAAAACATACTTTTTTATACTTAAACTATAACTTAAGACTAATTAATCTAAAAACAAAATAATATTAATATTAAAATTAAAACTATTTAATTATTACATAATTTTTAAAAATATATTATTATATTATAAGTTAATTTTAATAATATATTATTATATAAAAACATAAATAATTTAATTTGATAATAAATTACTAATTATTTAACTTAATTTAACAAAATAAATAATTAAAAATAATTATTACATAAAATTTTTAAACTTATTTAATTTTTGTTGGGAATCCACCAAAAATTCTATTAGAAACTCTGCCGAAAATGACTCCAGAACTCCATTGAAAATTTTCCATTAGAAATCTGTCGGTAAATTCGCTGGGATTTTTAACGACTTTATTTCTGTCAGAAATTAGCTATTTTCTTATAGTGCATGACGACTTGTGATCATTGTTTGTGTGGTTTAGATGCGAGCAGTTGAAAAGAAATAGGAGAAAAGCAAGTAAATTTTTAATCAGTGGCTTCTAGGTAATATTTTTTGCATTTCTGATAGATTTATGCTTCTTTCCTAGCAAAGAGTTTATACTCTGAACAGCGTCGTTATAAAATTATAACAGTAAAGGATGTCTCTCTTTTCTACCAAAAGAGGAAATATTTATATGGTATTACACTCTCACTTCTTGTAATGCCAAAATGAAGAAAATTGACCTATATCAGGAGCTTCTTATTTTCGTAATATCAACAAAACCATTTTATCTTTTATTATTTATGTAGAATATCTACTCCTGATAGCTGAAGAGGTTCAACTCCTGATGGTATTACCTGCATCAAATGTTAAAGCAGAAGAAGAGAAGAAAATACATAAAGAACTATGAACAACTCTTCGGTAATCTCTTTGCTTCTCTTTCTCCTTTCACTGTAGCATGCCTTACATAGAGAAGCTAATACCAAGGAAGACAATGACATGAGAAGCTATGATCAATCAGTTAAAAAAGCAATGGTGATGTAGTGAATAGCAGGTTTTGTGTACTCGCAGTAGAGGAATGCACATGGCATGATTTCAAGTATAAGATCAAGCGCTTATTAGACGGCTTGCTTATCACCTCCATGCAAGTTAACTGGAGGTTCCAATATAGTTAACTTGTTTCTCAAATCAGTAAATCGAGGAATTGATAATGGCTTGGTAAATACAACACCAAGTTGATCTTGAGTATGAACATTGGAAATCTATAAGACCTGATTCTTGATGCAATCACGGATAAAATGAAAATTAATCTATATATATCTAGTCCGTGAATGAAAAATAGGATTATTTGTAATTGCCATGGAAGAGATGTTATCATAGAATAAAATTGTTGGCTTAGACATATCAATGTGAAACTCATGAAGAAGATGATATAGCCATAGAAAATCTGTAGCAGCAGTTGCAATTACTCTATACTCTGCCTCGGTTGAAGAACGTGCAACAATTTTCTATTTCTTAACTTGCCAAGAAAAAAAAGTTTCACCAAGAAAGACACAGTAACCAGAAGTTGATTTCTTGTCAGAGCGATCTCCCGCCCAATCGGAATCAGAGAATGCACAAAATTCAAGCAATCCCAAAAAAATGTTAAACCAAATAATAATGTTCCTTTGACATATTGAAGATGACTCTTGAGTAATTTAAAATCATCCTCAAGAGATTGATGCATATGTTGGCAAAGCTTGTATATCGTGTATGTAATATCCGGTCTTATAATTGTTAGATACTGTAAAGAATCTACAATGTGTCGGAAATGATCGGATTGAGCAGATGATAATAAACAAACAGAGGTGCTCAAAACCTTGGTACGACTAGGTGAAGCAATAGGTTTACACTCATTCATTTATGCTCAAGTGAGAATCTCAGTTGCATAGTGAGATTGTGATAAATGCAGACCTTTATCAAAGTGACTAACTCGCATTCCCAAAAAAATAAGAGATCTTGCCAAAGTTTTTCATGTTAAATCTAGAGACAATCTAGATAAGAGATGCTGAATGGTAGCTTCATGATTACCAGTAAGAAGTATATCATCTACATAAACTAATATAAATAAATTGATGTTGTTTTTCTGATAGAGAAATAAGGAAGAGTGCTATGAATAAAACCATATTCCATCAGATAAGATGAAAATGTTTCAAACCAATTCCTTGGAGATTGTTTTAACCCATAAATGGCCTTTTGTAGTAGGCAAACATAACCAGAAGGTTGCGACATATATACTATCTCATTTAGTTTTCCATGGAGAAAAGCATTGGACATATTTAATTGCAAAATAGTCCATTTAAAAGTCATAAAACCTTTAAGAAAAATTTGAATGGCAGGAAGTTTAGCTATCAGACTGAATGTATCATCATAATCTAAGCCATATTGTTGATTACAACCTTGAGCGACAAGGCGAGCTTTATAGAGAGCAATAGTGCCATCCGAATTTAACTTAGTTTTATATATCCATTTATATCCTAAGATGTGGTGAGATGCTGAAGGAGGTACTAATTTCCATGTACCTTGCTTTTGAAGAGCTGTAAATTCATTTTAAATTACTTTTCTCCAATGATGATATTTAACTTCCTATGAATAACATGTAGGATCAGAAGGCCCTAGCGAAGTGTTTATACTGATTATGTAGCGACACTTTAAATTACGAGTTAGATTTCATAAGCATTTGATCTGAGTGGGTTACAATAGAAGTAGTGGAAGTATTCAGTTCATTAGAAGGTGAAGAAATATGTATTTCTAAGGTGGGAGAAGCATTAATAGAGGAAGAGGTGAGGGACAAAGAATGGGTGGAGATTTGTTGGTTTGAAATGGGATCAGTATAAGATGTTGATACAGGTTGAAAGGTAGTCAAAACTAGAGAAAGTGGAGGAATATACAAGGAAGCAGAGGGAGAATTCATTTCAAATTTTTGAGGAGAACAGGGAAAAACATTTTAAATGAATTTTACATGCCGTGAGATAAATGTTTGGCTTGATTCGACATGATGACATATATAACCTTTTGTATTTTTGGGATACCCCAAAAAATACAAGGTAGAGATTTTGGATGAAGTTTGGAGATGAACTTGGAGGAAATATATTGAAAATAGAGGCACCTGAAGCTCTTGAGGTGGGTATAATCAGATGGTGTCTTGAAGAGAATTTGATGAGGTGAAGATATTTTATTTAAAGTAGATGGGTGGAGATTAATGAGGTGAACAATTGTTTGAATAGCATGAAGCCAGAATATTTATGGAAGATGTTCTTCAAAAAGTAAAGCACGAGAAGTTTCCATGATATGTCTGTGCTTTCATTCAGCCAAACCATTTTGTTCAGGTGTGTAAGGGCATGTAATTTGGTGGATGATACCAAAATTTATCCAAAAAAATAAATAAATTGTGTAGAGCAGTACTTTCCACTGCCATCTGATCTAAAATGTTTAATCTTAGCACCAAATTGACGTTCAACAAGTTGCTTAAATCTGTAAAACATAGAAGCAACATCAGACTTTGCTTTATAGGATAAAGCAAATAAAAATAAGAAAAATCATATATGAAGACAACATAGTATTTAAAACCTTGTAAAGGTAAGATAGAAGATGATCCCCATACATCACTATGTATTAATTGAAAAATAGTAGTACAACGTGAAAGGGAGGGAGAAAAGGGAAGCTTGTGACTTTTAGCAAGAGCACAAGCATTACAATTGAAAAAGAGACACTAATAGAAGACAAATTGGAAAGAAACTTGTTTAATTTGTGTAAAACTAGAAGAGAGGGATGCCCTTAGCATCGATGGCAGAGTTGAGCTGTGGACGCAAGAGCAACGAGAGCGGTGTTGAGAGCAGCAGAAGTATTCCTAGTAGAGATTGGGTAGGGACCTCAACAAGATGGGCCATAAAGAAATGTTTGATTGGTTATCTGATCCTTGATCTTAAAGCCCGATTGATAAAAGAGAATAGAGCCCGAATTATCTTTAATTAGTTTATGCATTGAAAGGAGATTATGATTAAGATGATGTAAAAAGTGAAGGGAGGTCAATCAAAGCTTATGATTACGTGTAGGTAACAAGCCTTTACTAGTATGAGTGATCGACAGCAAGTCTCCATTTCCAATCATGACTTATTAATTTTTGTTATATGGCTGAGGATTTAATATCTCTGAAGCATTTGAAGTCAAATGAGATGTAACTCTGGTATCTAAAAGAAACTCAAAATTTAATAAAGAGAAATTAGATGTATGTGCTTGAGAAGGTGGGGGCAGAGAAAAATCTGCACGGTTCCAGCATTTATAAGTCGAATGTTTTAGCTTTCCACAAATTTGACACTCAACTATAAGAGAAAAAGAAGTGGATGGAGGTCGAGTGAAAAATTTAGTTTTGAAAAAGTATTAATTTTCTTTGGAAAAGTTAAAAAGTTGAATTTTAGTTTTGGAATCGAACACGACATTAAGAACGATATACCGTCTCAAAAGGAGAGAATATCATTCACTAATTGGTTCATGTTACAAAACTTTAACTTTATCCTTACTATCGTAGTTAAACTCAAGAAAGAATCATATTTGACCCCAAAGTATCAAAATGGAATTTAATCGAGTGTTTGACTATGCTAATATGGATTAAAGATAATTAATTTCTTAATCAAAACCATGATAATAATTGGTGTATCTCTCCGAAGAAAGAAGATATCAATCATTATCGATCATTTGAAAATGATGATAATGATTGTCAGGTTTGATTATCCCAAAGAGAATTAATTGAGATTTTGAAAAATTGATTTTGAAAATTAGGTCTGGGTTACTAAATCTCGTACGAGCGCAAACCCTCGTAGTTAATTACAACGTAGAAAAATTGGAATATTCCTACGAATACTCTCGATTAAACTAGCGGTAGAAATTTCATTTAAGATTTTCAAAGCTGGATATCAAAGGAGGTAAAGGTTTGAATTTTCAATTGGGATTGGATCAAATTTGAACATTTATTTCCGGAGTTGAAGGAAGAAGTGTAGGAGGTGTTTTGAAATTCTGAATTACTTCAGAAATACCCCAACCTATCCTAAGTGTTGGGCTTGAATTTGATTGAAAGTGATTTAGTATTTAAGTGATCAATTTTATTAGAAAATTGGGATTCAATTCCCGGAGGGTGAGGTCTTATGGCCCATGCCAGCCTCGGAACCTAAGTCTAAATTAGGTACTAAAAAGTGACCCGAACCTAGCTAATGGAGTGCAAATCTGATCTTAATCCGGCCTGGATTGGCGAGCCAGCTAAATCACCTAAACGATTTAAAAATATGTATTCTGTCTTTTAATGTTGAGTGGTAGGGACATTATTTAGAAAAGTTTAAAGGAATGGGGTCGACATCTAGAACAGATCCTTAATTGACCCCTTAAGTTATGTCGGGTATTTGATGTCTAAATAAATGCAATTAAAGTTTTAGATATTTTTAAATTTGTTGCTAATGCGATGCATGTTGATTGACTCGATTAAATGGTTTAAATTTGAAATAAAGAAGTTATGAAAAGAGAACTCCCGGCGGTAGAAATTTTTAATGAGTAGAAAAAGTAGGCAGATCCTATGTTGACTTAAAATTTTTTATTTAATTTAAGTAGAAATTTTTAATGAGTCCTTAAGAGCATACGATAAGGTTCCAGGCTAAATAAAAATATGACATGCAAGAGCGCAAAAAGACTAGAAAAAGTAGGCAGATCCTAAGCACAGTCAACACATCAATTAATAAATAAATCAATTAAATTAATAGCTCAAATTGAATATCCATGTGGCAAGTGCCACTTATTATTACAAACCAGGATTTGTAGAAAAGTAAAGTGGCTGGGCACCACTGACGACAACCCGGATTCTACTTCTAAGACTTAAGTGACTTTGAGAATGGGTCTTCTCGTTATCCACTTTTTCATCCCTCTGCTGCTTCTTGGATTGTCGGGTCCGGATATCCAAATGAAAAGTAACTCCCCCTTGAACGGGGTGTTATCTTTCCTCTTTGGATATTTTAAAGTTATCCTAATTTGAATCTCCAAATGGAGAGGGACTCTCCCCTAAGGGATGTCCCTTTCTCTTTAGATTCCAAATTGGATATCTAATCCCATTCTCAAAGCACTTTAAACATTACAACCATGATATAATCAAATTATATTTGAAAAATAGAATTCTAGACTCGATCCTACAGGGTTATCCTAATAATCAGCAGTTATATAAATAATCACAAGCAATTATAATTGATCTCAAGCAGTTGATATATTTGAAATTTAAATGCTCAACAGAGTGCGGTAAATTAATAAACAGACAGTCAATCAATTCTAAGCTAACAACAAGCATGCAGTGAAAGCTCGAAAACCCAGCACACAGTGGAAAAGTAAACACCGGCCTAGCCAAAAACTAGAGTTGGTTGTCCTAGAAAATCATCTAAAGTGTGTTAGGTAGGTCATGTTTGTTTGAATAGTTGCTATTTGAATGAATTATATTTATGCAACTTATGTAGTTTTGATGATTCCAAACATTATTGTTCAAATGTATAGTTATCTCCTAACAATTTCAGAAGATTTGCACTTGCTCTTGTGTGTACTAACATTTCAGGAAAATCAGACTCCAGACTACGAAAAGTTCAATTCAAATTCAACATGAGATATTTTGTTTAATTGATGTTTGTCTTTTCTTTGAATTAATTTTGAAAGGGAGTGATTGTAATTGAGTGAATAAAATCTCACACACACAAATAAGGAGATCTTAAAATTCTATACTGATCGTACAGGACGATATTTATCGTACTGGACGATCTGTCAGTTATCTCATATAGAGCACTTGGAACGAATAGGAACTTGCTTTGAAAAATTTTCTAAGTCCTATTCGTCCAGGACGAAATTTATTATCGTACCAGGCGATGGGTTCTCTGTAAAATTTTCGTCCAGACGAATTTTACCATCGTACGAGGCGACCAGTTCTCTGGAAAATTTTCGTCCAGACGAAATAAATAATCGTCCAGGACGATCGGCTCTCTGGAAAATTTTCGTCCAGACGATCACATTTTCGTTCAAACGATAAACCGACTTAGAACAGTTTTCAGCAGTTTCTAGAACCGACCTTGTAATAACCGTTCGTACTGGACGAACCAAGTTCGTACAGGACGATCAGCTGTACGAAGTCAGTTCGTACACATATACAAATTGGGTCGTTTCAGATCGTTTAAGTAAAATCGTCCAGGACGATCCAGAATCGTACAGGACGATCCACTGCGTACAGAATTGAAAATTTGCAGTTTTTGGGCGGTTTCACTTGTCTTTTATATAAATAGTCCAAATTAGACTGCCACCCAATCTTTTTGTCATTTGATCTTCGTGCCTCTTGAGAGAATAGCCAAGAAGAGAGTGGAAGAGAGCATTCAAAGGAGGATTCCTACCACTGGAGCGAGAAGGCTTCACTTGGATTGCTAAGGTAAGAGTCTCTACTTGTGGAATTGGATTTCTTCACTCTTTTTCTTTCTTCCTTCTAGATTCTTGTGAGAAGATCATTCAAGAAGGTCCGGTTCTCTGCCGACACTTGGAGAGTGTGAACAGACGAGGGTTCTCTGCCCACACTAGGAGAGTGTGAAAGGAAGAAGGTTCTCTGCCTACACTTGGAGAGTGTAAACAGCCGTAGGGTTCTCTGCCCACACTAGGAGAGTGTGAAAGTACGACGGTTCTCTGCCCACACTAGGAGAGTGTGAAAGGACGAGGGTTCTCTGCCCACACTAGGAGAGTGTGAAAGGAAGAAGGTTCTCTGCCTACACTTGGAGAGTGTAAACAGCCGTAGGGTTCTCTGCCCACACTAGGAGAGTGTGAAAGGACGACGGTTCTCTGCCGCACCGGGTAGTGGTGAAAAGAGTGTTTTGTACAGGCTTCTCCGCCTTGCTGTGGGTGCTAAAGGAGAGTCACTTTGTGGTATTAGTGCAATACTCAGAGGGTGCCTCTG
This sequence comes from Dendrobium nobile, assembly GCA_022539455.1. Lineage (NCBI taxonomy): Eukaryota > Viridiplantae > Streptophyta > Magnoliopsida > Asparagales > Orchidaceae > Dendrobium > Dendrobium nobile. Next base: position 33,754,883 of record CM039718.1, on the reverse strand, counting down.
AGGAGTGGATGTAGGTCTGGTTATAGACCGAACCACTATAAATCTGGTGTCATTTACTTTATAGCTTTTACGTTTCCGCACTTTAAATTTCAGTTTTAACAACTCTGTGGTTGAAAAACATTTTTCTACTAACTTTAAAAGAAAATTTTATTTCGGTTCAACTTTATTATTAAGAGGGTTTAAAATTTTAAAAACTACCAATTCACCCCCCTCTTGGTAGCCTTGGGACACTTACTTAGGCTTAACAACCTAATTACTGGACTCAACAAGTGGTATCAGAGCAGAGTTTCAAAATCATAAGTTTGAACTACTTTTTGATTAACGTAGATGGCTACATTTGGAAACCGAAACACACCTGAGGGTTACTCTATCACTAGACCTCCACTGTTTGATAATATTCCTTTTGATTTTTGGAAAACACGCATGTCTACTTTCTTACAGTCACTTGATTATCGCATGTGGATGCTAGTTCAGGAAGGTTACACAAAACCAACTAGATTAGTTGATGGAATTAGGATAGATACACCCTATGCAGATTGGACTATAGAAGAACGTGACTTAGCACAATTAAATGCGAAATGTTTAAATAGTTTCTTTTGTGCTTTAAAATCTGAAGACTACATGCGAGTTTCCACTTGTAAAAGCGGAAAAGACATATGGGATAGACTTTGTATTACTTATGAAGGGACAAATGAGGTTAAGCAATCAAGACTCAATATCTTGTTACATGACTACGAGTTATTTCGCATGAAACCTAATGAATCTATATCTGACATGTACACAAGATTCACTCAAATTGTAACCTCTTTGCATGCACTTGGTAGGGAATTAACTAATGCTGAAATGGTTAATAAGATTCTTCGTTGTTTACCTACTGCATACGATGCTAAAATTACTGCAATTACAGAGTCAAAAGATCTGAACATTTATTCTATTGACAATCTTCTTGGTTCACTCATTGCTTACGAGCAAGGAGTAAGTCAAAGAAAGATTGATGCAGGTGAACCAAGAAAGGACAAGAATCTTGCATTAAATGTGGAAGAGTCAGAAAGTGAACACTCACAACCTGAGGATGAAGACGATATAGCACTGATGACTAGACAATTCAAAAGCTTTTTAAAGAGGAAGCAGAACAGACGCCAGCAATGGAATAGAGGTAAGTATAACAAAAATGGCAGGGTTTCTAATGAAGTGATTTGTTATGAATGCAGGAAACCAGGTCATATAAAAACTGATTGTCCAAAACTTAAAGCCACTCCTAGCAAGGAGAAGGTAGAGGAGAAACCAATGGTAAAAAGGGCAAGAAGAAGTTTCAAAAGGCTTTTTGGGCGGACTCAGCTTCAGACTCATCTGAGACTGAAAACGAAGAAGAAGTCACCAACCTTTGCTTGATGGCAGATAAAGCTGAACAATCAGATCAAGAAGAGGTATGTGATTTAACCTATGATGAACTGTTTGAAGTTTCTGAACACATGCATGATGCATATAGGAAAACTAAAAAGATGCATTCTAGTTTAGTTTTAGAATTGGAAGAGCTTAATAAGGAACACGAAATCCTTAGAAAAGATCATGCTTTAATTGATAGCAACCACATGAAACTACTTGATGAATATGATGACTTGAATAAAAATTTCGAAAATTTAAAATCATCCTATGCTGAACTTGAAAAAGAATTTAAGAAATTTAAGGATGAATCTGAGCACAAGACATATAGAATCAATTATACAAATCGAATCTTGGAGGATATGAATTCATTTTACAAACTTACTATAAGAGCTCTCGAGGATAATAGGAACCCCCCTAAACTTGAAGATTTTACAAATCCTAAATATTATCCTAAATTCATGAAATCCCTTAGAAGACAATCATATGAAAGAAAACATAGGAATATTTTTCCTAATGTTAAATGTAACAATTGTGGATTTTTGGGACATATATCTCACACCTGCACTTTAAAGATGAAACCTAATTTGGTGTGGAGAACTAAGATGCATAAACCTAGACATATCACACATGCATCTGATTATAAATTTCATAAAGGTGAACCCAAACTAGTTTGGGTTCCCAGGTCTAACATTTGAGAATTTTGCAGGTATACTCTCACACAAGACCTCGTGAGAGTATATGGTACCTGGACAGCGGATGTTCTAAGCACATGACTGGAGATACTGCTCAATTCATAACGCTGGAAGCCAGGAGTGGAGGCAAGGTTACACTTGGAGATAATACCACAAAGAAGGTGGTTGGATCAGGTATGATTGGAAATTTGAAAAACTTTTTCATAGATAATGTTTTATTAGTTGAAGGCTTAAAACATAATTTGCTTAGCATAAGTCAGCTATGTGATAAGGGCTATAATGTAAAATTTTTACCTACTAGCTGCATAATTAGCCTAAATGGGAAAATTGTTTTAAATGGAAAAAGGGTGAACAATGTCTACATGCTAGATTTAAATTGTATTCAATCTCCTACTGCTTTTTGTTTGAAAACTGTTTCTGATGAATCATGGCTTTGGCATAGGAGACTTTGTCATTCTAGTATGAAAAATCTTAGAAGAATTACCCAAAAGAATTTGGTTAGAGGAATACCTAAACTAGACTTTACTAAGGACCACTTATGTGATGCATGTCAATTAGGAAAACAAGTGAAGTCCTCTTTTAAGTCCAATAAAGATCTTAGGACCAGTAAACCTTTAGAAATTCTTCACATGGATCTTTTTGGACCTGTAAGCACGGTTAGTCTAGGAGGAAAGGTATATGGATTTGTAATAGTAGATGATTTTTCAAGATTCACCTGGGTTAAATTTCTTTTTCAAAAGAGTGAATCATTTGAGGAATTCAGAAATTTTTCAACTTGGATACAAAGAAAACTAGGATGTGAAATAATTTCTATACAAAGTGATCATGGAGGAGAATTTGAAAATGAAAGATTTGAAGATTTCTGTAAAGAAAAGGGGATTGATCACAATTTTTCTGCACCTAGAACTCCTCAACAAAATGGAGTAGTTGAAAGAAAGAACAGAACATTAATAGAAGCCGCCCGAGCAATGTTAGCAGAATACTCTCTTCCTAGATATTTTTGGGCTGAGGCGGTTAGCACTGCATGCTATGTTCTGAATAGGGTAAATGTGAGATCAAATTTGAATAAAACACCCTATGAATTGGTAAAAGGTAGAACACCAAATTTGTCTCATTTACATGTATTTGGTTGCAAGGTGTTCATACATAATAATGGAAAATCTGCCTTAGGAAAATTTGATCCAAAATCAGATGAAGGAATTTTTGTTGGATATTCAAGTGTTGGAAAATCTTATAGAGTATTCAACAAAAGAACTTTAGTCATTGAAGAAACCACACATGTTGTTTTTGATGAAAATGGAAACATAGAAGAGCCAAAAGTTGTTGAAGAAGAAATTGAAGAAAACTCCCAAAAGATTGATAGATTAAATTTGGAAGAAAATGTGGAAGAAATTATAGAAAGAGAAGACCCTTTGCCTAGAGATTTGAGATTCTCTAAAAATCACCCAAAAGAATTAATTATAGGTGAACCAAGTGAGGGTGTTAGAACTAGGCGTGGATTAAACAAGGAAGTCAATCATTCAGCTTTTATTTCAACTATTGAACCCACTAACATTGATCAAGCACTTTCAGATGAATTTTGGATATTGGCCATGCAAGAAGAGTTAAATCAATTTGTAAGAAATAAAGTTTGGGAACTAACTACAAGGCCAAAAGATCAAAGTGTTGTTGGAACCAAGTGGGTGTTCAAAAATAAAATGAATGACTCAGGAGTAGTTATTAGAAATAAGGCTAGATTAGTAGCTAAGGGGTATAATCAAATTGAAGGAATTGATTTTGAGGAAACTTTTGCCCCTGTAGCTAGACTTGAAGCAATTAGGGTTTTACTAGCCTTTGCCTGTTTTAAAGGTTTTAAATTGTTTCAAATGGATGTTAAAAGTGCCTTTTTAAATGGAGTAATTGAAGAAGATGTTTTTGTAGAACAACCTCCAGGTTTTGAAAATTCTAAATTTTCAAATCATGTTTTCAAATTAAAAAAGGCATTATATGGATTGAAACAGGCACCTAGGGCTTGGTATGAGAGGTTAAGCACCTTCCTACTTGAAAGATCTTTTGAAAAAGGAAGTGTGGATACAACTCTCTTTTTAAGAAAAATTGGAAAGGATATACTTATTGTTCAAATTTATGTGGATGACATCATCTTTGGATCTTCAAATAAACATCTTTGTGATGATTTTTCTAAAACAATGAGTAATGAATTTGAAATGAGTCTAATGGGAGATTTAAATTACTTTCTAGGATTTAGCATTAAGCAACTTGAGGAAGGTACTTTTCTTAGTCAAAACAAATATATTAAGGACATCCTCAAAAAATATGAAATGGACAATGCTAAACCTGTTAGTACACCAATGAGTTCTTCAGTTCAGTTGGATAAGGACCTTAAGGGAAAATCTGTTGATCAAAAGAAATTTAGAGGGATAATTGGATCTTTACTTTACTTGACTGCTAGCCGACCAGATATTATGTTTAGTGTTTGCCTATGTGCTAGATTTCAATCAGATCCAAAAGAATCACATTTGACAGCAGTAAAAAGGATTTTAAGATATCTACTAGGAACTCAAAACTTAGGAATTTGGTATCCTAAGTTTAGCTCTTCATTTGAAATTATTGGTTACTCAGATTCTGACTTTGCAGGTTGTAGAGTGGATAGGAAAAGCACTTCTGGAACATGTCAATTCATTGGAAATTCATTAGTTTCATGGTCTAGTAGAAAACAAAATTCAGTGGCACTATCTACTGCAGAAGCAGAATACATTGCATTAGGAAGTTGTGTGGCACAAGTACTTTGGTTAAAACAACAGTTGATTGACTTAGGATTAACTATAGGCACTATTCCAATTTATTGTGACAATACTAGTGCTATTTGTATTTCAAAAAATCCTATTCAACATTCTAGAACCAAACACATCGATACAAGGCATCATTTCATAAGGGATCACGTATCCAAAGGAGAAATTGAACTCATACATGTTTCAACTGAAAATCAACTTGCAGACATTTTTACAAAACCTTTAGCCTTTGATACCTTCAGTACTTTAAGAACAAGGCTTGGTGTTATTGATTTGAATGCTTAACTAAAATGTCTTTGCAACATTGATACTTGTTATGTTTTGTTTTTGAAATTTTGTGAATTTTGTGTTTTTAATGAATTGTTTTTGGATTTATGATTTTGTTTTATGTTTTCTGTGTTTCTGATTGTTTTTGTTGATTTTGTTAATTTAAAAATTTAAATTTTTTGGAGGAAATCGTCCAGGACGATTTATTTTCGTACGGGACGATGTGTAAAGGAACAGTTTGCGAAAATTTAAACCGTTTTAGAGCAGTTTTTTATTGGATCGTCTGTACGATCTGTGATCGTCCAGGACGAATTTTTTTTCTCTCAAACGTCGGAACGATTGAATGCAGCGGTTGAGTGGATAAGACAGTTTTTAATACGAACTTCGTCTGTACGAAATTTTAGTTCGTCCAGACGAACATGTGTCGATTCATTGTAGGGGACGGTTTTCAAGAGTCATTAAAACGAAATACTTTTCGATCGTCTGTACGAAATTTTTTCGTCTGTACGATTGGTCAAGTCAAAACGCCTGTACGAAGGGACGCATCGTAAGTTGTGTTGAATACGAAAAGTCGTTACATTTTGGACGAATTGGATCGTCTGTACGAACTTTCTTCGTCCAGACGAACTATTATGTTTCGTCCAGACGAACTATTATGTTTCATCCAGGACGAATATTTTCGTCCAGGACGAAAGTATCGTTTTCCTTTAAATATGAAGGCTTTTCAAACTTGACAATCACACTTTCAAATTTCTTTTTCAATCCCTTTTAACATCAAATCAACAATGGCCTCCTCTAGCAAAAGACAAAAGGTTTTGGTGAAAAAACCAAACAGGAATGCCCCAGACAACTTTCTTTCCAAGGCAAATGAGGAATCTTTTCCTCGTTTTGCCTCCGCAAAAATCACTCCGTCTCGCATTCTTATCCCAACAGAGTTGAAATTTCGGGTAATGCACCTCTTCGCCTCAACCCAATTTCAGTTCATTATTTCTCTCGTCCACTTCTACAATAAACAAACCTACCATTACTTTCTAGCCAACATGAGTTTCAATTTTGACCACTCTATCATTAGTTCTTTTGTTTTTAAGAAAAAAGTTGAGATCACCAAGCACGATCTTGGTACATTTTTAAAGTTAAGAACTGAGGGATATAGAGCCCACACCCTAATGTCAGAAACCTCCTTCAAATGGTTTGAAATCAATAGGGTAATTAGAAAAAATGCGATTGACAATCATGTTGCTAGAGTCTCAGGTATGACCCAAGATGCCCGAATCATCCAGCACATCCTTAGATCCTCAATTATTCCTAAAGCTGGTGATAGGATTAACATTACTCCTCTCCTTTCTTGTCTAACTTTTTTAATCATGTCAAGACATCCTATTGATGAAGCCCAACTCATCATAGATCATATCTATGGGCTTTCAGAAATAGGACATGCTGATCAGAAGAGGAAGAAGAACATTTCATTAGGGCACTTAATTACTTATATTTTGGAGAAGAAGTACAATATAGTGCATCCTGATGAGGAATATGAAGAGCCAGTTTACTATAACAACACATCATTCAGACTGCTCTTCAAGGAAGAAAAAGAAAAAGGGGAAGCACATGACAGTGCTTCAGAAGAAGAAGAAGAAGAAGGAGTGCAAGCTTCTGCTTCTCAATCAGATTACCAGAATCTGATTGAGAGATTTGATAGACTAGAGACTCACATTGATCAAAGGTTTGATCAATTTGATGCTCAACTTACTCAGCAGCAACATGACATTGGTAACATTAAAGATGAAGTTCATGAAATTAATACCAATGTAATGTTGATGGCCTCCTACTTCAACCTCTTTGGCGGCATACCTCCTCCTCCTCCAGAACAGTAAAAATTTTTTTTTGTTTGTTGTTGTGTGTCTGTTGTATTTTTTGTTTTGTTGTTTTGTTTTTATCTTATATGTGTTATTGTGATTGTTTTTATGTTTTTAAGTTCAATGTTTATGTAATCTTTTCTTTTCAATGAAAGTTTGTTTTTGTTAGATTTGTTTTGAAATGTGGCTAATATTTATGAATTTCATTAGTATTTTTTAATCTACATAGTGCTTAAATTCGATTGTAATTTGAGATTATCTATATTAGAAAATCTAGACTTTCTAAATTTATAATTTGTTTATAACTTGTTGTACTTAGAACTTTTAAATTCATGTCTATTCATTTAGACTACATAAAAGTTAATATTGTTATTACAATTTTGATGTTTTCTTAGTTTGTATTTCTATGCTCAAATGATATTTATGCACCTAGAAAAATTTGAAATTTTAGATTATAGATTTTGGAAAGAATTGGTCAAATTACTCTTGAACAGTGTACAAATGTACAAAAATCAAAAGGGATTCACAAAAATTTGTAAAATGGAAAAGAGGCACAAAATAAGCCCAACCAAAGAAAAATGCACAAAAATGTGCTACAAAACTTTGAAAAGATGTGCAAAGCACCACATGAGGTAATTCTCTTCTTTCCAAATTCGTTCAATCTCTTAATTCAAGTTGATCTAATGTTCATTCATATTCTCTTGAACTTTGAAATATAGAATTTTTTTTACATCTGACTTGTAATGATTTTCAATAATCAAAATGTCTAAATTGAATCATGTCTTTGAAAAATTCTTCTTACTTACAATGTTATATCATTTCATAAATTTTATGAATTTCTATGATTGACCTAATATCTTTAGTTTAAAATTGCATACCCTATGTCAATCACCATTTAGATTAAATTTTAACAATGAATTTCATATAATTATTTACATTTCTTGTCTTTTTCTTCTTCACTTTTTGTTGCTGTCAAAAAGGGGGAGAAATTATTAGTTTGTGTATGTTTGTGTTAGTTTGTGTATGTTTGTGTTTTCTCTTTTTAGTTGTTCTGTTTGCAAGTTTGTGTAGTTTGTGTTAAAATTTTTGAAAAAAACAAAAATTTTGTTCGTTAAATATTGTTCTTTAATGCCTCCTTATTTTAATGTACTCATAAATTCAGGGGGAGTTTAGGAGATAAAAGATGTGTTTTAACTTGAAACCATACTAATAATAATTGTTTTGCCATCATCAAAAAGGGGGAGATTGTTTGAATAGTTGCTATTTGAATGAATTATATTTATGCAACTTATGTAATTTTGATGATTCCAAACATTATTGTTCAAATGTATAGTTATCTCCTAACAATTTCAGAAGATTTGCACTTGCTCTTGTGTGTACTAACATTTCAGGAAAATCAGACTCCAGACTACGAAAAGTTCAATTCAAATTCAACATGAGATATTTTGTTTAATTGATGTTTGTCTTTTCTTTGAATTAATTTTGAAAGGGAGTGATTGTAATTGAGTGAATAAAATCTCACACACACAAATAAGGAGATCTTAAAATTCTATACTGATCGTACAGGACGATATTTATCGTACTGGACGATCTGTCAGTTATCTCCTATAGAGCACTTGGAACGAATAGGAACTTGCTTTGAAAAATTTTCTAAGTCCTATTCGTCCAGGACGAAATTTATTATCGTACCAGGCGATGGGTTCTCTGTAAAATTTTCGTCCAGACGAATTTTACCATCGTACGAGGCGACCAGTTCTCTGGAAAATTTTCGTCCAGACGAAATAAATAATCGTCCAGGACGATCGGCTCTCTGGAAAATTTTCGTCCAGACGATCACATTTTCGTTCAAACGATAAACCGACTTAGAACAGTTTTCAGCAGTTTCTAGAACCGACCTTGTAATAACCGTTCGTACTGGACGAACCAAGTTCGTACAGGACGATCAGCTGTACGAAGTCAGTTCGTACACATATACAATTTGGGTCGTTTCAGATCGTTTAAGTAAAATCGTCCAGGACGATCCAGAATCGTACAGGACGATCCACTGCGTACAGAATTGAAAATTTGCAGTTTTTGGGCGGTTTCACTTGTCTTTTATATAAATAGTCCAAATTAGACTGCCACCCAATCTTTTTGTCATTTGATCTTCGTGCCTCTTGAGAGAATAGCCAAGAAGAGAGTGGAAGAGAGCATTCAAAGGAGGATTCCTACCACTGGAGCGAGAAGGCTTCACTTGGATTGCTAAGGTAAGAGTCTCTACTTGTGGAATTGGATTTCTTCACTCTTTTTCTTTCTTCCTTCTAGATTCTTGTGAGAAGATCATTCAAGAAGGTCCGGTTCTCTGCCGACACTTGGAGAGTGTGAACAGACGAGGGTTCTCTGCCCACACTAGGAGAGTGTGAAAGGAAGAAGGTTCTCTGCCTACACTTGGAGAGTGTAAACAGCCGTAGGGTTCTCTGCCCACACTAGGAGAGTGTGAAAGGACGACGGTTCTCTGCCCACACTAGGAGAGTGTGAAAGGACGAGGGTTCTCTGCCCACACTAGGAGAGTGTGAAAGGAAGAAGGTTCTCTGCCTACACTTGGAGAGTGTAAACAGCCGTAGGGTTCTCTGCCCACACTAGGAGAGTGTGAAAGGACGACGGTTCTCTGCCGCACCGGGTAGTGGTGAAAAGAGTGTTTTGTACAGGCTTCTCCGCCTTGCTGTGGGTGCTAAAGGAGAGTCACTTTGTGGTATTAGTGCAATACTCAGAGGGTGCCTCTGAGGAGTGGATGTAGGTCTGGTTATAGACCGAACCACTATAAATCTGGTGTCATTTACTTTATAGCTTTTACGTTTCCGCACTTTAAATTTCAGTTTTAACAACTCTGTGGTTGAAAAACATTTTTCTACTAACTTTAAAAGAAAATTTTATTTCGGTTCAACTTTATTATTAAGAGGGTTTAAAATTTTAAAAACTACCAATTCACCCCCCTCTTGGTAGCCTTGGGACACTTACTTAGGCTTAACAACCTAATTACTGGACTCAACAAGTGGTATCAGAGCAGAGTTTCAAAATCATAAGTTTGAACTACTTTTTGATTAACGTAGATGGCTACATTTGGAAACCGAAACACACCTGAGGGTTACTCTATCACTAGACCTCCACTGTTTGATAATATTCCTTTTGATTTTTGGAAAACACGCATGTCTACTTTCTTACAGTCACTTGATTATCGCATGTGGATGCTAGTTCAGGAAGGTTACACAAAACCAACTAGATTAGTTGATGGAATTAGGGTAGATACACCCTATGCAGATTGGACTATAGAAGAACGTGACTTAGCACAATTAAATGCGAAATGTTTAAATAGTTTCTTTTGTGCTTTAAAATCTGAAGACTACATGCGAGTTTCCACTTGTAAAAGCGGAAAAGACATATGGGATAGACTTTGTATTACTTATGAAGGGACAAATGAGGTTAAGCAATCAAGACTCAATATCTTGTTACATGACTACGAGTTATTTCGCATGAAACCTAATGAATCTATATCTGACATGTACACAAGATTCACTCAAATTGTAACCTCTTTGCATGCACTTGGTAGGGAATTAACTAATGCTGAAATGGTTAATAAGATTCTTCGTTGTTTACCTACTGCATACGATGCTAAAATTACTGCAATTACAGAGTCAAAAGATCTGAACATTTATTCTATTGACAATCTTCTTGGTTCACTCATTGCTTACGAGCAAGGAGTAAGTCAAAGAAAGATTGATGCAGGTGAACCAAGAAAGGACAAGAATCTTGCATTAAATGTGGAAGAGTCAGAAAGTGAACACTCACAACCTGAGGATGAAGACGATATAGCACTGATGACTAGACAATTCAAAAGCTTTTTAAAGAGGAAGCAGAACAGACGCCAGCAATGGAATAGAGGTAAGTATAACAAAAATGGCAGGGTTTCTAATGAAGTGATTTGTTATGAATGCAGGAAACCAGGTCATATAAAAACTGATTGTCCAAAACTTAAAGCCACTCCTAGCAAGGAGAAGGTAGAGGAGAAACCAATGGTAAAAAGGGGCAAGAAGAAGTTTCAAAAGGCTTTTTGGGCGGACTCAGCTTCAGACTCATCTGAGACTGAAAACGAAGAAGAAGTCACCAACCTTTGCTTGATGGCAGATAAAGCTGAACAATCAGATCAAGAAGAGGTATGTGATTTAACCTATGATGAACTGTTTGAAGTTTCTGAACACATGCATGATGCATATAGGAAAACTAAAAAGATGCATTCTAGTTTAGTTTTAGAATTGGAAGAGCTTAATAAGGAACACGAAATCCTTAGAAAAGATCATGCTTTAATTGATAGCAACCACATGAAACTACTTGATGAATATGATGACTTGAATAAAAATTTCGAAAATTTAAAATCATCCTATGCTGAACTTGAAAAAGAATTTAAGAAATTTAAGGATGAATCTGAGCACAAGACATATAGAATCAATTATACAAATCGAATCTTGGAGGATATGAATTCATTTTACAAACTTACTATAAGAGCTCTCGAGGATAATAGGAACCCCCCTAAACTTGAAGATTTTACAAATCCTAAATATTATCCTAAATTCATGAAATCCCTTAGAAGACAATCATATGAAAGAAAACATAGGAATATTTTTCCTAATGTTAAATGTAACAATTGTGGATTTTTGGGACATATATCTCACACCTGCACTTTAAAGATGAAACCTAATTTGGTGTGGAGAACTAAGATGCATAAACCTAGACATATCACACATGCATCTGATTATAAATTTCATAAAGGTGAACCCAAACTAGTTTGGGTTCCCAGGTCTAACATTTGAGAATTTTGCAGGTATACTCTCACACAAGACCTCGTGAGAGTATATGGTACCTGGACAGCGGATGTTCTAAGCACATGACTGGAGATACTGCTCAATTCATAACGCTGGAAGCCAGGAGTGGAGGCAAGGTTACACTTGGAGATAATACCACAAAGAAGGTGGTTGGATCAGGTATGATTGGAAATTTGGATCAGGTATGCTTAAATAAGGGGTTAACTTTGACTTGCTTAAGTTTTTGACTTAATGAGCTCCAAATTTAGTAAAATTTGAACCTAAGGTTTATAATGTCACTATGTTTATTTTGTTCAAGTTTCATTCCTATTGGGTGTGTATACAATTCCCTAAGAATTTTCTAAGTTTTGTAGGCATTTGCTTAAATAATTTCCCTAGGTGTCTCTACTGTTCAAATTGGCTTGAAACTTTGTGTGTCTAACCCTGGTGCCCATGCATTCACACCACAGAAATTTCACAGCAAAACACTAAGAATTTAAGGAGTTATGAATTTTCAAAATTTATAGTCCAAAAATGGACCATTTACCTTGAAAATTCATATCCCAGAAATTCATTGGGTATCTGAACCTAGAAAAATCAATAAATATGCCTAAGATACCCAATAATCTTTCACCAAAATTTGGACTCCAGTTGACTACTGGATTGTGAGAAAATTGTAAAAAAAAAAAATTAAACAACTGTAAATATTTCATAATACAGAGGCTAAATCAACTTGATTTTAATTTTATAACTAACTACATTAAATTTCCTTTTCAACAAGCCCAAGAAAGTCCAATGTGGTGAAAAATTAGATTTTCTATGAATTTTGGAAGATCCGAGTATTTTTTGAATTTTTTTGACAATTCTTGGTCAAACTGACCGCTAGAATGTCGGCGCCCAATGGGAACATGCCACGTGGCACGGTGGGACCCTCTACTTAAATGAGTCAGCTAACCTAGCCGCGGGGATGGGGTCATCTCTGGGCCGTCCGATCGCGCCTTCAGCATGAGGATGTGGCTTGAGCTGGTGGATTGAACTTGGAGAGGTTTGATGATTAAGATTTGAGGTATGAAGGCATGAAAGAGAATTTGAACTAGTTTAATCAAGTTTTAAAATGTTGACTTGGTCAATTTTACCTAGATTTGATTGGCCAAGATTTAAGGGATGATTAGGCCATAGTTTGGAGTTAATTTGAAGCTTGAAAGGGATTAAATGGTTTGAATAGATTAAAATAACCTATTTAAACATTAAAGGGCATTTAGGTCAAGCTAGGTTGACTTGGTCAACCAGGTTGGCTTAGGACCCAAATTTGGGCTCAACGAGTTTGGTTTGATGTTTTGAGTCTATTGGATGTGGTTCTATGGTTTGAAAAGGTCAATTTGGTCAAAATGCCTATTTTGACCTTAAAAATCCTATTTTTGTCAACCTAGGTTGACTTCGTCAACCAGGTTGACCCAGGGTCTAGAAATGGGCTCAATCAATTTGAAATGACATTTGGAGACTATTGGAGGTGGTCTCCAGGTCTGGAGAAGTCAAATCAATTAAAATGCCTATTTTGGTCCTTAAGGGCCTAGTTGGTCACCTAGGTTGACTTGGTCAACCAGGTTGACCCAGGGTCTGGGTTTAGATTCGATAGATTTGGTTTGACATTTAAAACTTGCTGGAAGTGGTTGCAAGCGATTTGGAGTTTATTTGATCCAAAATGACTATTCACACCCCAAAGGGTATTTTGGTCATTTTGACCTCAAGTCCACTGGGGGATGAAATGAGTTCAACAAAATGCAGTTTAATGCTCAATGAGTCAAGATTAAGGGTTTGGAAAAGATTAGAGGCTTTGGTGAAGCTCTAAGGTTAGGATTTACTGGGTAACAGGTCCATTGGCATAGGTTGTAAATATTTGAAGGTTTTACAGCCTTCAGATTTCAATTGAGTTTCTGGGGTTAGACCTCAGAATGGGCTCAAATTTGGAGGGTTACCTCTAAAGACATGTCTTATCACTTTGCAAGTGATAGACTCTGAATCAGAGGTCATTTGACTAGGTTTTAAAGTATTTGAAAAATCCATGAAAAGACTTTTAGGACTTAGCCTTTTAGCATTGAATTTTGGTTTAAATTTCAAAGATCTAGGTAGATCCTAAGGTCTGGATTGGCCCTAGTGACCTCATACAAAAATGAGGTCAACAAACGGACCCCCAATATGTGTTGTAGAATGAAGTTCTACTGCACATATTGGTGTTGACAGAATTGAAAGATTAAGTCTAGAGTTTTGATCCTAAGTGATGGTGAAGGTCTATTCCTGGGGAATCAGGGTACGATTTGATACTAAGGTAGTGCCACAGAGGGCATACTCTACCATTAGTGGATCTAGTCCTAAGGGAAGGGAATACCTACACCTAAGGAAGAAAAGGCTGGAATGATCGTATAGGAAGGAAAAAACTCCTAACTATAGAGGATCGAATTTGAATTGATACTAGGGTGGTGCCACGAGGGGCGTACTCTACCACTAGTGGATCTAATCCTAAGGAGAAAAAGAACGATGACTCACATATAACCTTAAGGAAGAGAAAACTGGATGATCATATGGGAAGGAAGCATTGCTTCCCACCAAAGATCGGGTCTGGAGTTTTAAAAAAAATAGGATGGTGCCATAAAGGGCGTGCTCCATCGCTAGAAGATCTAATCCTAAGGGAAGGAAGCTCTGGGACTCACACCTAACCTTAAGGAAAAGAAGACTGGAAGATCTTGTGGGAAGGAAGCATTGCTTCCCATAAAATATTGGATCAAGATTTGAATTTAGGATGGTTCCATAGAGGGCGTGCTCCATCACTAAAGGATGATCTTGTGGAGAGAAAACTTGCTCTGCACAAAAGATCAAATCTAGAATTTGAAACTATGATGGTGCCACAGAGGGCGTGCTCTACCACTAGTGGGTCTAATCCTAAGGATAGAAAGCATGATGACTCATATTTGTCCTTAAGGAAGAGAAACTCAAAGATCTTATGAGAATGAAGCATTTCTTCTCATGGAAGATTAGGTCTGGATGATCATATGTAGAGGAAACTTACTCTACACAGAGGATCAGGTCTGGATGATCGTTTGTAGAGGAAACTTGCACCACATAGAGGATCAGGTCTAGACTAATCATTGGTAGAGGAAACTTGCTCTACGGATGATCGAGTCTGAATGATCATATGTGGAGGAAACTTGCTCCACATAGAGGATCGGGTCTGGATTGATCTTCTATAAAGGAAACTTGCTTTACATAGAGGATCAAGTTTAAATGATCATATATAGATGAAACTTGCTCTATATAGAGGATCGGGGTCTATAATGATCATGTGTAGAGGAAACTTGCTCTACACAGATGATCGAGCCTAGAATGATCATATGTAGAGGAAACTTGCCCTACACAGAGGATCGGGTTTGGATTGATCGTGTGTAGAGGAAACTTGCTCTACACAAAGGATTAAGTTTGAACTTTGAAATTTGAGATTTGAATGACTATTGAATTTGAATTGATTATTTTAAATTTGAATGTGTTTGAATTTGAAGTTTGATTTGAAAATATTTGAGTTTGAGTTTGAAACGTGATTTGATAATTTGAATTTGAAGGTTTTTTGAATTTGGGTTTTGATTTAATTTTTGAATTTTGAATTTTGAATTTGATTTTTAAATGCAAATTTTGAAAGTTTCTTGATGTTTGATTTTGAATTGAGAAATTTCTTTAATCCAGGAAATTCGAAGACTTTTTATTGACTTTGAATTTGATACTCATCTGGCATGGTACTTCCTAAAGAGCTGCCCTGACATTTAAAAAATATCAGAGGGCATTCTTCAGGGTTGATCAGTTAATGTTTGAGATTTTCTCAAAGATCGTCTCTACGACAAGAGGACAGTCTTGTGTTGGTTCAAACTCCTCCACTGATCTTTCGGTAGGCAAAGATATGCATCCAAAGAACCTGGACCATGTCTATTACTTAGAAGGTTCTAAGTTGCTCTATCTTATCACGAGCTTTAACTAGTCAGGTTTTATACGATTCTAAATTTTATTGGGCCTTAAAGACAAAGCTCTACGAGGCCTCGAGCTCTTCAAATTGGAGTTGGGAACCATGCTCAGTCGTGGTTTGATTTTGAACGGCAATTCATAGCATTGTAAAATACTCCTCTAGTGGGTATGATCTTGGACCCAGCATACAGTGTAATTTTGTTGAAAAGGCCTTAAAGGAAGAGATGCCTCTGTGCAAGGACATATACCAATTTCGCAAGGACAGGATTTGAATTTTTATCAAGAGTTGAAGATGATTCATTCATTTTATTGAAAATTTCCTCTAACTATTTGGACCCTATCGGAATGACTTGTGTGAACAAATTTAGAAGTACAGTGAGAAGCTGAGTGACTCGAACTAATCTTGAAATGGTTTAAGGATTTAGGTTTTGTTGACCCAGACCAAGTTTCGTAGAAACTAAACTGGGGTCTCCCTTATACGAAGTTTGAATTAAAATCGGTTTCAAGGAGGTTTAGGTTGGATAAAGAAATTTAATCTTTTCAATTCTCTTGCATGATTTTCTTCTATCTGATAGATAATTCATGCATGGTAAGAATCTGGATTCAAGAATTTCAAAGTCAAGTATTTAATGGTGATCGAGTTTTTTTTTTTTTTTTTTTTGAGATTTAAAGATTTAAAGGAAGGAAGCCATCTCACTCTTCTTCTCTTTTTATAGTGACGCAGTTTGCGTATCTTTTGACTTTTGGTGCACTTCATGCACTTCTTGATTCTTGGCGCATTCGCGCATCTTTTGATTTTTAGTGCATTCGTGCATCTTTTGATTTCAATTGAATTCGAGAAGAGGCTCCACTTTCTTCAAATACCTTAAATTGATTGATTTTTTTTTTTTTAATTTTGAATGTTGGGATTATATCTCAATTCTTAGAGAAGATAATTTGTTCTCTCATACAAGGAAGAATAATCCTCAAAGCACATTCAATCTTTTTGAAAAGGGTATATGCTTGAGTTTTGAAAATCATTGAACAGATTTTAGACATGTGTGAATCACCTATTAAGATGGAAGATTGTTAGAAGATTGATAAGATTTTATTTCTTAAGTCAACTTAAGTTTGATATTGATTTTAGTTCAATAGTTAAATCACCCCACTGAAGCGGTGGGAGGGAGAGACATCTAAACATTTGATGGAGTCAACTACAACTCTCTCCTGCTTAAGACTTAAGGTAAAGGTCAATTTCAATTAAAAAGAGGAATCAACTATCTTGAAAATCCGGACCCGGTACATTTGAGAAATTGATAATTTTTTTTAAAAAGGCTACAAGTCTAGGTGGCAAGACCCTTGTCAACTTGCAATTGAATTCCTACAATCTCCGTGGAGGGAGAGACTATTATAAGGTCTGCACTATCCCTAGATATTGCAACATCATTACAATCAAAAGATTTATCACGATAGGACCCCGTTGAAATTTAAATTTTGACGGTATCACTATCTGATACAATCTTAGATTATTTCCTGCTCTCATATTACTAGTGGTTTAGTAATTAAGAGAGTGGCACCCCAAGTGGTTTCTACTCCTCCTTCTCTGCAGATGATGTAGTGGGGCACATGTAGAAACGAGCCCTAACATCTTCTAGTAGAGTGGACAGATCATAACCCTTAGTTGGGGGCCTATGGCCTACTGTTGGTGTCGCTCAATTCTTTCTTGCTTAAGTCTTTCGGTGTAGTAATCAAGCAGGTGGATTGAAGATCGTGCTCTCATCTCTACAACCTCCCTCCTTTGTGCAAGGAGAGGGTACGTAGAAGGAGCAATGAACTCTCGATTGGCCTCGAAGTCGGCCTTTTCTAAGGCTTCCGACTCAACGGTCTTTCTAGCCTTAAGGTTCCTCTTTCTGGCTCTTCAAAGGTAATTCTTCATATTTTTTGTACCGATGACAGGGGTACTAAAACTTGATCCGATCTCAGATTGAGATGGTAGCTCTTTAGTCGTTATTGACTTTTGGTTTTGATCCTCCTGAGTAGAGGGTACAGTGAATACAGGGGCGACAACGACCTCTATCTTGGAGATGGGGGAGTCAACTCTTGACCCTAAAGTAATCTCAACTCAAGGAGAATTCTTTTGAGTGCCAGCAAATAGATCTAAGATTCTTTCTCCATCAACTGAAAGTTTAAAGTTCTGAAATCCTATCTCATACTGAATTAAATTGCCATTGACAATTTCTTCTAAGGCACATCTTTATTTAGTGAGAAGATGAGTTTCCCAGCCATTTGAGTTCTTGATTTTTTGAAATTATAAAAATTATTTGAATTAATGATTGTGAAATGGTATTTAAGTTTTGAGTTTAATTGATTTTATTCAAAATTCTATGACTCAATCGTGTTCAGTTTACACTAAACATGGTGGTTCATAGAATTGACGAGTTGAACTTGACTCTTTCACTACACCAACTGACATGGGGTAAAACATCAAAGTTTGCATTCGCATTTGAAATCAAAATTGAACTTTAGTTTAAGGTGGAAAGCAAGTTTAAACTTAAGGTTGAAATTTTATTTGAAATCAAAGTTTGATTTGAATTTTAACTTAAGGTTGTATTTGAATGGATCTCCTTTAAATTTTGAAACTCAAGACATTGAATTTCAATCAAATGTAGAGGTTTACAAAATTATAGGAAGATCCTAAGCAATTAGGCATGACTCTTTCATCTCACTAAGTAATTTAAGGGTGAAATGTCAAAGCCCATAATTGACTGGAAAGTTTTGGATCTCCATTACATGTGTTCAACTACAACAGAACGTCATAGAAGACACATGACAACAACGATTAGAATTGATTTGAAAGATTTTCCTTTACTTTGAAACTCAAAATGTTGAGTTCTATTTTCAACATAATGGTTAACAAAAATTAAGAGAAAATCTAGAGACCTTGACTTAACTCTTTCACCCCGACAAACTGTTCAGGAGTAAAATGTCAAAACTTGACTTTGCCAGAAAGATTCGCACTTTAGAATCAAATTTGAATCAAAAAGTCTATATTCTATCACACATACCAAATTATAAGAGTTATAATTTCATATGTAATGATAGAATATATTGATCGATTAAGATTTGAAAGAGATTTGAATTTTGCTAAAAGATTGAAATCTTGATTTTAAAATTTATGAGTCTTTTATAGAATGTGAAACTTAGCATGCTAGATATTTATTCGCATGCGAGTTTGCAACATATACAAAAGGATTCTGGTTTGACTTTTTCGCTCTACCAATTAACATGGAGGCAAAATGTCAAAGCCCGACTTGGAAGACATTTCTTACACTCACCTCTCGCTTGACATGTCTTAATTGAGTTGGCCACACTCACCCAAGGAGGAAATGAGAGAGAGACCAACGGAAGGAAAGGTAGTCAAAATTACCGATGCAATAAAATTTGAACCGCTATTAAAGATGGAGAGAGAGATTAGACTCCCCTGTGGAGTCGCCATTTTTTGCTTGATTGAAAAATATAGTTTTGAAAAAGTATTATTTTTTTTTGGAAAAGTTAAAAAGTTGAATTTTAGTTTTGGAATCGAACACGACATTAAGAATGATATACCGTCTCAAAAGGAGAGAATATCATTCACTAATTGGTTCATATTACAAAACTTTAACTTTATTCTTACTATCGTAGTCAAACTCAAGAAAGAATCACATTTGACACCAAAGGATCAAAATGGAATTTAATCGAATGTTTGACTATGCTAATATGGATTAAAGATCATTAATTTATTAATCTAAACCATGATAATAATTGGTGTATCTCTCTGAAGAAAGAAGATATCAATCATTATCGATCATTTGAAAATGATGATAATGATCGTCGGGTTTGATTATCCCAAAGACAATTAATTGAGGTTTTGAAAAATTGATTTTGAAAATTAGGTCTGGGTTACTAAATCTCCTACGAGCGCAAGCCCTCGTAGTTAATTACATCGTAGAAAAATTGGAATATTCCTATGAATACTCTCGATTAAAATAGCGGTAGAAATTTCATTTAAGATTTTTAAAGCTAGATAACAAAGGAGGTAAAGGTTGGAATTTTCAATTTGGATTGGATCAAATTTGAACATTTATTTCCGGAGTCGAAGGAAGAAGTGTAGGAGGTGTTTTGAGATTCTGAATTACTTCAGAAACACCCCAACCTATCCTAAGTGTTGGGCTTGAATTTGATTGAAAGTGATTTAGTATTTAAGTGATCAATTTTATTAGAAAATTAGGATTCAATTCCCGGAGGGTGAGGTCTTGTGGCCCAAGCCAGCCTCAAAACCTAAGTCTAATTTGGGTACTAAAAAGTGATCCGAACCTAGTTAATGCAGTGCAAATCTGGTCTTACCACGGCCTGGATTGGGGAGCCAGCTAAACCACCTAAATGATTTAAAAATATGTATTCGGTCTTTTAATGTTGAGTGGTAGGGACATTATTTAGAAAAGTTTAAAGGAATGGGGTCGACATCTAGAGCAGATCCTTAATTGACCCCTTAAGTTATGTCGGGTAGTTGATGTTTAAATAAATACAATTAAAGTTTTAGATATTTTTAAATTTGTTGCTAATGCGATGCATGTTGATTGACTCAATTAAATGGTTTAAATTTGAAATAAAAAAGTTATGAAAAGAGAACTACCGGGAGTCCCGGGCTTACTTCTTAAAATGTTAGAATTTCTATGTTGACTTAAAATTTTTTATTTGATTTAAGTTGAAAATTTTTAATGAGTCCTTAAGAGCCTATGATCAGGTTCCAGGCTAAACCAAAATACGATATGCAAGAGTGCCAAAAAACTAGAAAAAGTAGGCAGATCCTAATCGCAGTCAACACATTAATTAATAAATAAATCAATTAAATTAACAGCTCAAATTGAATGTCCATGTGGCAAGTGCCACTTATTATTACAAACCAGGATTTGTAGAAAAGTAAAGTGGCTGGCACCACTGATGACAACCCTGATTCTACTCCTAAGACTTAAGTGACTTTGACAATGGGTCTTCTTGTTATCCACTTCTTCATCCCTTTGCTGCTTCTTAGATCGTCGGGTCTGGATATCCAAAAGAAAAGTAACTCCCCCTTGAACAGGGTGTTATATTTCCTCTTTGGATATTTTAAAGTTATCCTAATTTGAATCTCCTAATGGAGCGGGACTCTCTTCTAAGGGATGTCCCTTCCTCTTTAGTTTTTAAATTGGATATCTAATCTCATTCTCAAAGCACTTTAAACATTACAACCATGATATAATCAAGTTATATTTGAAAAATAGAATTCTAGACTCGATCCTGCAGGGTTGTCCTAATAATCAATAGTTATATAAATAATCACAAGCAATTATAATTGATCTCAAGCAGTTGATATAATTGAAATTTAAATGCTCAACAGAGTGTGATAAATAAATAAACAGACAGTCAATCAATTCTAAGCTAACAACTAGCATGTAGTGAAAGTTTGAAAACCCGGCACACAGCGAAAAAGTAAACACTGGCCTAGCCTAAAAGTAGACTTGGTTGTCCTAGATAACCATCTAAAGTGTGTGAGGTAGGCCATGTGGTTTGGATATGTCCTATGTAGGGCAAATTATTAAAGTTGTTTGACGTTCTGACTGGTTGAAAGGCTTAATAGAAGATTTAAATTTAAGTTTAAGTATTAATAATTTGAAATTGATTTTAATTATTGGTTGATTACTAGTTTTAAATTTAAAAGGAGTTTTAAAGTGATTTTTGAGTTTTATGAATTTTCTGGATTATTTTAATCATTTAATTAAGGGGTCAAAAATTGACTTTTTGATTAAGAATGTTTTCTAGAAAATTAATATTTTATTAAAATACTAGACCTTAGTACAATCAGTTAGACTATAAGTACATTGAAATTAGATTTTTCTGGATTTTATTATGAAGGTTTGAAGATTTGACTTGATTTTGACTTAAGTTGACCGTTTTGTTGACTTTTTGACTTTGACTGATTTTTAAAGGTTTAAAATTTATACTAAAAATGCAAATAACTTACAATCCAACCGTCGGATATTTGTGTTCTTGGGCTCGTTAGAAAGCTGCAGTGATCCTATACAACTCTTATGAAGATTCCAAGAGCTGGATCGCGTTGAATCGAAAGTTAAATTTGAAACTCCTCTTTCTCTCTCTAGGTTCCTCTCACTTCACCAATGAGGCTTTGGAGGCTTGGATTCGGTGGGGGAAGGCTTGGAAGTGCTAGAGGAAGATCTGGAGGAGGTTTTTGAGGGGTTTTTAGGGCTGGAATAGCTCTAGAAAAGAGGGGTTGAGTTCAAAAAGGCTTAAGGTTGAAATTGTCTTAATTAAGATATTTTGCTCTATTGCCTTATCCCTAGTTTAAATGGATGGTTATGATCAACTGAGGGAGTGTCTATGATCAAGCCATCTTTCCAAGGAATTGATGGGAGCAGGTGGATCAAAGGACAAGGGGTACATGAGGTGTAAAATATCCTTTTTGCCCTTTTGAACACATGGCTTGATCAAGAGCCATTGGATCTAGATCTAAGGGTTACAAAGTGCTCTAGGGAGCTTCTAGAGTGCACTAGAGCTGCTGTATTTTCCCTAAGTGGAATGGATTAAATTTAAATGATGCTTTGACCAATTTTGACCCATTTCAAGCTCTTTAGAGACTTTGTTGACTGGGTTGACCAGTCAACCAATCAATGGGGTTGATGAGGTGGCATGAGGATGTGGATTGAGCAGGTGGATTGAACTTGGAGAGGTTTGATGATTAAGATTTGAGGTATGAAGGCATGAAAGAGAATTTGAACTAGTTTAATCAAGTTTTAAAATGTTGACTTGGTCAATTTTAGCTAGATTTGATTGGCCAAGATTTAAGGGATGATTAGACCATAATTTTGAGTTAATTTGAAGCTTAAAAGGGATTAAATGGTTTGAATAGATTAAAATAACCTATTTAAGCATTAAAGGGAATTTAGGTCAACCTAGGTTGACTTGGTCAACCAGGTTGGCTCAGGACCCAAATTTGGGCTCAACGAGTTTGGTTTGATGTTTTGAGTGTATTGGATGTGGTTCTATGGTTTGGAAAGGTCAATTTGGTCAAAATGCCTATTTTGACCTTAAAAAGCCTATTTTGCTCAACATAGGTTGACTTGGTCAACTAGGTTGACACAGGGTCTGGAAATGGGCTCAATCAATTTGAAATGACATTTGGAGACTATTAGAGGTGGTCTCCAGGTCTGGAGAAGTCAAATCGATTAAAATGCCTATTTTGGCCCCTTAAGGGCCTAGTTGGTTAACCTAGGTTGACTTGGTCAACCGGGTTGACCCAGGGTCTGGGTTTGGATTCGATAGTTTTGGTTTGACATTTACAACTTGCTGGAAGTGGTTGCAAGCGATTTGGAGTTTATTTGATCCAACATGACTATTCACACCCCAAAGGGTATTTTGGTCATTTTGACCTCATGTCCACTAGGGGATGAAATGCGTTCAACAAAATGCAGTTTAATGCTCAATGAGTCAAGATTAAGGGTTTGGAAGTGATTAGAGGCTTTGGTTAAGGCTCTAAGGTTAGGATTTACTGGGTAACAGGTCCAGTGACATAGGCTATAAATATTTGAAGGTTTTACAACCTTCAGATTTCAATTGAGTTTCTAGGGTTAGAGACCTCAGAATGGGCTCAAATTTGGAGGGTTACCTCTAAAAACATGTCTTATCACTTTACAAGTGATAAACTCTGAATCAGAGGTCATTTGACTGGGTTTTAAAGTATTTGAAAAAACCATGAAAATGCTTTTAGGACTTAGCCTTTTAGATTTGAATTTTGGTTTAAATTTCAAAGATCTAGGTAGATCTTAAGGTCTGGATTGGCCCTAGTGACCTCATACAAAAATGAGGTCAACAGTCGGTTAGAAGAACCATGAAAATGAACTGATCATGAAGAAAATCGTCCATGATTACCATGAGCACGTCCTCGACCATGTTGCGCATACAGGTCTAGAACAAGATCAGCAGTTGTTGAATAAGAGATTTCACGCATCGATTCAGTAGTGAGATTGAGCTCTTCACTATAAAGCAATGAATAAAAATCAATCAAATTTATAGGATTTAGATTAGTTCAAATGGTTGTTTTAAAAGCCTGATATGAACTAGGCAATCCATTCAAAGTGTACAGAATAATATCTTTTGTTGGAAGAGGGGAACCAGATGATCCTATAACATCAACCTTACTTTTGATTTCAGAAAGGTACTATTTCATAGACTTATATTTCATGGTGAGATGGAGTAACTCATTTTTGAGTTGAAGAATCCAGGATCTATTGGTAGACTGTTATCAGCGTTCAACTGTTTGCCAAATCTCCAAATAGGAATTTAGATTCAAAACATATGGGATGAATATATGTGAAAATGTAGAATACAACACTGCTGCTAAATTTTGATCAATTAATAGCAAGGTACAATATTCTGGATTTGATTGAAGATCACTGGAGGTAGATGATATATCAGTTTCGATGGTTTAGGGTTGATCCATCCAAATACCCATCAAACCCATTAGCTGTAAAAAGTTTAAGATTCTAGGACTTCCACAGAGGATAGTTTTCAGCTATAAGTTGAATGTTAAGTACCGATTTCACATTTATCATCAAAAATTTCAATTGGGGTGGAATGGGAGTATGAGCCATCTTGATCATAGGTGCTATTTGAGTTGAAGTGGGAGAAGCCGGAGATGATGTCATGAAAATGATTCAAAGTTATTTTCTGACATAACGAATAGAAGTAATGGCACTTCGAGCCATTGGGCACAAGTAGAGCTCTGATACCATGTAGAATATCTTCTCCTGATAGCCAAAGAGGTTCATCTCCTGATGGCATTACCTACAGCAAATATTAAAGCAGAAGAAGAGAAGAAAATACATAAAGAATATGAACACCACTTTGGTAATCTCTGTGCTTCTCTTTCTCCTTTCACTATAGCTGCCTTACATAGAGAAGCTAATACCAAGGAAGACAATGGCATGAGCGGCTATGATCAATCAGTTACAAAGGAATTGTGAGGTAGTGAATAGCAGGTTCTATGTAGTAACAACAGAGGAATGCACTTGCCACGATTTCAAGTATATGAGCAAGCACTTATTAGACGGCTTGCTTATCAGTTTATAGTCCTACTTATCCCTTGTCAAGTATTTTTTTAGTTAACATGGATGAATGTTATCTGACCTGATTACTAAACTCAAAGGGAAGAGTGATACAATTAGAATTTTCATTAGTGGGGACAAGTGAACATTGATTTGTCCTAATGATCAGCATGTTAAGAATGCAATATATTTTCTTGCTTACACTATAAAACCATTTCAATAAGAATTTTCAGATATAACATAGATGTTTCTAGTGGTCCTTATAAATAAAAATTTGTTGGAAGGATACCCCAGCGTACTTTATGTGCTTCAGTAACTATAGATTCATATCTAGATCACATTATTTAATGGTAAATAAAATCAATGCAAGGCTAGAAATCTAGTTGTACCATATTTTTATCATATTATGTAGATCATCTTATAATATTATGAGAGTTTCTTTTATTTTTTTATATTAAAGAAACTAACCTAAAAGTGAATCAGCATATTCTACACAATTCAAAACCTCGAATTATCAGAGAGGTTTGTGAACCGCCTGTGAAGAAGATTCCTGATTGTGTTGTAGGCAAAGGCAAAGGTATTTTGTATCAATCTGGTGACAATACTCCGAAGAAAACTAGTGCAGATTTGATTCAGAAAAATAATGACATGGAAGCTTCTTCATCTAATGTGAAGACTTTTGTTAATAAATTCAGTTGTTCAAATGCAATCTCTGACCTGTGGCCAAAGATAAATGAGAATAATCAGAATAATGTTAACAATTCTTCTCATTCAGATGAAAAGCATCCTTCTGTTATTTCCTCTGATTTGCCAGCTAAAAGTTTCATGCAAGCTGTACTTGGTAAGGAGATTTTTTGTGAAGATATGTCAAATTAAGAATTTGGTAATAAAGATAATATTCGTAATGCTTGGAAGAAGACACAGCACATCAAAATCAACTATGATTTGAATTCTACTCCCATTACTGATGATGGGATTGCTGTTATTATGAATTCACATCTTGAAGATGTTAATTCACAAGTTTTGAGAAACTCTCTGGTTATTAAAGTCCTGGGAAGCAATATCCCATTTCCAACCTGCAGTAGAGAGCTCCGAAGACAATGGTCCAGATTTGGGAAATTTCATCTCACAACCTTGGGCCTTGATTGGATCCTGCGTTCCTTTACTAATCCTGATGCTGTGGAAGAAGTTCTAAAAGGAGGTCCTTAGTATATTGGAGGAAATATAATTGGTTTGGATTGATGGTCCCCCAAGTTCTCCCCGGAATATCTTAAAGGTCTTACAACACCTATTTGGATTTGCTTGCCATGTAACTCTACACTGCTAGGATGAACAAAATATTTGTAGAATTGCATCTATGATAGGAGCTTCTTTATATCTAGGTGGAAATTCTTTTAAATGGGGAAAGAGGCAATATGCTCGTGTATGTGTCCGCACTGATCTTGACCAAAAACTACTAAGAGGTGTTTGGATTGAAGGAAAGCATGGTAGATCCTTCCAAAGAGTAGAATATGAGAAGATTTCTTCTCTTTGGTTACATTGTGGTAAGATTGGTCATTTGAAGAGCAAATGTCCTTCTTCAAACACATTTGTTCCTATTTCAAATGGTGTTGGAAAAAAATGAATCATGAAGAAATAATTCCCAAGGGACAAGATGAATTAGGTCCTTGGATTCAGGTTAAATTCAAGAAGAATAAACCTTTTGGAAAGTATGTTCCTAAACAGAAAGCAGCACTTCAAAATGATCCTCTAGTTGTGTTGCAATCCATCTTAGAAGAAGGTGAAATCATTGAATCTCACAGTAATACCAAAATCCAGAATTCTGTCACTACTTTGAAGAATAATTTCAGCATTCTGGACAGTTTTCAGGATGGTTGCTTAGAGAAAAACAATTCTTATTCTATTTCAGATTCTACAGAGGGGAAGGGTTGCTTGCGAACTCAAGTATATCCTAATGGATTACTTGAGAAGTCAGGTATTCCTTATCATAAGTCTGATCTTAAAATTCAAGCAGAAATTAATAACCTGGATGTAGAAAAGGTTGAACTATTTTCTATCAGCAAATCTGCTGAACTGGTTGCTGAAAAAGATATGGAAATTTCTGAAGGTTTTGAAAATAAAAACAAGTTCTCATTACTACATAATGTGAATGAAGAGGGAAATATGACTACTTCCAAAGATAATTCTTTGATTATCATTGAAGAAGGACATAAGGATTTGATTACTTTAATAGATGTTTTAGGAATCAATTCTGATGTTATTCTAGATTCTGTCAACATTAAGAACAATACCAATCTATCTGTTGCTCAAAAAGCTGTGGTTATTGTAGACACGATTGACAAGATTGAAAGATATGGAGAGATTATTGAAGATAACAATGTATCCAATCTAGTTTCAGAAAAGGCTTCAACTAATGTCAAATTCAAACTTCAAAAAGAATTGAAATCTTTGGGTAATGCCAGTTTACCATCAAAACTCAGGAAAAGAGAAATAATCAAAAGGAAAGGTAGTGGGTCCTTTCCCACTTCTAATCCAAAATGAGTTCATTTATTTTCTGGAATTGCAAGGGGGCTAGAAAAGCTGAAGCCTCCCGGTATTTGAAGGAGATTATAAAGGAAAATGATGCAATTTTTGTGGGTCTTATTGAGACTAAAATTTTTTCTATAGATCCTTTGGAATTTAAAAGATTTATAGGAGACATGTGCGATTTTTATTTATTTCCTGCTAGAGGTTTATCTGGAGGAATTAGGATATGTTGGAGGTCGGATTTGGCCTGTTTTTCAGTTATGGAAGGTTCAAATCAGCTACTTGTGGGAGATTTGAACATTACAAACAAAGCCTCTTGGATCATAGCCACTATTTATGGTAGCACTGATTGCTGTGAAAGAAGAATTCTTTGGAATAATTTGGAGAAATTTAAATCTTCTAAACGTCTTATGGTAATGGGAGGAGACTTCAATTGCATATTATCTCAAGATGAAAAAAAAGGAGGAAAAAAATTTTCTTTGTCTCAAGGAGCTAAAGACATGATTTCATTCATGAGGGATTGTGATTTTCATGATACTAAATTCATTGGTCCTAATTACACTTGGTGTAACAATAAAATTGGGAAGGCTCAGATCTTAGAAAGATTAGATCGCTGCATTCTTAACTGCATTGCTTTAAATCACCTAAAAATTGTGGTGGTTAAACATCTAGCACGTATTACTTCCGACCATTGTCCTATTATGTTAAGGATCTCTTCTCCTACTTCTCCTAAAAATTATAATCTGAGATTTGAAGATACTTGGCTATCTTATCCAGTATCTCACTCAGTGGTTTGGTTTGCTTGGAATAAACCATCTGGAGGCAATGCAGACAGTATTTTGAACAACAAATTCAGATGTTCCCTAAAAGCCCTATTTTTTTTGAATAAAGCCAAGCATAAGAGCTTAACTAAGCTGAAGAATAATTTAAAGAAGGATATTTTGGAGCTACAAGAAGAAGAATCATCTACTGATGGTATTTCTAATCAGAAAATTGATCAGTTGAAATCTAAGGTACGGGAATTGAATGCAACACTTGGACGTTTATGCACATGGTGGAGGCAAAGATCCAAAACACATTGGCTCGATGATGGAGATAGTAATTCAATTTTTTTCATGCTTCTGCTTCAGCTAGAAGAAACACGAATTGGGTCAATCATATTAACAACGATGCAGGTTTGCTGATTGATAATCAGGATGAAATTACAGAAGAGTTTTTGAAATTCTTCAAAATTAAATGGAGAAGCAGAAAATACTCCTTGGATAATTGGCCTCGTTGTTCTAAAACCATTGATGTTGCTGATTCTATATTGCTTAACAGAGATTTTTCTAAAGATGAATTGGAAGCTGTTGTTGAAAAACTGGGTTCGAATAAAGCACCGGGTAGAGATGGAATTACATATTCCTTTATCAAAGCTTATTGGCATATTATTCACAATGATATGTGGAATGCCATTAATCAATTCTTCAAGACAGGCTCTATGTGCACGGATTGGAAACATACTAATGTGGTACTCATTCCTAAGGTAAAAAATCCTCTTTTACCTTCTAATTTCAGACCCATTAGCCTATGTAATACAATCTACAAAATTGTGGCTAGCATGTTACTAAATAGAATGAGTAATCTATTTCCCAAGATTATTTAAGAGGTTCAATATGATTTTGTTAAAGGAAGACTTATGTCGGATCAAATTCTTCTTCCTCAAGAACTTTTTCACAAATTTAGATTTTCCAAATCTAAAAAGGGTTTTGTTTCTATTAAAGTTGATATGGAGCAAGCATACGATAGTATGTGTTGGCCTACTCTCAATCAAGTACTTCATTGGTTTGGTTTTCCAACAAAATTTTCATATCTTATTATGGAATGTATTATGAATCCGAAATTCTCAATTTTGATTAATGGAAAATACTCAAATTGGATTGAGTCTAAATGTGGATTTAGACAAGGATGTCCACTTTCTCCTTACCTCTTTATCATGTGCTCCCAACTACTTTTTGAAGAATTCTCAAGTAAAGGAAGTAGTATTGGGATGAGAATTTCTCCAAATGCTCCTTTGATATTTCACCTCATGTACGCAGATGATATAATCATCTTTTTAGAAGCAAAAAAGATGAGCTTGAAGACAATTTCAGCATGTGCTCTCAATTGTTGTCCAACTCTCTAAGGTAAAGGGGGGACAGTATTGGCATTCAACTCTCCCCAAGGGGACCGAGAATTTATCACCTCATGTATGCAGATGATGTACTTATATTCTCCCATGCCTCAAAGGTGTTAACTAAGAACTTGAAGAATATTGTTGAAGAATTTTGTAAATGGACTTGGCAAAGAATTAATATCAATAAGTCACAGATTATTTTTGGCAAGAATGTCAGCTACCTAATGAAGAATAAGCTTGCCAAAGTTTTTGGTTTCAAAGTGGTTAAGGAGTTGAACTACCTTGGGATTAAAATTTCTCTTAATAGATTGAGGGTGGCTGATTTTCAAGATCTCCAAGTTAATGCTATGGATAGACTTAATACTTGGGGTAAAAAGTCTATTTCTATGGGTGGTAAGATCACTCTCATCACAAGCTCATTTTTAACTATGCCAAACTTCTTAGTGGCACACTCTTTGGTCCCAAAAAGTGTGCTATATACATTGGAAAAATGTTGTAGAAGCTTCATTTGGAATAAAACTGATGGCAGCCATAGTATTCATTATGTGGCTTGGGAGGAGTTATGCAAACCGAGAAGATTTGGTGGGCTTGGCTTGCAATCACCTGTTATGAAGGCTGGTTCTTTGAGAGTGAAGTTATCTTGGAATTTCATACAAAAGCCGGACACCTTATTCCACAGATCCATCAAAGCTAAGTATGGGAAGGATGTTATGAATAGCACACACAAGAAAACTACTTCTAAGGCTTGGCAAATCTTAGTAGATGGAGGAAGACACCTTAGAGGTATTACTAGATGGAGAATTGGCAATGGTGGAGAGATTAATGTCCTGAAGGATAGTTGGGTACTAGACAAATGTATAAATCGCTGGCCCACTCTAGTTGACTGTGATTCTTTGGAGGGAATGTGTGTCTAGCAGCTCTTGGTGGAGGATGGTCAGTGGAATTGTTCACTTCTTCAGATTATTTTTCATCCTGATTTCATTGTGTTGATTAATCAAATTTAGATTGATCCAAGTGTAGATGATCGGCTGGAACTGCAGAAATTATGCTCGGGTATGACTGTTTCTGCCTTATCTTTTGATCAAGTTTTGAAATGTAGATACAATTCGTGAGAAGATGAGTATTGTAATTGGCTTCACAAACTCAAACTTAGCAAGAAAGTGGAAATGTTCGGGTGGAGGCTTGGAAATTCTGCTATACCCACCAATCTCTTCCTCAAAAATTGCAGTATTTCGGTGACAGATACTTGTGCTAGAGGCTGTTTAGAGATTGAAAGCTATGAACATATTATGGTCCAATGTAAGTATCTAACTGAAATTGTTATGAAGTTGATTGAGTGGGGCATTCACATTCCCATTTTCTATTCTTTGGAACAATGCCTACGGGAATTAAGGAGGTTAACTGTAAGTCATATTGGCATTGTAAAAATTTACTGCACCATTGTCTATTACTCTTGGATAAATAGGAATGAAGTCAAGCATGGTAAAATTGCTTTACTTGGTTATTTAGTTGCTACTAATGCTCTTTCAGTAGCTTTCAACAATTCTTGTCCATATCTTTCCAACTGGGGTACTAATCTCCCTAGGGAGTCTCATGATACTTGGTGCCCCCAACCAAAGGATTGGTTGAAAATTAATGTTGATGCTTCCTTACTCTCTTCTGGGATGGCTGGTATCGATGGTATTTTTAGGGATTATAGAGGTAGATTCATCCTTGCTTTTGGAAAGAACATGGTCCATTGGGACATTACTCAATTGGAGCTGTAGGCGGCTTTCTCTGTGAGAGAATATGTTAGAAGCTGGATGCTAGAATTCAAAGGTGTTATTGTGGAAAGTGATAACATCAATGCTATTACTTACCTTCAGAATCCTTTAAAGTCAAATAAGTGCCTTATGGATAACAATTCGACCAAGGACTCATTCTTCCTGAATGACTTCAATAAGGTTCTCTTTTTACATGCTTATTGAAATTGTAATAAAGTAGCTAATTTGTGGGCTACTTTGGCTTTAGATAGTAGTTTTTTCTTTGATAGTTTTTCCTTTGATGATATCCCTTCCTTGTTAGCAAAGTTAATCAAGGAAGAGTGTCATCCTATTGACAATTGTATCTAGTTTCTTTGTTTCCTAATGCATATTGCAATTCATCAAAAAAAAAAAAAAAAGAAGAAGACAATTTCAGCAATCTTGAAGAATTACTGCATGTGGACTGGGCAAGTTATTAATACAGGCAAATCTTCATTTCTTTTTAGTAAATCTATTTCCAGAAGTTCTATTAAAAATCTTTCTAGATTGATGAACTTCAAAGTTAAGAAAGAGCTAGATTTTCTTGGTACTAAGATTGTTTTAAGAAGACTAGTCAAATCAGACTTCAATTATTTAATTAACAAAGTTGTTTCCAAATTGAATATGTGGGGAAACAAGTTCATTTCTCTAGCAAGAAAAATTGTCTTGTTAAATGCTTCTTTCCTTTCCTTGCCCATTTTTGTTTCAACTCTATCTCTTGTTCCTTTGAGTATTTTAAAAGAGATAGATAAGATGTGCAAAAAATTTTTATGGAATAAAAGAGATGGGAGCTTTGGTATTCATTTTGTTGCATGGGATGTAATGTGCAAACCAAGGAACAAAGGAGGTTGAGGGGTGCATTCGATGCTGGATAGAATTGGTCCATTAAGAGCCAAATTGGCTCTTAATTTCATTTCAAATCCATCTTCCTTATTGAATAAGACTCTTATTGCAAAATACAAGAATGATATTTGGGATGGTGGAAATAAATGTTATTCCTTATCTTCATGGAAAATTATTTTAAATGGTGCAAAATTCCTTTACCCTCTTTTAAGATGGAAGATTTGTAATGGACAAAAGGTGAATACTATGGATGATATTTGGCTTTTTGATAAATGCTTAAAGAAGTGGCCTACTTTCACATCTATCATGGATCAGCATACCTGTAATCTTTCAGCTTTTATCAAAAACTGTGAATGGAATGTTGAATACTTAAAGAGGTATTTCGGTTTGCAGCTGATCCATTTAATCAATCAAATTCCCATCTTCTCTAATATTGTGACCATTTGGAATTTATTTTTGAACGTTCGGGTAAATCAGTTGCTGCTCTTGCTTTGAAAAAACCAGAGAAAATGAATTGGATTTTTTAAACTGGAATTGGACAAAAAAGTTCAAACTTAGACCCCAAGTTGAATTGTTTTAGTGTCATCTTTGTAGTAATGCTTTAACTTTTAAATGTTTTCTCCATCATAGAGGTATAATTGAAGATAATGGATGTCCAAGACTTTGTCAGTGTATGGAAGACACGAAACATATTGCTGTCAAGTGTAGAATTATCAATAATGTTTGCAGTAAACTGAATAGGTGGAACTTTCATTTTCCTTCTTTTAATTAATTGGAAAATTGCTTAAATGAATTAAGGAAGCTTTCGGTATAGAATCCTATCATTGGGAATTTATATTGTTCTATGATTTTTTTTCTGTTGGAAGAGCAGAAATAAACTAATTAATGGTGGGAATATAAATAGTTGTTCTTTCTTAGTAGCTAATGCATTAGAATATGCATTTGGATCTTTCTGTGATAATCCAATTTTAGATAACTGGGAAGCTAATCAGCACTTAGTGCTGGGTACGAAAGCTTGGCTTCCTCCACCTCCTGGCTGGATTAAATGCAATGTTGATGGTTCTTTGTCCAGTAAGTATATTACCGGAATAGGAGGTGTCTTCAGAGATGACAAGGGAAGATTTTATGGAGCATTTGGTTTCAGCATTAATCACTGGGATATTGCTTAAGTGGAATTACTTTCTATTCTTTCATTAAGAAGGTATGTTCAAGAGTGGATGCTTGATGCTAAAGGTATTATGATTGAAAGTGATAATCATAATGTCATTCTTCTCTTTCAAAGGGCTTTTCATAATAATTCTATTTTAGAAGAATATCTAAACCCAAAGGATTTAGATTTTCTTAAAGGTTTTAAACAAGTTATTTTTTCTTTTGCTAGAAGAGAATTTAATAAGTTAGCTGATGTTTGTTCTAACTTTGCTCTACGTTCAGATTTCGTTTGGAAGGATCTGAATGATAGTAGTATTCCTCCTTCTTTTCTTCATTTATTGAAGAAGGAGTTTATTTGTACCTAGTTGGTTTAATAAAACTATTGCTCTTTGCATTTTCCCAAAAAAAAAAAACCCTAATATCACTTGGGATCCATCTAATGCAAACTCGGGATTTGATTTGTTCTTCTCTACCAAGTCTACATAGAATGACCATATCAATCATGAACTATATGTTCACTCAATTAAACACAAGATCAATCTTAAGTCCTCCCAAACTCTTTTGAAAACTTGTTCTAGTGATCTGAAATTAAATTGACATATTGACCTAGATATTAGTTGACTTGGACAATTGGGATTTTGTTTGATCAAACCTTACCTATTTAGGTCAAATCACTCCATACAATTCAATAAAATTATTTAAACCCTCAAGTTCACCCGGCTGCATGCTTTGAATACCTTTAAAACTATCGTGAACCAATATTTGATAAATTTGATCAAGTCAACATGTTAACTTGATCAAATCATTTGTCTTGATTAGATCTTCCCATATATTTTATCTGGACTAACTTAAAGCCCACCAAACCTTTAATCCCATTCCATCCCAAGGTTTGAATGTTTTTAAGTTTAATGCAAAATGAATATCCATAAGCTTTACTAAAGCAAACTTAGAAACTTGGTCAATCATTTCCCATATACTTAAGCACTCACTTGAACCCTCTACCTATGGTCCCACACTTCTTCCATCTTACTCAAATAGCTTATATACCTCTTTTCATACTTCATCCTATTGAACCCCAAGAATTTAACTACATAACTAGTCAACCTAAGCTTGATAAAAGACTTTCTTGGTCAACCTTTGCATCTAATTTTCAAACTTGTTTCTTCAATATAATGTAATACACTTGATGAGAAAGTAATCAATCTCTCACATCCTCCTCATTAACCTTTGACTTTTGACAGTTCAAATTAGTCTGTTCAAGCTCAAACCCTTCCAAATGATCAAATGCTTAAGCCAAACTCCCTCTCTCAAGTTTTGGCGATTAAAATCATTCTATTAGAGAACTAATGATTCCCTTATGCTCCCTAACAGAGTTCAAGGCTCAATTTAGCCTAAATTAACAAGAGTGGTCCGCCTCACAATCCAAGCCTTCCAATTCCACAAGGGCCAACCCATCCTTTTTCCCCAACATTCTAATGACCTAATCCACATATCCTCCAACCAACATTGTCCTTGATGCATTTCTGCCCTTTAATTTTGCTCCAATACTTGGAATAGGGAAAAAAGAACAAGATTTTTTCATTCTAGAGGATAACTATTCCATTCACTCCCCATAACTAGAGAGTTTTGTTTTTTCTCTCTAGAGCTTCCAACATATTTCCCTAGTGTTTTCTTGGAGTTTGGAGCTTATCTGTGGTGAGATTAAAGGCAAACTAAAGGCTACTCTCTACCAAGCATTAAAAACACACTGTATAAGATCAATCCAAGTTGAAGGTTTTGAAGGGAATTGAGATCATACAATCTATAAGTGCAACCATGCCTAAACCATTTGAATCCATCACCTATACTACAATAAAAATCTAACCCTAGGCATTTACCTAGGTTCTAAATACACCTTTTCATATTGCACCACAAGTATAAAAAATATTTACCCATTCTTTCTTAAGTCCTATGCTATCTCTTTCCAAGTTTTAAAGTGTTTTGGTTCACTATTTTAAGTGAAAAAAAAGGTCTAAGTTTTTCGGGTTGGAGGAAGGAGATGATCTCACTTCTATTGGATCTATTCCTTTTATATCAATAGCTCCAAAGAAGTTTAATCCGAGAGCTAGTTTGACTGCTTCAAATCCTAGTTAGCAAGATAGTCATCTGGCTAAATCCTGACCTTACATTCAAACTATGAGATCAAGCTTGACTGTTCGATCCCGTTGGATCGAGAATGACCATAGGGTCTTTTCTTAATTATTACATAAGAACTATGACAGATCTAAAGGACCAACGCATTATTGCGTTGGTTAAGTGGCTAAGTCAGATGATCGCTGTCATTTACATGGCTATACTAGCTCCCGTCATATGGAAACCTCAAGCATAGTAAGCACCGTCGGTTGACTGTTTAAATGTAACCCTTTATTAATTTAGAAACGCCCTAGAACTTCAATAAATTATTTAAATTTCATTTCTTAACCAATTTTGAAGTTTTAGAGTTCTTTTTCTTCAAAATTCCATATACTTTATTTTAAAAATAAAACAAAATTATTTTGATTAATATTTTATTAATTATTTTAAAAATAAATAAAAATCTTATTTTATTTTTAGATAAAATAATGTAAGTTATTTTAATTTGAACTTGTCAGAGGTATTATAGGGTATGATATTCATCTTCCTTATTTTTCTCAATCCTTTTTGATGTAATCTCAATTAGTTTGTGAATTTATAAAGATCTAAGTTAAATTTAGACATAGATTTTTGGAAATTTCTGACTAATTCAATTTAAGAGGTTCTTTCACTTAAAATTAAATTGAAGGTATGATCATATTTAATTTGAGAAAAAATAGCCATTTATAGTGTATGGTTTCTTATATATTATTCTCAAAAATGAATATGATTAAAGTCTCATAGTTAAATGAAGAAATCATAGGAAATGTAATTTCTATCCTTCAATGATTTCCATCCAATTCAATGGGCCACTATGAGATTTATAGCTTTACTAATTTGATTGGAACATTGCATAAAACATTAGGGAAACGTGTTACTACTGATTGTTATGGTGTGATTACAATGTATATGTCAAGGGTTAGTAAACAATGATTCTAAATCCTATCAAAGAATAGTGACACTTAAGGAAAACAATTAAAGTTACATGTTAGTGAACTTAGTTAAAACATAAGGTTAAGATATACAACCAATAGGGATGAAAATCAAAAACATAATGACACTATATACTTTAGGATAGGAGCTCACTGATTTTTAAAAATCATTAAGCCAAAATTAAATAACTCAAAATTAAAGCTTTAAATAAGCTGAAAACACCTAAAAATCTAATAAATCAAAATTAAATAAAAAAATACATATAATATGCCAAATTGATAAAAATTTAATCCTTAACTTAAGAAAAATAAAAGCCCCAACATTTGACCTCTAATTTGACGTAAATTTGACCTTTAGTAAAATTTAACAATTTATTAAATTAATTAATTTAAAATATTTAATAATTAAAAAAAAATCATAGAAGCTTTGAATCATTGCCTTAGATCATTTAATACCTTTAGGAATGATTCAAGAGGTTTGGGGTAGTTTTGAATCAAAATACAAAAGAAAAAAAAAAAACTTCTTCATTAGACAATTTCAAAAATTCTAAAAATACTCAAAATTCAAAAAATTATAATTTATTTCAAACAATCCATTTAAATCAAAGTTAAAGTCATTCAATTCTAATCAAACTCTAATATTTTTTATAAATTTTAAAACTCTAAAATAAAGTCAAAGTTAAAAAGTTAACATTCTGGTCAACCATGGTTCAAATCTATGTCAGACTTAAAAAAATCATAACTTTTTATAGAAAACTCTAAACTAAGAAAACCAATAGTCTATCTACTCATTCGATTGCTTAATATCTATTAAAATTTTGAAACTTTCAAAATTAACTTTAATTGAAAATGTCAAATTTTTGAGCCTTAATCAATAAGATTAAAATAATTCCAATAATTCCAAAATTTACTAATTAAATCAAAATTCCAGAAAACTCTAATGCAACTTTAAAAATCAATAATCAATCAACAAAATTAAAATTTACCAACCCTTAATTTTCAACTAAGTTAACTTAGTCTACTCTGATTGCTATTATGTAACCTAGGCCTACGAGGCTATTAACTAAGCTCCAAGGAAGGTGAAATAAACTTCACAGCCCCACTGATGAATAAAAGTACTAATCATTTAATAATTAAAATACAACTAAATCAAGCTTTAATTCATTTATATTTAAAATTAAATATAATGTTTCCTTTTAACTTTAAAGAAAAATGAACACTATATAACTTTAACAAATTACCCTGCTTAAGAATTACCCTAGCCACATAGCCTTGCACACGCCTTAGATGATTTTTAGGATAACCAAATCTAGTTTAAGCTAGGTTGGTGTTTACTTTACTGTTGTGTGATGAGCTTTTGATTTTTTATTGCTTGCTGTAGTTGAAAATGTTTGATGTGAATGTTCATTTACTTTTACTACACACTATGGATTGATGATGTGATGGGCAATAGTTAACTCTTAGGTTAGGATCTATTTGATTGATCACTGAGTTTTCTGCAGGGTGATAGAAGGAGGCTAAAAAAATAATAATTATTATTATAAGTTCTACATGTTCATCAGCTTTCTTAGCCCCCAAATAAATAAGAGCATGGCTTAGCATGGATGGATTGAATACTTTAATTTCATTATATATATAATTGCTTGGGATAGATTTACTATTTAAATGCTTTGAATGATCCTACGAGAGAGTTTAAAATTTTTATTTTATATTAAGGTAATTTGATTAAGTTTTGCATTATTAATGAATCTTTTAGTTTGGGATACTTATGCACAAAATTGGATTCCAAAGAGGAAAGGATACCGCTTGTGGAGATTATCATTTTCCATTTGGAAGATCAGTTTTGGATCACTCCACTATATAGAGTGGGAAGAATAACCTCCCGCTTGAGGGTAGAGTTTTCTATCCCATTTTGGTACCCAAGTACAATGAATCTAAGGAACCAAAAGAGGAGAAGATCAAGGAGCTGATGATTGAGAAGTATCCCACTCAAAGTCTAATTGTGTTTGTCTTAGGATTAGAATCTTGGTTTGTGGTCAGTGGTGCCGACCACTTTAAAATTCTATGTTAAAATAAATGGGGCATTTGAATATGGACACTATTTTGAGGAATTAATCATATTTATTTATGTTTGATTCACTTTGCTTGTGTATAAGATCGTGCCTACTTTTCCAAGTTTTTTAGCATTTGTGTGTCAATTTTATTTTATCCAGGATACATAAAGGCTCATGAGGGCACGATAAAACTTTTTTTACTCAAAACTTAAATAAATTTTTTAGATAACATAAAAACTTTAAGAATCTAAGAAGTTAGCCCGGGATTTCCTACAGTTTGCAAAAGCATTTTTTATGCTTTCTTCTTTCTTTTTGTTAGGCACCTCCCTACTTGTGGGTTCTGGTAGACCACATGGCCTATGAGGGTGCATATTTTTCAAGGAGAATATGTGAAATCTCTAGGATAAAATATATTTTAAAGCCTTTTTAAAACTGCTTCATTCCATTTTATATATTTAATCAAGTTGATTAGCATGCATTGCATTAGAAATCAAATTTAAAGTGAATCTAAAATTTTTATTACATCTCCATTTAGCATTTTCATCCTACATATGTCAAGGGACCAATTAGGATTTGCTCTAGATGTGGGTTTCGATTTCCAAATACTTTAATAAAAATGTCTTTTCCACTCTTTCATAAAATGATTAGATTCATGGATTTAAAATCGACTAGGTAATTAGTTGGCTCCCCAATCCAAATCTTTGGAAGTCTAGGTTTCTACACTAAATTAGTTAGGTTTACACCACCATGGTCCAGTTCCCAATTTTGATTTTAGTTCTAGGGCAGATTTTGTATAATAAGACCCCCACCTCTGAGAATAAAATCATAAATTTCTAATAAAATTTTCAACTCAAATTAAAAATTTCTTCTAACTAAAATTTATAGCCCAACACTTAACTTAGGTCAGATAATTTTTGAATTATTTCAAAATCCTAAAATTTCTCCTATTCCATATCCTTTGATTCTAAAATTAAGGGCTTAATCTTTCTCAAACCCTATTCAAAATTGTGGTTTAACATCCCTTGACATCACTCCTAGAATGTTTCCAAACAAAAATTTTCCATTACTTTAATCGAGAGTTTTCATAGGAGACTCTAGTTTCCTATGATGTAATTAACTATGAGGGCTTGTGTTTATAATGGATTTACAGTCCACCTTTTCAAAATTTATTTTCAAAATTCAAATTAGTCTTCTTTGGAAAAATTGATTCAATGATGATCGTCATCGTCATGTCCAAACAATTATTAATGAATAACATTTTCTTCCTTTGGAGAGAGATATCATTTGTTAATAAAATTTTGGATATGAAATTAGTGATAATTTATTGAAATTATCATAGCTAGATATTAGATTGAACATCATTTTGACCTTCCAAGGTGATATGAAGTTCTTTCTTGAATCTAGTTATGCTATTCAAGGAGGGATTTGAAATTCTAAATCTGAACCCCATTTTAAAATCTTATTTCCACCCCTTGAGATGAGATACTTTTTCAAATGTGTGGGACGATTTTAGAATTAAAATCCAAAGTAAATTTCAAATTCCCAAAGAAAACTAAATCTTTCAAAACCTCTTTTCCAAACTTCCACCAACACTTATTGACTCTTCTTTAAGAAAAGGTTTTTTTAATATTTCTAAATGCCAGCGTTATTTATCTCTTGAAATTCTTAATCATATTTTTATTAATTGGCCCATAAATATGTAATTTTGGTTATATTTTGATAACATGTTTAAGGCTCAACTAATTGGGTATTATACTTCTATTATAAATCTTCTTAATAATTAGTTTATTCCAAGTAATGGCCATATTAAAAATGTATTACCTATCATTATATGTTTGTTTTTATGGTGGATTAATAATGAGGATAACCATAAGGAGATTAGAATGAATGCTCTTTATATTATTTATAAAGTTAAGGATAAAATTTTGCATTTGTGTACTGCCAATTTAGTGAAATTGAACTCCTTAAAATTATTTTTTCTGTTGCTATTTTTTTGGGTTTCCCATTTCAATTCTCCACTTCTTATACCAAAGATAAAATTGTTAGATAGTTAAAGTCTCAGTAAGGTAAGTTTAAGATGAACATTGATGGGTACTTTAATTAACTGAATGCTTGTTGTGGTGGAATTTCAGGGATTCTAAGGTTCAAGTCATTATTTCTTTTGCTTATTCATGTAAAGCCAAGACTACTATTAAAGCTATGATTCATTACATTATTTATTTCTTTAGGTATTCTTTCAATTTATTATATTGATAATATTACTACTATAAATGCTAACAATTCTTTCATGATACTTGATATGAATATCAGCTTTATTTTATCTCCTTTTTTATCTTTCATATATTTTGTGAGGGTAATATTATGGATAATTACTTAGCTAAATTTTGTTGTAACCTTAGGCTGACTCATCTTCAGAATCCTTAGAAATAGAAGTAGAAGAAAAAGTCACAAACTTTTGCTTGATGGAAAACAAGCTTGACAAATCAATCAAGAGGAGGTATGAGATTTATCTTATGATGAGTTATTCGATGTTTCTGAGAAAATCCATACTTCATATAGGAAACTCAAAACATTATATGCCAAATTGAACATAGAATTTTTTAAATTTACAAAAAGAGCATGAAATCCTTAGGAATGATCACACATCTATTGATAGTGACCATATAACATTATTGGATGAACTTGATGATCTGAACAAGAAATATGATTTATTAAAAACATCTTATACTTATTTTGAAAATGAATATAATGTGTTTATAGATAAAACAAATGAAAGATAACATGAGTTAAGAGTTCACTATGCTATTTTAGAAAGTACAAACTCATATCTTAAAGAGAAATTAAAAGCTCTTTAGGAAAATAAGACACCCACAACGCCAAAAAAATTTTCTAATCCTGATCGAATGCATAAAATTTCAAAACCTAAGAAAAG
Organism: Dendrobium nobile; assembly: GCA_022539455.1. Classification (NCBI taxonomy): domain Eukaryota; kingdom Viridiplantae; phylum Streptophyta; class Magnoliopsida; order Asparagales; family Orchidaceae; genus Dendrobium; species Dendrobium nobile. Next base: position 33,713,417 of record CM039718.1, on the reverse strand, counting down.
AAAATATAACTCACATATAATGGTAAATCATTTTCCTCGAGTTAAATGTTTTTTATTTGGAATGATTGGACATATCTCTCAAACTTTTATAATTCATAGTAAAACTCTTCAAGTGTGGAAAGTTATGATGCATAAAACATAACATATCAAACATACATCTAGATTATCATTGCCAAGAGGAGAACCCATATTCATTTGGGTTCACAGTTCTCACGATCGTCCAGGCCAATTAGTTCAAATCAGAAGAAAATCGTCCAGAGCATCGCCCTGAATTTGTGCTGGCCGATATTTATCGTCCAAAAGTAACTAAGGTTTTTGAATAGATCATCCTGACCGATCATGCGATCATCCAGGACGATTTAATCCTATCAATCCTCCTTAATTACTTCATTAATTTGTCTGATTAATTAAGGCATAATTATGAATATCGTCCAGGCCGATCCAAGATCGTTCTGGCCGATTACCAAAAATTACAGAATACCTTAATTGTTTATGGCGGCAACTTCTTTCTGTTTTGAGCTTATCATCCTGGTCGATACACGTATCATCCAGGATGATGTGTTAATGACGGCTGCCTTAATTAAGAATCCTGAATAGAATCTCTATTCTAAACTAAATCGTCCAGGCCGATAAAGATATCGTCTTGGCCGATGTGAGTAAAAATAAAAATTCTATGTCTCTCAAGTATGTGTGTGTATGGTTACTTAGCATCAGTCTCTTTGAACATTACAAATAGACTCAAGAAAAGAAAAAGCAAATTACAGACTGACTCAACCCTAACCTACGCAATCTTGAACTGGCTACGTTTGTTCGTCCGATCTTTGATTCCTGAAAAGTTAGAAGTAACAGACAGTCCAAGAGAATCTATAGTGTTTGTCAATCATCAAAACATAAGTCATGAAAAATAGATTTGCAACAATCTCCCCCTTTTTGATGATGGCAAATAAAAGTAGGAAAAACTTAGTAAAAGAAACAACAGTTCATTAAAGTTTCAAAGTTACAAGCACATTAACTTTTTCCTATCACATCCTACTCCCCCTTTTGTCATCACAAAAAGAGGGTCCTAGTCACACAAAAGGAAAAGAAAAAAAAAAGAAAAACAACTTCAAAAATGAGGAACCCTGATCATCAGATGGAGGTGGTGGAGGTGGCTGCTGAAAGCAGCTGGCAAGCATAGTAAACTGAGCATTGAACCAGGCGATGTCCTGGTAATGCTGCTTCTGCTGGTGAGTAATGTAGCTATCAAATTGGGCTAAGTCCTCTATGCGGTGCTGCTCGTAGTGGGCCATGTCCTCAGAATGTTGCTGCTCCTGTGCAGCAACGTAAGCGTCGAAGTGGGTCTCCCATCGATCAAACCTCTCCACTAACTGGTCAAGTTGAGAGTGCTAGTGAAGAGGAGTAGGATCTAGAATAGGAGCGGGAGCGGGATCATCCTCCTCCTCAGCCCCCCGAGGTTCCTCATCCCTAGGGAGGAGACGAGTACTGTGAAGGGTACTGAAGGAACTGTTTGAGTATAAGAGAGTTGGGAGGTTGGGTGGAACAGGATATTGAAGTTGATATTTGATTTCAAGGACATAGGCTATGAGGTGTCCTAAAGCTAGATTGGGTTTCCTCTTATGACCTGGATCACGGATTATGGTTAAGTGATCAATGTATCAAAAAATTAAGTCTGTAGTATTAAATTCTCTATGTGCCATGATGTAAAAAGTAGTCAGAGAAAGTAGAGGAGTGATGTGGATTCGGTCCCCGGCTTTTAGAATTATGGAGTTGTGAAGGACATGTTGGATTGTCCTAGCATCTTTGACTAAAAAGCTAGTCTCTCCAAAATGAAAAGGTGCATTGGTCTGGCGAAAGAAATAATTTGCCGTGGACCAGTCAAAGTCAAGATCTGAAACAATTATGTGTAGCTTATCCCCGGTGGTGGATAGCTGTAAAAGTTCAACACAGTCCTAATATGTGATTTCGATGGGGCGTCGATTCACATAGGAGGTAAGGGCTGGGAAGGTAGGATTTATGTGAAGATTTACAAAGAATTCAAGAAGAAGCTCAGTATTAAAGAGGAAAGCAAGAGACAGAATGAAATAAAGGGAAGTGTGAGCGAAAAGATCCATTACCGGATATGAAATGTGGGCAGGATTGATGATTCTGGACACAGTTATCCCACATTCTTTATATCGATGTTAAGCAGCTTCATCTTCTGCCTCCCTGAAATGAGGGTCAATCCTAGCCCTCGAAGAACTCCTAGAAGTTTGTCGAACTCGGTTCCCACCAGCCATAGTAAGGAGTTAGCAAGGAAACACAAGAGGAGAAGGGATGTGAAGTGAAAGGCATGGCTGGAACAGCCTGAATTTAAAGAAACAGCCAAATCGTCCAGGACGATCACAGAATTTTCCAGGATGATATGGAAAAATAATGGCGTGTAGGCTGATTGGTCAAAAAGGCGGTCCGATAGTCCGGGCTGATTAGATATCGGCCTGGACGATTAGACACAGGCGATCATCCTGAGGAGTCAAGTCGGACGACCGTTGAAAATGCAGATCGTCCGGGCCGATTAGGTGTATCGTCTAGGATGATGCACAATAATTGATCGTACCGTCCGAAGTTAAAACATTTTAAATCTGTGCCACTTGTATCGTCCAGGATGAACAGTGGATTGGCCGGGACAATTGTCCAATAATGGATCGTCTGGGCCAATTTTAAGGATTTAAACGTGCTGACACATGGATTGTCCAGGACGATGTAGTGTATCAGCCAGACGATGACCATAAAATGCATCAGCCAGGCCAAAATATGTTATCGGCCAGAGCTATCTTCATGATTGCAGCAGAGTTCGATCAGATCATCCAGGACGATAAATTATTGTCCAGGACGAAGAGTTATTCAAGCACAAAAAAGTTCAGCAGATGGAATTTTATAGAAAAATTGTCCTATCGTCCAGGACGATATGAGAATCGTTCATGATGATGTGACTAGAAGTTTGATTTCTAGGAAAAGATGTTGATGATTAAAACCCTCAAAAATAAATGACTCACAATTCAAAGCTAGAAACAACAATAAATATAAAAAAAGGCTAAAAAAAATGAAAGAAAAAAGATTTTTTTTTTGTTAACAAAGAATCCATACGTCAAATTTCTCAAACAATTAAATTTTAGAGATTTAAAAGATCAAAGCATTTAACAAATCAAAAATCCAAAAAAGGTAGACTATCCGATCTTGTTAATCCCTAGCTCGGACTTCTTTCAGAGCAATAATCATCCTTTTAAAAATAAAAGATCTAACTCAGAAAAATTTTACTGGGTAAAAATAAGATTCAATCAAAACTTGGTTACAAATAAAATATTTTATAAATAATATACCAAAGTAATTTGTCTCAATCATGGAATTTGAAATCAAGCCTTTGAAATCATCAAATAACCAATGAGTTTTCTAAGTTTTAAGAGTTCAGAAAAGAGATAATAGCTTGTATTTAGTGGGCTCATTTTATGCCTCTTGTATCTTTGATTTGGCTCTTTGAGCATCTTAATTTTTGATACACATTTGTGTATATATTTTTCATTTCAATTTTGTATCCTTTTCACTTTCCCTCTTAATTCTTTCAAACTAAATTCTCTTTAACAAAAACCCTTAAAAAGAACCTTAGTTGTGAGTATATCCTCCAAAATATTAGAGAATAGGAGCTCTCTCTCTAACCTAGGGAAGAACAACCCACAAAATAAAATCATAATCATGTGATAAATGCAATGGCAAGATTTCATTTAACTTGAAAGATATATAAGGACTTTTGATATTATGCACAAGATAGATTATTATAACAAGATAAAAAGAATCTTAGTTTCAAAAACCAGTTGTCAATATGAGATAGACTTTTGTCTAGAAAAGAAAATTATGTCACTAAAAGAGGTTAGAGGGAGGGAAACCATCAACGGTGTTTCTCCCTTTAACTGATTTAGATATGATAATCAATGGCTTTAAATCTCCAAAATCTAAAAGCTTAAAAAACTAATCATATAGAAAACCAAACATAAAAACAAAGCAAAAACAAAACAATCTAAAACACCAAAAAGTTAGCACACAATAAAAATAACACGAAACTAATTAAAAAACATTTCAAGAAATTACGAGACAACAAGTTTAAGCGATTATGAGCTACGAGCCTCCATATGTCCAATTATCCTATGCTCCCATGAGGTCTTTGGTGAGAGCACACCTACAAAACTCAACAATAGTCAGATTTAGGAACCCAACCTAGTTTGGGTCTCTTCTTAGGAAAAGTAGAATACAATGCAGGCGTGGTATGCTGTGAATCATGTACCTTAGGTCTCCACACCCAATGTGTACTATGGTGAACAGTGCAAGTGTGTGAGATGTGTCCTAGCATGCTACAAGAAAAGCATCTAACTCTAGGAAAATAATTTCTTAAATGGTTTGAGTTATAATGCCTCTTCCTAGGTGTTGGCTTTTGATCAAGAGTAGGTGTCATCCAAGTTTCTGAAGTGTGTCCAATTCATTTTTAATCCTCAAGTTTGTATTTTTTAGAACATCATTCTCAACCATCAAGTTTTTTTCTTTCTCTTTAGATTTCTTGAAATCAGATTCAAGTGATGTGTGTGAAACTTTTAATGCTTCATTCTCACTAATTAATTTTGAGTGTTTTTTGTTCAAATCATCAAATTCATCAAGAAGAGGTATGTGATTAGAATCAATCATTGAATGATCTTTAATAATAACTTCAAACTATTTTTATAAATTTATAAGTTCCAATTTTAGGTTAGCTTGAGTCTTCTTAAGTTTTTTTGTATGATGCATGGATTTTCTCACAAATCTCAAATAATTCATTATAGGTTGGTTTACATACCTCTTCCTCATCATTTTGCTCAAGATGATCTTACCCTATTAAGCACAGGTTTGTAGTCTCTTCCTCTGGTTCAGTCTCAGAGGAATCAGTACTAGATTCTGCCCAGAACGCCTTTTGGATTCTACTCTTGTCCTTCCTAAACTTAGGTTACTCCTCACCCTTTTCCTTTTCCTTGCTCGGGTGATCATGGAGTGTAGGACAATCGGCTTTCATATGTCCAAGCTTCCTGCATTCATAACAAATGACATCAGAAGATCTTTTAGAATGTTTATGATCCCTACCTTTTCTCCAATGATGCTTTTGCTTCTTCCTTAGAAAGCCTTTGAATTGCCTTGTTATGAAGGCAACTTCATCGCTTTCAGACCCAGAAGATTCAGAATCTGATTTGTACGCCTTCAGTGCAACTATTTTCTCCTTCTTCTTCTCACCTACATCAAGATTTCTTTAATTCACCCCTTGCTCATAAGCAATGAGTGAGCCAAGTAAGTTATCAATAGAATAAGTGTTCAAATCCTTAGATTCAGTGATTACAGTGATTTTAGCATCATATGGCGAAGGCAAGCATCTCAGAATCTTGTTTACTTTTTTAAAGTTTGAAAGTTCTCTTCGTAGTGCATGCAGTGAAGTAACTATCTGAGTAAACCTAGTATACATGTCAGAAATTGATTCATAAGGTTTCATACGAAAAAGTTTGTAGTCTTGCAAGAGAATGTTCAAACGAGATTGTTTAACTTCATTAGTGCCTTCATAAGTGATACACAATTTATCTCAAATTTCTTTACCAGTTTTGCAAGTGGAGACACGCATGTAATCCTCAGATTTTAAAGCACAGAAAAAATAGTTCAAACATTTTGCATTTAATCGGGCTAAATCTCTTTCATCAAAAGTCCATTCAGTAAAAGGAATTTCAGTTTTAACACCAATAATTTCACGAGAAGGTGGAGAATAACCTTCTTTGATAAGCATCCACATGTGATAATCAGTAGATTGTAAAAACGTTGACATGCGGGTTTTCCAAAAATTAAAACGTTGGTTATCGAACAGGGGAGGTCGAGTAATAGAATACCCTTCCGTAGTGTTACGATTCCCAAGGTTAGCCATGGATCAAAATTCAAAAAGTTTTCAAACTAATTTTTTATGAATCCCGCTCTGATACCACTTGAAAGTTCGTTAGGGATGTTAAGCACTATAGAATTGGCCCAAGCTAACCAAGAGGGGGGGGGGGGTGAATTGGTATTTTTAAAAAAATTTCTTTTCACATAGAAGTAAAATCTCATAAACCAAAATCACACCACAAAAAAAAAAGCGGAAATTAAAGTGCCGAAGCAAGAAACAAGAACACAGAGATTTATAGTGGTTCGGTCAACTCGACCTACATCCACTCCCCGGAGGTGCCCTCTGAGTATTGCACTACAATCGTGACTCTCCTTTAGCCCCCACAGCTAAACGAAGAAGCTTTTACAAAGAACCTCTTTTTGCCACCCCGGCAAGGCAGAGAACCTATCTCCTTTTGCTTCCTTCTGAAGCTGGCAGAGAACCACAATAAGATGCTGAATCCTTACCTCTACTGACCCTTCCACGGACGAGAAACTCTAGATGAAGAAGAAGCAGAGTGATCCTTGAAGCAACCCTTGTGAATCCCCTCATAAGCTCCCCCTCACAAGATCCTCTCTCTCTCCCTCTCTCTCTTTCTCTCCTCAAGGTCTTCTCAGGTCAAGGCAGCAGCAAAAGATTGTTCAAAATGTTGAACAAGAGCTCTTAAATAAAAGAGCTTCAAAGGAGCTCATTAATTGCAAGTTGCCGACAATATTGTCCAGGCTGAGATGGACATCGTCCTGGCTCATCAGTAAAAATCTCAGAAGATCGGCCAGAGCATCGCCCTGAATGTAAACTGGACGATTGAAAATTGGCTTGATTGTCCAGGCTGATCTCACGATCGTCTAGGCCGATCAGTTCAAATTAGAGGAAAATCGTCCAGAGCATCGCCCTGAATTTGTGCTGGCCGATATTTATCGTCCAGAAGAAACTAAGGTTTTTAAATAGATCGCCCTGGCCGATCCTACAAACGTCTAGGACGGTATGATCGTATCAATCATCTTTAATTACTTCCTTGATTTTTCTGATTAATTAAGGCATAATTGTGAATATCGTCCAGGCCGATCCAAGTTCGTCCTGGCCGATTACCAAAAATTACAGAATACCTTAATTGTTTATGGAGGCAACTTCTTTCTATTTTGAGCTTATTATCCTGGTCGATACACGTATCATCCAAGACGATCTGTTAATGACGGCTTCCTTAATTAAGAATCCCGAATAGAATCTCCGTTTTAAACTAAATCGTCCAGGCCGATAAAGATATCGTCCTGGCCGATGTGAGTAAAAACATAAATTCTAAATCTATCAAGTGTGTGTGTGTGTGTAGGGTTACTTAGCATCAGTCTCTTTGAACATTACAAATAGACTCAAGAAGAGAAAAAGCAAGATACATATTGACTCAACCCTAACCTATGCAATCTTGAACTGGCTTCGTTTGTTCGTCTGATCTTTGATTCCTGAAAAGTTAGAAGTAACAGACAGTCCAAGAGAATCAATAGTGTTTGTTAATCATCAAAACATAAGTCATGAAAAATAGATTTGCAACATAATGTATTGGTTGTATGTGTTATAAGTGTTCATTAAAATGATGTTTTGACTTGTGTTGAAATTATTCTTCTTGAAGAATTTTAAATTGTATAGACTAATAAAATGTAGTTGAACTCAAGAATAAAATTTAAAAATACTTAGCTTTACAAATTAATTTTTTTTGCAAAATTTAATTTCTCAAAATTTTAAATTAAATTTTTATTGGGTGTAGATTAGAATATCATCTTTATGCTCCTATAGATAAAAATTATTTAATTATTATTATTATTACAAAGTAGATTTTTTATTTTTATTTTATTTCTTTTCAATGTGTTTATTTTTCTTAATTATTGGAATTTGTTTTAAGATTTGTTGATATTGGAATGATCAAAAATATGAAAAAGATGCACAAAGCATGCCAAAAATTGTAAATATGCATAAAATATGCCACAAGTTTGAAAAGATACGTAATATTCATCAAAGTAGAAAGAAGCACAAAATTAGCACAAAATGAAAATATGTATAAAGTGTGTTCAAAAATTGAAAAGAAGCGCAATATCTCCAATTGAAAGTTTCATACAGTTCTTTCCTTTATGTTTTTACCTATTATTCAAATTCATTTAATCAATAATAATCTTTTTTTTTTTTGAAAAGGAAAACCAATTACCTAAACTATTATTCAAATCAAATCCTAATTATATTCCTTTAAGGTTGTGTTGGTAGGGATCCAATCAAAATAAGGATTTCAAGATATAACAAAAATTTTTTCACCTGTGGTGGAAAGATGTAGGAAGTCAGTGAACTTATGGTAGGTAATCTCTACTGGCTACATATTAACATTGGATTGGAGGGCAGTACCCTCACTATTGAACCTAAGGCTTGCAAAAATTAAAAAAGCAATTCAGAATTGAAAGGTTATAAAATAGTGAGAATAAAAGTTAAAGTGGCATGGGCAAATAGTGGTAGTACTTGAAAGTTTAGATCCTCATATTTGATGACTTTGGAGTGAGTGATTAAACTATTCTTATATCTATTGTAGTCCTACTCATCAACAACCTCAACAAATTGAGGTTCTACTTATCATCGAGTGAAACTCCTAACTGGTGCTCAAGACCGCTTGGTTCCAGCCATTGCCAAGATCTAGAGCTTACGTAGAAGTGGAGGAGAGTTATTGCATTGAAGAGGAAAGCATAAGTCTTGCCTATTTATATAGAATCAAATAGATCATATAGCATAATTGTGAGATTGTTTTAGAAGATCAAGTACAATCAATTCATCTAGTCCAATAAGTTAAAAAGATGGTCTCATTATAGAGTATGATCAAAATAATACAAGATGATTAGAGACAAAGCATTTGTCCCGAGGAGTCAGTATGGATGATTATTGACATATCGGATAGTATAGAATGAACATGTATTTGCACCATTTGATAGTCTACTTAGTATCATACCGGCTAAATTTAGTTTGTCTAATCGCTACTGCCATATGGATTGTACAGTACGAAGGTGGTGATCGTACAGTATAATCACTAATAATTAATGAATATGAACTATTGCATACACTGCGATCATATCTTTGATAATATTTGTAAATATCATACAGTACAATGTGTATCGTATTGTACAGCCTGAAAAAAAAAAAAAAGAGATAGGCATGAGTGATCAGGAAATCTCCAGGAAAGAAAATAAAGTAAAATTACAATGAAAATATAACCAAAATATAATAAAAATCAAGTAATCACGAAAAAATACACATCAAACATGAAAGTTTTCTTCTTTAATTTAGTTTTTAAAGAATTAATTAAAAGCATTTAAATTGAGAAATTCTTTGACAACACTAAGATCTAAAAAATTTACCTTAAGTTTATAGCAAAAACTCTGTAAGAAATTCAATGACAACACTAAGATCTATAAAATTTAGAAATTCAAGCTTTGCAACCCTAGCTTAGGCTTCTTACAGGTTAAAGTTCTTTAAAAAAATAATTCAAAAAAAAAAATTGAAAGAAAATGTCATCTTTTCAAACTTTTTTTTTTTTTTGGAAATGTATCAAAGAGAATAACATTGCAAAATGATGAAGTAGAAATCTTGATTTTCAAATTCAGGTGTAGACAATATCAATTAGCACATAGATTTTTTTAAGGCTAAATATTTGAAGGGAAGGGAAGTTAACTCATTGTGGGCTCATTTTGTGCCACTTTTATTAGTATTTGGCACACTTTGCACATATTTTGATTTTTGATACACTTTGTTCATATTATCAAATTTTGGCCTTCAATGTACATCTTTTTATCTTTTGGTCTCATTTTGTGGCTCTTTTTCTCTTTTGCAAACTTGCTTTCTTTCTATGTCTTTAAAAAAACTCTCAATTATGAGATTATCTTCAAAATATTAGAGAAGAATCACTCATGCTCCTATATAAAGAAGAATAAACCACAAACGAATTCTTGAACACTTTGATATCAACACAGAACTTGATTAAGAAAAATTGAAATGGATTCATTGATTTGCAAAAATATTCAAATGAGATAGAATACTATAGGGAGATGAAACATATTTCTATTTCATGGCCAATTTTTAATTTGAAATAGATTATAATTCAAAAGAAAATTACACCACCAAAGGAGTTAGAGGAAGTGATATAATTTTCAATTTTTCTTTCTTTAACTTTTTTAGAAGAGTCTATCATTACTTACAAAAATAAGTAAGAATTTAATTTAAGGAAAAGTTGAACTACTAAAGTTTATAATGATTTTATTCTTAAGTTTTAAAAGAAATAATCAAACACATGCATGATGAAAAAACAAAAAAACACTAAAATGATAGAAATATAAAATAAAAATAAGAATTGAATTTTTTATTTTCTTTTTCTTTTTTTTGAAGGAAAGCATGTAGCTAGCATTAAAGGAAAAAAACTAAAGTTATTAAAAGGAAAGTTCTGATTCCTCCTTCAATAAATTTGAAAATGAAGGACGAATCTTATTAGTATCTAACTCATTCCAAGTGAAGTCCCCGGCAATAGCATAATTGACATATAAATTTGCCAATTTATTGTTCTCTCTTCCAACCCAATTAAAACAAACAAAATTAAACAAGCTTAATAAATGAAGTTCTTCTTTCCACTTACCTGCCAAGTCTTGTAGGTATTTGATTATGTTTTGATTGTCTCCTTCAATGATAAGACCTTTAAAAGATCACATCAAATCCTTCATGATTTCTTCTATGAACTTTATAGCCAAAAGCTCCAAGTAAGCAACATCCCAGTGAATGCAAGATTTACCATAAACGATAATCTTCCTTTGCAATCTCTAATAACACCTCCAATTCCAGCTTTATAAGTTTTCAAAAGAGCTGTATCCACATTGATCTTGATCTAATGGGGAAGAGGGGGGTACCAACGATTCAATAGTCTATAAGACTGATTAGTGCCCCCAGTTGCTCGATTTAATATTGTTATATTAGGAAATGGCAGTATAGTTAACTCCATTGATAGCAATCATCAAAGTGCTCTCATCTTATCCTTCATGAATTAGATTGTTCCTTGCTTTCCACGAGAAAAAGATTGAATTGCAAAACAAATTCATGATGAAGCTTTGTTCTACTCTATTAAACTTCATCCAGTTTAATCAACCAAGAATAGATTGGAATGCTGGAATAGATTGGAATGCTAACATCACTCTAGCAGCTTCTACCATGGTCTATTCTTGTTTTTTTTTAGCTACCCTGTTGTGTTGAGGGGTTCTATGGACTAAAAAGTTAAGATCTATCTCTTGCTCCATATAGAAAAATTCAATTTTTTTATTCTCAAACTCTTTACCATGATCACTTTGAATGGTTAGAATTTTACAACCTAGCTCTCTCTAAACCCAAGTTGAGAATGTCCTTAATTACTCAAAAGATTTAATTTTATGATATAATAATCTAAACCAAGTAAACTTGGAGTAATCATCAATAGTCACATACCATAAGACTTTCCCTCCTAGGCTTGCAGTGCCGATGGGTCCAAAGAGATCCATGTGAAGGCATTTTAATAATTTATTTGTGTTAATGTCCTTAATTAAGTGGAAGGTGGATTTGACTTATTTTCCTAACTAACATGCATAACACAGGTGTTCCTTGGTGTAATCTAGTTTGTGTATGCCTCTCACTAAGACTTTTAGCGTGATTTTTCTATGATTTTTATGGCTTATATGACACAATATTCTAGCTGCATGATAAGCTTAAATATAAATATTTTTTTGCATGAAAAAAGAAATAGCAGTGCTAGCATGCTTGATCTAAATTATGTTAATTCTTCTACTTCTCTTTCCCTAAAGGGAGTTGCTGATGAATCCTTTATCGTAGAGTTGGTAAATGCTAAGCAAATTATGTTTTAAGCCATCTACCAATAAAACATTTTTAATCATGAAATTTTATTAGATATTAATTATACCAGATCCAACCACCTTCCTAGTGGTGTTATCTCTAAGTGTTACCTTACCACAGCCCACAACCTTATACTCTAGCAAAATGAATTGTTTAACAACTTAAGACATATGACTTGAACTTCTATTTTCCAAGTACTACATACTCTCATTGGGCCTTTTTGTGAGAGCATTGCTACAAAATCATCTTTGATTACTTTTGGGAACTCAAACAAGTTTAGGTTACACCTTATGGATTATTGGCTTAAATGATTACATGTTATGCAGTGATTTATAAAATATTTTCCTCCACATTAAAAATGTTTTATGGTATATAGTATTAGTGTGGGAGATATGTCCTAACATGCCATAAGAAAAGCACCTAACTTTTGGGATTAGAATTATTAATCTAGTTGGGTTATGTTACCTCTTCCTAGGTTTAAATGATGCATGCTATGGTGATGATTTGTGAAAATTTTCAAGTGTAGGTGATAGTTTGTTTTCTTTAAAAGAAATTATTTTGTCTTGCAAAAGTTTTTTTACACTTTCAAGATTTAATTTGTAAATTTTTCATGAATGCTTCCTATTATCTGTTTCATCTAAATATCCTTGAATTCATTAAATAATTTTTTTAAAAAAAATCAACATGATAAACTTTCAAGGAATTAGGCTCAGTAGTTAAGTTTAGATGCTTCTTATTTAACCATCAAATTCATTAAGTAAGATCACATGATTATTATTCAAAATAGAGTGATCTTTCCTCGTGCATTCATTCTATTTTTGCAAGTATAAAATATCAGTGTTATGGCTTGCATACGTTTTCTTTAATTTTCTATATGCATTACAAATTTTTTCAGAAACCTAAAAAAAAATCATCATTAGAAAGCTTACATACCTCCTCTTAAACATAATGATCAAAATGGTTATCTACAATTAAGCATAGGTTGGTTACCTCCTCTTCAGCTTATGTCTTAGAAGAGTCTGAAGTGAAGTCTGCCCAAAAAGCCTTCTTACTACATTCGTTGCTTTTTTTGAATTCATCTTTATCATTACCCCTCTCATTGATTCGGTGAGCTTTAAGATTTGGGAAATCAGTCCTCATGTGCCCTAACTACATACATTCAAAAGAGATGATACAAGAAGAAGCTTTAGAAATTTTATTAGGTTTATCTTTATTTCATTGTGAATGACGCTTTTGCTTTTCTATAAAAAGATTTTAAATCTCCTTGTCATTAGTGTAATATCATCATAGTCTTATGGAATGGAATTGTCACTATTACAATCGTCAACCTTTAGAGCTATTGTTTTATCTTTTCTTCTCTCACATGCATTATTTTTTCTTCGGCTTACTCCATGCTCATAAGAAATGAGTGGTCCAAGTATTATCAATTGAATAAACATCTATATCCTTAGATTTATTAATAGAAGTTACTTTACATCATAGGAATAAGGTAGACAACATAGAATCCTTTTAACTTTTTCATAATATTTGAGTTCTCTACCAAACGCATGTAGGGAAGTGACAATTTGAGTAACCCAATATTCATTTAAGAAATAGACTCACTAGGTTTCATGCAAAATAGTTCAAATTTGAGGCTACCGTCCTAGCAGATATAAATATTATCCAAGATGATGAGCTTAACGATGACTACCTTAACCCAGATGCCCTAATTAGGGTTTCTATACTTAACAGATCGTCCAGGATGACATCTCATCCCAGATGATGTGATCAAGACACAGTACTCTAACCAACAGACAAAAATTTTTCCCCCATATGTGTGTGTGCAAGGTTACTCAACATCAAGAAGCACATCCTTTACAATAGACTCAAGAAAGGGAAAAAATTACAAACTGACCCTGGCCTAATTTACCCAATCTTGAGCTGGCTTGAGTTGCACTCGATCTTGTGGACCTGAAATGTTTGTAGGCAAGGCAGTCATAAAAAAATATGAATGTTTTCTAACATTAAAATTTTAATTAGATTTACTACAACTATAGGAGTTTTTATGTCTAAAATAATTGATGTATCTAATGGTTAATTTAAGAAGTTGGAACCTATAAAATTCAATGGCCTTGAAATATGTTTAATCTGAGGAGTATTAAAAAGTTCTTATATTTTTTATGTGTTATCCATTTTGATAACCAAAGTAGAATCCATTTCTACAAAGTTTAATAAACTTTGTTTTAGTTCATCCCAAGGACCCTCCTCCATGCTTTGGAAAATAAAATATTTGGTCCATTTAGTTATCCTAATTCTCAAGAGGTAAAGACCCCAATTTATTTTAATAGATAGACTAACTAGTACTCAAACATCTATAATCTAGGGATGAGAACCAAACAAAATTTTTAAAAGATTAATAATAAAAATAATCTCGGAAAATAATTAGATTTTAGACAACCCATCTCAACAATTTTGGTGAAGCCTCAATAATAATTTAGAAAGTCTAGGCCTAATTATCCCTCAAGTTTCCATTTTAATAACATATTTAAGAATACAGAGCCTTCTTTTGAGGATTAAGTGTTCAAAGTTGTCTTATTAGTAAGGCCAGTCTTTTAGATTATTAAAAAATTTTCAGGAAGCTAGAAAGTTTAATTATTGTAACCCCAAAGGAGGTAAAAATTCGTAAAGGTTCTTTCCCTCCTATTAGAGATAGAGGAGATGTTAGCTAAGGCAATTCTTTTGTTATTAAGTAGGTGTCCGTTAATGTTCCTTCTTCTTCTACTATTGCATTATCTTATTCAAGTAATGACAAACAAGTCTCAACTAATTATTTGTTATTCAAGGAACTGGATCTGAAATCTAATGGTAACTTATGGAAGGATTGTAGAAGAGAAGCTTCATTTTTTAATAATCTTAATGAGAAGGATTCACTAAGGCCTCGGGTGGTAAAAAATTTATTGAAGATAATAACAATCCAAAATTTTTTCGCGTGGTGCAAAAAATTATTGACTCTTTGAATTCTAATTAGAATTTAAAGATAATAAAAATCAAGACATTGAAGGTATTAATCTAAAAGATAACAATAACTTGGAGGGAAATACTGATGTTGTTCATGCTAATGTTTTAAAGAGACTAGCTCATCATAACCGGTGATTCAGGAGGTGTGTCCTAATATTTTTAATGATGGTATTATTCTCAAACTTAATATTGATACTAAATTATCTAGTATATAAAGATTATAGAAGGACTTATTATTAAAGTTGTTGGTTGGAACCTTCCTACTCATATCATCAGTAATGAGTTAAGGTGGCGATAGGGTCATTTTGGAGATTTTTAGATGACATTACTGTGAATGAATTGGTTGTTATGTTCATTCTAATCAATGGAAGCTATTATAAGCAGAGGGCCTTGGTTTCTGCGTTGTCATTTAATTGGATTGGATAAATGGATACCAACTTTCTCAGCTTCATTAATGAAAGGATAACCTTCTCTAGTTTTGATTCAACTTCGTGATCTACATCCTCTACTCTTCAAGTGTACGGATGAAAAAAATATAATCCATATTATTTCTAGGATTGAAACTCTTGTTCTATGGGATTCATAATTATTCAACTGGGGAAATATAGAATTTGCTCTCGTACGTATTTGATTGAATCTCAAATACCAACTTCCAACTGGAGTTTTGGTGGATGGTTTGTATTGTAGTTTTTTCAAAAGTAGAATATTATAAGACTTCTAATTTATGTTTATATTATGGAAGGATAGGACACATGAAAAATAATTGTTTTTAATTTGTTCAAGCTAGTTCTAATTATAAACCTAATAATAATAGTTAGCAATCTACTATTGAAAAGGATAGAGATCATGTTGAATGGGAGGCAGGTTCGTATGGACCTTATTTAGTGGCTAAATATGGAAGGAAACCTAAATGTGTTTATGGAGGAAGAGTGTGGCTAGTGAAATAAAAACTTATGGCATGAATGAAATAAGAAGAATGAGAAAAAGGTTGGTGATGTAGATGTCTTTAGAATGGGAATTGGGCCTACTCATATGAATATTTGGATAGGTCGAAATTATGAAGTGATTACTAAGTTTTGTGATGTTCTAAATCCCAATGATACTAAGAAGGATCCTATTTCAAATATGACTTTTGGTGATACTGCTCTTGATGCAATGGCTTCTATAATAGATTTTACAGAGCCAAAGAATGTTCCCTTTGGATAATTTCTATAAAAATTTTGAATGAGGAAGTGGGTAATGGTTTGAGTATAGTTGCACATAAATCTAATTATAGTGTTTTTCTAAAGAATTCTTTTTCTACTTTAATGTTGGATGGGTGTGAAGATAAAAGTTTGACCATTACAACTGGTTTGGTATTTTCTTTTCCTTTTAAGAAGGAAATTAAATTATGTAAGAATGTTGAACCTATGCAACAAGATATTGGGTATACTAACAACTCACATATTATAACCAAGGGTTTGAGTGAAATTAATTACTACAAACACTAGACATAAGAAATAATTAAGAAAATTTTGTTCTATAAAAGAAATTCTTAGGAAAAAGAAAGTTGAGGGAGGAAAAAATATTTCTACTAGAATTTTGAAAGAAGGTTATCTCTTTAAAAGTTTTTTGGTGGGTATAGTTACACTTATTTCTATTTGACTTCAATTGCATTCTAGAATTAGTTATAACTAAAATAATTTCAAGGTAATTTTCTAAGAATTTACATAAGTTGATAAATTTAATCTAGCTCTATAGCGCCAGGTGGTTTTCTCCAAGCACAATAGCACTCATATGTATCAAATGTCATGGTGTTCTTTTGGTAAAAAATTTGGTACCTCATTACCTATTCCTGTGCCATAACATCACATGTCTCAAACCACAACAACATTCATATTATTTTGAAGGTTTAGAATTTATTGCTTTTTCTTATGCTGCTCTAGCACCCATTGTAGGATTGCAACACTAGTTATATTTATAAATACAAAGGGAGGGTTTCCTTTTTTTCATTAGGATCTATGTTTTCTTGACTAATAATTTCGTGCTTTTCCTTTTTTTACTTTAATTACTTTTAAGTGACTCCCAAAGTAATGGAAAGAAAGAAAAGAATGGCACTTTCTTTTAATAAAAGAAGATTCACTTTTATTCAAATTGAAGAATGTTTGGCCCAACAATTTATTGGTATGTATTAATCCTTAAAAGAAGTTTCCCAGGCTCTGGAGGAGTAACCATGTAGTTGATAGTGAATAAGGATTAGGAGGCATTGTGTGAGGAACCAAATGCTTTTGCAATGAACATTTTGAGGGAGTTTTTAGCCAATGCCAATGAATCTTGAAATAATTAATTCTTTATGAAGGGTAATTAGTTAACATTAGATCCCCCTAAAGTTAGCCAAGTCTATAAAGTTAGGTTTATGGAGCATGATGAGTATACCCCCTTTATTTCATCACCCTTTAACCCTAAAGAGTTATTAAGAATTTTTTGTGACTGAAGGCGTAATGCTATCGTTAGAGTAAGAGACATGAACAAGATTTATTTACTTATATATTTTTTTATCCCAATTTTTTATGGATTGAAACTATTTGAATTCTTTCTACTTTTTTCCAAGAAAAAATATTGTAAGGATAACTCCTTATTAAATTATGCTATTTAGGTTCTTCACATTATTGATATCGAAAAACTTATTCTTTCATCCTTATGATATATTATTTAGCGTACTACTTCTATTAACTTAGGTCACCCTTCTCTTATTTATTCCTTTTGTGTTGTTGCTGGTGTGTGAGGTGATAATATCGAGAAGAACCTATTTCTTTTTTTTTGTCTCATAAAGTGAAAAACATAAGGTTTTAATAGGAATGGAGATAAAGTGGAGGAACTAAAAAGTGAATCCTTGATATCTTATCAGCCCAATAATAGTTGTTCATGTGCTAAGAATCCCAGATCTTTGTGTGAGCAAGCAGATGATTTAATAGAGAATATGAATAATGTTACTAAATTTTATGATGAGAATAGATGTTGGCAGGACCACTAGTAAGATAAGAAGAAGAAACATTACCACTACACTTTTGAAGTCAATGTTGTATTAGTGGGAATATTTAGGAGAAGCGCCATTTTTTTAAAACCCGGATCATCTCCATTTCTCAACTGCCCTAATATATTTATGGATTGCTCATATTTTTTATTACTAAGGCATAATAATTGGATAATAATTTTTTACTAAATATCATAAATTTTCTATCCATAAATATATATCAAAACCTAATGAAATTAAAGGAATAAAATTAAAGGGGCATGTGATTTATTTGGTTGATCATTTTGCGACCAATTTTTTATTTTGGTAGCTATAGGAAAAATGTATTAAATAAAATTAATTATCAAAATTACTAATAGCATCCAAATAATATTCATTAGCGTAAAAAAAAATGGTCGCTAATATGTTTAATTTTAGCGACCAATACTAATTAGTGGTCACTAATTTAGCAACCTAAAAATTTTTTTGGTCGCTAAAAGCCTCAGCGACGAGGCTACTGCGACAAATTAGCGACCCAAAATTTTTTTGTCGCTATTTGTTTTAGCGTCCAAATTAACATTTTTAGCGACCAATTTTGTTGGTCGCTATTGACCCATTTTCTTGTAGTGGCGCAGTAGAGTACCAACATCCTTTCTTACCATCCTAGGGATCGCATATAACCTTCGTAATTTCTCACCCTCCTGGTGATGTCAATGAACCTTCGTCCTTTCTTACCCTCTTGAAGGCAGTAGAGAACCTTCATCCTTTCTCTCTAGGCATGCAAATGAACTGAGAATTCAATGAACTATTCATGGCTCAGCTCGATAAGAGCTCATTTTGTTCATTTGACAATGTAAATGAACAAGCTTGAACAACTTTCATAATACTCGATAGCTAAATAAACAATCTTGAACACCCTGGCGTTCAACTCATTTAAGTTCACGAATAATATAGTTTAGAGCTCGTGAACATGCTCATTAAGAAACTTGATTAAAAAGCTTGATTATGTCTTATTTAATTAAAAATTAATATTTAACTAATAAAAAAATTAAATCTAAGGTTATATATATATATATATATATATATATATATAAACAAAATAAAAAAAAATATTTTACTTAAACAACCACGTTTTTACTTTAAAAAAATCTATACATGCTTTTCTCTCTCCTCTATGACCCAAGAAAAAACAAAAAAAAAATTATTGAAGGGAGTTTAGTTCCACACTGCCTCAAAAAGCATGATGTTGCTATATAAAAGAAAATCTATGGTCATTGGTAGCTAAAAAGTAGGGAGCAGCGGAACTAGAGGGCAGGCAATGTGGTAGTTAAAGGCAGTAGTTAGATTCTGAAATGCTATTTGAACATGCCTGGTGTTGTTATTTGGCTCAGCTCAGTTTGAATAAAAGAAGATTTTTTATGAATTTAAATATGACTAAGCTAGTTAAATGAGCCACTCGATAAGGCTTGATTAACTTAAAAATGAACAATCTCAAACTAAACTTGAGCTGAGCTTGAACATGTTGGTTTTAAAAAAGCACAAACTCAAATAGCAGTCCAACAAACGCGACGAGCTTGAGCTCAATTTTTGCAAACCAACTCAAGTATGAATAGGTTATAACTTGGTTCGATTAAGTTCATTTGCAGCCCTATTTCTCACCCTCCTAGTGATTGTAGATAATCAAGTCACAATTTTGATGACCTTCTCTTAAAAGCCTCTAGAGGAGATGGGCAAAATTTTGAAGAAGAAAAATAGTTCCTCACGTTGGGTAACCTTATGAATCTCTCATAACTCTCTCTTATTTGATCTCTCGCACTTCACTCTAACAATCTCTTCCAAACAAACACTCAATGGACACTCTCAAAATAAAATCATTGTAATGGTACCGGGTGTCAGTTTTTAGTACACTTATATATTAAACATAAGAAAAATAATCAAGAAAAAAAAAGTTAACCGAATTAAGATCATACAGTACGATGGAGGATCATTGTTCAAACTATTAAAAATTCCTTATATTTCATACTTTATCAGTCATTTCTATCAACTTAAATCTTACTATATGAACTGACATCATATTGTATGAACATTTCAAAATTGAACCTATTCGTTTGGTACAATCCTTTATGAACCTTATTGTTTACTCTATCAGTCATCTGTATGACTGACATCATACAATTCAAATAGTTAACACAAATCATGCTTCATTTGGTATGAATATAGATGACCCCATTTTGAACTCTATCAATCATTTGCACAAACTTACATCATATAGTAGGAACTGTACAAAAATAGTTCAATTCATTTGGGATAAACTAGTACACACCTAATTTCGTACACTATCAGTCATCTATATGAACTTACATCATAGAATATGAATAATATAAAAAAAGGGTTCATTTGGGATGAACTGATACACACCCATTTCGTACTCTAAGAGTCATCTATACGAACTAACATAATAAAATACAAACAATATTAAAATACAAGACATGATTTAATTATCTTTTTTGGAGGAAAAAATATAACAAATCATCCAGTACAATTGTAAATTATACACTATGAATAGTTTTAAAATTTTAAGTTTTGACTCTTTCCTTTAGTGTGTTTATACACGATTACCCATTTACAATCAGACCTTCTAAGAGTTAAAAAAAATAAAGAATCTATAGACTTTATTACATAATACCCTAATCTACTCACTCTTGAAGTCTTCAGCAGTCTGGAATATGATTTACCTAAAATATTAGTACACACAAACAAGAAATAGAAAATGTCCAATACATGCTCAGGAGAAATGACAAAATTAATCAAAAAAATAATATTTTTCTATCATCAAAAATACATTCTCAAAATGGATTCCTGAGTTGCCACAATCTCCCTCTTTTTTGATGATAACAAAAATAATAATAATTTGAATTTCAAATAAAATTCTTTTCTACTAAACTTCCCATTAATGAAGTTAAAAAATAAATAACATGAGGGACATAATTTTTTAATTTTTTTATTAATAAAATTAAACACAATATAAAAGCAAGTACATAAAACACATGAAAACACAAGGAAACCAAAATCTATAAACAATAAATAACCTCCCCTTGTAAACTTAAACCATAAACAAACTAAAACACAAAACCAAATGGCTTCAAAAAGAATAAAACACAAACAATAACTCAGAATAAAACCAATAAACAAATAAAAATAGCCCCTATTTCGTCATAAAAAAATTCCCTAAAAAAGAATAAGTTGCTATAGAACAATATAATGGATGATAAAGGAAAAATTCTAAACCATTTGCACAGACAAAACTCAAGTCCTGATTGGAAAAAGAAAGACTCAAATTTTAAATCAAAAAAAAAATTTAGATAAGAAAAGTTGAATATGTTCAATGTTTGCTGTTGAAATAAGAAATATCAAATAGAATAATCATCACAAAATTAATTAAATAGAAATCTTATAGTTTCAAAATCAATAGTTAAAATTATCATTTAAGGAAAAGATTTTTCTAAGAATTAAAGTGTATGAAAGAACTAAATATAATATGGCTAATTTTATGCTTCTTTATCAATACGGAATATTTGAGTAGTGAACATTGCACATCTTTTTATTTTGTGCTAATATTGTTCCTATTTTCAAGTTTGGTGACTTTGCACATCTTTTTTCTAGATAGAGAAAATCTTGTTCTTTTTTGAATTTTCTGTTTGCGGGTTTTGTGCGGGCGGAAGCTCTTGCTGCCGGCAGATCGCTGGTCGGATGATTGGTGGTTCTTTGTTGTTTGGATCATGACAAACTTCCGTTCTTTAGGTACCAATCATGGTATTGGTAAAGTTAGCGGTGGAATTATTATTAGGAAGGGTTTGAAACCTCTGATTCGCCAAGAGGTGATTGAAGGTAAAGGTAAGAAGATTTTGGTTGATAGGAATTCTGATGATTTCAATGAATATGTGAATACAAAGATTATTCTTGATAATATTCTTGACGCATCTGCTTTTGCTAGCGCGATATTGAAAGTTAAGAAGTTTGTGGTAAATCATGAATAATTAGTCAGTCGTGCCTTAGTTTCTAAGATTAAGAATGCCGACAAGGAGGTGGTTGATGATTTTCCCTATAAGAATTTGGCTTTGGATAAGAATCAGGACTCTTCTATTCCGTCAGTTTCTGATTTGAACAATTTGAAGGAGAATTTTCAGGAATCTTGGAAAAAAGCGCAACATATCATCATCTCTGCTGATAAGTTGATCACGAAAATGTCTGAAGATGGGATGGCGGCCAAGTTGAATGATGAGAAGGAAATTTTAAATTTAGAAATTTTGAGACATTCTCTGGTTATTAATGTGTTGGGAGACAGAGTTTCCTTTCCATTATGTAGCCTGGAATTGAGGAAGGAGTGGAACAAGTTCAGGAGCTTTCATATGACGTTCATCGGGTTGAACTAGATCTTATGCTCTTTCGAGTCAGCGGATGCGGTGGAGGAAGTACTAAGTGGTGGCCCTTGGTTCATGGGAGGATACATTGTTGGTTTGGACAAGTGGTCTCCTCTCTTTAATCCTAATTTCTTCAATGGAATTAAAGCACCGGTATGGATTCGTTTCCCTTACTTACCGCACCATTGCTGGGATGAGGAGAACATCATTAAGATTGCTTCGAGAATTGGTGCTCCTATGCTGTTGGATGGTAACTCTTTTAAATGGGGGAAACAAGAATTTGCTCGGGTGTGTGTTAGATTTTTTTTTGAAGAAATGCAAAAATTGCATTAAAATAAAAGAGAAGACAACCTAATACAAACTAGGTAATGGAAGCTAATGATCCATTTTTCAATAAGAAAAAGGGAGCTTATTAAAACTAAATTTGTTAATTTAAACTTATTATAAATGAAATGAAATCCACTATCTCCTATTTTGAAACGGTTGAGATGCAGGGGATACCAAAATTTAAGACAACCCGAGGGTTGATTAGTATCCCAGAGTTCCCATGCAGTTAGAAAATAAAAATTAGTAAAGATCCCATTATCATTTAGAAAAAGTTTAAATTAACAAATTAAAAGTAAAAAAAGGAAATAATAGCTAAAAAGAAAATTACAATTAAATAATAAATTCCAAAAGTTTGGTATAAGTTCGCCAAACTTTATGATCATAAGCTCTATCTTCAAGTATATATCTGCTATGCTGTTATCCACGGGAAAATCTTTTAGCATTTTTAGTGAGATAAAAGGGAAGAAGAACTTCTCAAACCGTTCTTCTCTTTGTGATCAGCCATCTTTCTTCTAGGTAGTTCTTTCACCGATCCGAGATCTTACAGTTCTTTGAATAGCCTGTGTTTAGAACTTGAAGATCCAAGCTCCAAAGAAGAGACTTTTTTATTCTTCAATGAACTTTAAACTGATTGAAGAATTAGAAGAAATGGTTTTAGAAAAACCATTTTTTGTTTCATCAACATTAATAGACATTTCAGAAATATTATCTGTCTTCATAAGAGTTGAATCTGAAATCTGACCAATCTCAAATTTCTCCTTAAACGCCTCCATCATTTGTGGAATTTGAATTTCCAAATTCCCAAAAACCTTTAGATTATCCTCTGAAATAACAGTAGATACATTATTATCTTCAATTAAACCTTCCTCCAGCAAATGACGAGCTGGATTTGTTGGATAAGAAATCGGTTCCAGCTCCTTTTCATCCTTCTTTTCAGCCTCCATGAGAGTTGAGTTAGTTGTAGAGAAAGCCATCTCCTCAACTTTATTATTTGAATGTTGATCAGCACTGAATTATCCTACTAAACCAGCACCTGTATTATCCACATCAGCCAAAATTTTAAACGAATTAGATTCAAAAATTGAATCCCGAGAATCCTTGCTGATTTTCAAATTTTGGTTAACTCCCACTTCTTCTCCTTCCTTGAATCTAGCACTTTCTTCAATTTGACCTGCAACTTTCACTGGATCGGACATCAGTTTGATCATGTTCC
Source organism: Dendrobium nobile (assembly GCA_022539455.1). Classification (NCBI taxonomy): domain Eukaryota; kingdom Viridiplantae; phylum Streptophyta; class Magnoliopsida; order Asparagales; family Orchidaceae; genus Dendrobium; species Dendrobium nobile. The sequence continues at coordinate 33,689,628 of CM039718.1, read as the reverse complement.
CATCTGCCAATGTTTGTACAATTTCTTCTGGATCTTCATGAACAGTCTCTTCACTTCTACAGCCCATTCCAGAACTTTCTACTACTGAAACAATCTTGGATTTCAATTGATTTCTCACTGATTTCTTCTTGTTTTTGAATCAAACTTGCATCCAAGGACCATAAAGATTATCATTATGATTTGAGATGGAAGGTATTTCCTCAACATTAGGACAAACTGAATCAATATGCCCTATTCTCCCACATTTGAAACAAAGCGATGAAAGATTTTCGTATTCAGTCTTTTGAAAAAATCTACTATGCAACCCTTCAACCCATATTCCAGAAGGGAGTTTAGGGTTCAAATTAACTCGAATGAAGGCTCTAGCAAATTCTCTTCTTCCCCACCCAAACATATTACCATCTTATAGTATTAGAGTCTCAATTCTAAAGATAATTCTAGTGATATTGGACTCATCCCAGCAGTGAAGGGGTAAATGAGGAAGACGAACCCATATTGGAGATGAAACACCTTCCAATGAATTAGGAGAGAAGTTAGGAGACCATTTGTCTAACCCAATTGCAAAGCCTACAACAAACCATGGACCTCCATTAAGGACTTCTTCCATGGCTTCATGAGATTGAAAGGAATAAAGTAACCAATCTTGGCCAAGAATGGTTAAATGGAATCCTCCATATTTATTCCATTGTTTCCTTAACTCAATGGCACATCTAGAGAAAGGTAAAATTTTCCCAAGAATTTTAACAACCAAAGTTTTACTCAAAACTTGAATATTGGAATTTTCCTTATCCAAATCCAGTTTAACAAAGTTTAAATCTTCAATCTCTTCAATATTTTTGTTCCAAATAATTTTAATATGTGGTTTTTTAATCCACACATTAGAATTTTCCAAATTTGAAGAAATAATTGGATTATTGATATTGACATTACCGTTGTCAATCTCCTTGTCATTCTTCCATATATCAACAAAACTTCTCCTTGAAGAAGAAGCTTCTTTGTCATTTGCTCCAAAAAAAGAAACCGGTAAAGGAGCTTTAGGTAACTTGTAAGAAGCCAAAATTTCCTCTTTTCCTTTACTTGAATAAGGCAATGGCTTTCGTTTAGCCAACAAGCCTCCCTCTTTGATAACAAGAGGAGATTCTAAAACATGATGATTGTGAGGGGAGATGCATTTGAAGGAGAATCTACCTTTTGAATCCAACATAACTGGACTCACGGTTGATAAATTGGATTTGGTGTTCCGGTCATCCATAGATGACCGACCACCTTCTACCATCTCCAATATTTGCACCCAAAATCTTCAAACTCTCTTTCCAAATCCTTCCTTGAATTGTGGAGCTTCTCTCTCTTCCATATGGATGAGAGCTTCCTGGGTGTGTGTTAGATTGAATTTAGAAAAAAGCTTCCCAAATGGGGTTTGGGTTGATGGAATTGCTGGTCGTTTCTTCCAAAAGATAGAGTACGAGAGGATTGACTTGATCTGCTATTAGTGTGGTAAGGTTGGGCATGATAGCAAGGTTTGTCCTGATGGAGTGAAGATGGGTTCTGGTGAGCAGCCGGAAAGGAAGGATAATGCTAAGAAGAATGTGGATGAATTAACGGAAGTGAAAGGTGCTGGAGGTGAATATGGGTCATAGATACATGTAAAATTAAAAAACAGGAGATTTAGGAATGGTAAAGTAATAGCAGCTGGAAGACTTGGTAGAAAATATGTTGGAATTGAAGCTCAGGCTCGTATTCCTCATTCTGATGCTGGACAAAATCAGAGTTTTATCAAAAACATGGTGAGGGAATTAGAACATCAGATTGATCAGGTTGATGTTGATATTGTCAATAATGATAGTAACAAAGAAGGTGATAAGGAATGTGCAATGGAGGTTTCAGTCACCAACAAATTCAAAGCTCTGTTTGAAGAAATTGAGGAAGGGGATGTAATGAACCATCATTGTGTGGACCAACAGCAGGTGGCTGTTGCTGTTGAATAGCCTGAGAAAGTTGAGACTGTGGTTTCTCTGAATAACAGTTTGGTGAAGGTTAAGCTGGCTAAGGAATTGAAGTCGTTGGACCCTTTAGAGCCAGATCATAGGAAAAAGAGGAAGGAGATTAAAGGAAGTTTGCCAAGTGGGGATGGCTCCCCGATGTTTAATAGATGAATTCTTTAGTTTTTTGGAATTGCAGGGGGGCCAGGAAAAAGGCGGCTTCCTTGTATCTCATGGAGATAGTGAGGGATCACAAGGTATGCTTTGTTGGGTTGATGGAAACCAAATTGTCAAGTATTGACAGAAGTGAAGTTGATTTCTTTATTGTGAAGGATTGGGATTATTTTCATTTACCAGCTGTGGGTACTGCTGGTGGCATTATTGTTTGGTGGAATACGAAGATAGTCTCCTTCGTTGTAGAGAGGAGTTCTTCTCAGATGGTGGTTTGTTCTCTTCATACACCTTATTTGGGTGTGTGGAAGGTGGCAATGGTTTATGGTAGTAAATGCCATAATGAGAGAAGCTTTTTGTGGAATTTGCTTGAGACTTGTTTGAAGGATTCAGGTCCTGCCATTGTGGGGGGGGGGGGGACTTCAATTGTACCTTAAATAAGGAAGAGAAGAAGGGTGGCAAGCGGTTTTTATTCTCTATAGGTCCTAGACAGATGAAAGAATTTATGACTAATGCTGATTTTCTTGTTGTAGCATTTGTTGGACCAAGTTTTACTTGGTGTAACAACAAGGATGGGTTTTTTAGGTTTAGATAAAGACTTGATAAGTGCTTGCTCAATTCCTCTGCTTTGCATTTGGTGCCATTTGGGAAGGTTAAGCATCTTGCTTGGGTGGCCTTTGATCACAGCCCAATTGTGTTTAATTTGGATGTGAAGAAGGTTAGCAGGAGTAAGGCTTTCAGATTTGAAGATACTTGGAGGTCTTACCCGGCTACATGGAGCATTGTTCAAAATTCTTGGAAAAATATAGATTTTGTTGAAGAGGAGGAGGTGCTTCATAGGAAGCTTAAGAGGACACTGAGAGCTCTTTTTTTTGGAGTAGTAGTAAATGTCGTGATCTATATAAGCTGAAGGAGGATTTAAAGAGTGAGATACTTGAATTGCAAATTAAGGAGGCTGCATGTGCTGGCTTTTCATGTGATGACCTACTTATTCTTAGAAGGAAGATTCATGAGCTAAATGTAACTTTGAGAAGGCTTTCTATGTGGTGGAACCAAAGAGCTAAAACTAGATGGCATGAGGAAGGAGATACAAATTCAAAGTTTTTCCATAACTTTGCTTCAGCCCGTAGGAATGCAAAGTGGATAAGGCAAGTTAAGGATGTAAACAACAATCTGGTGGAGGAGGATGATCAATAGAGCAAGTCTTCTTATAGTTCTTTAAGAAGAAATGGGAGTACAGAAATTGTGAATTGATTGGTTGGCTGTATCCAACTAAGAAATAGAAGTTGAATGCCCTGGGTGCTGTTGTGCTAGATGCAGGTTTTACTATGGAGGAATGCAGAATTGCTATTTTCCAGCAGGGGAAAAATAAGTCGCCTGGACTTGATGGGGTGACTTCCTCCTTTTTCAGGTGCTATTGGAATTTAGTTGGTGAGACTAACTGGAATGCAATCAAAAAAATTTTAAATTGTGGAGTGATGCATAAGGAATGGAAATACATGCATATTGTCTTAATTCTTAAGATAACAAATCCGGTGGTGCCATCTAACTACAGACCTATCAGCCTTTGTCAAAGCACATATAAGATTGTGGCTACAATGTTGGTTATCAGGCTGAAGACGTGTTTGCCTAGGATGATTTCTGAGGAGCTGGTAGCCTTCATCCCAGGAAGATCAATGTCTGAGCATTGCTTGTTGGTGCAAGAGAATTTCAATTAATTCAAAGTTTCTAAAAATTAGCAAGGTTTGATGGCAGTGAAACTTGACATGGAGCAGGCGTATGACAGCATGGGTTGGCCAACATTAAATCGAATTCTCCATTGGTATGGCTTCCCCTTTGCCTTTTCTAAGCTACTAATGGAATGCATGGTAAATGCTAGATTTCTATTACTATGAATGGAAAGTACGAAAAGTGGATTGATGCTCATTGTGGATTCAGGCAAGGTTGCCCTCTCTCATCATACCTATTCATTTTGTGTTCTCAGCTGTTGTCTAGTGTCATTGAGCAGAGGGGTCAATCATTGGGCATTCAAGTGTCTTCTAGAGGTCCAAGGATCTCTCATCTTTTATATGTAGATGATATACTTCTTTTCTCTAAGGCTACTTTTCCCTTGGCACGGCTGATAAATGATATTGTGAAGAATTTTTTGTAATTGGACGGGGCAAAGAGTTAATGTTAACAAGTCTCAGATTATCTTTGGTAAGATTGTTAAGAGATCTTGCAGGAAGAAGGTGGCCAGAATCCATGGCTTCAAGGGGGTTAAGGAATTGCAGTATTTGGGAATTAAAATCTCCTTGCAAAGGTTAGGTGTTGCTGATTTTCAAGATTTATTAAGTCATGTCACTGATAGGCTTAATATTTGGGGGAAAAAATCCCTTTCTTTGGGAGGTAAAGTTACGCTTATCAAAACCTCTTTGCTTTTGCTTCTGAACTTTACTATAAATCACTCTAGGGTCCCTAATAGGGTGATTTTGGACGTGGAGAAAATATGCAGGAAGTTTATTTGGCATAAACATAATGAGAAGTAAGGATTACATTATGTGTCATGGGAGGATATTGTAACCCAAGGAATGTTGGTGTCTTGGGTGTGCAGTCTTTTACAACCAAATCAGGCACTCTTCAGGCAAGATTAACCTAGAACATTATCCAGAAACCAGAGACATTATAGCATCGTACAATTAAGGCTAAATTTGGTAATAATGTGCTTAATGATAATTGTTTGAAGTGTTGTTATAGTGTTTGGAAAATCTTAAAGGAGGGACGTAAATATTTGAAGCATATTGTGAGGTGGAGAGTGGCAAAAGGAGACAAAATTTTGGTTCTATGTGATATATGGTTGTTGGATAGATGTCTAAATGAGTGGCCAACATTTATTGGCTGTGGTGCTTTGGAGAATCTACATATTCAACAGCTTATTGCTGGTATAGGGGAATGGGATGAAGGCAAATTACTTACTTATTTTCATGAAGACCTTGTCAGCCTTATCAGGAAGATGCAGCTTGATGTTAAGAGGGAGGATCAGCTGGAGACTATATGCAGGTTCTTGGGTAAATCCATTTCTACGTTGGCCTATGATGAAGTCATGAAAAGAAGAGGTGTTAGTGATAATGATGGTTTTTATAGTTGTCTTAAGAGTTTAAAGCTTAACTATAATGTGGAAATTTTTTGGTGGAGGCTTAGTAAATTTGCTATTCCTACAAGCCATTTTCTTAAGTTTCAAAGACTTCCAGCTGAGGATCTTTGCGCTAAAGAATGCCAGGAAATGGAAACTATGAGCACATTATTGTTCACTGTAAGTACTTGCAAGATGTGCTTAATAGAATTCGTGCATGTGAGTTTTTAATTCCCATTTTCCATTCTTTGGAGGGCTGTCTTGAAGAGCTGAGAAGGGATCTAGATAGAATTCTGGTATTGCTAGAATTTATTGTGTGGCTGTATTTTCAAACTGGAAAAGCCGTAACATAGTTAAGCTTGGTAAGGAAGCATTGACATGTTCTTTATTGGCTGCAAATGTGCTTTCTCTATCTGTTTTGAAGTCTTCTCCATATCTAGTTAACTTGGGTGCTAATCTCCCAATGGAGTCCTTTTTTACTTGGCACCCTCCACCACTAGATTGGATCAAGTTCAATGTGGATGCATCATTGTTGAACTCAAATATAGGTGGTATTGGAGGAATTTTTAGAGACCACAAAGGGCGACTTCTTCTTGCTTTTGGAAGGAATAAGATCCATTGGGACATTGCTCAACTAGACATGGAGGTTATTGTGGAAATTAGAGACTTTATACAAAGTTGGATGCTTGAAAGTAAGGGTATTATCATTGAAAGTGATAATCCTAATGTGATTACATTCTTACAAGATTCTTTGAAGAAGGTTGATTGGCACTTGGATAATTGGCCAGCCAAAGAGCTTCAGTTCTTGAGTGACTTTAATAAGGTCATTTTTCATAATGTTAATAGAGAATGTAATAAAGTAGCTGATTTTTATGATGCTTTAGCATTAGATGGTAGCTTTATTTTTGATAGCTTTTCCTATGGTAGCATTCCTATCACCTTAATTGATTTAATCAAGGCTGAGATGTTACCAATTTAGTTTATATCAAGGCTTGTTCCTTTCTTTTCCCTTTTAATATATTGCTTTTGCACGGTTTCAAAAAAAAAAAAAAAAGACTTTGCGCATCTTTTCATGGTGGGCTCATTTTGTGTCGCTATTCAAAATTTTGGCACACTTTCTACATCTTTTGATATTTCATTCCCACAACTAAATTAAATAAATCTTAGTTTATGTGATTATTTTCCAAATAAATTAAAAACATTTCTCATATAAAGAAGTATAATACACAAAAACATTATCCTATTATCAATTATATAATCAATACATTAAAAAAGAAAATAAAAGATACACCAGTTACTAATTTTGGAATAATTATAACAATATGATATAGATCTATTAGAACACTAAAATGATCTTATTTTCTAAACCTAATTTGTAAATTTATTTAAAGTTTAAGAAGTGAAAACAATTTTGCTATGAAATTAAGTTGTAGTGTAAAATGTTTTAAAAATTAATCTTAAATCATACTTTAGTAATTTTCACAATAAAAACTTAAGAACAGTTTAAGAGGATTAAAAAAACAAACATTTCATTAAACATATGACCTCATTACAATCAATACATAAAATAAAACATCACAAAGCTATCACGTGAGTACAAAAGGAATCAAAACAAACATCAAATATAATAGTAAATGAAAACAAGTATGCCAGAGGATCCTGATTTGAAGATGGCTAAAGAGAAGTGATCATAGTAAACTAATTATTGATTGTAGCTATTTGAGAGTTCAAAGAGTCAAACTTTCCTCTAACCCAGCCCATATCTTCATTATATCTTAAATCTTGTTACACTAATCAAAACTCAATATGATTAAATCGTTGATCAAAATGAGATTCAAGTCTATCAAGTCATTGGACCATTTCTTTATAGAAATGATGATCTGGTCCAGGAGCAGGTGCAGGTGCAGGGGAAGGTTTATGTGTTGATCATACTTCTTCATAAAAATCTTCTCCCTCATTCCCTTTGTCCAAGTTGAAAAGAGAACAGAAGGAAGCATCAGTGTAATAGGAATGCGACCATAGGAAAAGCTATCAAAAATAAATTTCATTGAAATAAAGTCATAGTGGTTTTCTTCTTTGCTAACTCCATGTCTTGTCTTAACACCTTCACTTGGGTCTCCTAAAATTTGTTGTTTAGGATGAATTTTAGAAAATTTCAATTCTCTAGGCAATTCAATTTATGTTTCATCCTTTTCTTGAAGATTTGCATTTTTAATACTTTGGGTTATTTCCTTCACATCTTTTTCTTCTAACTTAGACCCTTCTGAAATATTAGATCATAAAAAACTATATAGGTTGTCTCCTTAACTACCAAAGTCCTTCAGTTAAAAACTCTATAATATTTTCCAACACTTGAATATTTCAAAACAATTTGCTTATCAGATTTAGGAATAAATTTCCTAAAAGTGTTTTATCATTGTTATGAATAAACACCTTACATCTAAAGACATTCAGATATGAAAGGTTGGGTTTTCTTCCCTTAGGAAGTTCATATGGTTTCTTGTTCAACTTAGATCTAGTTTTAACCCAATTCAAATTATTTTGGAAGTGAATATTCAACCAACATGGCTTTAGCGATATCTATCAAGGTTTTATTTTTTCTCTAAAAAATTCCTTGCTCTTTTTAGAAAACTTAAAGTTTTTCATTTTCAAATTCTCCTCAATGATCACTTTTAATTGAAAGGATTTCACATTCTCGATTCCTCTAATTCCAAGTAGAAAATTTTCCTAAGATATTTCAGGCTCGCATGAAAAAGTCTTTTATGTCATAACTAAGATTCATCAGTGATTGTTTTGAGATAAAAAGAATTAGAGGATTTAACAAAATTTAAATTATGCATTAATATATTATTTACCCTATTTTCATACAGCACCCCAATTTTATTTTGTCTTACAATATAGCTTGTAGGTAAAAATTTAATGTTAATACCTTTATTATAAACCTAACTGACACTCAATACGTTGTGTTTGAAGACTTCAACCAGTAAAACATTCTAAATAAAGAATTTATTCTTATTGTCAATCAAACATGTTCCAACTACTCTCCTAATGGTATTATCTCCCAGTGTCACTCTTCCTTTAGCCTTGGGCTCTGGCAATATGAATTGAGTTGTATCTACAGTCATATGTTTTGAACATTCATTGTCCATGTACCAAATGATCTCACGAGAGCTTGTGTGAGAGTATTTCTACAAAATTATCAAATGTTAAACTTAGGAACCCAAAGAAAAACTATATGCATGTTTGATATTTTATGATTTATGTTTCTTAGATCTCCATAGTATGATATGTTTGACTACGAATTATACAAGTGTGGAAACATGTCTTATCATTCCACATGAAAAACATTTAAAACTAGAAAAAGGATTTACAAATCTATGTAAGTTATAATGTCTTTTCCTTGGTTTTGAAAATGTAGGCTTCTGATTAGGATTGTAAAATTATTTAAATGTAGGGTGTCTTATTTTACTTAAAAGCTTTTAGTTTTTCTTTAATATATGAGTTTGAACTTTCTAAAACTAAATTGTTAACTTTTAACTCATGTTCTCTTTCATCCACTTCAGCTATAAACACCTTAAAATTATTCTCAAGATCACTATGTTTTCAATAAATCATGTTTCTTCTTCTAATCATCAAATTCATCAAACAATGCCATGTAGTTGCTATCTATGGATGCATAATCTTTCCTAAGGGTTTCATATTGTTTTTGTAAGTTCAAATGCTCGAGGTTAAGATTTCCATGCACTTTTTTAAGCTTCCTATATGTATTATTAGTTTTCTCATAAACTTTAAATAATTCATCATAGGATAAATCATATACCTTTACTTGATCTGAATGATCAAGTTTTTTTCCATTAAGCATAAGTTCGTGATTTCCTCTTCTGCTTCTATTTCTAATGAGTTTGAAGCTGAGTCAGCCCAAAAATATTTTTGTATTTTTTTTTGTTTGCCCTTCCTAACATTAGTTTTCTCCTCAAAATTCTCCTTGCTCGGTTAAGCCCTATGAACTTAGTCCCAAACTAACCAAGAGGGGGGGTGAATTGGTATTTTAAAAACTTCGTTTTTTAAACAAAGAAATAAAGTTGCATAAACCAAATCACACAACGGAAATAATGCGGAATTTTAAACGTGCGGAAGCAAGAAAAAGAAACACAGAGATTTATAGTGGTTCGGTCGACTCGACCTACGTCCACTCCTTGGAGGCACCCTCCAAGTATTGCACTACACAAAAAGTGACTCTCCTTTAGCCCCACGGCTAGGTGGAGAAACCCTTACAAGAACCTCCTTTTTGCCACCCCGGCAAGGCAGAGAACCTCTCTCCTTTTGCTTCCTCCTGAAGCTGGCAGAGAACCAGAACCAAAAGCACAACTCCTTACCTCTACCGACCCTTCCACGGACGAGAAACTCTAGACGAAGACGACGCAAAGAGATCCTTGAAGCAACCCTTGTGAAACCCCTCACAAGCTCCCCCTCACAAGATCCTCTCTCTCTCTTCTCTCTCTCTTTCTCTCCTCAAGGTCTTCTTAGGTCAAGGCAGCAGCCAAAGGTCTCTTTTAAAAACGTTGAACAAGAGCTCTTTAAATAGAAGAGTTTCAAAAGAGCTCATTAATTGCAAGTTGCCGACTTTATCGTCCAGGCCGATATGAACATCGTCCTGGCCGATCAGTACAAATTAATGAAGATCGGCCAGAGCATAGCCCTGGATGCCAGATTGGACGATTGAAAATTAGCTTTATCGTCCAGGCCGATCTCACGATCGTCCTGGCCGATCAGTTCAAATCAGACGAAAATCGTCCTGACAATAGCTCTGAATATGGGCTGGCCGATATTGATCGTCCTGAAGTAACTTAAGGTTTTTGACTAGATCGTCCTGGCCGATCTTGAGATCGTCCAGGACGATATGATCGTATCAATCATCCTTAATTACTTCCTTGATTTCCTGAACAATTATGGCATAATCTGTTAATATCGTCCAGGCCGATCCGAGGATCGTCCTGGCCGATAATTTAAAGATATGCTATACCATACCTGTCTATGGCGGCTACTTCTTTCTGTTTTGAGCGTATCGTCCTGGCCGATACACGTATCGTCCAGGCCGATCGGTTAACGTTGGCTGCCTTAATCAAGAACCCTTAATTAGACTTTCTGTTTTAAGCTGATCGTCCAGGCCGATATAAGATATCGTCCTGGCCGATATGAGTAAAAACAGAATTTCTAATTCTCTCAAGTGTGTGTGTGAAGGGTTACAAAGTATCAGTCTTTTTGACTATTACAAGTGGACTCAAAAGGTAAAAAGTACAGACTGACTCAACCCTAACCCTACGCATTCCTGAACTTGGCTCCTTTTTGATTGTCCGATCGTCGATTCCTGAAAAGTTAGAAGCAACAAGCTGTCCAAGAAAAGTAGTGTTTGTCAATCATCAAAACATAAGACATGAAAAAATAGATTTGCAACAATCTCCCCCTTTTTGATGATGACAAAACACATTAAAGGGATTTAATCACAACCATGAAAAAATAACCTCATAAACTTCTCCCCCTTTTGACATATCAAAAAGGAGGGTACATTAAAGCATAGTAAAAGAAATGCCCACTCTTTTTTTTTTTTTTTTTTTTTTTTTTTTTTTTTTTTTTTTTTTTTTAAGCACATCAATGATATAGTATTCCATGTGATTGTTTTAAAAATTTGTGAGTTAATGTGTTACCAATCTCATTTAATCCATAGAATAGGAGAATATCCGTTCATGGTTTACCCTTAGCCAAAACATTGTCTTAGGGTAGAATCGTCTTTTGAAATCAATAACCTAACTCAAATAATTAATTGAATATGAGAAAAAGAATCTACCCACAACTTGCATAAGGAAAATATCTCCATAAAACAATGAGGTAGATTTGTCACAATCGAACGATAATCGAGATCAAGCCTTTGAGAATCAAAACTTCTAAGTTCTAAAAGATATAAAAAGAGAGAATAGCTTGCTTTTGAGTGGGCTCATTTTATGCCTCTTGTCAATGTTGTGGCGCTTTGCGCATCCTTTTATAGATTTTTCAATTTTGGCGTCTTTGCGCTTCTTTTGTTGGCATCATTGGCCAAAATTTTTTATTTTTGCAAGCTAGATTCCCTTTTAGAATCTTTTAAAAAAACTTAGTTGTGAATATATCTTCTCAGATATTAGAGAATAGGAGCTCTCTCTCTAACATAGGGAAGAATTACCACAAGCAGGATTAATAATTGAAGACAAGAATAACGAGGGATCATGAGGTGACAAAAAAACTTTTAATCATTGTAAATATAAGATAGATTTGCTTAAGCAAGCTTTTAGAAAGAATCTTAGTTTCATAAGCAATCTTTTATTTTGAGATAGACTTTTGATTAGAAAAGAAAATTATGCCACTAATACTAAGTTAGGTAAAGAGACACAATCACAAGATATTCATACTATCTAGGGATTAAGTGGATGAAAACATATTAACTACAAATTGTTAAAGACAAGACAAGAGATATCATATCAGTGAAGATCTAAAACTAAGGTAAAAAAAAAAGAAGACAACAAAAAGAATAAAAAAATTTTCATGCATTTATGTCAATCACACCCAATCTGGTCCTTAAAGAGCTGAAAGTGTCGAAGGCCAGTGGTTTAGTAAAGATGTCTGCCAGTTGGTTTTCAGTTGTCACATGGTGTAACTCAATGTCTCCCTTAGTCACATGATCTCTAATAAAGTGATGCCTAATGTCAATGTGTTTAGTTCTTGAATGTTGGATAGGATTTTTAGAGATGCATATGGCACTAGTGTTGTCACAAAAAATTGAGATGGTGCTTACATGTACTCCTAGATCCAATACCTGTTGTTTCAACCAAAGAACTTGGGCCACACAACTTCCAAGAGCAATGTATTCAGCTTCAGCAGTGGACAGTGCAACAGAATTTTGCTTTCTACTAGACCAAGAGACCAAGGATTGTCCAATGAATTGACAAGTTCCAGAGGTGCTCTTTCTATCCACCTTGCATCCTGCAAAATCAGAGTCAGAAAAACCAATAATCTCAAAAGAAGTGCTATGTCTAGGGTACCAAATCCCTAATCCTTGTGTCCCCAAAAGGTATCTAAAAATCCTTTTAATAGCAGTCATGTGGGATTCCTTAGGGTCAGCTTGAAACCTAGCACAAAGACAAACACTAAACATAATGTCAGGTCGGCTTGCAGTTAAGTAAAGTAAAGATCCAATCATGCCTCTATACTTCTTTTGATCAACAGACTTACCACTTAGGTCCTTATCCAACGGAGCACTAGAAGTCATGGGAGTGTTAATTGGCTTGGCTTTGTCCATCTCATATTTCTTCAAAATGTCTCTTATGTATTTTGTTTGATTTAGAAAAGTGCCATCTTCCAATTGTTTTATGCTAAACCCCAAAAAGTAAGACAATTCTCCCATTAAACTCATTTCAAACTCTCTACTCATTGTTTTAGAAAAGTCATCACACAAATTTTTATTTGAAGATCCAAAGAGTATATCATCAACATAAATCTGAACAATGAGTAAATCATCTCCAACTTTTTTAAGAAAAAGGGTGGTGTCTACGCTCCCCTTGACAAACTCCCTCTCTAGTAAGAATGTGCTAAGCCTCTCATACCAAGCTCTAGGTGCTTGTTTTAAACCATACAAAGCCTTTTTTAATTTAAACACATGATTTGGAAATTGAGAACTCTCAAAACCTGGAGGTTGTTCTACAAACACATCTTCTTTTATCTCCCCATTTAAAAAGGCACTCTTGACATCCATTTGAAAAAGCTTAAATCCTTTATAACAAGCAAAGGCTAATAGCACTCTAATGGCTTCCAATCTAGCTACAGGGGCAAAAGTCTCCTCAAAGTCTATCCCTTCTATTTGATTGTACCCCTTAGCCACTAATCTTGCTTTATTCCTCACCACCACTCCTGAATCATTCACTTTGTTCTTAAATACCCACTTTGTTCCAACTACACTTTGTTCCTTAGGTCTTTCCACAAGTTCCCAAACATCATTCCTAACAAATTGATTCAACTCTTCTTGCATTGCTATCATCCAAAACTCATCAGAGAGGGCTTGATTAATGGTGGTGGGTTCAGTCATAGAGATAAAGGCAGAGTGGTTCACCTCCTTCCTAAGTCCATGTCTAGTCTTAACTCCACTAGAAAGGTCTCCTAAGATCAAATCCTTGGGGTGACTAGTAGAGTATCTCCAATCTTTAGGCAAAGTGTGTGAAGTTTCTCCCCTTTCATCAAAAGTTTCTATTTCTTGGGTGACTCCTTCTACTCCTCCATTGCTTAGGTGCTCATTCTCCTTCCCCAAATTTTCTACTCCACTTGTAATCTCTCCAACATCATCATCATCTACTCCATGCTTCTTATGATCAGACTCATCAAAAACTACATGGGTTGTCTCTTCCACCATCAAGGTTCTCTTGTTAAACACTCTAAAAGATTTCCCAACACTAGAATATCCTAAGAATACTCCTTCATCAGATTTAGGATCAAATTTTCCCAAGTGAGACTTTCCATTATTGTGAATGAAAACTTTACAACCAAAGACATGAAGGTGGGAAAGATTAGGTGTTCTACCCTTAAGGATCTCATAGGGTGTCTTTTCTAATTTGACTCTAACATTCACCCTATTCAACACATAACAAGCTGTGTTAACCGCTTCAGCCCAAAAGTATCTTGGAAGTGAATACTCAGCAAGCATGGCTCTAGCGGCTTCCACCAAAGTCCGGTTCTTCCTTTCAGCTACTCCATTCTGCTGAGGAGTCCTAGGAGCTGAAAAATTGTGGCTAATCCCCTTCTCCTCACAAAAATCTCCAAATCTTTCATTTTCAAACTCTCCCCCATGATCACTATGGATGGTCAAAATCTCACATCCTAGCTTCTTCTGAATCCAAGTAGAAAAAGTTTTAAACTCCTCAAAAGACTCATTTTTATGAGAAAGAAATCTAGTCCAAGTGAACCTCGAGTAGTCATCAACAATCACAAAACCATAGACTTTCCCTCCCAAACTTGCTATGCTAATGGGTCCAAACAAATCCATGTGAAGGACTTCTAAAGGTCTAGAGGTGCTAATGTCCTTTATGGGGTGAAAAGAGGAGTGAATTTGCTTTCCTAGTTGACAGGCATCACAAAGGTGGTCTTTTGTAAACTTAAGTTTGGGAACACCTCTAACTAGGTCCTTTTGGGTCACTTTCCTAAGGGTTTTCATACTTGCATGACAAAGCCTCCTGTGCCACAACCAAGAATCATCAATGACAGTTTTTAAGCAAAAAGAAGCAGCACATTCAATGCTATTTAAATCAAGCATATAGACGTTGTTTACCCTCTTTCCCTGCAAAATAGTGTTGTTGCTTAAACTTACAATGCATGAATTTGTGAAGAATTGTACGATGAAGCCTTTGTCACAGAATTGACTGATGCTGAGCAAGTTGTGCTTCAATCCATCTACAAGCAAAACATTTTCAATCATAAGGTTCTTGGAATTACCAATTATACCTGCTCCTACCACCTTCCTGGTGGTGTTGTCTCCAAGAGTAACCTTGCCTCCAGTCCTGGATTCTAGTACAACAAACTGGCTAGCATCACCAGTCATATGTCGAGAGCATCCACTGTCCAGGTACCACATACTCTCACGAGATCTTTTGTGAGAGGCTTCCTGAAAAATTATCAAATGTTAGTTTTAGGAACCCAAGCAGGTTTGGGTTCCTTCTTATGAAGAGAAGAATGCAATGCATGTGTGGTATGCTGTGGATCTTGTACCTTAGGTCTCCATACCCAATGTGAACTATGATGAATTGTACAAGTATGTGAGATATGTCCTATCATGCCACAAGAAAAACATCTAACTCCAGGAAAGGGATTTCTTAAGTGATTTGAGTTATAATGCCTCTCTCTAGGTTTTGGCAATTGATTAATAGTAGAATTCATCCTAGATTTCTTACATGCTTCTAAATCACTTTGAATCTTCAAGTTTGTGTTTTCTAAAATTTCATTTTCAATCCTCAAATTTTTTTCTATTTCTTTTGACTCCTTAAAATCAGATTCAAGAGATATGTGTGATATTTTCAGTGCATCATGCTCTTCAACCAACTTACCATGATTTTTATTTAATTCATCAAATTCATCAAGTAAAGTCATGTGATTTGAATCAATTGTTTGATGGTCCTTAATCAAAATTTCATGCTCTTTTTGTAGATTTAAAAATTCTAATTTCAAGCTAGCATGAGTTTTCTTTAATTTTCTATATGATGCATGAATTTTTTCTGAAACTTCAAGAAGTTGATCATATGAAAGTTCACATACCTCTTCTTGATCAATTTGATCTTTTCCCATGAAACACAAGTTTGTAGTTTCTTCCTCTGGTTCAGTCTCAGAGGAATCAGTGCCAGATTCTGCCCAGAAGCTTCTTTGGATTTTCTTCTTGTCCTTCCTAGACTTTGCTTTCTCATCACCTTTTTCCTTTTCTTTGCTTGAATGATCTTGAAGTGTAGGACAATCGGCTCTTACATGTCCAGGTTTCCTGCATTCAAAACAAACAACATCAGAAGATCCTTTAATATGTTTATGATCCTTACCTTTTCTCCAATTTTGATGATGCTTTTGTTTCTTCCTTAGAAAGCTTTTGAATTGCCTTGTGATGAAGGCAACTCCATCGCTTTCAGACCCAAAAGATTCAGAATCCGATTTGTGTGCCTTTAATGCAATTGTTTTCTCCTTTTTCTTTTCACCTGTATCAAGATTTCTTTGATTCACCCCTTGCTCGTAAGCAATGAGTGAGCCAAGCAAGTTGTCAATAGAATAGGTGTTTAAATCTTTAGATTCAGTAATTGCAGTAATTTTTGCATCATAGGTTGAAGGCAAGCATCTCAAAATCTTGTTAACTTTTTCATAGTTCGAAAGCTCTTTTCCTAGTGCATGTAATGAGGTAGCAATCTGAGTAAACCTAGTGTACATGTCAGAAATCGATTCATGAGGTTTCATACGAAAAAGTTCGTAGTCATGCAAGAGAATGTTTAAACGGGATTGTTTGACTTCATTAGTGCCTTCATAAGTAATGCACAATTTATCCCAAATTTCTTTACCAGTTTTGCAAGTTGAAACACGCATGTAATCCTCAGATTTTAATGCACAGAAAAAACAATTCAAACATTTAGCATTTAGTTGAGCTAAATCTCGTTCATCAAAAGTCCATTCGGTAAAAGCAACTTCCGTTTTAAAACCGTTAATTTCACGAGAAGGTGGAGAATACCCTTCTTGTATAAGCATCCACATGCGATAATCAGTAGATTGTAAAAAAGTTGACATGCGAGTTTTCCAGAAATCAAAAGGTAGGTTATCGAACAGAGGAGGTCGGGTAATAGAATACCCTTCCGTAGTGTTGCGATTCCCAAAGTTAGACATGGATCAAATTCAAAAAGTTTTTAAACTTTAATTTTCGAATCAGGGCTCTGATACCACTTGAAAGTTCGATGGGGATGTTAAGCCCTATGAACTTAGTCCCAAACTAACCAAGAGGGGGGGTGAATTGGTATTTTAAAAACTTCGTTTTTTAAACAAAGAAATAAAGTTGCATAAACCAAATCACACAACGGAAATAATGCGGAATTTTAAACGTGCGGAAGCAAGAAAAAGAAACACAGAGATTTATAGTGGTTCGGTCGACTCGACCTACGTCCACTCCTTGGAGGCACCCTCCAAGTATTGCACTACACAAAAAGTGACTCTCCTTTAGCCCCCACGGCTAGGTGGAGAAACCCTTACAAGAACCTCCTTTTTGCCACCCCGGCAAGGCAGAGAACCTCTCTCCTTTTGCTTCCTCCTGAAGCTGGCAGAGAACCAGAACCAAAAGCACAACTCCTTACCTCTACCGACCCTTCCACGGACGAGAAACTCTAGACGAAGACGACGCAAAGAGATCCTTGAAGCAACCCTTGTGAAACCCCTCACAAGCTCCCCCTCACAAGATCCTCTCTCTCTCTTCTCTCTCTCTTTCTCTCCTCAAGGTCTTCTTAGGTCAAGGCAGCAGCCAAAGGTCTCTTTTAAAAACGTTGAACAAGAGCTCTTTAAATAGAAGAGTTTCAAAAGAGCTCATTAATTGCAAGTTGCCGACTTTATCGTCCAGGCCGATATGAACATCGTCCTGGCCGATCAGTACAAATTAATGAAGATCGGCCAGAGCATAGCCCTGGATGCCAGATTGGACGATTGAAAATTAGCTTTATCGTCCAGGCCGATCTCACGATCGTCCTGGCCGATCAGTTCAAATCAGACGAAAATCGTCCTGACAATAGCTCTGAATATGGGCTGGCCGATATTGATCGTCCTGAAGTAACTTAAGGTTTTTGACTAGATCGTCCTGGCCGATCTTGAGATCGTCCAGGACGATATGATCGTATCAATCATCCTTAATTACTTCCTTGATTTCCTGAACAATTATGGCATAATCTGTTAATATCGTCCAGGCCGATCCGAGGATCGTCCTGGCCGATAATTTAAAGATATGCTATACCATACCTGTCTATGGCGGCTACTTCTTTCTGTTTTGAGCGTATCGTCCTGGCCGATACACGTATCGTCCAGGCCGATCGGTTAACGTTGGCTGCCTTAATCAAGAACCCTTAATTAGACTTTCTGTTTTAAGCTGATCGTCCAGGCCGATATAAGATATCGTCCTGGCCGATATGAGTAAAAACAGAATTTCTAATTCTCTCAAGTGTGTGTGTGAAGGGTTACAAAGTATCAGTCTTTTTGACTATTACAAGTGGACTCAAAAGGTAAAAAGTACAGACTGACTCAACCCTAACCCTACGCATTCCTGAACTTGGCTCCTTTTTGATTGTCCGATCGTCGATTCCTGAAAAGTTAGAAGCAACAAGCTGTCCAAGAAAAGTAGTGTTTGTCAATCATCAAAACATAAGACATGAAAAAATAGATTTGCAACAGGTTAAGATTTCCATGCACTTTTTTAAGCTTCCTATATGTATTATTAGTTTTCTCATAAACTTTAAATAATTCATCATAGGATAAATCATATACCTTTACTTGATCTGAATGATCAAGTTTTTTTCCATTAAGCATAAGTTCGTGATTTCCTCTTCTGCTTCTATTTCTAATGAGTTTGAAGCTGAGTCAGCCCAAAAATATTTTTGTATTTTTTTTTTGTTTGCCCTTCCTAACATTAGTTTTCTCCTCAAAATTCTCCTTGCTCGGATTAATTTTGATAATTGGGCAATCTATTTTTATATGTTCAGGCTTCCTGCCTTCATAACAAATGACTTCATTTTTAAACTTTTTCAATCATACTGGACTTACCTTTATGCCAATGCTTATGTCTTCATTGCTTTCTTTTATGGAAACTTTTTAACTACCTAGTCATGAGTGCAAGATCATCTTCATCCTTAGGCACTTATTCATCACTCTCCAAATCATCCACTTTTGATGAAATATTCTTATCTTTCCACTTATCACCTATATCAATTTATCTTTGATTGACACCTTTTTCATAAGGAATTTATCATCGAAGCAGCTTATCAATAGAATATATATTTAGAGCTTTCTACTATGTTATGAAAGTTATCTTTGCATCATACATAATAGGTAAGCAATGTTGGATTTTATTAACCTTTTTTAAATTAGTTAGTTCTTAACCTAAAGGTTGCAATGATGTAACAATCTAAGAAAAATGCGTATACATATCTAAAATTGATTCGTTCAGTTTCATATGAAATAGTTCATAGTCGTGTAATAAAATGTTTAATCTAAACTATTTAACCTGATTTGTCCCTTCATAAGTTTTGTAAAGTCAATACCAATTTTTTTTTTCAAATTTGTAGGTAGAAACACGTATATAATCTAATAATATCAATGCCTAGAAAAAAATAATTAAATATTTTGCATTTAGATGTGCTAAGTCTTTTTCTTCTTTTGTCCAATCAGTGAATGGTGCTTCATATCTAATACCATCAACAAGTCTAATGGGTCTAGTGTGACCTTCTTATACTAATATCTACATGCGATAGTCAAATGATTGCAAAAAAGTAGACATGCGAGTTTTTCAAAAATTGAAAGGAATGTTATCGAATAAAGGTGGTCTAGTGATAGAGTATTCTTCAAGACTGATACGGTTTCCAAAAGTAGCCATGATCATTTTTCAAAAAGTAGTGAATTTTTTTTTTTTAAATAGGCTTTTATACCACTTAAGAGTTGGAGTAGGTTGTTAGACCATATTGAACTATCCCATGGCTAACCAAGTGCGGTGGGGGGCAAATTAGTTATTTTAAAAAACCTGGGATTTTCAAAAACCATTTTTGGAAATTTAAATAGTAATCCTAAAAATTATAGTTATGTAATAAACTTATTATCATAATGAAAATTTTGAATCATAAAAGTTTGAAGCATAGAAAAATAAAAAAAAATAAAAGAAGTAAAGTGAATAGAAGAACACTTAATTTCTAGTGGTTCTATCCAAACTAGGCATACATCTACTCTTTGGAGACTCCTGAAAAAGTCCTTATAGGTTGTTAAACCGACATAAATGTCCCAAGTCTAACGAAGAGGGGGGGGGGGGGGGGGGGGGGGGGGGGGGGGGGGGGGGTTGAATTAGTTATTTTAAAAACTCTTGGTAAATTTTTAGAAAATTTGTTTGATTGTTTTAACACAATTTGATTTTCTTTAAAATATACTTTTCAACCACAAGAATAGATTGCAATAAATAAAATACATAAATAAAAAGAACATAAAGATTTATAGTGGTTCAATCTAACTAGACCTACATCCACTCCCTACGACTCCTTCTTTAAGTATTGCATTATTACCAAAGTGACTCTCCTTTTGCCCCCACAGCAAGGCAGAGAAGCCTTTATAATTTTCCTCTCTTACACCAATCCTCGGAGTGATAGATTACCATAGTACTTTAATACCCTCCAAGTGTCGGTAGACTACCATCATCCTTTCAGACCCTCTAAGTGCCAGTAGAGTACCGTTATTCTTTCACACCCTTCAAGTAAAGGTAGAGTGCCATCATCCATTCACACTCTCCAAGTGTTAGTAGAGTACTAGATCTTCTCCAAAGATCTTCTCTTGAGCAACTAGAAAGAGGAAAGGAAGAGAATTAACAAAAAGAATAAAAGAGATTCATGCGTTCTAGTAACCTTATGATTCCTTCCCACTCCACTTGCAAGAACTCTTTCTCAAACCCTCTCCCAAATCACACTTTCACTTGTTTTCTAAGAAATCACAAAAACCAGATTTGTACCAGCCAGGTTCTAAGTACCTTTTATATGGAACACATGAAATAATGTCCAAAAAACTGTAAAATTTCAATTTTAGCGTACACAAACATACAACATGATCAATATTCATCTCAGACAAACAATTCAAAATTAACTCATACGATCCTCTACAAAATATTTTTATAGAAGCCTATTGTATAATACAATATGTGTATCATATAATATAAATAATTACAAAAAAAAATCCTATTCATCTAGACGAAAGTGTTCCCAATAATTTCATTATCTAGACGTCGTCTGCATGAACTACATATTATCTCAGAGAAATAGTTCAAAATATTAACATGTTCATCTCGATGAAAATGTTCCCTATATTTTCATACTCTAGATGTCGTATGTATAAAATCTAGATTGTCACGTATGAATAGTTAAAAAAATTAACATGTTCATTTGGATGAAAATGTTCCCCTTATATTTATACTCTGGACGTCTTTTGTATGAAGCCAACTTTGTAAAGTTTGAACAATACTTAGAAAATTTTACCTGTCTAAATTTTGATTAATTGCTTGCTGGAGGAAATATCTGAACAAATTATCCTATACGAACTAAAATTTTATATTACAATTAGTTTAAAAAATTTACAAATTTTTAACACTCCCCCAGTATGTGTATGCACTATTACTCAATCATAATCACACCCTCTCAGACTTAATAAAAGTATAAAAATATGGAGTCCAATTATTATAAACACTATACAAATTTGACTTGAAATCTTGAATAGTCTAGAGTATGATTTCCCTGAAATGTTAGTACATACTAATAATAAAAATAATATATTCGATATAAGTTAGGTGAAATAGTAAATAAAAAAATAATAATTGGAATCATCAAAAACACACATGACATGAAAACATAGTTACAATAACTAAGTTGCAATAATCTCCACCTTTTTGATGATTGCAAAATAATTATTATTTGATTTAACTTTTAAAACAAAAATTTCTCCTTAGCTCCCCCTAAATAAATGATCCATTGAAATCTAGGGAATCTCATGAAACTCAAAATACCTAAAAAAAATACAAACAAAATATTAAATCAAAAACATGACAAAAATAAAAACATGACGAAAATACAACCATTTAACACATAACACATGCATCACATTCAATTAAACATACACACATCACACATATAATCAAGCAATATTATTACTCCACTTTTTTGACAACAATAAAAAGAGGAAATAAAACTTGAAATGAATAATTTCAATAAATAAACAAAAAGAATTGAAAAGAAATGATTTTAAATCAACTGCAATATCAATATTAATTCCATAATACTAAAAAAGAAAAAATTTAAAATTTTAAAATAAAGAACAACTAAGTTAAGAAAAGTTAATCAGAATCATGATTCAAGCTAGACAAATTAAAGAAAATAATTATTTTAAAAATGACAAAATGAAGTTTAGTAAACTTTAAATTCAATATAAAATATAATTATTAGTTAGATAGATTTGGATTAGATATTAAATGATAGAGGAAAAAACATAATAACAAATCTCAATTTGGCGATAGTGTGTACCTTTTCTTTTTGAGGCACACAGTGTATCTATTCTTTTTAGGCTAATTTTGTGCCTCATTTCACTTTGCGAACCATTGCACATCTTTTCTATTTTTGCATACATTGTGCAAACCCCTTTTTTAAAGTCTTTCCAAAATCAATAATTTAAAAATAAATTTCACTAATAACAAAAATAATTATATTAAAAATTAAATAAAAAATTTTAAGATATCAATGTAATAATAATGATATTCTAGTTATATTTTCCTAGAGTTAGAAAGTTAGAGTGAGAAAGTTAGAATGAGAAAGTCTGAGATTCTGAAGTTTTGTTTTCAAATTTTCAATTCGTGGGAATTTTGGTTTTCGATGGCGGTGGACGGTTGTCGGTCCCCCTTGGCCAGCGGGCCGTTTAATGAGCGGCGTTCTGTTGTACGTCCCCTTATTGGTGGAGCTTGCAATTTATCATCATCTCCTCCTACATTTGGAGATGACAAGATAAATTTAAATCTTGGTGCTAGGTTTAATACTAAGATGAGTAATCTCTTTATCATAAATGAGGGTGGTTTGCCTTTTAAGAAAAAAGAGGCAAATATTATTGGTAAGTGGGAAAATTTTTTGTGGAAGACAATCTGGAGGCTTTGGTTTCATCTGGAATGGCACTATCTGCTAGAGGTGATTTGGCAAATTCTCCTTCATTAAACTCTAGAATTGATGTAAATAAAGTTTTGAAAGTAGTAGGAATGTATTTTGTAAGCTGTGGGAAGGAAGGCTCTCCATTGAGGGGTGTAAACTAATCCAATGAGTCTAATGTTACTGGAATGACTAAGGTTTCGACCACTACTGGTAATACATATTCTGATCTGGAGGAGGTGCAAAAATACATATATGGTGATTTAGCC
Source organism: Dendrobium nobile (assembly GCA_022539455.1). Classification (NCBI taxonomy): domain Eukaryota; kingdom Viridiplantae; phylum Streptophyta; class Magnoliopsida; order Asparagales; family Orchidaceae; genus Dendrobium; species Dendrobium nobile. The sequence continues at coordinate 33,666,656 of CM039718.1, read as the reverse complement.
AGGTGCGATGAAGTTAATGATGATTTTCCTGCTCGGCTAAACTTAGGAAATCAGCAAAATGCTTTGACACAAAAAGAAGATATCAAAGTTGCTTATTTGGATTTTAGTAAGTGTTTATCAAAAGATGGAAAATCTATAAAGCTTCATGAACATAATGTTTTAGAGAATATTAAAAAGCTTAAAAACTCCTTAGTAATAAAAATATTTGTTGGTGAGGCTTCATTTTCTTCAATTAGCTCTGAATTAAGAAAGCAGTGATCTCAATATGTGAGATTTCATCTCACTATGCTTGGAATGGGATGGATTCTCTGTTGGTTCCATGATCTCGAGCATCGGAAGCTGTTTTAACTAATGGTCCCTGGTTTGTCAATGGTAACATTATGGGAATTGATAGATGGTCCTAAAGCTTTTCTCCTAACTCGTTGAAAGGCTTAAATGCTCCAATTTGGATTAGACTACTCAACTTACCATTACATTGTTTGGATGAGAAAAACATATGCCGTATAGCTTCCATGGTTGGTAAGCCTTATTTTATCGATGACAATATGTTTCAATGGACTAGAAGAGAATTTGGGAGGGTGTGTTTCCGAATTGATTTGGATGCGAAGCTGCCAATAGGTTTATGGGTGGAGGGAGTTAGAGAAAAATTCTTTTATAAAATTGAGTATGTAAGGATTCCTAACTTTTGTTTTGAGTGCGGAAAGATTTTCCATGTTAAAAAGGAGTGTGCCAAAGTTAATATGGATAATAAGAAAGTGCTCAATGTAGGGCTCTTCCAATCTATATAATGCTTTTTTTAATTTAAAAATATGATTAGGGATCTTTGAATTTTTAAAACATAGAGGTTGATCAACATAAGCATCCTCTTATATCACTCCATTCAAAAAGGATCTCTTAATATCCATCTGATATAATTTAAATCCTTTAAACAATCCAAGGCTAACAAAACCCAAATTGCATCAAGTCTTACTACAAGGGAAAAAGTTTCTTCAAAATCAATGCCTTCAATTTGATTATACTCCTTAGCCACCAATATAGCCTTATTTCTAATCACAACTCTTTAATCATTCATTTTAATTTTGAACACCCAGTTAGTTCCAACTAAACATTGATCCTTTGGCCTTTCAATCAATTCCTAAACATCATTCTTAAAAAATTGATTTAACTCTTCTTGCATGGCTAAAGTCCAAAACTCATTCAAAAGTTCTTGAATAACATTTGTTAGTTTAATCATTGATATAAATGTAGAATGGTTATTCTCTTTGCTAAGTCCATGCCTAGTCCTAACAACCTTACTTGGTTCACCGAAAATTAACTCCTTAGGGTGATTTTTAGAAAAAATTTCATTCTCTAAGCAAAGTTTTTTCTTTTTCTACATTTTTTCCAAACTTATTTTTTAAATCTCTTGGGATTTATTTTCTATATTATCCTCTTCCAAACTTTGCTCTTCAAAAATCCTAGATTAATCAAATATAACATGTGTTGTCTCCTCAACTACCAAAGTTTTTTTGTTAAACACTCTATATGATTTTTCAATACTAGAATATCCAAGAAAAATTCTTTTATAAGATTATGGATCAAATTTTTCTAAAGAATATTTTCCATTATTATGAATGAAGACCTTACATCCAAAAACATATAAATATAACAGATTAGGATTTCTCCCCTTAAGAAGCTCATAGAATGTTTTATTCAATTTTGACCTGATGTTCACCCTATTTAGAACATAAAAAGTTGTACTTATCACTTTAGCCCAAAAATATCTTAGAAGTGAGTATTCTATCAATATGGCTATAGTGGCTTTAATTAATATTCTTTTTTTTTCTTTCGACTACCCTATTCTGCTGAGGGGTCCATGGTGCTGAAAAATTGTGTTCAATTCCTTTTTCTTTACAAAATTCCTCAAAATTTTCATTTTTAAATTCAGATCCATGATTACTTTGAATTGAAATAATTTAACATCCTAATTTTCTCTGAGTCCAAGCAAAAAAAAATTCTAAATTCTTCAAATGATTCACAGTTATGAAATAAAAATTTATCCCAAGTGAATTTTGAAAAATTGTCGACAATCACATATCCATAAACCTTCCCTCATAAACTTATAGTGCTAGTCAATCCAAAAATATCCATGTGAATAATCTTTAATAGTTTGCTAGTTCTAAGATCCTTAATGAAATGAAAGGAGGACTTTACCTATTTTCCTAGTTAACATGCATCACACAGGTGATCCATAGTAGAATCTAGTTTTGGTATTCTTCTGATAAGTTCTTTTTGGGTAAATTTTCTAATGTATTTCATGCTAGAATGACAGAGCCTTCTATGTCATAACCATGATTCATCCGAAATTAGTTAAAAACAAAAAACATTAGGAGATTTAATACAATTTAATCTACCAAATACATTTTATTTATCTGATCACATAGCTAGCAAATACATATTCTGATTCATACATAGATTTAATATAATTTAAAACTAGCAAATACATTAGGAGATTTATCAAAATTCAATGCAGTGCATCATTTCCATTTTGGCTTAATATATAGATAGTGGTAAAAAAAAATTAACACTATACCCTTTATAACATAACTGGCTAATACCATAAAAATTATACTTTAAGCCTTCTACAAGCAAAACATTTTCATTGAAAAAGCTATTTAAGTTTTCGATCAGACCTATGCCTACCACTTTCCTAGCGGTATTATCTTCTGGTGTAACATTGCCTCCATTCCTGGCTTCCAACAATATGGATTGTATAGTGTGTCCAGTCATATGCTCCGAGTATCCATTATCCAGGTACCAAATGATCTCATGAGGTCTTGTTTGAGAGCATTTCTAGAAAATGATCAAACATTAGTCTTGGGAACCAAAATAAGTTTGGTTTCTCCTCTTCACAAAATTAAACTAGATATATGTGTGATATGAATAGTTTTCTGCATCTTCGGTCTCCACATTAGATATGATTTTCTATGAATAGTGCAAGTGAGGGATATGTGTCCAATTATGTCACAAGAAAACTATTGAACTCCAAGAAAAGGATTTTATAATCTAATTATGAAAAGTTATCTTTTCCTAGGTTTTGAATTTTTTATGTTTTTTTTTGGATTAAAAAATTCTTCAGGTGTAGGTAGAATACTATTTTTCTCAAGTGCATTCAGTTATGCTTTAAAAAATGAGTTAGCACTATCTAACATAGCAGTATTAACATTCAAATAGTGTTCTTTATTATCAGATTCATCCATAAAAGTTTTAAAATCTTTTTAAAATTTAGTGTGGGATGGTTTTAATTGTTCATGTTGTTTATTTAATTCATCAAACTCATCAAAAAGTTTCATGTGGTTGTTATCAATTTGTGCGTGATCTATCATAAGAATTTCATGCTCTTTTTGTAACTCTAGGAAATCTAAATTCAACCTAGCATGAATCTTCTTGAGTTTTCGATATAGCATATGAATCTTTTAAGAAGAATAAAATAACTCTTCATAAGTTTAGTCACATACCTCTCCTTGATCTGACTGATCAAGATTATCAGCCATTAAGCATATATTTGTGACTTCTTCTTCCTTTTCTATTTTTGATAAATCCAAAGTAGAGTCCGCCCAAAAAGCTCTCTAAAATCTATTCTTTCCCTTCCTCATATTTATTTTCTCCTCCACCTTCTCCTTGCTAGGAGTGGCTTTATGATTAAGGCAATCAGATTTGATATGTCCAAGTTTCCTACATTCATAGCAAATAACATCATTTGTAACCTTAACATTTTTGTAGAACTTATCTTTATTCCACTATTGAAATCTCTTTTGCTTCCTCTTAAAAAAACTCCTAAATTATCTTAACATCAAGTAAATGTCATCCTCATCCTCAAGCTGTGACTTATCACTCTCTGAGTCATTCACTTTCAAAGGTATGTTCTACTCCTTTCGCTTTTCTCCTATATTAATCTGTCTTTGAGTCACTCCTTACTCATAAGAAATTAGTGATACAAGAAGATTGTTAATAGAATACACATTTAAATACTTGGACTCTATAATAGCAGCTATTTTAATATTATAAGTAGTAGGCAAACAATAAAGTATTTTATTAATCTTTTTAACATTCGTTAGTTCCCTACCTAATGCATGCAAATAAGTGGCTATTTTTGTGAAACGTGTGTATATGTCAGATACATATTCATTTGGTTTCATACGAAGTAGTTCATAATCATGTAATTAAATATTTAATCTTGATTGTTTCACTTCATTAGTTTCTTCATATGTTATATAAAGTCTGTCCTAAATTTCTTTTCCACTTCTACAAGTAGAAACATGCATGTAGTCTTCAGATTTAAGACCATAAAAGAAACTATTCAAACATTTTGTATTTAACTAAGCCAATTCACATTCTTCTACAATCTAGTCAGTAAACGGTGTCTCATTTCTAATACTATTTTCTGGTCTAATTAGCCTAGTGTATCCCTCTTGTACTAAAATCCATATGCAATAGTCAAGCGAATAAAAAAAGAAGTCATTTGTGTTTTCTAAAAATTGAAATGGATATTGTCAAATAATGGGGGTCTAGTGATAGATTACCCTTCTGGTGTGTTACGATTTCCAAAAGTAGCCTTAATCATTTTCAAAAAGTAATTTAAACTTTAAATTTTGAAATAAAGCTCTGATACCACTTAAAAAGTTCATATAGGTTGTTAAAACTACGCAAATGTCCCAAGGCTAACTAAGTCAAGCCTTTAAAATTTTCCTCTCTTCCTCTAAGCCTCAGTGCGGTAGAGTACCTTCATCATTTAACACCCTGTAAGTGTAGACAGAGTACCATCATCCTTTCACACCCTCCCAATGTCGGCAGAGTACCATAATCTTTTCAAACCCTCTAGTGTAGAAAGACTATCGTCATCCTTTCATACTCTCTAAGTGTCGACAGAGTACCAGATCTTCTATAAATATCTTCTTTCGAGAAACTTAAAAGATGAAAGGTTGAGAATTGACACAAAAAACAAAAAAGATTTTTACCTTTGAGTAACCTTATGAACCCTTCACACTCCACATGCAAAAACTCTCACTCTCAAACACTCTCCCTAATCACACTTTCACATGCTCTCCAAAACATCATTAATACCAATTTTGTACAAGTGAGTTTCTAAGGTCCTTTTATAAGAAAGACCCAAAAAATAATGAAAATAACTAAAAAATTTTAATTATAAGCGTACACGATCATATATTATGATCGACATTCATCCTGGACAAATTGTTCAAAATTGGCTCGTATGATCCTCCACAAAATATTTTCATACAAGACTATCATACAGCGCAAACAGTTATCAAAAAATTCCTATTCATCTAGATGAAATTGTTCCCAATAATTTCATACTCTGGATGCAATCTGTATGAACTACAGATCATCCTAGATGAATAGTTAAAAAAACTAACAAGTTCATTTGGATAAAAATGTTCCCCACATTTTTGTACTCTTGACATCATCTATATAAAATCCATATTGTCCTGGATGAACAGTTAAAAAAATTAACATGTTTTTTTGGATGAAAATGTTCCCTATATTTTCATGCTCTGGATGTCATCTGTATGAAGCCAACGTCATACAGTAAGAATAGTACTTAGAAAATTTTTCACCTCCAAGCTTTCATTAACTACTTGTTGGATGAAATAACTAAATAAATAATCTCGTATGAACTGAAATCGTACAATATGATTATTTTAAAAAATTTACAAATTTTTAAAACTCCCTAAGTGTGTGTGTTTGCATGGTTACTCAATTACAATCACACTCTCTCAAAATCAATAAAAGTGTAAAAATATAGATTCTAATTATAATGAATCATATGCAAATATGGCTTCAAGTCTTCAAAAGTCTAGAGTATGATTTTTCTGAAATATTAGTACACACAAATAACAAAAGCAATATATCTGATATATGTTAGGTGAAACAGTATATTAAAATAATAATATGTGGAATCATCAAAAACACACAAGATATGAAAACATAGTTAACTGACTTAGCATAATAACTCCCCTCACTTGACATCTCACACTTCACTCTCATAATCTCTCCCAAATAATCAGACTCAATGGCCACACTAAACATAAAAATATAATAAAGTTATAGAGTGTTAGTTTTTAAGGACACTCATATTTAAAACACTAGAAAAACAATACATAAAACTTAAAATTTCAAGTCAACTGACTTAAGATCATACATTACGATTGACGATCGTCCATACAAACTATTGAAAAATCCATATCTGATCCTCTACAAATCTAATTTCATACTCTGTTAGTCATTTGTATAAATAAATATCATACTTATGAATAGTTCAAAATTGAACATATTCATTTGGTATGATCCTATACGAACCTTATTTCATACTCTACCTGTCGTCTATAGGAACTAACATCATATTGTATAAAAAGTTAATGCAAATCATCCTTTGTTTGGTATGAATATGGATAACCCCATTTCATACACTATTAGTCATCTGTACAAACTTACATCATACAATATAAATAGTAGAAAAAATAAATCAATTTGATTGGGACAAATTAATACACATATAATTTTGTACTCTATTAGTCATTTGTATCAAAGTACATCATATAGTATGACCAATAAAAAAATGATTTCATTTGGGATAAACTGATACACTCCCATTTTATACTCAATTAGTCGTGTATTCGAACTTATATCGTATAGTAGAACTATAACAACAACATCAAGCCATTATCCCACTATGTGGGGTCCGCTACATGAACCCATTTTCCATTGAGCCCTATTAAAAGTCAACTTCTCATTTAAAATTTAATAAAGAAAGGTCATTTCTATTATTTTCTAACCAATACTTTTTTAGGTCTACCTCTACCTTTATTAACATAAGTCAATTCTAATACCTCAACTTTCCTAATAGGGTCATCAGAAGGCCTTTATTTTATGTGACCAAACCATTTAAGGAAATTCACTCTATTATTATCTTCTACTGGAGCTTCTCCAACCTTTTCACGTATATGCTCATTTCGTATCTTATCTCTAAGGTTAAAGCAACTCATCCACCTAAGCATCCTCATCCCTGTAACACTTAACTTAGTATTATGCTTCTATTTTAATGGCCAACATTCGGTACAATAAAGCATTATAGGTCTCACCACTATCTTATTAAATTTTCCCTAAAGTTTGAGGGGGAATTTTCTATTGCACAACAAGCTTGATGCATTCCTCCACTTCAACCAACCAACTTAAATTCTATTGGTAATATCCCCATCTTTTTCACCATCACTCTGAATAATAGAACCAAGATATCTAAAACATGTACTTTAATTAATAACTTGATCTCCCAAAGACACAATCCCCTCACTAGGTCTATTTCTACTAAAATCACACTCTATATATTCAATTTTAGATCTACTCAATAAAAAATCATTAGACTCTAATGTTGACCTCCATAATTCAAGTTTACCTTCAACTCCCTCTCTAGTCTTATTAACAAGAAGAATATTATTAGCAAAAAGCATACACCAAGGTACATCCTCTTATAAAGTTCTTGTGAGAACATCCATGACTAAGGAAAAAGATATGGACTTAAGGTTGATCTTTAATCTAAACCAACCAAAATAGAAAAGTACTTGGCCAAACCGCCTAGTGTTTGAAAACAAGTAATAGCTCATGCCAACATATCTTTAATGATTTGAATAAAGGTGTTATTTACTACATTGTTTTAAAAAACTCTCAGTAACACTTCTCTTGGAACTTTATCATATGCTTTCTCTAAATAATTAAGTATCATATGTAGATGCTCCTTATTCTCTCTATATTTCTTCATCATACCCCTTAATAAATGTATGGCTTCCTTAGTAGTGCTACCTGCATGAATCCAATTTTACATCGTACGGTACAAATAGAGTAAAAATACAAGACATTATTTGATGACCTTCATTTTGGAGGAAAAAATGTAATAAATCTTAAATTGTACAATACGATTAGTTTTAAAATTTTAAGTTTTGACTCAGTTCCAAGTTATATTATTAGCTATTTTAATATTTTTTTGAATAACTAATTGAAAATACAATCCAGATTATTCTATATAACTAGCTCAAACTTTTTAAAATTCATTTTCTCTCTCTCTTTTGTGTGTGTATAAGGTCACCAAATCAACATACACCCTTATATGGCTTAAACATAAGAAATACAAAATAAATGAAATTAAAAGAATAGACTTTTTTAACACATTTTATTCTACACAATTTTGAACATATAATGAACTTTGAGTGGTGTATGATGTTCCTGAAGTATTAGTACATAGATTAAAATATACAATACTAATGTTAGGAAAAATGAAAATTCAATCAATAATGTTAAATCAATAACACAAGCTTGAGATCTCTAGTTGCAACATATGCAAACTAATTCAGGTGAAGATTTTAAAATGAATTTGTAATTTTACTATATGCACAAATAATTTCTATATGGATTACTTATGATATTTTAGATTAGAATTTCAATATATTTATCATTCAAATTTACATTTAAATGATATTATACCATCTTCTATTTTAGTTAATTAAAAAGTACCAAATTTTTACATATACTAAATAAGTTGTTTAATAGGGGATTTAACATTTGCTTGATGACAAGCAAGAGTTTAAGCTTGGGAAAATTTATTACATGAAAATTTTATAGTTTATTATTTTTTAGAATTATAGTTAAAAAATTATTTTAAGATAGTGTTAAACTGGAATATCTTTGGAAAATAAGAAAAATTCACAAGTGTTGAAGAAGCATAGCAATTCTCTTACTATCCATGTTGGAGCATCTAGAGCACCCAAGCACCAAATCAGGACATTGTAATGGTGGAGCCTCAAGAAAAATGTCTTTTAGTTTAGTACCTTGATGGGTCAAAGGTTTTTGGCACAGTTCTTCAAGACACTGCAGCACCAAAAATTATCATTGTAACCCCAAAGTTTTAGGAATTTGACCTCTAAAGCACCAAACTTCATAACGCCAAAGTGCAATATTATACATTTAAGGGCCATAGTATTCAAATTATTTAGCATCATGAAAGTTCTGTTGATAAAATGTGGAGTCACACTAAATTAGTAAAATGATAAGTTGAATTAGCCAAGAAATATGCAAGATTGATAAAACATGACAACATAGCCTACTTTAAAGCACTAAGGTGCAACTTTATATTATAATGTTGCAATGCCACCATATCGAGATTTTTGGTGTTTAGTGTTTTCAGTGTACTTAATATAAAAGTTTTTCAATGTTTTTTCTATGGGTGGTTATCATTTTTAGAAGATTTTTATCATTTTATGTGAGTTTTGTCACCCCAATAGTTCTTAGAGCTTAATTATAGTGCCACCTAAGAGTCCAGTCTAAGGGAGATAAGAGGCGAATAAGATATAGTCAATCTAGTGGTTGGCCTACCAATTTGTCAGAAATCAATTGTTCAAAGAAGAAAGGAGTGTGGAGAGTGAAGTTTTACTATATGGGTAATATTTATTTAAACTTTTCTCTTTATAACTTTATTTTTTTTGAGCGATCAATGTAACATGTTTTGTTTTATTTTGATTTCATCAATAGCTAAACTTTTTCTTCTAGTAAAATAATGTAAAGCCTTTGTGATTACTTTTATAAACATGTGATTTAATGAACTAATGGATATTCTCAATATCTCTAATTCTTAATTTATCTATACTCGGGCCATGTTTAGAATTAAAAGATAATCACTTAATAGTTAGGATAGAATCCAAACCAACTTCTAAATGTCTGGGGTAAACATTGTAGATCAATTAGAAAATAATTGCACATTTACATTAAAATATAGTTGAACACTTTCTTGTGAAATTGGCACTCCCACATATCACTTTTATTACTTGATCAACATGTGAACTTATGTAATTTTGTAAGAATTTATGTTAAATAAAACTAAGCATATTTCATGTAATTCTAACAATTTTGTGCACGTTCTCACATGCTGCCAAGCGCCTATAGTTAACTCGATTAAGGAACGTACACTCGTCCTCATCCACTCTTCTATGTTGTTTGTATGTGCTCTTAAAGAGAAAGATAAGACCCTACCTTTCTCAAAGTATCCTCTAAAAAAAATGTCTATAATGATTCACACGCATCACCCACACTTAGGATTAATAAAATAAAAAGTAACAACTTATGTAAACCCTAAATTTTATTTTTAATTCCTTAATTATATAGTATGAATGGTGGTCCATATTGTCTAATTTTTTTTAATATGAGAAAATACCCCAAATATGAGTTCTTTTTCAAATAGTATTATATGGATTGAAAAGTATAAATAGTTGAATCAACTCAAAGATAATCCTTAATGAATAATTATTCTTCTAATAAAATTTTTGTTCATTAATAATTTTTGATTTTGATTATATAGTTTGATATTTAAAAAGATCTAATGCTCATTCAATCTTTTAATTATCAAATCAAAATAAGTAAAGTTCTTTAATATTAAAATAATACGATCAAGATCATAAAATATATTTAGTATAATTTTTATTATCTAAATTTATCTTTTTTTTTGTTAAAATTGACAGAAGTGGCCTACATGTTTATAAAAAAAAAAGATTACAAGTCCTCAAGGGGAAATCTAGCACACTACAACTCCAAGAAGCTTATAAAATAAAAAGAAAAATAAAACCTAGGAGTCAGTGATCCCCACTAAGCACAATTACAAAAGAACCAAGCAACATTCTAAAAATAAAAAGGAAGAGGCACTGGAATCAACAATCAACTCAGCCTTGCCAGTCAAAAAAGGACCTTGCAAAAAATGAGTAGTAGTCTCCAAAAACATGTAAAAAAGGCATGCAGGGACACAAAAGATAGCAATTAATACAATACAAAGAATACTATACCAAAATGAAAATTACCATGAGTTAGCATTATGTTGTTCGAAATTATAATGCATATGATTAAAAATGAATATAATATTAACCATATTGAACACACCAATAGATAAATCAATAAAATGACTCACATGACATGAGATATATAATAAATTCTTTGTTAGGAAAGTAAATTCAAATGAACAGCTAAATGACCCAAGAGTACCCAGGAAACAGGACCTACCAAAGGTAGCAGTAAAATAAAAATACTATATGAGCAGGATAATAGGACACCCATAAAAACCAATCCAGCAAAAAAAATCCAAAAATGGATATGTGCTAATAGAGCTCAAGAAGTCACAAGATGAGGAGCCATCACTTGGGAAGAACAAATGCCGCTTAATCTTACTTCCAATAAAATTCAGCCACAACAGGATAGACGACCTAAACAGATTATAAAAGAGGAACATAGATACGAGACATAGAGAAGCTACACACAAGCATAAATGTCCCTGGATGAAATAATAATCCAATAGAAGAGAGAGGATGAAAGACACATAAGCCACTAGCAGCCCCCTCTATAAGGTCCAACACCAACATCAATAACCAAATGAAAAGGGTTAAAAAAATGCAACAATAATAGCACAATGCCACTAAAAAAAGATCCAGCATTCCCATCAAAGGACAAACCCAAATGAACCGCAAAACAACAAAAAAAAGATTATAGGCCCTATTCTCAATATAACTTTTGAAGATACCAACAACCAAATAATATGGCCAAAACCAATATTTAGACCAGCACATGAAGGTAGGAGAGTAAAAATTGGGAAAACCATCAACATACAAACTCGTACAATCAGAGCTCAAGCCCATAAACATAAAAAACTCAACTATGATGTACAAAAAGGAAGATGGAATTTAAAACTAGATGATCAGCAACAAAACCAAAGTCAACCAGCTAGAAACAACTTCCAAACAAAAGCAAACCTGAGCCATAAGACTCAGCCAGCACAACACATAAAATTTTAACATAGAGAAGACCTATTTTATCCAGATTTAAAAGACCTCTTTAATGACTAGGAAGATTAGAGGAAGAGAGCTAAATAAAGCGATCAAAATTATACCCAAAGTTAGCAAGCCACTAAGCATTACCATTCCTTTCCTTAAACATAAAAGAGAAGGAGAAATTCATATTGACCAGCAATTATTTAATATCTCTTACCAAATAAAAAGTATCATAATTACAAACAATATCCTCAAAAGAATATAAACATTGATTACAATATTTGGAAATAACTTTAATACAAATGTTAGAAATGGACTGAGAAATACATCATCTAATCCCATGAAGAATAGTAAAGTGAATGGAGAGGTTCTAATCAAAGGTCAGAATAGGACTCTAAAAAGCAATAATAAGATTACAAAGACTATCCATAATAACCACACCACACCCGGTGGTAGATCCAATAACAACACCTTCACCATTAAACTTAAAAGAATTATTAGGTGGCTTTAGCTAATGAACAATCCTAGGTTCAGAAGAATGAAAGCCTCTTCCAATATGATACCAAATTCATATGCTACAAAAGAATAATTCTTGAAACTCTTAACAGAGAGAAGATTGACAAAAGAATAAAAATAAAAAAGACCAAGCACATTGTCTTTCACAATTTTAATAATCCTATGATGGTTCATATGCATACCATTAAAAAAAGAATTATTTCTATCTATCCATAAACACCACAAAATAAGGAGAGAAATAAATCTTTTGATATGGCCTTTAGACATAATAAACGAAGAATTAAGCATAGCTTTAATAGATAAATTAACGCTAAAATAATTTAATTTGAAAATATCATCAAAATAAGTCCATGTTTTAACAACTAAAGGACTAGAAATATAAATATGATGCATATTCTAGACATGATATTAACATTGTCTCTTGGATGGTAAAATAAAATCTTTATTAAAAAAGTTATCATCGGTAGGAATGAACTTAAGTAGAATTCTCCAATTGAAAATAGCAACGGTGGAAGGAGAACTTTTATGCGAAATCATGGAAAAGATATTAGTAGCATCATTCCTGGCTCTAAAAGCATTCGAAGAATCCTTTTATCAAAAACTCCCATCTTTGGACAAGTTGCTTAATAATAAACCAATAGACTTAATGTTAAGAGGAAGGTTCAAAGTTAGTTGAATGATAATCAGGAATAACTTTAACAAGTTTATCATAATCCCAACATTTATTAGAAATAAAATAGTTTAGCTTATGTGCCACTGTGGAGGAAGTGTTCATAATAACATCAATAGATCGACCCCCTTACCAACAGCTTTCCCAAATGAAAATTCTCCCACCACAAAGCCCCTAAGAGAGGTGAGGTTCAACCACCCATTTAACATTACAGAGGCTTTGCCACACTTTAGAGTCACCTTTATGAAAAGAATAGATAGTTGGGTGCCTACCCACATAATACTTAGCAAACATAAACTTAGCCTAGAGGCTCACTTTGATGTGAAAGTTGTATCACAACTTGATAGAAAAAGAATGGGCCAAATCAAACAAACTCTTATACCCCTAAGCACCCTCATCTAAAATGCAACAACACTTGTCCGAAGAAGTCTAGAGAATTTTAGTTTGACTACATGCACCTTTCCAAAAAAATATGTTAGAAAGCCTATCAATTCTATTGAAAATCGCTAGGCAGGTTGAGATTTTTAGAAAATATAAACAGGAAGCAAATAAAAATCACTTCTAATCAGAACTAATCTACCTTCAAAACATAGGAAATTAGAATCCCAAGACAAAATTTTGTTATGCATAGAAGTAATAAGATCATCAAACAAAAAAATACCTCTTTCTACCTTTAATGAGAAGAACCCCAAGATAATTAATTGGCATTTGACCTTGTGGAAAACCAGTCAAGCCTTTATTATCCAAAATACGATCATCAGGCACTTTGTTGGAAAAAATAAAGCAGCACTTGTACTTATTCAGAGAAAGCCCACTAATAATTTAAAAATTATGAAAAAACTCCATAAGTCTATTCATCCTTTTTAAAGAAGCATTTGTGAAAATAATAAAAACATTAAGAAAACATAAATTAGAAATGGGGAAACCACTCAAGGTTCTAAACAAGAGGCAAGGGTATTTCTCAAAGTGGTTAGTAAAAACTCTAGCTAAATACTCAGCAACAATGATAAAAAAAGCAGGAGATAGGATTTCACTGCCTAAGGCCATGACATAATCTAAAAAAACCATTTTTTTAGCTTTAAAAATAATAGAAAAATAGGATCCCTCAATGCATTCTTTCATAAGATTAATAAAATTAAAATTAAAGCTAAACAAATGTGAAATATTGTAAAGAAAGTTACAATCAATGTTGTTATAATCCTTAGAAATATCAAGCTTCAAGAGGATGTTGCCACCTCTCACCCTAACATTCAAGTCACTAAAAAATTATTATGCGAACAAAATATTATAAGTAATACCTCTCCCCTTGAGAAAACCCATTTGAATAGAAGATATCATTTTAGGTAGAATAGAAATTAAGTGACTCAAAAGAATTTTAGAAAGTAGCGTATTAAAAAAGGTGCAAAGGCTTATAAATCTAAAATCATTCCAATTAGTAACATAGCTGCTTTAGAAGTAGACGTAAAAATATTTTTTTATAGTATGACCAGCAAAAAAATCCAAAATAGTTGAAAAAGATCACTACTAATAACATGCCATACTTTCTAGAAGACTTAGTGGTAAAACCATAAGGCCTACCAACAGAGTCCCCATTCATGCTATGAACCATCTCTTTAGTTTAATTTAAAGGTAGTTTAGAGAGGGAAACATTATCATCTTCACCGATGAGTTTAGGGATAATAAAAGGGTTATCAATATGAGTAGGAGAAAAATCCTTATTGAAATGATTTTGAAAATGTTGAACCACCAAATTATCAATTTACTCAGCATCCTCAGTAATAGAATCAACATCACGATTGATTTTATGGATGGAGTTTTTGGCATGTTTTCTCTTAACCAAAGCATGAAAATATTTTTTGTTATTGTAACCTTCAACAAGATGCTTCACAACTACTTTTTGTTTCTAAAGGCTTCCTCCTAAGATTGTAATTTAAAGATATAATTTTTAGCATTCCTCTATAAAGCTAAATTATCTTCAGAAGGAAACAATTAATGGTTAAGCTCAATAGTGTTCACTTTATCTTTAGCATTCAAATTATTGATGAAAATATATTTAATAACATTATAATTCCACCAGTTAAGAACTTGCTTTAGCATTTTATGTTTAAACCAAAGTCTTTTCATACCAAAAATAGATTTATCTGGATGTAAGGGGGCTTGCCAATTTTCCTAAACTAAATCCATAAAAGACTCATGAAACAACCACATGTTTTGACATCTAAATAGAGGCAAATAACTCATATATTGGGTCTTAAGACTAATTAACATAAGCGAATTGTCAGAAAGAGTCTTGCTAAATTGTTCAATAGAAATAGAATTAAAAGAATTAAGCCAAAAATCATTAAACCAAACCTGATCCAACTGTTGCCATAAAAAACCATGATTCCAAGTGAATTTGTTACCATAGAAACTAATGTCAACAAGATTATAATCCATAATCATACTGTTAAAATCATCCATAGAACGATAGCTATGACTAAATCCTCCAATGTCTTACGAAGGATTACAAATTTTATTAAAATCACAACCCACATGCCAGGAAAAATTACGGGTACTACGAAAATTAGTAAGTTCCTCCCTTAAAACTTTCCTACTAATGCAAGAACAAGCAGCATAAACAAATGAGGCACAACAGGATAAGTTTAAAACATGAACACTACAATGGAAAACTTGTGTAAAATCACCAATAAAATCAAGCCGAATAGGACCATTCCAAAAAAAATACATTTTATTCATAGAGTTCGAAACAGCATGTTTAAAACCCAAACTTCTCGCAATACTAAGTAATTTAACATAATTAATGAGAGGTTCAACCAAAACATGAATAGAAATATTATAAATGTGACATAATTTTTTTACATTTAACCTAGATGAGGGGCAACCAATACCACTAACATTCCAAATTATAGATTTAAATAAAACAAAAACTTACAAATAACTAGTTTGTGAATGGGTGGCTCTAGAAGATTGTAAAATGATATTCTTGCTTTTCCTACCTCTCCTATTTTGAAACTTGGTATAACTAGCATCATTATCCTCTTCAACAAAAAATTTAACAATAATATCCATATCCTTCGTATCAGTAAAAGTATCACTATGATAATGAGAATTATAATTAACTTTATTATCATTATATATACCCACCTTCCTTACCTCCTGAGGCATATCACCCTCCTTAAAGATATTTCCATCCTCCATATTTCTTTACTACTCATGTGAATACAAGCATTTACTTCCATCATAAATGGTTGCCTATCCTCCTTATCATTAATAATAGAAGGATAATTCATAGAATTAGAAAAGTTATTATTGAGCGACATAAAATCTATATCGGGCAAATTTTTATTAAGAGTACATGGACTAATAATTATTAAAGTAACACTAATTTGTTTTGAAGTGACAGCCAAAATTTGCTCATCCATATTTTCACTTTTCAAAGGTAATAAAGAGCTAGAGTTCATATTGTCTCCCTATACTTGAATATGTTTTTCAACATTGGAGGATGGTGATTCAATGTGAGGAATGGAATCCTCAATTTCAAGCGGTTTATGATTATTGCCTTTACTCACTCCACAGTTAGGACCCTCACTATCACGAGGAATGATAATAATAACATTCCCATGGGAATGCTTAGGGAATCCTTTTTTTTTTTGCAAAGACGAGGAGGTAACATGTAACATTCATTTAAAGCATGGCCGTGCATTTTATAATATATACTTTTTGAAGTGAGTGAAGGTAATGAGAACAAAAAATTGCCAGATTTTCAATATCTACTTTTTGAAAATAACCATTCATCTTCAAACCAATCAAAATCTCATTAGAATTTTTTTAACTATGTCCATCTAGACTAAAACACATGCCATAGATAAACGAGAAATTAATGCAGTGGCTTAATCTGTTTGCAAAGGCCTAGGAAAAATTGAAGCAAAGAAATATAGAATATGAGAATTAAAGAAATGAAGTTTCCTATTTGAAAAGGTGATCCACACCGGTGCTATAAAGGATTCCTCATGTGCATTTGAGCAACTTCATCTAACACACTTGAATATAGTACGATCTCCATGAGAGAATCCAACTACAATTAAGATCGTTAGGGAGTTGAATTGCAATGTTCTACTGATCTAAAAAACTGATGTTAAAGGAACCTCAGAGTATTAGATTAACAAAAATTTCCAAATAACATAAAAATTAGGTCAGAAGAGTAGAAACATACTAACCAATGATTAGGCAAAGGGAGCAACAAGTTGAGAAACCACAACATCATCAAATATAAAAGTCGGACATCCTTTAAAAGATGTTTGCACAAAATGCAGTTTAGCACCAAGGATGAAGATCTGGCAAAGACATCTTGAAAGGATCAATAACGACCCTCAAGAAAAGAGCAGATGGTGAGAAAGATGATGATGGAGTCACCATCTCTCAAAACTAGAATACTAGAAAAATACCTCAAAATAAAGCAACTAATGGTCAAAATCAAAACCAAAGAAACAAAATGAGAAAGAAGAAAAATAAGGAAATGACACCAGCAGCGGGGAGAAAGGAGGATTAAATATGTCTATTTATGAAAATACATATTTTTTAGTATGTATTATTTTTTTTTAAAATATATTATTTAATTTCTAAGATGAATGATCATGCAGTATGATTTAATAAAAAAAGTAACAATTTAATTTTCATCTTCACTAATTAGTGTATGCTCTATTGTTATGCCAATATGCACCTAAGCACATAAATACTTAATAAAAGAAGAAAATACAGTCTCATATTACAAGTTTTGAGAAATCTTAGCTATGTAATTATTGAGCTCTTTCCTTGATCATTTGGCTCTTTTACTATCATATGTTGCTTTAGTTCAAGTGCCATAACTAAAATATTACTATAAAAAAATAATATGTAAATATTAGAACAAAAAATTGTTAGTTTTGCAGTAATGTTCCAAAATAGAAAGATTTTAATAATAGATCAAGCTAATGTGTTTCAACATTATCACCATCAGTTTAAAATTATTTTGTACTACAATTTGAAGATTTCTTTTAAGGGAGATCATATGTTCTCTCTTCATAACAAATTGAAGGATTTTAACTTATCTCTCAAAATATTAGCTGGTACTTCTTTTCATCTCTTCACAATCTCATTGGTGCTTGTAAAAAATAACAAACATACATATTCACCAAATTCAGTCATCCGCACTGGATAGTCCTCTCCTTATTGCTACATTTTTTAAAGATAAGAACTAACACATGCCTCCACATGTTCAAATAGCTTGATCAAACAAAGTGGCAAGTGCAATTTCCTCTCTAAAGGATATCATGATATCAAAATTAACTTTCAAAAAGTTAAAAGGAGAGCTAACAAAAATACTAGTTAATACATTTTATGTGATGAGTTCCTATTAACAATTAGAATAACATTTTGACGAATGTAATTAAATAATTTCACACCCTTTACAATAGAGATGCTTCTCATTACATCCATGCTAATAATATCACTTTTAGCACCAATCTTTTTAATATTCATAGATGAAAACTAGTTGGGGACATTTATTCTGAGGAAGTTAAATCTATTTTGTTTTAGATTGTCAAAGACTAGGACATAAGTCCTAATGGTTTCATAGATGCAGAAGACTTCATCCTAGCCATTAGGCACATCTTTCTAACTTCCAAAATGCCTTTGAGAGTTAGACATTTTGTTGTTACCTAAATCCATACATATATGCACCATGGCTGATTTTTGGTCAATCTTCATTTGTAATGTTACAAATAAAGTAGTTGACAAGCTTCTTTTTGACATGATCAAAGACCTTCTTACTAATTTAATTCATAATGCTAGAGTTTCCTACATTCATGGGAGAGGCATTCCTAATAAATTACTCTTGTTACTATAATTCTGAGAGGCCCACTTTAAATACTAAGGCTTTTTAAGTTATGCTTGTTACTAAAACGGTAGTCACCTCATTTAAATGAATTTTCTTTATGCATAATGAAAAGGTTTAACTCTTCCCTCCCCCCCCCCCCCCATCCCCGCCAACCACCACCCCCCCCCCCCCAAAACACATTTACACACCTTTACAATTTGGATTAAAGCTTGCAGTTCTTCTGTGCTCTGCTATATCATTATTAATGGGTACATCAACTCTAATCAGTGCCTTTAACATGGATACATTTATCCCTCTTACTATTTGCTTTTATTATGGATGCATTCTCCAACCTTATCAATTGATTGATCTTTCTCAAATATAACTAGAAAAGATTGAAATCTCTCATATATTCTATATGGACGATCTTCTAGTCAATTTTCTCACTAAAACTAATAACCCCAGTAAATCAATTATATGTTTATAAAAATGTGTTTACTCTAGTGTGTAAGCTTTATTTGTTAATGATTTGTATTTTAAAGCTACACCATTTAAACAAAATTATTTGGCGATTCCTATTATTAGTGTTAAACATAAGCACTCTCATTACTTCACCCTTCAGAAATTTATAAGCTGCTTGGTGGGAGGAAACAAAAAATTCCTTCCTTTTTTGGAAAATTTTGACTTATTTGAACAACTTTATAAAACTATCTTTATTATTGGATGATATATGTCATCCCTCCTAAATTTTAAAAAAGAAAATTACTTCCATTATGGATAAGACAAACATTATAAAATACACACTATCCCGTTCAAATCTAATGACTTCCCTTAGGAATTCGGTGGGCTATGTTTGCATAAGTTCGACTAAGGTGGTTAAACTTTGTTGAACTACCCTTGGTACACCAATAGGGGCGTTAATTTGTTATTTAAAAATAATCTCAAAGAAACCTCCTTGATTATTTAAACAAATTACAAATAAAAGAAGAAAAACCTTATAAAATATTGTAATTTTTCTCTTTTTGATTTACTTGAAAAAAATAAATGACATTATTTAAGTTTAGTTTATTTTTTAATTTTTTTCTACTAAAAATAAAACCATAGAAAGCTTGAGAATCAAAACACATATTTACATGAATAAGATGTTGGAAAAAACATTATGGAATATAAAGTAGAGCGAGCACACCATAATTTATATTGGTTTGATCAAAAGGTGACCTAAACGCACTCCCTGTAGTCAACTTCTCTGATTATTACACTAATAGTTTAATATCTCTTCTTTACTCCCAAAAGGAAGGTGGAGAATCCCTAACACAATTTCTTCGACCAACCCAATGCGATAAAGTACTATAACCCTTTTTACCCACTTTGTGAGGCTGGGAACCTTTAAGCTTTTTCACCCTCAGTGAAGCAGAGTGCTTGGAAGCTTTTTCACCCACCTAGAAATGGAAGGGAACCTTGATTCCCTTTTCACCCTATAGATGAATGCATAGAACTAGAAATTCTTTTTCACCCTGCTAGTGAAGGTAGGAAACCTTAAATCACTTTCACAGTCTCTGGTGCAGTAGAGTAGCAAAGCCCTTTGTCAACACTGGGTCTTCTTCCCAAACTTACCTAAAGATAAATGTTGACATATAGAGAAAATTTGGTGTAAGTTTACTAGAAGATCTATGTGAAACCCTCTTTCTCACTCCCTCCAATCCCACAAGGATCTTTTCTCTAGTTCACTAACATCACCTTTTCTCTCCTAAGCTCTAGGCTCTCTCTTCAAGGTTTCTCTCAGAAAGAAACAACACAATTATTACAAAAAAAAAACATGTACAAAGCTTAATGATAAAGAATATATATAAAACTTAAAATCCCTAAAAAATTTAGTTTAGAAAAATTTATTCATACAATATAATTTTAGATCATATAATATAATTAGTTAAAAATTATATCTTCATTCTGTACAAAAAATATATTCCAATTTGATCAATTTAAGTTTTGTATACAAATTGTCTAGTATTTTCATTAAATCATACGATATGATTACTTCAACATTCTATAAATTATACATGATAATCTCCTAAATCATTTGAAATCCTCTTGGCAATTCGTCTTTTACAATTGAAATCATACTATTTGATTAGTTCAAAAATTAAAGTTTTTTCTAGTATGGTCACTAGGATTACAAAATTTTGCCTCTACTAATCATCTAAAGCATTTGACATCATAATGTATTATTTGATATACTAATGTATTATTTGGCAAAGATTTACATATCATACCATACAAATATAGTGTACTATATGAATAACATAAAATTCAAAATTCAAATTATTACCAAATTTAATTAACTATATGGTTTCTGATTACTATATATATTCCAATACGATGTGATTTTTATTGTGAATAAAGATTCAAGAATTATAATTTTGATGATAACAAACTATTCTGACACTTCTTATTTTTCTACGACTACCTTGCCTACTAACATTTCAGGTCCATAAGATAATATTAAAAATCAAACCAGCTCAAGATTGGGTAGATTAGGACTGAGTCAATGTATGTACATCAAGGGTCTTTTACCTTTTCTTGAGTCAATTGTATCGATATGGGTCTTGATACTATGTAACCTTGCACACACACACTCGGGGGAGAAATTTTATCTTTTTTTAAAGTTTCTTATTTTTTATCACATCATTTGGGATGACCTAAAATCATCCTGGATGATCATTTATAAATAGAAACCCTAATTAGGTAATCCTGGTTAAGGCAGCCATAATTAAGCAAATCATTCTAGACGATATTAGCATCATCCAGGACGACAAGCTCAAATCAGAAAGAATCAACCGCCATATTTGTTTAGGCATGTTTTATTTTTGGACATCATCAATGACATCATCTTGAATGATGCTATATAGTTATGCCTAAATTAGTATGTTAATTAAGAAAAGTAATTAAGGTTTCATTGCATGATCATATCATTTTGGATGATTGCAGGATTATCCGGGATAATCAGTTAAATAATCCTTAGTTTGTTCCTGAATAATCAGAATGATGTTCTGGACGATGTGTATTATTTTTGCAATAATCATCCAAGATGATCCTAAATCATCCTGGATGATCAGTTATTTTCTCCATCATCCAGACATACAACTAGAGTGATGATCGGAGATGGTTCTCTGCTTGTTTGCTTCTAAAGCAAGCAGAGAACCATCTCTTTTTGCTTCCTCCTAAAGGACCAAGGAATAAGAGATGATGATCGGAGAAGATGACTCAGATCCTTGCTTGCAGCAACCTTTATGAAACCCCTCACAAACTCCCACTCATAAGATCGAAGGATCATACTGTATGATTAGTTCAAATCATTGACGATTATCCAGAACATCGCCTTGAATGCATGTCTGGATGATTGAAAAGTAAAATGATCTTCCAAGATAATTTCATGATTATCCTGGATGATTAGTTCAAAATTATAAATATCGTCTAGCATATCACTCTAGTTGTATGTCTGGATGATGGAGAAAATAACTGATCATCCAGGATGATTTAGGATTATCTGCCTACTTTAGGAGGAAGCAAAAAGAGATGGTTCTCTGCTTGCTTCAGGAAAATGCAAAAGGCGTTAGGTTCACTTCCTCACTAGTGTCAGTGGAAAGGAGGTTTGTATAGGCTTCTCCTCCTTATTATGGGAGAAAAAGGGGAGTCACTGAGTTTAGTACAGTACTCGGAGGAGAGGCTCGGGGGAATGGATGTAGGTCAAGTTGACTAAACCACTATAAATCTCTATGTTTCCTTCTTACTATTTTTTGCATTTAATTTCCGCACTTTGATTTTCTTGTGGTAAATTTTTATTTGATTTACGATTATGTTTTTGATTGAGAAATTTTTTAAACTACCAATTCACCCCCTCCCCCCCCCACCTCTTTGTTAGCTTTAGGCTAGTTCATAAGTGTTTAATATCCCTAATGAACTTTTAAGTGGTATCGAAGTAGGATTCATAAAATCAAGATTTTTAAAACTTTTGAATTTTGATCCATGGATAACTTTATAAATCGTAATACTACTGAAGGGTATTTATTACCCGAACACCATTGTTTGAGAATATTCCTTTTGATTTTTAGAAATCTCATATGTCTACATTTTTACAATCGATTGAATATCGTATGTGGATGCTTTTTAAAGAAGGTTATTCACCTCCATCTTGTGAAATTAATGGCATTAAAATTGAACTTCCTTTTACTAAATGGACTTTTGATGATAGGGTTTTAGCACAACTTAATGTAAAATATTTAGACATTTTTTTCTGTGCTTTAAAACCATATGATTACATGCGTGTTCCAACTTGTGCTACTAGTAAAGAAATTTGGGATAGATTGTGTATTACTTATAAATGAACCAATGAAGTTAAGAAATCTAGGTTGAATATTTTATTGCATGACTATGAACTTTTTTGTATGAAAACTACTGAATTAATTTCTGACATGTATACTAGGTATACTCAAATTATCATCTCATTACATGCCTTAGAAAGAGAGCTAACTAACTATGAAAAAGTTAATAAAAATTTTGAGATTCTTATCTTCTTCCTTTGATTCAAAGATTACTATAATTATAAAATTTAAGGATTTGAATACTTATTCTATTGATAACTTACTTGGATCACTCATTGCTTACGAGGAAGAGATGAACCAAAGACAACTTGATGTAGGTGAGAAAAAGGAGTAAACTGTGGTGCTGAAGGCCAATGATATGGAGACTAGTTCTTCAGGGTCTGAAAGTGATGATGTTATCTTAATCACTATATAATTTAAAATTTTCAAAGGAATATTCACCAATACCATCAGAAATGGAACAAAGGTAAGGGTAGAAAAAATTTTGAATGCTTTTCTGATATTGTTTTCTTTGAATGCAAGAAGCCAGGACATGTTAAAGCTAATTGTCCTAAACTTAAGGCTCCCCAAAGCAAGGAGAAGGATGAGGAGAAACACATGTTCTAAAAAGACAAGGATAATAAGTGGTTCGAAATGGCATTATGAATGAATTCTACATTTAACTCCTCTAAGATTGAAGCTGAAGAGGAGACTAAAAAATGGTGCTTGATGACAAACAATCATCTTGGTCAGTCTAACCAAGAAGAGCTATGTGAACTAACCAATAATCAATTACTTGAAGTTTCTGAAAAAATTCATGCATCATATAGGAAAGTTAAGAAATTGCATGCTAGCTTAAATTAGAACCTTTTAAATTTGTGAAAGGAGCATGAAATTTTTCTTAAAGATCACTCCCAAATTGATAGCAATCAAATGTAATTACTTGATGAGTTTGATGAGTTAAATAAAAAGTATTCTGAATTGATCATAGCGTATGATTAAATGAAACTATCCCACACCTAACTTGAAAATGATTTTAAAACAAATATTGATGAATCTGAAAGTAGGGAGCACTATTTAAATGTTGATAATGCAATTTTAAAAAGTGATAACATGATGTTTAAAGCTGAATTAAAAGAACTTGAGGAAAATAGGACTACACCCATAGCAGATCTTAAGTCAAAAGCTTTGAAACCTAAGAAGAGACACTATAACCTGAATAGATTAGTAAATCCTTTTCCTAGTGTTATATGCTTTTCCTGTAGCATGTTAGTACACATTTCACACACAAGCACTATTCACCGTAGTAAAAATTGAGTGTGGAGACCCAAATTACTTCATTCATAGCATAACACACATGCATCGCTTTCATCTTTCCATTAGAAGGGATCCAAACTTATTTGGGTTCCTAAATATGACATTTGATGATTTTGTAGGCATACTCTCACAAAAGACCATGTAAGAGCATGTGGTACCTAGACAGTGGAGGCTCATGACACATAAATGCATGAACTTGTTGCTTAATAAATTTTGATTTATATGTTTTCTAATCTATTACTCATTTTTATTCTTTCTTTTTAGCTTTGAGTGCTAATTTTTTATTTGCTATTATTTTATAGTGTTTTCATCTCTAATATTCTTATTTTTCTTTCAGCTTTTCTTTTTGGTCATAGCTGAAATAATATTTTATGACTTGTTTTTGTTTTTGACAATTTGTAGTCAATAATTAACATTCCTGAATCAGTTAAGGAGAGAAACACCGTTGATTATTTCCCTTCCTCTAACCTCTTTTAGAGGTTTAATTTTCTTTTCTAAACAAAAGTCTATCTCAAATTAATAATTTGACTGTACGATTGAGGTCATTTCTATCTTGCTATAGTAATCTATCTTATATAAATAATGTTCAAAGTCATTAAATAACTTTGAAGCTTTTGTAATCTTGTCATTACTTTTATCATATGAATTTCATTCTGCTTTGAGGTTTACTCTTCCTTATATTAGATATTGAGTTTTTATTCTTTAATATCTGGAAGATTTTCTCACAAATAAGAGTATTTTAACGTTTTGTAAGGGATCTAGCTTGAAAAAATGATAAGGGCATGAAATGAGCCCAAAAAGAAGGAAAACTAAAAAGAAGCGTAATGAACACCAAATTAATTGAAAGAAACAAAAAGTATATCAAAAATCAAAAAATGCACAAAGTGCGCCAACCAATTAACAAGAGGCATAAAATGACCCACAAGAAAGCAAGCTTACTTCTATTTCAAACCATTTAATCTTAGAAGAATTCATGTGTCACTCAATATTTTCAAAGACATGATTTTGACTTTCATGATTGGGACAAATTACTTAGGTATATTATTTTATAAGATATTTTTCTAGAACCAAGTTTTGAATAGATATCTTTCTCTTATCCAATTGATTTTTTTTTAGTTAGATCTTTATTTTCAAAAGATAGTTTGCCCTTGGTGAAGTTCGAGCTAGGGCTAACAGGATTGGTTGTTCAATCATTTTTCAAATTTCAATGATGTTAACTCATTGATTCTTATAAATTTTTTAATTCAATCACATGGAGAATATATTATATTTATGTATTGATATAAAAAAACTTTTTCATTCCTTTCATCATTATTTATTCTTTTTTATTATTTTATTTTTATCTTTTGCTGTGGTTTTTCTTATTTTTGGGCCTTCTCTAATCATCTCCATCCATCTCCAAAATTTTAATATTTGGTCACATCATCTTGGATGATACATTCAATCTACTCTCAAAATCCCATCTAACAGCTAATATGATTTTTCTATCTATGATCATCCTGGATGATCCATTATCAACCTGGATGATCTGATCATATTCTACTTCAATTATTTATCATAGTATTGGATGATCCTCCTCATCCCAGATAATCTTCTTAATTTTTACTCAATTATTTATTATCATCTTGGATGATCCACCTATTCATCCTGGACAATCCACATCGTAAAAGTCGATACAAATTTTAAATTTGGCCGGTATGATCAATTATTGTTGAATATTTAGGACAATTCACGTATTCATCATGGACAATCTTCTTTTTCAATGGTTGTCCGAAATGACTCCTCGGGATGATCGCGTATGTCTTATCATCCCTGATAATATTTAGCCATCTAGGATTATATCACCACCTTTTTGATCAATCATCCTGGACGCAATAATTTCACCTGATAATCCTGGATAATTCTATAATTGTTCTGGATGATCGGTCTATTTCTTTATAAATAAGTTGATTTTAATGTGTTTTTTCTCACATCAAACCTTCCCTCTCTTCATACCTCTCCCTCAAGCTTTCAAATTTATATTCTTGGCAGGTGGCATGTGATCTAGAATATTATCTGGGAGCTTCTCGAGGGCTAACCTTTACCCTCATTTCATTAAGTCGGCTAACCAAGCTGCCTATCTACATTACAAGATAGCTGAGATCACCTTATCCGAAACTATTAATCCACGTACACTTTCATACCCAATTCTAGACCTCTTTGCGAGCATTTAACTCACTTTCATCCTTATCCTTGTTATCCATTTCAAATCTGAATTGCTTTTCAAAATTTTTTCTAGCCTCCAAATCAACTCTTCCTATATGGCACTTCTATTATATGTCAATAAGCATCCTGTCAAAATCATGTTTCAAGATTATCTTGAGCTCTTACAATTGGCAACCACTAGAGACAAGGTTCACGTCTTGTCTCAAGACCTTGATTATAACTGGGCTCCAGCCAATCACTTTCTTAGAAATACTCATGTCTCATATCATGTTGGGGAGTCTAACAGCTTACTCAAAGATGCTAAGACAATCCAACTTGTCCTTTATACATCAGTTATTCATAAAGCTGGTGATCATGTTCATATTACTCCCCTCCTTTTGATCACCACTTTCTATCTCATGGCCCATCAAGAATTAAATGCTACTGATCTTATTTTTTGCAACATTAAGCATTTGAGATCCAGGATAGAAGGAAGTCTAGCCTTGCCCTCAGACACCTTATAGCCTATGTCTTGGAATCTAAGTACAACATTCAATATCCTAACCCACCGAACTTTAAGCCTTCCTACTACGCCAACAGCTCTTTCCATGTTCTTTAAAGTACTTCTCTCCACCTGAAGCATGAGGAAGCTGAGGAAGTTCAGGAGGAAGAGGCTCCTGCACCTATTCTTGCACCTGATCCACTCCTCTAACACTCTTAACTTGATCAACTGGTAGAGTGATTTGACCAGTGGGAGACTAAATTTGTGTCCTATGTTGCTACATATGAGAAGCAATATGTAGAGGATGTTGCTCATTTTAATTCATATGTTGCTTATCAGTAGCAGCAACATAATTAGGATATAGCCTAGTTTGGGGAGCAGTTTGCTACTATTTCTAGTTTCTTTTAGCCACCACCACCACCTCCTTCTGATGATCAGGGGCCATCCTATTCATAGTTTGTTTTCTTATGTTGTTTTTTCTGTGTTATAGTTTATTTCTTTTTTGGTATTTTATGTTCTATGTTTTCTTTTATAGTTCAATCCTCTTTTTTGTGATGGCAAAAGGTGGAGTAGTCGTAGTGTTTTATGTTATTACATTATACTATTTTTATTTAGTGTTTGTTTGTATCATTAGTTTACTTTTAAGTGAAATTTGAATTTCACTCTTAAAGTGCTTAAATTGTTTTTGTTTGCCATCATAAAAAATAGGAAGATTGTTGTGAATCTAGATTTAGGAATTATAATTTTGATGATATCAAACTATTTTGACACTTCTAGTTTTTCCATAATGTTCTTGCCTATTAACATTCAGGTTGACAAGATCAAATTGCAAATCAAATAAACTTAAGATTGGTTAGATTAGGACAAAGTTAGTTTGTAATGTATGTCAAGAGTCTTTTACTTTTTCTTAAGTCAATTGTATCGATGTGGGTCTTGATGCTAAGTATCCTTACACACACACACTCAACGGAGAAATTTTTCCTTTTTTTAGAGTTTTCTATTTTTGATCATATCATTCTTGATGATCCCAAATCATCCTGGAAGATTAATTAAAAATAAAACCCTTATTAGGGCATCCCAGTTAAGACAACTGCAAATAAGCAAATTATCATAGACGATATAAGCATCGTCCAAGATGATAGGTTCAAATAAGAAAAAATCAGCTGCCAGATTTGTTTAGGCATGTTTTATTTTTAGACATCATCTTGAACGATGCAGTTAATTATGACTAAATAAGTGTGGTAATTAAAGAATGTAATTAAGGTTTGTTTGCATCATCATATCATCCTGCACGATCACAAGATCATCTGGGATGATCAATTATACAAACTTAGTTTCTTCTTGGATGACCAGAATGATGTTCTGGATGATGTGTATTATTCTTGCAATACATATTTGGGATGATCCCAAATCATCCTGGATGATCAGTTATTTTTTCCATCATCCAGACATGCAATTAGGGCAATGTGCTGGACGATACTTATTATTTTTAACTAATCATCTGGGACAATTATAAAATCATCTTAGATGATCAGTTTACTTTTCAATCACCTAGACATTTATTCATGGCGATGTTTTGCATAACACTGAATGATTTTAACTAATCGTATAGGATGATCCTTTTATCATCTAGGATGATAAAGTCGATTTGTTACAATTAAAAGCGAATTTGGAGCTCTTCTATTTAAGACCTCTTGTTTATCTAAGATTATATCTTTTGACGTTATCTTAACCTAAGAGAGCTATGAGGAGAGGGAGAGTAAGGGAGAGAGAGAGGATCTTGTGAGGGGAGTTGGTGAGGGGTTTCACAAAGATTGCTCCAAGTAAGGATCTAAGTTATCTTCTTCGGTCATCGTCCCATATTCCTTGGTGGCTTTAGAGAGGTCTACTTTAGAAATTAATTTGGCTCTCTGCCTGCTTCAGGAGGATGCAAAAGGAGTTGGGTTCTCTCTCTTTTTCAGGAGGAAGTAAAAGGAGTTGGGTTCTCTATCTCACCGGTGTCGGTGGAAAGGAGGTTTGCATAGGCTTCTCCGCCTTACTGTGGGAGCAAAAGGAGAGTCACTGAGTTTAGTACAATACCCGGAGTAGAGGCTCCGGGGAGTGGACGTAGATCAAGTTGACTGAACCACTATAAATATTTGTGTGTTCCGTCTTAATATTATTTCTCTTTTAATTTCCACACTTCGATTTTCTCGTGGTAAATTTTTGTTTGATTTATGATTGTGTTTTTGATTGAGATTTTTTTAAAAATACTAATTCATCCCCCTATTGGTTAGCTTTGGGCTAGTTCACAAGTGCTTAACATCCCGAATGAACTATCAATTTTTTGTATTATATGATTAGTGATATCTTAAAATTATTATCTCAGTAAAAATAATTTAATTAATATGTATTATAATAGATCAAACAGTACAATCTTAATTATATAGTATGAGTTATAAAAAGATTAAAATATGTTTTATTTTAATTTTAATTCCCCTTATATATGTATATGATTACTAAGCTACTTAACATCATTTATAATATAGAGACTCAAGAAAAGATAAAGTTATTCGCACATGAAATATCAATCCTATACTACCATGTCTTGAGCTCTTATCCTTTGTTAGTTCTTGGTTTATGCCTACCTTGAAACATTAGTACACTCACAAAAATATTTGCAATGCTAAATCATATGAGAAAGCAAGCAAAGTTTAATAGTGTTTGTTATCATTAATACATAAGTTTAGGTTCATGGATTTTAATAATCTCTCTTTTTAATGAAGACAAACATTGTTGGGTTGATTAAAAGTTAACATTATTTTTCTCCAAAGCTCCCCCTTACCAAGTGATATATTTTTAGAAATAAGTGAGATATTTTTTATTTTCTTAATATAACATGAATATAAGCACATAAACTAAAATAAAGGCATAAACAAGCACAAATTAAACTAGTCAATAAAACAAAACTAGCAACCTAGTACTCCCCTATTTCGCATCACCAAAAATAGGAGAACAATGAAAAAATAACAACAATAAAAATACGGGTACTAACAAGAACATAAATTTAAACAAACTACAAAGAGAAGGCACAGTACTCATGAAAAAAGCCCTTATTCAATGGAGGTGGAGGTAGCTGAAAGTAGTGATGAATGTATGTAAACTATTCACCAATTCAAGTCATATCAGCATTTTTCTACTCCTACTACTGTAAAATGTGAGTATTAAGGAGTGTCTCCAACTAATCAAATCTCTCAATCAAAGTTTCATATTAATGAGGCATACTAATAGGTACAGGTGCTAGATCTGTTGTTGGTGCTGGTACTGAAGCTAGAGCTCTCACTTCTTCATCATACTCATACTGCTCTTCTATAGACTGCACTACATAGCTTCAGGGACTAAAAAGAAGGTGAAATTATCTTTTTGAGTAGAAAAAGAGAAGGAGATCTGCCTTTCTAGGATATGTGAGGGAATATTTGATATCAAAGATATAGGTGTGGATAAATTAAATGTTTAAATTATTGCCACTCAATTTGTTAATTAATAGTTTTTTAAACATATTTGTAAAATTATCATTCATTATTCTGCATAAAAAATTGATACTTATATTATCAATTTATGGAAAGAAAATATTTTATTTTTGTATTCAAACTCGGTGTAGGGAATGTAATAATTATCATGAAGAATGAAAGTCATATTCACCTCTCATTTTAAATTTGAAATGGACTCAAGATGAGAATTAGTTGATGTTAAGATATTTTTCACCTCTCCTAGAGAGAGTTTATTTTATATTAGGATCTTTGTGAATGTTCTTGAGGGCTATTAAACCTTTGTGAATTAGCCTGAGGATAATAAAGAGGGGGGTGAATTTGTTATTTAAATTTTTCTTAACAAAAAAGGATATCTTTTTGATGTATTTTTAAAATTAAAAAAAAACAATTCATAATAATTAAATATAAAGATTTTAACCAAAGAACAATTCATAAAATAATGCAAAAATTAATTGTAGAAATGTAAATAAAAAGAATACACTAGATTTATAGTGGTTCGGTCAACTTGGCCTACGTCCACTCCCTAGAAACCTCATTTACAAGTATTGTACTAATAGTAGTGTCTCTCCTTTTACTCTCACAAAAACATAGAGAAGCCCTTATAAAAGCATTCCATCGACCTAGTGAGTTAGAGTACTTTAAATCCTCTTAATCCCTCCTGGATAGGTACAAAACCAGGAAATTATTTTACTACCTCTTAGAGTAGGTAGAGAACCTTGGAATCCTTTTTCACCCTCCTAGTGAAGGAAGAGAACCTAGATCTAATGCCCATAAATATCTCCTCTATTTCCACCTAGGAACAAGAAAACCAACTTGAAGAATAGCGATTTCTCTCTTCCTTTTCCAAGCTCTCATAACTTCCCCTCATAGGTATTTCTCTCTTCCTTTTCCAAGATCTCTCTTAGATCAAATCCTAAGATTAATATTATCTCAAGGATAGTATGAATAATAAAATAGAGAACCTCCAAAAGAAGCACTAATTTTCAATTCTACTCTTCTAATTATCCAATACGATCTAAGATGGTCTTGTATGATTTGTTTAAAATAGCTCTTTTAGCCAATACAAATTGCATTTCCTTGCATGATTAGTTCAAGAGAAATAAACAGATCATCCCAAATGTTTAGAATTTCATCATGGATAATTAGTATAAAACTATTAAACTTTTTCTAGTATGATACTTAATGATCCCTTATCATCCCACACACTTCTCTATCATCTAGTATGAAAGAGGTAAATCATCCTGGATGATTAGTTGAAAAATTATGGTTTTCATCTAGTACAAAATGTGGCGATCCCTTATCATCCCAAGCATGCTCTTTATTGTTTAGGATGATTGTCACCGATCATCGTGTAAGATCAGATCAAATAAAGTTTTACCATAATTGTTCTCCTCTTTAAAAGATTAATTTAGGAATGATTGACATATATTATATAGAACAATGCGACTCATCCTGTACGATATGTATAAAATTTTAAATTTAAAATAATGGCTAAATTGTGATTGGCGATTATTTTTTACAATCTAAACTAATTATCATGTACGATAGGGATCATATACTACGATTTGTTTAATCACTCTTAATTAAGGGGATTCCTTAATTTGGGTTTTCTTTTTAAATTGATTGTCCACTGCGATAAAAAATTATCTTTTATGATTATGTAAAAAATAAGGAAAAAAATTTCTCTAATTACCTTGAGTGTGTGTATGCAAGGTTGCTTAGCTTGTGGTCCACCGGATACATGACTTTACTGAAGAAAGCTAAAAAGTACATTAAAATAAAAATTACAAAAAGCCTCAACCTTAGTCTACCCAATCTTGAGTGGATTTGCATTGCAAGTGAACTTGTGGACCATAAAATTTTGTAAGTAGGAAAACTAAAGTTATGTAATAATAATGGTAGAAATGAAATAAAAATATTTTTTATCAATACAATTATAGTACTTGGGCCCAAATTTCCAAAAATATCCCCCTTTCTTATGATGTCAAATATTGTTGTTAAAAAATTTTAAAGCCCTTTGAAATTTTATAAAAATCTGCCTCAGAGGGTAAAATTCTGAAAGTTAGGGGAGTATAAATTTTTTTTTTTTCAAATAAAATGCAAAAATTATAAACACTAAGTGATAAAGAAACTAAACACTAAATAGCAAATAAAATTCAATAAAATAGAATATGCAAGTAAATAACAACAAACTACTACTCCCCCTTTTGTCACAATAAAAGAGGAAACAACTAAAAAGAACATAACATATAGAAAAGACATCACAAAACTATAGAATAGCACACACATATGAACAACCAAAATAAATCAAAAGGATGAAGCATGCTAGAGAAAGGAACCACTCTGATCAGGTGGAGAAGGTGGTGGTGGTGGTGGTGGCAAAAAGAAACTATTAGTCAAAGAAAACTGCTCCTCGAAATAGGTCATATTCTGTTCATGTTGATGTTGTTACTGCTGGGCTATGTAGGTGTCAAAGCAAGTAATATTCTGGGCATGATGATGCGCCTATGAGGCTATATAAGACTCAAATCTAGCCTCCCACATATAATACCTTTGAACTAGCTCAATATGGGATTGCTGGCAAATAGTAGCCGATGCTTGAGATTGATCTTCCTCTTCTTCTTCTGAGCAGTCATCATAATAAATGTTGAGGTGACAAGGACTATGAAGAATATGGAAGGACCTATTGGAATAAAAGACTAGAAAGCGATCAGGTGGTGCTGGAGACTGAAGGTTATAATTGAAATCTAGGATAAATAAAATAAAATGTCATAAAGCTAGATTAGAAAATCTCTTATGGCATGTATGTTGAAAAACTATTAGATTTTCAAGGAAGCAAATAAGAAGGGCAGCTGCATTAAAGTCAATTTCAGACATTATGAAATAAGTTTTAAGAGACAATACATGGGTAATGTCTATCCGATCACCAACTTTTGGAATTATGGTTTCATGAAGAATATGTTGGATTATCTTAGCATTTTGTACTAAGGTGTTGATAGCACAAATGCAAGTGTTAATATTGGATTCTCCTAAAATTGTGTTGGCTTGGGTCCAATCAAAATCTGGATTTGCAGCTCGAATGTGAATTTTTCCACCAATAGTTGAAAGATGGAGAAATTCCTATAGGTCATGGTAGGTAATGTCTATTGTCCTCCTATTAATAAAGGATTAGAGGGCAGTACCATCCTTATTGACTCTTAAGCTCAAAAAAATTCAAAAAGTTATTCAAAATTAAAGGGAAAGGACAAAAGATGAATCCAAGAGTAGTATGGGAAAAAATTTCAAGCACCTGAAAGGTTAACACCTCTTATTTGACTATTATGGATGGGTTAATCCTAGCATTTTTGTAGCAATGATAAGCTGCTTCATCATCTTATTTAGTGAATCTAAGATCTATGGTTCTCATTGAGGAACTACTTGTGAGAGCTCATGTATGCTTTCCACTAGCCATTACAAGGAAGCAAAAGCTCAAGGGGGAAGTAGAGGATTAGAAAATATAATTATGTGAAGAAATTAAAAGTTTGTGGCAATTTATATTGAATTCCTCAAATTATATTGTATAATCATGAGATCATATTGGGCAACAGATTGGATTCAATTTGGCAAGACTATAAGTAAAAAAAAGTTGGTCATATCATACAGTACGATCACATATCATACTGGATGATTAGACACATAGCTATCATTTCGAGGAGTCATCCCGTATGATCATTGACTAATGACATCGTATAGGATAAACTTGGGGATTGTGCTAGAGGATCGGTTATAATTGATCAGCTTAACTCCAATCAAATCATCCTATGACTATACCACATGGATGAAACATTATGATGATGTAATCTTATAGGAAGACCACTAATAAATGGTTTATAACAGTTGTTAAATGTGTTTTGATAAGAGAATTCTATTTTTTTTAGATCGTATAGGATGATTTGTATCATCCTAAAAGATGTGAGAAAAAGTAGAAAAATTTAGGACATGGAATTTGATGATCAAGACGGTTTAAAAAAACATTAAATGTACAAATCAACATAAAAACCAGACAAAAAATAATCATAAATAAAAATAAAAGAATATATTTCTTTTAATCAATCAACTACAATAAATGATAAATTTTCCATGTGAGTAGATTAAAAATTAGTAAGAAAAGAATCAACAATGCTTATAGAAGGGTATAAATTGATCATGTTAAACCTAGCTCAGACTCCTCACAGGTTAAAAAAAATTAAACAAAAAACACATTTAAAAAACTAATTAGATAAGAAAAGATATCTTTCAAACGTTATTTTAGAAAAAATATCTGATAGAATAATATTAACTTATATTTAACATAAATCATAATTTTTAAAAATCAAGTGTTTGAAGATATTAAGTGGAACATGAATTCTTCTAAGATTTAAGATTTGAAAGAGAAGGAAGTTTATTTCTTTATGGGCTCATTTAGCATCTCTTTTACAATTGTTTGACACACTTTGCACATTTTTTGGTTTTTTATACATTTTGAGCATCTTGCAATTGTTTGGCGCTCATTGTTCATCTTTGCATGTTTGGGCTCATTTTATTGCTCTTGTCATTTTTGTGAGATTGCTTCCTTTCAAAATTGTTAGACTCTTAGTTGTGCGATTATATTTCATATATAATAGAAGAAAAAAAATCACTCTCTAATATAAGGAAGTGTAAACCACAAAATAGAATCATATCCATATGATAAATGCAACAACATGATTAAGAAAAATTTGAAAGTGATTTAATGAGTTTGAGTATTATTCATATTAACGATTCGATTTGTTGTTAGCCCTCTTTTTCATCTAAGAGTTCGTACACTACGATTGTAATTGTATGGTACAATTTGCTCGAAATTTTCTAATCTTAAAATTTCCTCAAGCACTATGTGTACATGGTCGCCAATTTTGCATACATGCGTACACGGCCACACTAAAAAAATAAAAAATAGAAGAAATTAAAATTAAGCGTTCATTAATCTTGAGCGGTGTTTGTTGTACCCAAAAAGTTGCTGTGCAAATATAAAAATAATATCTAATGTATATGATGTAATAAAAAAAATATCAATCAATAATATTTGTTATCATACAAATCACAAGCAAGGGATTGATGATTACAACATTCTCTCCTTTTTTATAATGTAAACATTTTTGTTTGAAATAGCAAGTTAATGATTTTTTCTCTTAATCTCCCCTCACTAGGTGATATATTTGAAAAATAGGGGTATATTTTATTTTGATTTTTTATCAAAAAAAAAAAAAGACAAATCAGAAGTAAACAAAATAACACAAATATAATGTGCATGAACAAGTCTAATTTAAAAAATTCAAACATACAAACCAACCCATAATGAAAAAAACCTAACACTATAAAAAACTAAACACTTACTCCACCTTTTGACATGACCAAGATGGAGAAATACACAACACATAAAAGAAACTATAAAATATGAAAAGATAAAATACAAAAGACAAAGCCAAATTAGGAAAGCCCCTAATTGTGGGGGTGGTTGGAAAAACTTATGAATAGAGGAGAAATATTATCTAAACTATGTTATATTCTCCTTGTTCTATTATTGTTCTTACTAAATAACTGAATATAGGCAAGACTCTAGTGGATCAAACCTTTGTTTTATCTACTCATAAGAATGAAAGTGGTAGGTTGTTGTACGTGGTAGCATTAGTGATGGTCAAGGTTTTGGTGTTGGTGCAACTGCTGGTACATCTATAGGACCAGTTCCCCCTTCTTCATAAAAATAAGGTTCTTCGTGTTCTTGTCTTAGGTGATCATAGTAGAGAATGTGGAAGGAAGCATCAGTATAGAAAATAAGAAAATGGTTAGGAATTGTAGGGTAGGTAAGCTCATAACTTTGTCCAGGTCATAAGCAATAACAGGAGAAAGAGTTTTATTTTTCGTTCTTCTGGTGGAAGGTAGTAAAATTGGGGACTGTTATTAGATATAATCAATAATAATTTAAGCTTCATCAAATTTGGTGTCAAATATAATAAAGTATATGA
The DNA here is from genome assembly GCA_022539455.1 of Dendrobium nobile. Lineage (NCBI taxonomy): Eukaryota > Viridiplantae > Streptophyta > Magnoliopsida > Asparagales > Orchidaceae > Dendrobium > Dendrobium nobile. The sequence goes on along the minus strand of CM039718.1, from coordinate 33,629,853 downwards.
CTAAGAAATGGAGTTGAGTAATACTAACACAATCTCCTGCTTTAAGATTGATTAAATTTTAAAGTATATATTAGAAAATACATGCATTTTTATTTAAGGAATTTACTTGGGGTTGATATTAGTTTACGCACACATTTATGATAGTTAAGTTGAAAAGTACTCCAATCATGGAATCCTCTCGAAGCCAATGATTGGGGATGAAGTCCTTCTTTGAATAGGTGGACATATGTTCCTAACTCCTTCATAGTGATCTCTATGAGTCTCCGACAAAGAATTGATCTAAGAGAGGAGGTTAACCACTAACCCTTAGACTTGGAAGGAATTTATGGAGAAGATCAAAAATTGAAAGAAATTGGAAGATTGAGGAAGAATTTAAAAGTAGTGGAGGAGAAATGGTTCATCACGTCTTTGTTTTGTGTGTTGATTCAACATTTTAGAGGGGGTGATGAGAGCTTCCTTGCATCTGTTGTACATGTTTTCATTTTTAATTGATTCAAAGAAATCATCAACAGTGAGACAAGATAAAGAGAATCCTTGGTCCAGGTGACCTCACTTTTCGCATCCATCCATTTAAGTATGTAATGATGTGATGGTATGAGTAGGGGAGGAGAAAGGAATTTAAGGATTTGAGTGACCTAAATAATAAAAATCCCACCAATTTCTAAATTTTTTTTGTTAATTATAAATTATGATTTAAGATTGTATAGTATGATCAAATGAAGTTAAATTATCTGGATGACTTGTAATAAAAAGGTGGTCAAATTATACATTATGATTAGTATCATACTCAATGGATTTTCAGAAAGTTAGAGAGAGAGAGAGAGATAGAGAGAGAAGCTCCAGGATTTTTAACGATTTTTTCAAATTTCATCTTCGATTCTTTTGCGCAGATTTTTCGTGGGACATGGACGAACTTTCATCGTCCGTCGAAGATGGATGGAATTTGATTCTAAAACTAGATAAATCAAAAGGTTTACCTGGGCCAAATGGTTTCTGATCAAATGGTACTCTGCAAATCAAGGAACCTTCTGACGTAAGATCTCTTATTTTCACTCCGGTGGAAGGTAACGGGAAGCAGATTATGGAAGAGGTAATTTTGAATAATTCTCCTGGTTTTTGTAGCAATTTTCTTATGGACTCTTCATCCTATGGCATGAAGTTATTTCTGAATAGGTTTGTGAACACAAAACCTGATTCTGTTGCTATTAAAGTAATAGTTACAGGGATAATCCATGTGGATCATCAATTGGTTATGAGAATGCCTCTGTACCTGTTCCTACTAAAGAAGTTAGTATAAACCATTTGGAGATAGTAGAAGGAAGACCGAGAAATCCTTGGTTGAAGCGTCCATACATTAAGGTGGACATGAAGAATGTTGAACAATATTATTCAGAAGATGGATCTGCGGTTCGACTTTACAAACCTAATGTTCAATCCAACATGTTGAAACTACAGTCCTCATTGGTAGTTAAAGTGTTTGGCAGATTAGTTCCTATCCAAGTGATTGCAGGAGAGCTGAGAAGACAATGGTCTCAATTCGGGAAATTCAATCTGACGGTGCTGGGATCTGTATAGGTTCTTTGTTATTTCTTGATGGAGGAAAGCATGGAAAAGGTATTTAGTGGTGGACCTTGGTTTGTTAATGACCATATTGTGGGAATGGATAGGTGGAATCCTTCATTCAATTTGAAGTCCTTAAAAGGTCAGGTATCTCCCATTTGTATAAGAATGCCCAACCTCCATTTATATTGTTGGGATGAAACAAATGTGTCAGGAATTGCGTCAAAGGTTGGTATACCTCTCTTAATTGATGGTAATATTTTTTAATAGGGAAGAAGGGGGTTTGCACCAATTTGTATTCGAGTCGAGCTTGATAAAAAACTTCCTTTAGGAGTTAGGGTTGATGGAAGCGAGGGAAGATTTTTTCAGAAATTTGAGTATGAGAAAATTTCATTTTTGTGCTTCCAGTGTGGTAGAATTAGACATGGGGCTGATAACTGTCCTGAACTGAAGAATCAAAATTCATCCAGTAGTATGGAGAAGAAAGGTGAAAACAGTAATAATTTGGAGAGAATTACTGAATCAGCTAAGGTCTTGGAGGAGCATTCATATGGTCCATGGATTCTGGTCAACAATAAGAAGAATTTAAGGAGAACAATAGGAGCTCGGAGGAACTCTTCCATTTCTAAATCTGGATATGTCTGGAAAGCTGAAGTGAATAATCAATCCAGGTCTGTAATGGGTAGAAATGGAGTGGATCCTTTATCAAAGGCTAGTTGTCTTCATCTTTTAAAAGGGAATGTTCCTGATGAGAATATGGTGGGAGTCAACAAAGATACTTCAGCAATTTCTAATAAAATAGTTGGAATTAGTATCAATCCAGCGGTATCTCCAAGTACTGAAGAATTCATAGCATGTGAATTGGTGGTGGATAACAAAACTAATGAAGATCTTGCTTCAGAGGAGATGGCTGTATTCAGGAATGATTTCGCTCAGGAAGCTCTCGGTATTCCTCTATCTTTGGATTCTAATTTTATTAGTGCTGATGTTAATAAATTTGAAATTCTTAATGCTATTATGGATGATAATGTCAATGATAAAGAGGGGAATAGTTGTGTGGAGGTGGAAGAAAGAGAATTGTTGGAGGCTCCTGTTGAAAATTTGAGTATTGAGAAGAAGGAAACAACTCCCTTTGCTGATAGAGTTGGAGCTGTGGAAGTTTATGGAAATGATCCTGGATGTTTGGGTAAAATGGTTAATAGAGGGAGTAAACTGAAACTATCCAAAGAACTGAGAAATCTTGGTCCACTTAATACCTCATCAAGGCTGAGCAAATTGAATGATAAAAAGAGAAGAAATCGGAGTTCATCCCCTTTCTTATCCAAATGACTTCTATAGTCTTTTGGAATTGTAGGGGGGCTCACAAGATGGAAGCCTCCTTATACCTGAAGGAAGTTGTTAGGGAATGGGATTCTCTGTTTGTTGGTTTAGTGGAAACAAAAATCACGTCTTTTGACAGGGATGTATTTAATAAATTCATGGAGAGTGATTGAGATTTCTTTGTCTTTCCCTCTAGTGGTATGTTATTGTGGAGGAAGGATTTGGCATCATTGTGGGAGAACTCAATATTTTCAGTAAAGGTATATGGGTGATCTCGATGGTTTATGGTGGTAGAGATCTTTATAGTTGAAGGAGTTTATGGCAGATTTTAGAGCAACATCATAAGATGGATCATCCTTATGTTTTTGGAGGAGACTTTAATTGTCTCTTATTTCAAGAGGAAAAGAAAGGAGGGAAGAGGTTATCTTTTTTCAAAAGGTCCAATGGAGATGAAGAACATTATGAACTGTTCAGATTTACATGACATAGGATTCTTTGGACCCAAATACACCTAGAGAAATAACAAGAACGGGACGACTCATATTCATGAAGGATTGGATAGAAGTCTGTTGAATACCAAGGCTTTGGAATTACTTCCTCTTTCTATTTTAAGACACTTGCTGAGGGTCGCTTCTTATCACAATCGTATTGTTTTGAATGTCATCATGCCTTCGGTCTGGAGGAGAAAACAGCAAAAATTTGAGGATGTATGGATGTCATACCAGGTAGCTGCTGCAGTTGTTAAGAGATCCTTGGGTAAACAGGCCAGAGGAGATGCTATAGATATTTTAAATAAAAAGTTTGACAGGGTATTGAAAGCTTTATATTTCTGGAGCAAAGCTAAACATCAAAGTCTTGAAGAGTTGAAGGTGAATTTAAAGAAAGAAATAGAAGACCTTCAACTGGAAGAATCGGGAGAGCAGGATTTTCCACAAGAAAAAAATTTTCTTCATTTAAAGTGAATGAATATAATTGTACTCTGGCTAGATTGAATACGTGGTGGAGGCAAAGAGCAAAAGCACAATTGTTAGGTGAAGGTGACACTAACTCTAAATTCTTTCATATATATATATATATATATATTAGGAAAAGGAGGTATGCAAAAATACAAAAATACATAGACTTAAGCCTACTTGGAATGAACAGCAAGTTGACAAACTATTTCACAAGAATTCATCCTAAATGAAATTTGTAATAATGGTTGCTCTATCCTTTTAGTTCAAATAAGTAAATCATACTCCAAATTAGTGACTTAAGCTGAATCTTCACTTTAAGTTTAAGAGACACTTTCTAGAAGATTCAATATGAACTCAAATTTTTATCTTTTTTATTTACCCAAACTAAATTATCTAATAACTAATATTTTAAAGAAATTTTAGCAGCATTTTGGGGCTATACCAATAAGAATAGTACAACATCCTCATGGTGTAAGAGGACCCCATATTACCTTATTGTTGGCATGTGTGCAATGCTAGTGTGAATTGTAGAAAATAAAAATCATGTATGCATGCATGTCAAGCTAAATATGTTCATTTATACTGTACCAAGTATGGTATCATCCTAGAACTAATATATGTGTTCGTACAAAGTTTAAAACACATACACTAAGGAAAACATACAAATAATCTACCCACTACTACAAAGTTAAAAACATATACACTAAGGAACAAGCCTAAGAATAGATAGGTGAGAACATCCGGGTGAGAAATTGTCTAGCTTTTGTGCAAGAATTTTATTCAAATTTCTTTCATTTCTAAACTTATACTTTGGTCTTATATGGTGGTAGATGGTTGTTGGTCATCTTTCGATGTCTGGATACTTTAACCCCAATATATTTTTGCGCACAAATGATTTTTCTTGGGGTGCAAAAGGCATATTTTCTTTCAATCGTGATTTGTGTCATTCATTATATTTTAAGAACTCACCTCTGGTTATTAAGGATGGTCGATTTGCTTCTAATTGAAAACTTGTTCTTATTATAGGAAAAGGTAAAGATGTTATTTCTTTGGTTTATTTTAATCGCAAGGTTGATTCTTCTTCATTGGGATGTCCTATATTTGATTTGTTTAGGAAGGCATTTTGGAATTTCCTCCTAAATCAAACACTTTTGAGGCTTTTTCTTCTATAGGTTTTAATTTGAATGTTCGCCATTTTATTAGTAAGTAGTTGGATAAGGGAATCAATGCTTGTAGGAATCCCTCTGTTTTAGTTGTGGGTGCGAATAGTTGATCTTTTACTTTGCTATAAGATAATTCCTAGAAACCTTCAGCTGATTTTATTATGCTTCCTATCTCTGATATAGTTTTTTTTAATAATGGGAATGTGTGGATCAAAACTTCAAACTTTAAAATTAATTTTATGGAAGAAACTTTTGATAATATTGTGGATGTGAATGTGGTTTTTGTCGAGGTGGAGAAAGAGTATGCTAATGTTCAAGTTTTGAAAAATTCTCTGGTTGTAAAAACTTTTATTAAAAATTTTCCATTTTCCATGTTTAGTCTTGAATTGAAGCATCAATGGGGAAAGGTTGATGGTTTTCATCTATCATCTTTGGATTAGATTGGATTTTGTGTTAGTTTCAAACATCGAAAGCTATGGATGAAATTTTAAATGGATAACCATGGTATGTGGGTGGTTTCATTATTGGTATAGATAAATTGACACATGATTTTTCTCCTCTCTCTATGGATGGTATTTCTTCACCTACCTGGATTCATTTGCCTCATTTTCCACTTCAATGTTGAGATGTTGTTAATGTTAGTAAAAATTTTTCAAGGAATGGAACCCCTTTGTTATTAGATGGAAATATGTCTAAATGGGGTAGAAGGGAATTTGCTAGAGCTTGTGTCCGAATAAATTTGAATTCTAAGCTACCATTTAGAATTTGAATAGAAGGATTAAGTGAAAAAAATTAAAAAAAAAAATTTGAATATAAAAATATCTCTGCTTTATGTTACAAGTGTGGCATGATAGGACATAAAAATTATTCTTATCTTAATGTCCCAGCATAATTGAATTCTAGAAAGGCTCATTTGAGTGGGTTTGGCTCAGTTAGCGAAACCTTGGATGAAACAGTTAAACATGGCCCTTTTAAAGTAGATAGGAGAACAAATTTCTCTTCTATCAAAAGAAATTTTCAAGGTAATTCTGTGAAGAATTTTGTTAGAAAGTTTATGTTAGGAAAGTTGCTATTTGCATGTTTTACATTCTTGCAACTTGTATTATTTTGATGATTCCAAATATTATTGTTTTATGTGTAGTTATCTCCTAACACTTTTTGGAAGATTTGTTTTTGCTCTTGTGTGTACTAATATTTCAGGAAAATCAAACTCCAGACTACGAAGACTTCAAATCAAATTTGGCATGAGATACTTTGTGAATTTGAAGCTTGTACTTTTTATTTAAATTAAATTTGAAAGGAAGTGATTGTAATTGAGTGAATAAATTTACACACACTTAAAGGAGATCTTGAAAAAGTTTTTATACTGATCGTACGGGACGAACATTGTTCGTACGGGACGATCAGATCAGTTATCTCCTTGTAAGAGCAATGGAACGGACAAGAACTGAACTGGAAAAATTTTCTAAGTCCTATTTGTCCAGGACGAAATTTATTATCGTACCAGGCGATGGGTTCTCTGTAAAATTTTCGTCCAGACGAAGTCCAGTTCGTCCAGGACGATGGGAACCGACTATGGCAGTTTCTGGCAGTTTCCGGAACCGACTTTTGATATAACTGTTCGTACAGATGAACAAAATTTCGTACGGGACGATCCAGTGCGCAGAAAAACTTGTTTTGGGCAGTTTTTTGGGCGGTTTTTCATGTCCTTTCTATATAAGGAGTCCTAGAAACTATTACAAATGCCTTTGGAGTTGTTTTCTCTTGAGAGGGATCATTGAGAGGGAGAAGATCCTTGGAGGGGATTTCAAGGGAGTGTGGAGGGGATATTCACACGGTTGCTCCGGTGAAGGCTCTCAAGTGAAGTTCAACAACATCGGTCCGGTTCTCTGCCGACACTTGGAGAAGTGTAAAAGGACGACAAAGTGTATCTTTGACATTCATTGTGTCTTCGTTCTTGTGGAGAAAACTAGAAGAGAGAACTTGAAAGGGAGAGAGGAAAAGGTGGAGTTTGAGAGGGAGAAGATCTTTGAAGGGGATTTCAAGGGAGTGTGAAGGGGATATTCACACGGTTGCTCCGGCGAACTTGCACTTCAGTACCATCGGATTCAAGGGTCGTCTTGAGGGAAGTTTTGGCAAGAAGAAGATCTCTTTGGTGTTAAAGAACCCGGCTACTCCGCCGCACCGGGGAAGGTGAAAGTGATTTTGTACAGGCTTCTCCGCCTTGCTGTGGGAGCAAAAGGAGAGTCACTTTGTGGTATTAGTGCAATACTCAGAGGGTGCCTCTGGGGAGTGGATGTAGGTCAAGGTTTGACCGAACCACTATAAATCTGGTGTGTTCTTTCTTATTTTTTATTCCGCATTTAATTTCATTGCAAGTTGTTTACTCTGGTTGAAAAGTTTATTTTAAACTTTAATTTTAACTTGCATCAATAATTCAAAAGGTTTTCTAAAATTCCAAGAGTTGAAGTTACATTTTTTAAATTGCCAATTCACCCCCCCTCTTGGTTAGCCTTGGGACATTCACTTAGGCTTAACAACCTAATTACTAGACCCAACAAGTGGTATCAGAGCTTTGTTTCAAAATCATAAGTTTAGACTACTTTTTGAAAAACGAATATGGCTAATTTTAGAAACCATAAATTGTTAGATGGATGTTCGATTGTTAGACCACCTTTATTTGAAAGTATTTCTTTTGATTTTTGGAAAATTCGAATGTCTACTTTCTTGCAATCAATAGATTATCGCATGTGGCATATGATTCAAAGTGGTTATTCTGTACCGTCACGTATTATAGATGGAATCAAAACTGATATCCCTTTTTCTGAATGGAGTAGAGTAGAACAAATTTATGCACAATTAAATGCTAAATGTATGAATTGTTTATTCTGTGCTTTAAATTCTGAAGATTATATGAGAGTCTCTACATGTACTACAGGTAAGGAAATTTGGGACAGTTTATGCATTACATATGAAGGTACTAGTGAAGTCAAGCAATCTAAGTTGAATTTTTTGATGAATGACTATGAACTCTTTAGCATGAAACCTTATGAGTCGATCTTAGACATGTATACTAGGTTTATTCAAATTGTAACATCATTGCATGCTTTAGGTAAAGAGTTTTCAAACTTTGAAATAGTCAATAAAATTCTACGTTGTTTACTTGACAAGTTTGATGCCAAAGTTGTTGCTATTTGTGAATCGAAAAATTTGAATGAATATTCTATTGATAATTTGATTGGCTCACTCATTGCCTACGAGGAATGTTTGGGTCAAAGACTTTTGGATGCAGGTGAAACAATAATGCTAAAAGCGGAAGACGTGGAGAAAAGTGGCTTAGTTGGTGAGAAAAGCGATGACTTAACAAGCAAATTGAAAAGTCCACTAAAGCACAAGAATAAGCATCAACAAAAGTGGAATAAAGGTAAAAATGGTAAGAATGTTTTGATTTCTTCAAATATTATTTGCTTTGGATGTAGGAAATCTGGACATCTGAAAAGTCAGTGCCCTAATTTGAGAACTCTTCCTGCTAAAGAAAAGGGCAAAGCTAAGCAAATTATAAAATGGGAAAATAATGAAAAGCAAAAAATCTCCTGGGCGGATCTAGCTTCTGAATCATCAGACCAGGAGAAAAATGATGTTTAAAACCCTTTGTTTATTTATTTTTGTTGTATTTTTATTTTTGCTTGTTTTGTGTGTTTTTGTGTTTTGAATGATTTTGAAATGTTTTCTCATTTGATTTCATGTTTTAGTTCGATGTTAATGTTCTTAATCTTTATGAAATTCATTTAGTACTTTTAATCTCTATTGTGCCTAAACTAAAATTGTAATTAGAAATTAATTTCATTAGAAAATCTAGTTTATCTAAATTTAATTTTTTGCCTATAACTTGTTTTAGTTAGAATTTTTTTTTAATTTCATGTCTTTCATTTTAGACTACAAAATCTTAATTATTATTATTGTATCTTAGATGTCTATCTTATTTTGTATTTCATTTTTCAATTAATATTTATGCACTTAGAAAAATTTGAGATTCTAGATTATTGTCTTTGGAAAGAATTCAATTACTCTTGAAAATTGTACAAATGTATAAAATCAAAACGAAAGCGCAACAAAGTTGCAAATGTGAAAAAGAGGCACAAAATAAGGCCAATAAAGAAAGAGGCACAAAAATGTGCCACCTATATGAAAAAGATGCGCAAAGCGCCACTTGTGGTGATTTTCTTCTTTCCAGATTCTTTTTAGTCTATTAATTCAAGTAGATCTAATGTTCATTTATATTTCAATTGATTTTTGGAATATGCAATTTTTTACTCATCTTTATTACAATGATTTTTCATATCATAAATGTCTAAATTGAATCATGTTTTTCATAAATTCTTACTTATTACAATGTTATATCAATTTTTTAAATTCTATGAAATTCTATGATTTGACTAATGTTCTTAATTCTTAGTTGCATTCTTATGTCAATCACTTTTTTAGATTAAATTTACACATGAATTTTTCATAAGATTTTCTACATTACTAGTCTATTTCTTCTTCACTTTTTGTTGTTGTCAAAAAGGGGGAGAGATTATTGTTTGTATTGTTTAGGGGGAGAATTTTTTATAAAATTTTGTGTGTGTCTTGTAATGTTTTTTGTGTATTGTTTTTGTGTATGTGTGTATGTAAAATTTTAAAACAAAAATTGTTTTTTTTAAATGCCTCCTTATTTTAATGTATTCATCAATTCAGGGGGAGTTTAGGAGATTTTAAAATGGTTTGAAATTTTACTAACAATAATTGTTTTGCCATCATCAAAAAGGGGGAGATTGTTAGGAAAGTTGCTATTTGCATGTTTTACATTCTTGCAACTTGTATTATTTTGATGATTCCAAATATTATTGTTTTATGTGTAGTTATCTCCTAACACTTTTTGGAAGATTTGTTTTTGCTCTTGTGTGTACTAATATTTCAGGAAAATCAAACTCCAGACTACGAAGACTTCAAATCAAATTTGGCATGAGATACTTTGTGAATTTGAAGCTTGTACTTTTTATTTAAATTAAATTTGAAAGGAAGTGATTGTAATTGAGTGAATAAATTTACACACACTTAAAGGAGATCTTGAAAAAGTTTTTATACTGATCGTACGGGACGAACATTGTTCGTACGGGACGATCAGATCAGTTATCTCCTTGTAAGAGCAATGGAACGGACAAGAACTGAACTGGAAAAATTTTCTAAGTCCTATTCGTCCAGGACGAAATTTATTATCGTACCAGGCGATGGGTTCTCTGTAAAATTTTCGTCCAGACGAAGTCCAGTTCGTCCAGGACGATGGGAACCGACTATGGCAGTTTCTGGCAGTTTCCGGAACCGACTTTTGATATAACTGTTCGTACAGATGAACAAAATTTCGTACGGGACGATCCAGTGCGCAGAAAAACTTGTTTTGGGCAGTTTTTTGGGCGGTTTTTCATGTCCTTTCTATATAAGGAGTCCTAGAAACTATTACAAATGCCTTTGGAGTTGTTTTCTCTTGAGAGGGATCATTGAGAGGGAGAAGATCCTTGGAGGGGATTTCAAGGGAGTGTGGAGGGGATATTCACACGGTTGCTCCGGTGAAGGCTCTCAAGTGAAGTTCAACAACATCGGTCCGGTTCTCTGCCGACACTTGGAGAAGTGTAAAAGGACGACAAAGTGTATCTTTGACATTCATTGTGTCTTCGTTCTTGTGGAGAAAACTAGAAGAGAGAACTTGAAAGGGAGAGAGGAAAAGGTGGAGTTTGAGAGGGAGAAGATCTTTGAAGGGGATTTCAAGGGAGTGTGAAGGGGATATTCACACGGTTGCTCCGGCGAACTTGCACTTCAGTACCATCGGATTCAAGGGTCGTCTTGAGGGAAGTTTTGGCAAGAAGAAGATCTCTTTGGTGTTAAAGAACCCGGCTACTCCGCCGCACCGGGGAAGGTGAAAGTGATTTTGTACAGGCTTCTCCGCCTTGCTGTGGGAGCAAAAGGAGAGTCACTTTGTGGTATTAGTGCAATACTCAGAGGGTGCCTCTGGGGAGTGGATGTAGGTCAAGGTTTGACCGAACCACTATAAATCTGGTGTGTTCTTTCTTATTTTTTATTCCGCATTTAATTTCATTGCAAGTTGTTTACTCTGGTTGAAAAGTTTATTTTAAACTTTAATTTTAACTTGCATCAATAATTCAAAAGGTTTTCTAAAATTCCAAGAGTTGAAGTTACATTTTTTAAATTGCCAATTCACCCCCCCTCTTGGTTAGCCTTGGGACATTCACTTAGGCTTAACAACCTAATTACTAGACCCAACAGTTTACTCCTAAAGACCTTGGTAAAGGTGTGGTCGAAATTCCTTTAGAATATGTTCCAGAGATTATTTCTAATGTTGGGAGGGTTATTTATAATTGCTATTTTCCTTGATAATAGTTCATAACAAGTCATGGATATTGGTGTTGCTTTCCTGGATAATTCTACATCAAATTTGTTAAAAAACAATAAGTTCAATTTTTTATTAAATGTGTTTGATATAGATTATTTTGTTGAAGTTACTACTGATAAGGACTCAAATGGTGATTTGGATAAATATGAAACTGGTTTTGTGACTATAAATGCTCCTTATTATTTTGTTAATGTTTAAGAAGGAAAGTTGATGAGTTGTATTAATAAACTTGCTATTCATGTTGAAGAAGAGTAAGATAATGGATCATATGCTGCTAATCGGGATTCCTCATCTTCTGTTGATGATGCAAAGTTGGAGAATTGGTATTTCATATTCCAAATGCAAAGTCTAATGTTGCTATGGGTTTACATAAGGAGGATAGCTTGGAGATTGGTGAGTTAAGTTCTTCAAGTTATAAAATGAAATTGTTTAAAGAATTGCAATCTTTAGGTCCAATCCAAGATCTACCTACAAGAAGGAAAGTTGGTTTTGGAATGCTCAGCAATGGCATGGATCTTTCCCTTGAGATTAAATGAAAAGACTTCTTATGTTGTGGGTTTAATTATGAAGAACATTTTGAGGCTTCTCGATATTTATCTGTGGCATTAGAGTGAGAGGATTCAGTGACTTATTATGTTTTGTTTTAGAATTTACTGAAGATGTTAAGGTTTGATGATTGCAAAAGAAAGATGATTTTCATCATCTATACAACTTATGCTTCAATAAGAATATTGTTTTGGCATGCTTTGAAGATGTTGGTACAAGGATTGAAGCGGTAAATTTATGACTACTCAAATTTTTTTTATTTTTGTATTTGTTTATATTGGCATAGTGAAATTAGACTAATGGGAGATAAGAGTCTTAGTATTTTTCAATTTGTGCCTATTTGGAAACTTTGGGATATTAACAAACCCTTTGGGTTGTCAAACTATTTTTGGTATCCCTTCCACACCATCTGGTTTGAAATGATGAATAGTAGATCTTATTTCTATTATGTTATTTTCATTTTTGCAAATATTTTTTTAGTTTCTATTTGCTTTTTAATATTAGCTAGGTTTCATTTGTCAAAAAGATATCTTGGTTAGATTTTTTAATTTTTTTCTTCTCTGAATGTAGTTGTTAATTTTTCCTTGATTAATGCGAGTTGCATTCCTTCAAAAATAAAATAAATAATAAAGGCAATTTACCACCCATATGATGTAATACATGTATGCAATGTAAATAAAATAGAGCTATGTAAACAAAAAATAAATTTATTCCATGATTCTTTTTTAAAATTTAGAAGAGTCAGACATTATAGAAAATGAAAGTGGACATGCTCCACAACCACAAACCTGAGTTTTAAGCCTACCATATATAAAGAACCATATATGCATACTAAGTATTCTTCAAGCTCCAAGTCTTTTGTTGAATTCAAAATGATATTATCCACAAAAGGTAATAGTATCATCTTTTGGAACCCCACCTATATATATATATATATATATATATATATATATATGATTATTTACAACTCTTGACAATTTAAAACTCGCTTTATATACTAATCTGCATTTTATAGATTGTTACTTATACATCACACTCCATAGGGTGATATCCTAATGCTTGTAATATAGTCCTAAAAGAACCTAATTGCAACAAAAGAAATATAATATGTATGACATTTCTAGTATACTAAAAGTAAATAAAAAAAATAGTAGATGCTATCCAAAAAAATTATGTGACAAGAAATTCACACCACTAGCCTAACTTAGGCTAAAGTTAGTTGGCCTAGAAAACCATCTAAGTATGTAAAATAGGATGTGTGGCTTTGGTTGATCCTATACAATTGTAATGTTTACATTACGTGTATTATTAATATTTATTATTAAAGGCTGGAAGGGAATTTTAATTGAAGTTTATTTTTTGTAAATTAGGATTTTATTAGTTAGATTTTAAGGGTCATAATTGATTATTTAATTATAATAAACTTATAGATTACTAACCCAAAAGTGCATGGGTTAGTAATTTATGTTCTAGAATTCCTTAAAAAAGAAATGTAACCATCCGTCATAATGGATAGATAAATGTTTTGATTAAATTTGAAAAGAGGATTTGAAAAGTTTATTCTTCTTCGGGAAATTTGAAATTAACATTGAATTTTAATTCTAAATTAGAACATCCCATCATAAAAGGTATACCAACATGAGAGGTGGAAATAAGATTTTAAAATGCAGTCCATTTTTAGAATTCCAAATCCCATCTTGAATAACATAAAACAAATTTAAGAAAGAATACCATATGGCCCCAAAAGGCTGAAATGAAGTTTGATCAAACATCTATCAACAATAATCTAAATGCATTATCATTGATTTCATATTGGAAGTTCCATTAATAAATGATACATGGTTGCATTTAGAATGTTTATAGGAATGATGTAAAAGGAGGTAAATTTTGAGTTTCAATAAAGATTTGATCAAATTTGAGAACTTATTTTCGGAGTCATTGGAGGAGGGATAGGAGACGCTTTGAGAATTTGGAATAAATCAAAAGTGTTATGACCTAGTCAAAGTGTTGGGCTTTAAGTTTTGGATTGATAGGATCTATAAATTGAGATGAATAATTTATTAAAAATATGAGATTTTATTCCTGGATGTTGGGAACATATGATTCAAAAATTTCCTCCTATCCAAAATCAAAATTAGGCACAGGACCACAGTAAACTGAACCTAAATAATGTAAAGCAAAATCTAGATTTACCCTGCCCTGGATTAAGGAGCCAATAAACCACCTAGTTGATTTTAAATCAATAAGTCTGATCATTATTACGAATGAGAGGTAGGGACATTATAGAGAAAGTTTTTGAGAATTGGTACCGACTTCTAGAGCATATCTTAATAGGTACCATGACTTATACTAGGTGAGAATGTTTAGATAAAATATAATTAAAAATTTAAACTCCTTTAATTAGTTCCAAATGCAATGTATATTGATCGACTCGATTAAATGCATGAATTTACATGTAGCAATTTTAAAAGGCTTAATTTTTTTTGTTGAGATCGAATAACATACCCTTAATAGTTTATGACCTCAAAGGCCTAGTGGTTTGCCATAACCTATAGGCAGGGAAGTGTCTAACAAGGAAGAGAAGATCATAATATGCTTATGCAGATTCTCGGTGGTCTTTGGCTTACTTCTTAGATCATTAGAGTTTTTAGGTTAGAACCTTAGCGTATCTAGGCTAAAACAAAAATAACATACATTCACCCAAAATTATGAAAAGTAAGAAATCTTAATCGCAATTAAATCAAATCAAACACATTAAATAATCAAATTAATTACACAAAATAATGTCCATAGGTAAAATTCCACTTTATTATAACCTAAAGTTTACATTAACTAAAAGTGGTCGGGCACCACCGATGATAAACCGCAAATATAATCCTAGGATCAACCCATGTTAACTTTGAGTGGGACACTCTTTATCTTCAACTCCCATCCTCCTCTTCTTTGTGATCATTGGATTCATCATATATGGATATCAAAATGAAAAAAAAAAAAAAAACTCTTCTCTCAAAGTGGAAGTTATTCCTTTTTCTTTTGGGTAGTAAATTGATCCAAATTTGGGCCTCAAAAAGGAAGAGGTCCCTACCTTGAGGGATGTCCTTTCCACTTTGGAATCTAAATTTGGATCTATGTATCCCAACTCAAATTTCTAACATTCGCAACTCTTAACTTCAAAAAATTTACATTAACTTTAAAATAAAAAATTTGGACTCACCTGCAAGGTTATCCTAAGCATTTAAAAATTTAATAAATCTCAAGCAGTTATACATTTATATTAAATTAAATCTCAGTCGCACTTGGACACACTATTTTGATTTCAAAGGGGACTTGGGAAATTTTAGCACATGCATAAAAATCCTCAGTTAAATCATTAACTTTATCCTCTTGATTTATAGTCCTATATGAGAGTGACCACCTTAAAAAAATTAGTGAGCAACTAGATTGGCCCTAACCTAAGAGAAAACTATCACCCATTACATGAATTCACATATTATAACTATCGAATATAAAGACTCAAATCAATCAATTTTCAAACGCAACATGCAATGAAAACTTTGAAAACCTAGAACATATCAGAAAAAGTAAACACCGACCTAGCCTAGAGTAGAGTTGGTTGTCCGACCAAATCATCTAAAGTGTGTGATGTAGGTTGTGTGATTCGGATATGTCCTAGGTTGGGTAGTTTGTTAAAGTTAATTAATATTCATATTTGTTGAATGTTAAAGGGAAAATTTATGTTTGAGTTTAAATATTATTATGTTAAAATATAGTTTAGGTATATTTTAATTGTTTAATGGTTATTTCCTTTGTTACTCACTAGGGTAGTGAAGTTTATTGCACCTTCTTTGGTGCAAATTGAATAGCTTCATAGGCTTGTGTTACCAAGTAGTAATTGGGATTGATTAAGGTTATTTAATTTATTAAGGATTAAGGGTTAATAAACTTAAATCAATTGTCTTAATTACTTATTTGAATGATAAAATTAGGATTTCTGAAATTATAGATGAATTATTTAATTTTTTAATTATTAGAGTTATTCGATTATTTTAATTAGAGGGTTAAAAGTTGATTTTTAAACTAAAGTGATTTTTAAACTTTCAATATATTCCTTAGATATTATACCCTAAGATAAGTAATTAGACTCTAACTTTGCTCAATTTAGAAATTCTTGCATTAAGTTATTAATTGTTTTTAAGTTTGTACCCATTTTTGAACTACGATTGACTAGTGAGTTGACATTTTTTACTTTTACTAAATTTTGAAGGTTTCATATTTTTAGAAAATAGTAGATTTTAATTAGAGCTTAATTTCTTTGAATTTGATTGAATTGGTTTTCTATGGAATCAATGGTGATTATTTGAAATTTGAGTACTTTTGAAATTTAAAAAATTGTTTAATTACAGGGTATTTTTAGATTTAGATCCAAATCAATCGAAACCTCTTGAATTATTAGATTTTCAAAATTAATTAATTATAGGGGATGTTTCTAAGTATTTAGTGATTTATTTTGATTTTTTTAAACATTTTTAATTAATTGATATAATAAATTATCAATTCTCCTTAATAATCAAATTAATGTTAAAAGATTTAACCAAGGGGATTTTAATATTTATGAATTGAAGGTTCAATTATAAGATTTTTAACATATTATTTATAATTTATGAATTTTATTTTGAATTAATTATAAATTTTTGAATTTCTAGACTTAATTGATGGTAAACATAGAATTAATTAGATTATTAGCTTAATGAGTTCTAAAATTAATAAGCTTCTAGCCCAGGATGTGTAACGTCAATATGTTTAAATGTTATAAGTCTCACCCTTATTGGGTGTACATTTTAATTTATATGATATAAAAAACAATTCCGAAAAATATTCTTAGTTTAAGTCCATAGATTATCACTAGGTTGAATGGGTTTTAAATCAAGGTTTATAATACTTAACAAGTTCTCTACCAAACACACCATATAAATCAAGTAAACAATAAACTTATGACCAAAGGCTAAGAGTAGAAGAACGGGTGAGTCTCCAAATGTTTGGGTTAAACCATAACCCATACACTTGAAAGCACACCCATTAAGAACTTCCCCATTTATTTTCATGAAGATGTTAAAACAAGATAGACATTTACCATAGCATCTTAAGTAAAAACCAAGTACAAATTTAATGACTACTTGATGAGCATGCAAATTAAGATAAATAGTTACACAGTTGACATAGATCTACATTTGATGTGATGATCACCCTTCATAAAACACTAAGCTCTATTTAAACTTACATTTACTTTTACATTATTTGGATGAGGTTAATGTTACAAAAATAGTTTCAAAGATAGGGATTCCTATGCTTTTAGATGGAAACATATTTAAATGGGGAAGGAGAGAATTTGCAAGAGCATGTGTTCTTATTAATCTAGACTGTAAATTATCTCATGGAGTTTGGATTGAAGGTATATATGGTAAATTCTTTCAAAAAGTGGAGTACGAAAAGATTTTTTTTATTTTGTTTCAAGTCTGGTAAGATAGGCCATGTAGTTTGAGTGCATCTTGATGTCAATAATGAAGGTCAAGATAATGGCCTTAAGGAAGTGAATAGTAATGGTTATAAGGGGAATGCTTCTTTGTCAGCTATAATGAATGAAAAAGACATTAGAGGGGAATATTGGTAATACAAATTCAAAAATAATGTATGGTCCCTGGATGAATGTAAAGTTTAGGAAAAAGAATATAAATTATGGGAAAGTGTTAAGAATTTGGATTCTTTGAATCAAAATTCATCTATGAATCATCAATATTTGGAGAATGGTGTAAATCTACACTCTATTTTATCTCATGAAAATTTACCTGGTATGCATAAAATTGCAGAAGATAAGGTATTGGAAGGATATATTCATGATTCTGAATTTGCTAGTGTGAAGATGCCTTCTGCCATTATGTTCAATGTATTATCTCAAGACAAATCATATGGCTACAGATGTTGAAAAGATGCCTTTTGAAGGAAGTATTCCTGATTCAGCATTGTTCAAAGAACTATTTGTTGAAGTTGATTTTGTTGCTAATTCCAAGAATTCTACTAAAAAGAAGATGAGTTTATCTGAACCAGAAGTAACAGATGACAGAACTTGAACTACCAGGGTTAACGGCTTCAGGATGGAATCTTGTGTGGTAGTCCCTGAGGCTAATGTTGAGATTTCTGAAGTCAAGGAAATTGATAAATGAAGAGTTGAATGTATTAGTAGAGTGGGATCTTAGTACAACGATTTGGAGTCATCTCCCAAGCATGATGTTCCTAAGATAAGTTCAACTTCATCTTACCTTATTGATAGCAATAAGGGAATAAGAATGTTTAGTGTTAAAATAAAAAAGCACTAAACAACTTAAATTCTTAGGACCTATTGAGGATTGTCCAAGGAAAAGGAAAATTGATTAGAAGGCTGCTGATGTTAACACTTTTAATATTGTCTATAGAAGATGGATGTTATGGCTAGGCTAAGGGAAGGAGCTTTTAAGAAGTAATCTTTGGTTTATTTCAGAACAGTTGTTATGAGAAAAGAAGTTTGAATCATTTGTTTAGCTGAATATGAATCTAATGATGCCGGTTTGGTTATTTTGATCTTCTTGATTCAAGAATATTGCAAGTATATATTTGAAGACTTGATTCTAAAATATTGTTGGAAATTTCAATTTTTAGCTGCTTCAGATGAGGAGGTGCAAAAATTTTTCTTTAATTTGAAGCTAGATGGGAAATCATTTGTGACAAAGGATGTTGATGAAGATTCATTCAGAGTAATTTTGGTTATTTAATGTTGTTTTTGTTTTTATCTTAATTATGTGTTGTTTATTTGTTTGTTTTTTTTTAAGGTTTTTATTGCTTTTTTGAAATTATTGTAATGATATTTGGGATTCTCACAAGTTGCCATTTTTTATCTTTTGGGAACTCTGGGATATTAACCAACGTTTTAGGTTGTTTAAATATTAGGTGTCCCCATTGCGCTAATGGGTTTAAAATGGGAATTAGTAGATCACATATCAATTATGATAATTTCAAAGGGCTTGTTTAGACTTTTTCTTTCTAGTTTCTAATAGTTGTTCTTCCTAATTCTAATGCTATTTGCATCCTTTCAAAAAAAAAAAGAAGAAACTCACAGTAAAAAATGTCAGATCAATGTGAAACCAAGCTAGTTGGGCTTAAGATCTCTTCTCACCAGATCATGATCACTACAGGTAGTTTATTTGCTCTTTTGGATTGAGGAAGTTAAAAGAAACCTTGATGGGTTTAAATGAAAATGGATTAGGGATAATGGGACTCTGGTGGCCAAAAATAGTTAGAGAGATTGAAATGAACTCTAATCCTTTCTTTTAAACCCTAAGACATTGATCAAGCAGTTCTGATTGACCAGTGGAATTCCATAGATGTGTTAAATCTGTCTCAAACAATTCGAGAGCCTCACTCCCATTTGTGGCCTTGAGCCATAGGGGGGACGACATACCTTCTTAGTTTAAACAAAAGTTTAGCTTGGGTTTAGAGGCCTCGAGGGAACATTTGGCTTCATTTGGGATGATCACATCATAGACATTGAGATAGACTAAAGGGTTGATGGAGGTTTGAAAAAATTAGCCTTTTTGAGCTAGAGTTGACATTTTTACCTTAAGCTGGTCAATAGGGAATGAAGTGGAAGGGAAGAGTTATTACATGTTGTTTAAATGAATTTCTAGCCTTTGAGGTAGAATGGTTAGAGTTTGGGATAGAAGTTGACCATTTAAAGGCTTTTTCTAATGGTATTTTGACTAATTTGACTAATTAAAATAGTCAAATGTCAATTAAATGCCCTCAATATCATGAGGGAAAACATGTATAGAAGTTGGGGAAGAGCATGAATCCATATAGAAATAGATTAAATGGATAGTCAATTATAAAGATAAGTTTTACCAAATGCTCAAGTTGATTAAGTCAAACCTAATATGATTTGAATCATTAAAAATTAGGTGTTAATTCATGAATAGGAGTATGATAGGGGTTTGGAAGCCTTGATGTAATCTCATGAAGGAATTTGTCCTAAATGGGTTAAATATGACCTGATTTGGAATAAGTTTACCAAGTAAACTATTAACTAAGTCAACTGGTCCAATCAAATCCAAGCCACTAGGATGGTGTTCAAGGGTGTCTGAATTAATATGGGATTAATTCGAAATTGGATTGATCTAACATAGGGTTTATGTTTGATCTGGTCCACCTAGGTTGATGTGGTTAACCTGGATGACCCAGGGTTTTGGTTTGGGCTCAACATGTTTGGATTGATTAAAGGAAACTAGTGGAGGTGGTCCCATATACTTGATTGGTCATTTAGTCCAAAATGATTGTTTGGAGCTTTAAGGGGTCTTGAGGTCAACCATAGTTGACTTGGCCAATTAAGTTATACTAATGCTTATGTATGGGTCCAATGGATTTCTAATGTTAGTTGGTAATCATTGGAAAAGGTCTTATGGGTTGTATAGGTTGAACCATGTTGAATTTGTGCCAAAACTCCAAAAATTCCATTAATGAACATTTTATCATTTTATCCTCTAGTCAACCATGGATCAAATTGGATCCAAGAAATTATAATTTACTAGTCAACATTCCTTAACAAAGGTTATGGGTATGTTCAAAGTGCTTCAGATGTAAAATTAACAAGGTGATAAGATTAGTGGCGTAAGATTTGAATATTTGAAGGTTTTACTCCCTTTTGAAATGGATTTAGTTTCTGGGGCTAGAGGTCTTAGAATGTGCTCAAATTTGGATGGTTGGCCTTATGGACATGCATGATAAATACGTAACTGATAGATTATGAATAAGAGGTTATTTGACTTGGTTTTTAAATTATAGAAATTGCATTAAGAAAGGGTTTCAGAACTTAGGCTTTAGATTTAGGTTTTGAATTCAATGTATGAGTTTTACCTAGATTTTTGGTTTTACTAGTTAAATATGTGTAGTGGTATAATATTCTGTTGTACAAATTTGCATGGATCAAATATAATGGTATGATTTGGATTCTTAGATTCTAAGAGAAGAAGAGGTCTAACATTAGATAATTAGGTTGAAGGTGGAACTATATTATTGCCATAAAGCATGTCATCTTTTTTTCTTTTTGAATAAAATGCGAAATTGCATTGCTAAAGAAATCAAATAAAAAACAAGCTAAAGAAAAATTCAACCCAATCCTAATCCATCACATTCCTCCTTTAAAATGATAAAGAAGGAATGGGGGATCTCCATATTATTTAGTTCTTCCAAAATAAAACTTCTATTGCAACCCAAATTAGCACAAAAATCAGCTAATTTGTTACAACATCTATTAGAATGAGAAAAAAGAACATGGTTGAAGTCTTGAAAAAAAGCAAGGTCCTCCTCAATTCTTCCATTCTTCTTCCAACTCTTCAAATTTGATTGAAGGAATTTGATAATGTTGAGATTGTCTCCTTCTATGATTACTCCTTGTGCTTCATGCATCCAAACTGTCATTATATTCTTCAAGTAGTAAACCGCCACCAACTCCAATTGTGCTATGTCCCAATGCAAGTAATAGGTACCAAAAGCTAATAAAAATCTGCCTTTATCATCCCTTATGACACCACCAATACCTGCTAAATAATTACTTTTTAGCGAGGCATCAATATTTATCTTTATCCAACCAGTTGGAGGAGGACACCAAGAAGAAGACAGCATAAGCTGATTAGTATCCCAGTTTTCTGGATGTGTATTGATAAAATTGCTAACAGTGGCTAAGGAAACAATGTTTGCAGTGATATGAAAATCAGAATCTTCACTCTTCCCATGAACCAACTTGCATCTACTCTTCCAAGTTAAGAAAACCGCTATGCAATACATATTTGCCATTAATGGATTAGTAGTAGAGGCTTTTTGTAATCCATCCAAACAGGATTTAAAGTCTTCAAACATCGGATTATTGAACCCCCATTTGTTAAGTAAGATGATACATCTCTGTAATTTTATGCATCTAGCAGCTATGTGATAGTTGTCTTCATTCTCTACATATCTTCTCGGACAGCTTGGATAATTGGAAAATTTCCTTTTAACTAAAAAATCACAAGAAGTGATCGCTTTGTTGTAGAGTCTCCACCAGAATAGTTCAATTCTTGGTCTTAGCTTAATTGCTTTCATTCAATTCCAATGACATTCTTCAGGTTTGTTATCAAAATCAGCTTCTATGCATTGAGCAGCGATGGATTTACCAGCAGGTTTTAGTTTCAATTCAATATGATCGTCATTCTCTTCCTAAACTATGGGAATCTAAACAATAACTTCCATTAGTTGCCTACCAAAATGTTCCTGTAGCAAGCTAACATTCCAATCTCCTTCATGGATGAAAAAACTGAGCTTGTAGTCTATTGGATCTAGAATATTTACAAACGTAGGCCATCTAGAGATACCTTTATCTAAAATCCATGTATCATGCATCCAATTGATAGAACTTCTTTGGCAACTTTCCATCTCACAATCTTTCTGAGGTATGATGCTCCATTGGTAATGATTCTCCATGTGGGAGAGCAACCAATTCTCGCTGCCTTGGTCCATATATCGTTACCATACTTGCCTTTAATAATCTGATTGAGAAGAGAATTAGGCTTCATGAGGAATTCCAAGCGAATTTAGCTTGAAGTGGACCAATCCTGGAAATTGCTGAGAATAGACCACGTCCTCCTTCATTTTTTGGTTTGCATAATAGCTCCCAAGACACATAATGCATACTTATTCTTCCATTACTTTTGTTCCATAGAAAGCTTCTACATATTTTGTCAAATTATTTGAGAATTGATAATGGAACTAAATATATTGAAGATAAAAATATTGGAAGAGAAAGAAAAGAAGATTTTACAAGAACCAAGTTCCCTTCCAAAGAAATACAATTCTTCCCCCATGTGTTCCAGTTATTAGTGGCCGCATCCAACAAATTTTGAAAATCTGAAGCTTCCTTCCTTCTTAAGGTTATCTTAACACCAAGATAACTAAATTCATTCACAACCTTAAATTGACGAATATAAGAGATTTTGTTCTTCTTCTCCTATTAGTGTATTTCCCAAAAATATTCATAGATTTGGATGCATTAAGTCTTTGACCAGTCCAATTACAAAAATTGGTGACAATGGTTTTCAACTTCTTCACCTCACTAACAATGGCCTTTGAGTAAATTAGAATATCATCAGCATAAAGTAAATGGGAAACATTAGGAGCATTGGGAGAAATAGAAATTCCCATTCCACTTCTATGAAGATAGAGAGCATCAGAAAGGATTATGAGAACATAAAATAAACAAATAAGGAGACAAGGGACATCCTTGCCTAAAGCCACTTTTGCCAATGATCCAATCGATCTTCTTCCCATTAATCAAAATGCAATATTTAGGATGTAAGACACATTGCATTAAAGGCTCCAAGAATTTCATATGAAATTTAAAGTGCATAAGAACTTACCTTAAAGCTTTGCCACCCCATACTATCATAGGCTTTCTCCATGTCAATCTTGATGGCCAAGAGACCACTTCTAGCTTTAGAATATCGGAATTTATTAAACACTTCTTGTGCCAAAAGAACATGCTCAGATAAGGAGTGGCCTTTGATGAAAGCTACTTGGTCAGGAGAAATGAGTTTATGAATCACCCTCTCCAATCTACTCAATAGCATTTTGGCAATTAATTTATAAATAGTCAAACAAAGACTAATAGGACGAAAGTTGGATGGAAGTAAGGGACTTTGATTTTAGGAATCAACACAATCATAGTCTCCTTCCAAGACTGATGCATAATTCCAGTTGAAAGAAATTGGTTTACATCTAACCAAACATCTTCATGAATAATATTCCAATAGCATTTTAAAAAAGACAAAGTAATACCATCTATCCCGGGTGAAATGTTTTTGCCTGAAGAATTAACCACCGCCAGCAGCTCTTCATTCGTGAAATCTGTATTAAAACTCTTTTGGTCTTCATCTGAAATGAAAGCCCATGGCCTCGGCCAATCATCCAGAGAACAGTCTCTATGCCGCCACTTTGATTTAAAAAATTCTGAGAAGTCTTTTTTGAATTTTCGTAGGATCCTCAGTAATTTTACCTAAACTTGTTTTCATATTATTGATCCAATTGGTATTCCTCCTTGCATTGGCATAAGCATGAAAAAAAGAAGAATTTGAATCCCCCTCCTCCATCCATTTGGCTTTAGCTCTTTGCTTCCACCAAGTGTTGAGTCGGGCTAGAGTGATGTTGAGCTTATTGATCTTGAACTTGAGGATTTAAAGATTATGAAACAAAATAGTACCGTCAGCTTCCTACTTTTGCAATTCCAGGATTTCAGTCTTCAATGCATCCCTCAGCAGATTGAGATTCTTAAATTTTGCTTTACTCCAAAAATGTAATGCTTTCAATGTTTTATTGAACTTTAAGTTCAAAGAAGTGGCTGGGTCATCCACCTTATTGAATTTCCAGTATTTTAACCCCACTGATTTGGCTCCATGGTAAGAAGCCCAAACATCTTCAAAATGAATGTTCCTATCAAAGACTTCCACTGGCTTAAAAATTTCCAGTAGAATTGGATAATGGTCCGAGGCAATATGGGCCAAGAGCTTTACCCGAGCTATGTGAATACAATTCAAAGCATTGGAATTGATTAAGCAACAGTCCAGTTTTTCCAGAATACAAGCTCCACCCATTTTATTATTACACCAAGTGAATTTGGGCCCATAAGCTTCAACTTCATGTAGATCATTGTTCATCATGAAATTCTTCATATCTTTACCTCCTTGAGATAAAACAAATTTTTTTCCCCTCTTTTCTTCATGAGACAACACACAATTAAAATCTCCACCCACTACCATAGGCAAATCATTCGAACAATGCTTCTCTAAGCACTCCCAAACCACCTTCCTTTCTAGAGCGTTGGTGCTTCCATAGACTGCAGCAACCAGTCAATTACCTTTGTTAAAAACATTCAATGTCCCAATGATAATTTGGGATGATTCTTCAATAACAGAGAAAACAGCCAAGTCTTTCCTCCATAAAGTCATCAAACCTCCAGATAGCCAATTAGACTGTACCATGAAATAATCCCAATTGCTTCCCAAGAAATTCATCACCTGAGTATTCTCTAAGGTACTGATTTTAGTTTCCAGCAATCCCATCATTAACACATTATTATCTTTCATAATCTCCTTTAGATATAAAGCAGCCTCAACTTTCTTGGCTCCTCTACAATTCCAAAAAACCAGTAAAGTCATTGTTTAAAGATGGGGGAATGTCCCCCAATCTTTTTAGATTTGCTTCCATCAATTTTCCTGTTCCTTGAGATGATGTTTCCCGGGCCAAGAGACTTCAGTTCTTTAAGAAACTTCACCTTTTTCCCTGAAGAAGATTTCTCTGTTTCTACTTTTTTAACAATATCCCCGAATGGAAAAGTCTCTGTTGCTCCAGCAATTGTAGATGAATTGTTCTTCGTATCTCCCTGCTCCAACTCAACATTCAGAATAGCAACATTATCTGATTCCTCCAAGTTCGCCAAGTTGCATTTGATGATTTCACCTTCTTTAGTATCAATTTCAACCATTCCATCTACATTTTGCTCCACATTCCCCTCATCTTTCAATTCCTCCATCCTGGATAACACATCAAATCTATTAAGAACTGAGATATTAGAATCATTTTTAGTAACCGCCTCTTTAGTATCTTCAGACATTTCAAATTGTTCTTCCACCATCGGTTCTATTGTTTTCCTTCATCCACTGCTTTCATACTAGAGCTGGGTAATTCTGAAACCTGCTTCAAGCTTTTTCCTTCTGGATCCACTGTTTTCTTTGAATTTACTATGCCAACTTTGGGGACAAAAACCTTCTTCATAGGAACAATCAATTTTTTAAGAAAGTTTTTCTTTGCTTCATCTACTCTATGCCTTCTTTTACCATAGTTTACTTGTGTCCAAGTTCCAAATCCATCTACCACTTCATGTTGCTTAGTACCATCTGAGATTATAGATTTCTTGAGAGCTGGTTTGTCCACACCAACATCATCTGAACAATTTACTTTGAGCTTAATTGGTTCACCACTGTTTTCACAACTGTGTCCAATCATCCCACAACCAATGTAGATTTTTGAAATACCCTCATATTCAATTTTTTGAAAGAATTTACCCATCAAACCTTCTACCCAAACACCATTAGGTAGTTTCATATTTAATGGAACGCGGACACAAATTCTTGCAAACTCTCTTCTACTCCGTTGGAACATATTTCCATCTAGGAGATAAGGTTTACCCAATAGAGGAGCAATCCTATAAATATTTACTTCATCCCAGCATTGGAGCAGTAGATTGGGTAGCCTTATCCATAAAGGAGCTGAAATACCTTTTAAGCAAGTAGGATTAAACAAAGCTGTCCATTTGTCTAAGCCCACCACTTGACCTTTAACAAACCAAGGTCCACCAGATAAGATTTTCTCCAGCACATTTGCATTTTTAAAAGAGCAAAGTACCCAACCAAGGCCTAAGCCTGTAATGTAGAAATTCCTCAAACTACACCATTGTCTTCTTAAATCAATACAAATTGATTGAAAAGATATGTTGTCTCTAAACACCTTCACCACAATTGCCTTTTCAAGCCTTCTAGAGTTTTCAATCTCTTTTTTAGCATGAAGCATAACCATCGAACCATCTTCTGATAAAAAAGTTCCAAGTTCCAAATTCTCCACATTGATATTTTCCTTCTTCGTCCAGGCCGATTGAACTATAACATTGTTCTTCTTCATAACAGGTTTATTTATCTCGTGAGCCTCCAAATTGTTCTCCTTAGGATTCTCAATAAAATCCTTTTGCAACATACCTTCATTCAGCTTATCTTCAAGAGCGATATTCACTCCTGTAACAGGGGATTCAAAATTCACTTTACGAACAGGGGTAGATGGCACCGAAATCGAGTTAAAACATTTGTTAGAGTAAATTTTCAATCCAGATGAAGAGGAACCATCCAATTTAAGATCATATTTAAAATCACGTCTGTACGACTTCAGATTTAAATCTTTTGTGCTGGAACCTCCATCTCTTGTCATAATCTCTTTTCCTTTTCGAGGAACAGAGATGGGAACAATCTTCCTTGCTAAACCTCCTTCATTGATAATCAAAGCTTTTTCTTTAAAACCCTTAATCTGGTTGTTGAAAATATCTAGCGCTCTAGAACTACCATTAAAGACATCAGACGATTGCCTCGCTGGAACAGATAGAACTTTTTTGTAATTCACCCACGCTTCTGTAGAAGGAAGAAGCTTACCCTCCATTATGGCCATGAAAGGCCGAATGAGGCCCTTGCCAGCGAACAATTCACCATAGATGCAACCAAAATTTACCGCTTGATTAAACCGCGAAACTTCAGGAGACGATGAAATTCAAAAAAATGCCAATAGAAATCCATTGAAATCCCAGACTTTCTCACTCTACTTTCTCACTCTACTTCTCATTCATAGTTATCTTCATAAAGCATGTCATCCGCAGCTTATGTTTCTAATCCTAAAGGGAGAGAAAATCTAACCCAAAGGAAGAGAAAAGGTATAAGTAGAGTAGTGCCACAAAATGGAGTTATCTATTTATTAGTAATTATTATCCAAAGGAAAGCGAGAACCTAACAAAAAAGAAGAGAAATGTAGAAGGTAGAACTAGGATGGTGTCACAAAGGCCATTATCCACCACTAATGATTCTAATTCAAAGGAAATATGACACGTAATCTAAAGGAAAATAAAGGTAAAACATAGAACTAAGATGGTCCCACAAAGGGAATTATCCACCCAATGAGATTCTTATCCTAATGATAAGTAGCACCCAACTTAAAGAAAAAGAAAGGTAGAAGGTAGAACTAGGATGGTGTCATAAAGGGCCTTATCTACCACAAGTAATTCTAATCCTAAGGATAGGCGGTGCCTATCAAAGGAAGAGAAAGGTAGAAGGTAGAACTAGGATAGTGTCGCAAAGAGAATTATACAATGTTACAAATTTGGGCCAGAGTATAGTGATTTTGATGATAATAAACATTATTATTTCTTTACTACTGCTATTTTTTATTATATATTTTATTTTCCCTACTTACTAACCTTTTAGGTGCACAAGTTTAATTGCAATACAAATCAGCTCAAGATTTGGTAGACTATATTTGAGTCTGTTTGAAATTTCAATTTCAATGTACTTTTTATCTTTCTCGAGTCAAGTCATGTACTGAGAAGAGGAGATCATAATAGCTTAATGGGCTATTTTGTACTAATCATATAACATGATTTATTGATTGTACTTTTAATGACAAGTTAAAAATTATTGCTTCTTTTAAGGCTCTCTATTTAAGCTCTCATACTGTCTCTTGAGAAAATCTTTCACTTTGGAGGTTCTTTGAGAGATATCTTAGAGAAGGAAGGGAGAGGGCTTGGTGGAGAGATAAACCCATGTGAGGGGGAGTTATGAGTGATTCACAAAGGTTGCTCCAAGAATTGTTTCCACTGTCTTCTTCTAGCTGCTTTTTTATTACGTTGGTGGCTTGGGGGTAGATCTTCTTCAGCTTCATACTCTTCTAAAACTGAAGCAGAAGAGGAGGTAACTAATCTATGCTTAATGGCAGGTGATCAACTTAATCATTATGATCAAGAGGAAGTATATGAGCTTACATAAAATCAAATATTTAAAGTTTCAAAAAAAAATTCATACTAT
The DNA here is from genome assembly GCA_022539455.1 of Dendrobium nobile. Classification (NCBI taxonomy): domain Eukaryota; kingdom Viridiplantae; phylum Streptophyta; class Magnoliopsida; order Asparagales; family Orchidaceae; genus Dendrobium; species Dendrobium nobile. The sequence continues at coordinate 33,601,139 of CM039718.1, read as the reverse complement.
ATATATAGGAAGCTTAAAAAATCTCATGCCAGTCTTAAATCTGATTTTTCAATTCTGTAACAAGAACATGAATGCTTAAGAAAAGATCATTCCACTATGGATCATAATCACATGGCTTTACTAGATGAATTTGACATTTTAAATAAGAAGCATTCTGAATTAACTGAGTCAAAAGATTCCTTGAAAATATTACATGTTGAATTAGAAAATGCATACAAGAGTTTAGAAACTCTTACATCAGAACTAAATTTTTAGGGAGCATGCATTGAAAATTAAAAAATTAATTCTTGAAAGTGCAAACCAATTTTTAACAAATTTAAGTAAATTCTTCAAAAGAAAATAAAAAACACCTTCACTTAAGGAGTTTTATAATCCATCACATTAGCATGCATCATTCAAACCTAGGAAGAGGCACCATAACCCAAATAGATTAGTAAATCCTTTTCCTGGAGTTTGATATTTTTCTTATTGCTTGCTAGGACATACCTGTCATACTTTCATTTTTTACCATATAACACAATTGATGGGGAGACCAAAACTTCAAAACTCACCGCATAGCATACATGTATTTCATTCTTCTTCCCATAAGATGGAACTCAAACTTGTTTTGGTTCTCAAATCAAACTTCTGATGATTAAGTAGGGATGCTCTTAGAGAAGGCCTTGTTAAAGCATGTTGTTCTTGGATAGCAGATTCTTGAGGCACATGATTAGAGATGCAGATCAATTCATTTTGCTAGAGGCCAGGAAAGGCGTTAAGGTTACACTTGGAGATAACGCCACCAAGAGAGTGGTTGAATCATGTATAATTAGCAAATCCAAAAATTTCATCATTAAAATGTTTTACTGGTAGATGGCATAGAACATAACCTACTTAGCATAAGCCAACATTTTTATAAAGGTTTTAGCATTAAATTTTTGTCTGCCAGCTTCATGATTAGCTTAAATAAAAACATCATGCTTCAAGGAAAGAATAAATAATATTTACATGATTGACTTAAACTGTGTTGAACCTATTACTTCTTTTTGACTAAAAATTGATGTTGAAAAATCTTGGTTATAACATAGGAGAGAGTGTCATGAAAGCATGAAAAACCTTAGGAAAATCACCCAAAAAGACTTAACGAGAGGGATTTCCAAAGTAGAGTTCCCAAAAAACTACCTATGTGATGCTTGTCAATTAGGGAAACAAGTCAAATCCTCTTTTCACTCAATCAGAGATAGTAACACTATCAAACCCTTAGAAGTCCTACAAATGGATCTCTTTGGACCTGTTAGCACTGCAAGCCTAGGAGGAAAAGTCTTTAGGTATACGATTATTGATGATTATTCATGGTTTACTTGTGTTAGATTCCTATGTCATGAAAGTAAATCATTCAGGGAGTTTATGTCTTTTTCCACTTGTATCCAGATGAAACTACGTTAGGAAATTTTAACCATTTATAGTGACTATGGTGGAAAATTTGATAATGAGAAATTTAAATTTTACTGTAAGGAGCAAGGGATAGATAATAATTTTTCAGCTCCAAGATCCTTTCAGCAGAATAGGGTTGCTAAAAGAAACAACATGACCCCAGAAGAAGCTACAATAATCATGTTAGCTGAATACTCACTTCCAAAATACTTTTGAATAGAAGCGGTTAATACCCCTGTTATGTTTTAATTTTTTATTTTTTATTTTTTGAAAAAGGCAAACCAATTGCCGATACTATTATTCTATGCAAATCAAAATTACAAATTAAAATATTATAGAACAAGATTCCTCATTTAACAATTTAGAAAATAAAGGAGGAATATTATTTCAAGACAAATCTTCCCAAAGAAAATTGCTAAAAAGAGCATAGTTAGCACAAAAATTTGCTAACTTTTTTCAACTTATGTTGACCCAATTAAGGAAAATAAAATTCTGATCCTTAAAAGTTAAGAGCTCATCCCTCCACTTGCATCCCAATTTTTGCAAAAATTTAGTGACATTGTAGTTGTCTCCTTCTATGTTAATACCTTTGTAAATTAGCAACCAATCTTTCTTGATGTCATCTATAAATTGCACCTCCATGAGTTCTAGATTAGATATATCCCAATAAATACAAGAGTGACTATAATCTAAGAGAAATCTTCCTTTGTTATCTTGAACCACTCTAATTTTAACCTTGTATGATTGTAACAAAGATGCATCTACATTGATTTTGATCCAATTGGGAGTAGGAGGGTACAAAATGATCCAACAGTCTAGTAGACTGATTAGTACCCCAGTGTCCCAATTTTTCATCAACCATATATGAAATGGAAGCATAACTTATAGCACTTGATACTATTACCATTGAGATATCCTCCTTCCCTTCGTGAAAATGTTTGTTCCTTGATCTCCATAGTAGATAAACTACATTACAATAGATATTAATGCAAAACCTATGAACTTTACTAAATTTGTCCATCCAGCTCGAACAATCTTGAAAAGATTAAAAAATTTGCAATCCAATTCCCTATTTATTCAGATAGGTTATGACTTCCTTCATCTTCACACAGTTAACTGTTATATGGTCAAAATCTTCACTTCAATCGTAGCCCCTAAGACAACCAAATTTGCGTTGACTCCTTCTCAGATATAAAAAATGAAAATTATGAATAGCATGATTAAATATTCTCCACATAAAGACCTCCACCCGAGATCTTAGTTTGACATTTCTCAAACATTTCCAATAAAAGCATTCCATATTTTGTAAAACCGAAGCCTTGTGAATAAGAGATGAAATCAAATAATAATAATTTTGATAAATAAGTTCCAAATAATCTCCTTCTTGATTTCCTTGAATCTCCACTCCATAAATTATTTTTATCAGCTTCTCTCCCAATAGTATTCTTAATTCCAAATTATTCCACTCACCATTATCAATTAGATTATCAACAGTTCATTTCAGAAATTCTAAAACCAGAACAAAAGTTGGCCACTTATTCAAACTTTTGTCAAAAATCCATATATCATCATAGATTTTAATTTAACAACCGTTTACCACTTTCCACATAACTAAACATTTTAGCGCCTCATTACGGTTAGGTAATATTTTGCAAGTAGATGAAGCTCCTCTTCTATAACCAATCTTACCACAATGCAACCCATATTTGGGTCTCAAAAACTTGTGCAATAAAGAACATTTGTCTTGAATTACCTTCCATGCCAATTTTACCCTTAAATGACCCACAAAACTAACACATGAACGAAGACCTCTTTCACCATCTCTAACAAGTTTACTAAGATTATTCAAGCTTATATATTGCAGACCCAACTTCCAATCTTTTTTATTCCAAATAAACTCCCTACTCAACTTATCCAATTCCTTAAGAACCCCTTTCAAAATCAATGAGAAGGTACAATAGAAAGTAGGAATAAATAGCATAACCATTCTAATAAGAATGAATTTTCCTGCCAATGACATAAGCTTACTTCCCCACACACCAATTAACCTTAAATATTTCTTGATTAAAAAATGAAAATTATCAACAACTAATCTCCTCAACGTTACCTTAAAACCAAGATAAATGAATTCCTTCACCACATTAAATCCCATAATACATTCAATAGCTTTCCTTTTCTCTTCTTGACATGTTTTCCAAACAAAATAGCTAATTTCCCCACATTAATTTGTTGTACTGTCCAGCTACAAAAACCTGATAGGATTATTTTTATTTCCTTCACTTCTCTGATATTAGCTTGAGAAAAAATTAATGTCATCTGCATATAGTAGATGAGAAATCCTCAACACATTGTTACGAATTATGATCCCCAATGACTCTTCTTTTTGTTTGAAACCATTAGTAAGAAATTATGAGCATAGAATGAACAAAAATTGTAAAAGTGGGCATCATTTATAGAAACCACTTTTTGCATCTATCTAGCTAGAAATCTTACCATTAATAAGCAATGAAATTTTTTGATGTTCCACACATTCCATAATCCCCTCCGAAAACTTCTAAGGAAACCCAAAATATTCCAAAACATGCCTTAAGGTCTTCCAACACATGCTCTCATATGCTAGTTCCATGTCAACTTTAAGTAGAATAAGAACTTTGGAAGATCTTGAAGTATTGAATTTTTGAAACACCTCTAAGCCTCAAGAATGTGATCTCCAAATGACCTGCCATTGTCAAAAGTAGCTTGCTCCACTGAAACTATCTTTTTAACCATAATCTTCATCATGTTTAACAATATTTTTGCCAGAACTTTATAGATTGATCTACACAAGGTAATTTTCCTATATTTGCTCGAAACTCCAGGATTTGAAACCTTAGGAATGTGAACAAGTAACATTTCTTTTCTTTCCAGTCCACATTCATCTCTCCTGAATGAAAGAAATGATTAAAAGCTTAACAACACACCCTATAAACTTCTTAAGCGTAGGATATTAAACCTCTCAACCATTGATGTCATTGGATAAAAGTGTTCATTATGAATAATGGAAAATCTCTACTAGAAATATTTTATCCTAAGTATTATAAAGGAGTGTTCCTGGGTTACTCAAGTATTGGGAAATTCTATAGAGGCTTTATTACAAGAACACTGGTAGTAGAGGAAACAACTCATTTTGTATTTGATGAATTTGATAATGTTAGAGGGTATAGGGTAGAGGAAGAAGTGGTTGCCTAAATTAACCAAGGATTAGAATCTATAAATCGAGAGGAAAGGATAGAACCTAAAAATAACTTGGCTAGATAATAGACATATTCTTGAAGTAATCCAAATGAACTGATCTTAGAAAACCCATGTGATGGTGTTAAAACTAGGCATGGACTTACAAAGACGTAAACCACTCTTCCATCATTTCAATGGTTGAACCCACTAATATAAATAGAGCCCAATCTGATGAATTTTGGATCCTAGCCATACAAGAAGAGTTAAATCAATTTGTGAGTAATTATGTTTGAGAAGTTGTTAAAAGACCTAAGGACTAGAGTGTGGTAGGAACTAAATGGGTTTTTTAAAAATAAGATGAATGATTATGGTGTTGTGGTTAGAAATAAAGCAAGATTAGTGACTAAGTGGTACAATAAAAAAAGGATTAAATTTGAAGTGTCCTTTTCCCCTGTAGCTAAATTGGAAGCTATTAGGGTTTTATTAGCCTTTACATGAATTTAAATTATATCAAATGGGTGTTAAGAGTATCTTTCTGAAAGAAGTGATAAAAGAAGATGTGTATGTTGAACAACCTCCAAGTTTTGAAAATTCATAATTTCCTAATAATGTGTTAAAATTAAAAAAAGGCATTATATGGAACGAAATAAGTATCCAGAGCATGGTATAAAAGGCTAAACACATTCGTACAAGAAAGAACTTTTGTTAAGGAGAATGTAGATACCATCATATTTTTGAAAAAGGTAGGAGATGAACTACTCCTTATCCAAATTTATGTTGATTATATTTTGTTTGGATATTCTGATAAAAGCAATTATGATGAGTTTTCAAAAACAAGGAGTTAGGAATTTGAAATGAGTCGGATGGGAGATTTGACTTACTTTTATAAATTTAGCATAAGGCAGAAGGATTATGGAACTTTCTTTAGTAAATAAAAATACATTAAGAACACCCTTAAGAAAGATGAAATGGATAAGGCCAAGCTAATTAACACTCCCATAAGTTCAACTATTAAGTTAAATAAGGATGAAATGGAAAATCTATTAATCAAAAGAAATATAGAGGAATAATTGAATCTCTTGTTTATTTTAATGCTAGCAGACCTTATATTATATTTAGTGTTTGTCTTTGTGTTATATTTCAGGCCAATCTTAGGGACTCCCACTTCACTACTTTGAAGAGAATTCTTAAATATCTCTTAGGAATCCCATGTTGAAACACTAGCTTTTGAGTTTATGATTTTGATGATAACAAATAATTTTGATTACCTTTTTATTTCTCCTATTATTTGTAGTTCATTTGTTTGTGTTGACTAATATTTTAGGTACACCATGCACCGTTTCTTGAAGATTAAGGGCTCAAGATTGTGTAAAAAAGGTTATGATAAATGAGTCTGTAATTTTCCTTTTTTTATTTTTAATTTGTTTAATGAAGTCTTGTAATGATGTATATTAAGTTGATGACCGTGAACATAAACTGGTGGAGCAAAAATGATTTCAAATATTTTAATTTTTTTGTATATCTTACTATATGATGTGGATCATACTATTTGATCTTGTGTTATAGAAATTAATTAAAATATTTTATTTTCTTGAAAAAAAAATTATTTTTAAAATATAACTAATCATATAGTATAAACACCACTTCAGACTGGACGATCTATTATAATTAGAAAGTCACCGTCCATTAAAGTAGGCAAAAATTTAAATTTGAAAAGTTGTTCTAATCATATTGTACGATGTTTAAAATATTGTCAAATTTAATCTTATGATTAGTCAATCGGAATGTGTTATTTTTAATACTTTGATTGTACTGTACAAATTGGCTCGTGCTATACGATCAAAAGAGCTGATTTTGGTCATCCCATGTTTCATTATTGATGAACTTCTTCTCGATTGAACTATTTGTAAAGTACTAATTGGATATCGTACAGTACAAACAGGCTAATTAAACTATTTGTGCAGTACTAACTAGTGATCGTACAATACTAATAGGTCAAATTCTGCACATTGTACGTGATGATCATGTGATCGTACTGTATGATCTTTAATAGCTGAATTGATTTTTTAAGTTTTTTATTATGCCCTCTATTTAAGCTTTCTCTTAAAACATTGTAAGAGTCTTTCACCGCAATTAAAATTCCATTTTTCTAGTAAAAACTTGAAGAGAGAACTTCAAAGTGAGAGAGAAAAAGGTAGTGTTTAAGAGAGGCAGAAGATCCTTGGAGGGGTTTTAAAGAGAGTATGGAGGGGGTTTCACATGGTTGCTACGGCAAGCTTGAACCTTAGTACTATCAAATTCAGGATTTTTTTTTAGGGAAGTTTTTGGAAGAAGAAGATCTCTTTGGTGTCAAAGGAACCGACTCCTCCACCACACCGGGGAAGGTGGAAGTGATTTTGTAAGGACTTCTCCGCCTAGCTGTGGGGGCTAAATGAGAGTCACTAAAGGTTTAGTGCAATAATTAGAAGGTGCCTTCGGGGGGTGAACGTAGGTTATGGTTTGATCGAACCACTAAAAATTTTGTGTGTTATTTCTATTATTATTTCTGCACATTATTTCAACATTCATTTTTATTGTGATTTACCATGTGGGTGAAATTGATAATTTATCTTTTTTTATGAATATAATTTGTTTATGCATCAAGTTATAAAAAGACTTTTTTTTTTCATTAATGAATATTTTAAAAATATAATTCACCCCCTTCTTAGCACATCTCGTACTTTCAATTACTATCAAAGCATATTCTAGAGGTATCTCGACTTTCACCATAGACTTAAGAAGTTGGTATCTTAGCATAACACCTCTTTGGAAATCGTAGGATATTCTAATTTAAATCTTGTAGGATGATGAGTGGATAGAAAATGCTCTTTTTGAAAATGTTAATTCATAGGACAGTCCTAAGTCAACTTGTATAGTAGAAAACAGCTACTGCTGAAGCTAAGTACGTTGCCTTAAAAAGTTGAGTGGCCCAAGTCCTCTAGTTAAAATAACAAATTCTTTATTTAGGATTAACTATAGGCATAATTTTAATCATATATGTTAACACTAGTGCCATCTGTATTTCAAAGAATCCAATCTAACACACTGGGACAAAACACATTAACATAAGGCACCACTTCATTAGGTATCATGTTACTAAAGGAGAAATAGAGTTACACCACGTAGCCTCTAAAAACTAACTTTCTAATATATTTTGGTTCCTAGGAAAACTCTAGTAATCGTAATACTGTGGAAGGGTATTCCATTACCCGACCACCTTTGTTTGATAATATTCCTTTTGATTTTTGGAAAACTCACATGTCTATGTTTTTACAATCAATTGACTATCGCATGTGGATGCTTGTTAAGGATGGTTATAAACCTACGACTGGTAAACTTAATGACTTTACTGTTCCTGTTCCTTTTACTGATTGGAATTCTGATGATAGGGATTTAGCACAACTTAATGCAAAGTGTTTAAACTATTTTTATTTTTTGTGCTTTCAAATTAGAAGATTACATGCGTGTTTCTACTTGCACTGCTGGTAAAGAGATATGGGATAAATTGTGTATTACTTATGAAGGAACTAATGAAGTTAAGAAATCTCATTTGAATATTTTATTGCAAGATTACAAACTTTATCGTATAAAACCTCATGAATTAATTTCTGATATGTATACAAGGTTTACTCAAATTGTCACCTTTTTGCATGCTTTAGGAAGAGAGCATACTAATTATGAAAGAGTCAATAAAATTTTAAGATGCTCGCCTTCCTCTTTTGATTCTAAGATTACTGCAATTACTGAATCTAAAGATGAGAATACTTATTTTGTTGATAATTTGCTTGGATCACTCATTGCTTATAAATAAGGGGTGAATCAAAGAAATCTTGATGAAAGTGAGAAAAAGAAGAAGAAAACTATGGTACTGAAGACCAATAACTCTTCTGAATCTGAAAGCGATGATGTTTCCTTCATCACTATGAAATTCAAAAGCTTTCTAAGGAAAAAAAACAATTATCATCAAAAATGGAAAAGAGGTAAGGATAGTAAAAATTATAAAAATTCCTCTGATCTTATTTGCTATGAATGCAGGAAGCCTGGACAGGTTAAAGCTGATTATCCTACTCTCAAGGAGCATCCAAGCATGGAGAAGGTCGATCAGAAACCTAAGTTAAGGAAGGATAAGAAGAGAGTCCAAAAGGCATTCTGGGTGGAATCTGCAACTGACTCCTTTGAGACTGAGGCAAAGGAGGAGACAATAAACTTGTGCTTAATGGCAAATGATCATCTTGGTCAAAGTGACCAAGAAGAGGTATGTGAACCAACATATGACCAACTAGTTGAAATATGTGAGAAAATTCATGCATCATATAGAAAACTTAAGAAAACTCATGCTAATTTAAAATTGGAATTTTTGAATTTACAAAAAGAGCATGAAATTTTGATTAAAGATCACCTCTAAAATGATAGCAATCACATGTCTCTACTTGATGAATTTGATGATTTAAATAAAAAGCATTCTGAATTACATGTTGAGCATTACTCTTTGAAAGCTTCCTACACCTCGCTCGAATCTGAAATTAAAGCTTCTTCTAAAGAATATGAGCATAAAAAGCACTGTTTAGATTTCAATTTAGAAAATGCTAATTTGAGGTTTAAAGCAAAATTTAATACATGTGAGAGAAATTGGAATACATCAATACCTGATCTAAAGCCAAATCCTAAGAAGAGGCATTTAACCTGAACCAGTTAAGAAATCATTTTCCTGGTGTTAGATGTTTTTCATGTGGCATGTTAGGACACATAGCACACACTTGCACCATTCATCAAAGTACACATTGGGTTTGGAGACCAAAACTACATGTTTTACAGCATAACATAGATGCATTACATTCTTCTTTTCATGAGGGACCCAAACCTGTTTGGGTTCCTAAATCTGACGGTTGATGAGTTTTGTACGGTTGCTCTCACCAAAGACCTCATAAGAGCATATGATACTTGGGAAAATGGAGGCTCGCGGCTCATAATTGCTTAAACCTACTGCTTAATAATTTTTGGAATTGTAAGTGTTGATTATTATTATTATCTATCTTTTGTTCTTGTGTTAGCTTTTTTTCATATTAGTTGTTATAATTGTTTTTACTTTGGCTTTCTTTTTTACTTTATGATAATTTTTCCTAGTTTTTTGTTTTTTGGAGATTTATAGCCAATGTTTAGCATCTCCAAATCCGTTAAAGGGAGAAACACCGTTGATGGTTCCCCTCCCTTTAACCTCTTTTAGTGGTATAACTTTCTTTTCTAAACAAAAGTCTATCACAAATTAACAACTGGTTTTTGAAATTAAAATCTTTTCTATCTTGCTATAATAATCTACCTTATATATATAATGTTCAAAGTTTTTATTTATCTTTTAAGTTAATTAAAATCTTACCATTGCATTCATCATATGATTATAAGTCTATTTTGTAGTTTATTCTTCCTTATATTAGAGATTGAGTTTTTCTTCTCTAATATCTGGAAGATCTACTCACAAGTAAATATATTTAAGAGTTTTTGAAAAGGGATCTATCTTACAAAAATAAAAATAAAAAGAAGAAGGGGGCCAATGACATCAAAACAAAAAGACGCGCAATGATGCCAAATTAAAAAATATACAGAAAGTGTATCAAAAATCAAAAGATACACCAAGTGCGTCATTCAAATTGAAAAGAGGCATAAAATGAGCCCACAATAGGCAAGCTTATTTCTCTTTGAAACTTTTAAAAATTTTAGAAGAATTCATTGGTTACTTGACATTTTTAAAGGCTTGATTTCAAATTTCATGATTAAAACAATTTACTTTGGTATATTATTTTATAAGATATTTTCTCTAGAACCAAGTTTTGAATTGAAACTTTTTCTCTTACCCAATTAGTTTGTTCTTAGTTAGGTCTTTTGTTTTCCAAAGATGATTTTGCCTTGAAAGAAGTTCGAGCTAGGGTTAACAGGATCGAATATTCTACCATTTTCAGATTTCAATATTGTTAACTCATTGGCCTTACAAATATTTAAAATTTAATTACTTGGACCATTTATTATATTCATGTCTTGCTAAAACTCAAAAAATATATATTTTTTTGTTTTTGTTTTTGTTTGTTTTTTTATTCTTTTTTTCTGTCTTTTTTGTTATTGTTAAGTTTTTTAGGCCTTGTCTGATCATCTCCATCCATCCTCTGATTCTCAATTTTTGTTTAGATCGTCCCGATCGATACCACTATCGGTCAAGACAATCCGATCAATTTACTATGAAAGCTCCCTCTGCCAACTGATTTGATTTTCTACCTCTAATTGTCCTGGGCGATCCATTATTGGCCCGGATGATCCGATCAACTTTGCCTGGCCAATACATTTTTTGGCCAGGATAATGTTCTGGTCTTTTTGGAAAATTGGCCTGACAGATCCACGTGTTCATCTTGGATGATACATGTGGATATACATTTAAAATCTTTAAAATTGACTGGGACAATCCATTTTTGGACTATCTACCCGGATGATCCACCTGTTCAGACCAGCCAATACTCATGGCATACAATTTAAATGTTTTAAATTCAGCCGGTATGATCCATTATTGGACATCATCCTGGATGATCCACCGAATCAGCTCGGATGATCTGCTTTTTCAACAGTCATCCAGCTTGACACCTCAGGATGATCGTCTGTGTCTAATCGGCCCGGACCATCAGACAACCTTTTGACCAATTGGCCTATACGCAATTTTTGAACCTTTCCATCCTGAATGATTCTACGATCGGCATGGCCGATCTGGCCGGTCCTATAAAATCAGAACACTTGCAGCCTATCTTCTTACTCAATTTCCCACTTCTTGCTTCATACTTCATATTATTTCGCTTTTAGTTATAATGCAGGTGGCAAACGCTCTCCTTAGGTGTCATGCAGTTCTTCGAGGGCCACTCTTGACCCTTGATTGGAGGCGGATGATAAAGTAGCCTACCAGCGCTATAAGGAGGCCAGAATAGAAGTCTCCTGGATAGTCAATCCAAATTATCTCTCTTATCTGGTACTAGACTTATTTGTCCATACCTCCTTATGCTTTCTTCTCACTTTTGCTGTCCCATTTAATTCTGAATTGCTCTATGAATTGTTTGCAAGTCTTCGCATTATATCTGCTTTTACCTCTATTGCCTCATATGTGAATCGACGCTCTGTCAAGATCACATATCAAGATTGTGTAGAGATTTTGCAGCTTTCCACCATAGGAGATAAACTTCACACCCGATTTTCTGATCCTAATTTTTAATGGGCTTCGGCCAATCATTTTCTTCGCAATTCTAATACTAATTTTCACATGGGCAAAACTAGCACCTTACTCAAGGATGCTCGGACCATCTAGCACGTCCTTCGCATTTCGATAATTCCTAAGGCTGGTGATCGTGTTCACATCACCCCCTTCTTTCACTCACCACCTTTTACATTTTAGCAAATCGTGAATTTCATGCTACTGACCTGATCTTTCGCTACATTGACCATCATACTACCATTCAGGATCCAATTCATAGGAGGAAACCTAATCTAGCCCTAAGATATATCATTTATTATTTCTTAGAATCAAAGTATAACCTCCAATATCCTACTCCACCAAACCTCCAACCTACTCTCTACTCTAATATTTCTATTCAAACTCTTCACAGTACTCATCTCCACCTAGAGGATGGGAAGCTCAGGAAGGGGAAGAGAAGGCTCCTGCACCTGCTCCTACACCTATTCTTGCGCCTGTTCTGCTTCGCCAGCACTCACAGCTAGACCAATTGGTGGAGCACTTTGATCAGTGGGAGGCCCGATTCAACACTTACGTTGCTACATAGGAGCAGCAACATGCTGAGGATATAGTCCACTACGAGTAACGCCGCGTGGAGGACATTGCCCGTTTTGACTCTTATGTTGCTCACCAGCAGCAACAGCATGACCAAGACATAGCCTAGTTTGGTGCTCAGTTTGCTACTTTGACTAGTTACTTTCAACAGCCTCCACAACTACCTCCTCCACCTTTTGATAATAAGGGCCTATTATTATACTAGTCTTTCTTTTATAGTTTGTTTCTATTTTTCTGTTGGTAGTTTCTATTTTCTGTTTTACTTATCCCCCTCCATTTTGTGTCAAAAGGGGGAGTGATTTGCTTCACTACTAGTTGCTTTGTACATTGTACTTCGATTTTGATAGTTGACTTGTGTTCTTTTCCTTCACACTTTCTTCCTTAAACTGACTAAACTCCTTAGATATTTTTTTTTTGTATTTGCCATCATAAAAAAGGGGGAGATTGTTACGTATCTATTTTTTTAAAAAAAGAAATTTTATGATTGCAAACACTTCTATTTTACTTCGACTTCCTTGCCTACTAACATTTCAGGACCATAGGATCGAGACTGCAAGTTGAACCAGCTCAAGATTGGGTAGATTAGGTCCGAGTAAATATGTAATGTAGTTTTTCCCTTTCTTGAGTCAAATGTAATCCTTATGGTGCCTGATGCTAAGTAACCTTGCGCACACACGCCTAAGTGAATTTTTTCTGTCTAAACTTAGAGTTTCCTATTTTGAGTACATTATCTAGGACGATCTAAATATCATCCTGGATGATCGGTTCAAAAATATAAACCCTAATTAGTGAATCATGATTAAGGAAGCTATTATTAAGCTGATCAGCCTGGATGATATTGTATCAGTTGGGATGATAGGCTTAAATAAAAAAGAATCAGTCGCCATGATCTATTTAGGTATTATTTATTTTAGGACATCATCCAAGATGATACCCTATCAGCCAGGTTGATGCAGCACAATTATGCCTAAATAAATTTGGTAATTATGGAAAATAATTAAGGCTGATTACACGATCACATCGGTCGGGCTGATCGCAACATCGACTGGGATGATCGCAGAATCATCCTGGCCGATTAGTTCAAATCTATTGAAAATTGACCTTAACATCGCCCTGAATAAAAGTAGCTCTATCATCCTGGACGATGTGACCAAAATTACTCTTATAATCCCAAACCAATTGGGCTGATTGCTCAAAATTTACGCTGATCGGCCATGCCGATATCCCTATCGGCCTGGACGATAAAGTCGGTTTGAATAAAATAAGTGCTATTCTGAAGCTCTTCAATTTAAGATCTCTTGCTCTACCTTAGAGGAAATCTTTTGCTACTATCTTAACCTGAGAGAGCCAAGAGTAGAGGGAGAGAGAGGAAGAGAGAGGGAGGAACCTTTGAGGGGGAGTTTGTGAGAGGGTTTCACAAAGCTTGCTCCAAGCAAGGTTCGAAAGTGTCTTCTCCAATCATCATCCTTCATCCTTGGGGGTTCAGGGGAGGTCTTCTTCAGCAATCGATCAAGGTTCTTTGCCTGCTTCAGAAGGAAGCAAAAGGAGTTGGGTTCCCTGCCTCACCGGGGTCGGCGGAATGGAGTTTTTGTATGGGCTTCTTCACCTTGCTGTGGGAGAAAAAGGAGAGTCACGGTGTTTAGTGCAATATCTGGAGGGCGCCTCTAGGGAGTGGACGTAGGTCGAGTTAATCAAACCACTATAAATCTCTTTGTGCTTTTATTGCTATTTTTTCAGCATTTAATTTTTGCACTCTTTTGTGGTGAATTATTGTTTGAGTTTGTTGATATTGATTGAAAGATTTTTAAAATACCAATTTGCCCCCTCTTGGTTAGCTTTGGGATAGATCATAAGGGCCTAACATCCCTAATGAACTTTCAAAAACCATATCCTTCACCCTCTGGATAACCATATGATGATTCAACTGAAAACCATTAGAAAAAGAATTATTCCTCTATAATTATAGGAACACATGAGAAAAGAATAACATATCTTTTGTGCCCTTTAGAATTATTGAACCAAGCATTAAGCATAGCATTAAGGGTTAAATGAGTATTAAAATCGTTCAAACTAAAACAAATCATCAAAATAAACCCATGGAAGGCAAAATAAAACCTTTTTTGTTAAGATTATCATCCGTAGGAATAAATTTATGCAAAATTTTGCTGAAAAAATAGCCATAGTAGTAGGACTACTCTTATGCCAAATCAAATAGAAAATATTATCAATATTCCTCCAAGCTCTAAAAGCATGCCAAGCATTTTTTAAGTGAAAACTACCATCTTTAGATAAATCACATATGGTAATATCATTAGAAGTAGTATTAATAGGCAGGTTAAGAATATGATAAATAATCAAACCAGGAATAACATTAGTAAGTTTCTCATAGTCCCAAAAATTATCAGTAAAGAAAGAATTAGCCTTAATAGCCAAATTGGAGGAATAATTCATAATGGAATCAATAGAGTGTTTACCCAACAAATGATCTTGCCAAAAGAAAGCATTACCTTCACCAAGCCCAAAAGAAATGAAGAGCTCAATAGCCCATTAAACCTTAAAAAGCCTTTGCTACACTCTAGAATCAACTTGAGTAAAATGACAAGTAGTAGAGTGCATACCAACATCGTACTTAGCATACATAAAATTTACCCAAAGGCTCACTTTAGCACAAAAATTATACCATAATTTAATGGGGAATGTTGAAGCCAAATCATTCATAATCTTACAATCTAAAACACTTTCATCTAAAACACCACAGCATTTATCCCAAGAAACTCGGACAAATTTTTAGTTATTAAAAGTACCGTTCCAACACTATTTAATTATAAGATTACGCACTCGATTACAAATCACTTGAGTTGGAAGAATAGTTTGAAATATATGCACCGACAAAGAGCAGAGAACACTTTTGATAAGAGTAAATGTACCACCAAAGCTAAAAAAATTAGAGTCCCAAGATAAAAGTTTATTTTGCATAGAGAAAAGAAGATCATCGAAAAGAAAGGTTTTCCTTCCACATTTGAAATAAGGGACACCAACATACTTAATTGGTAATTGACCTTGCATAAAACTAGTTAAATCATTAATGGATAAAAGACGATCAATAAGAATCCTCTTAGAAGTAAAAAAATAGCTTTTGTTTTTTTAAGAGATAAGCCACTAACCATTTCAAATTGATAGAAAAAATCCATAAGTTTATCAATCATGTTAACAGAAGCATTAGTAAAAATAATAAAGTCATCTGAAAAACATAAATAAGATATAGGAAAACCACGCAAAGGTCTAAAGTAAAGACAAGGAGTATTCTCAAAAGGATTGGTAAGGCCCCTAGATAAAAATTCAGCAGCACTAATGAAAAGGGCAGTAGAAATAGGGTCACATTGTCTTAAGCTATGAGAAGATTTAAATTAATAATTACTAGATCCATTAATAACAACAGAGAAATAAACACCTGCAAATAAACTCTTAATAAGCTTAATATAAAAGCTTAATTAAATCCAAATAAATTTAGAATATGATAAATAAAATCCCAATCAATATTTCATAGGCTTTGGCAAAATCAAGCTTCAAAATCAAGTTACCCCCTCTCACCCTAACAACTAGGACTTGGAAAAATTCTTGAGCCAAAAAAATATTATCAGCAATAGCCCTCCCTTTCATAAACCCCATCTGAGTAAGAGAGATAATTCTAGGTAAATGCAAGTAAGATGATTCCTGAGAATTTCAAAGATCAATTTGTTAAAAAAAGGTACAAAGACTGATAGGTCTAATATCATTCTAAGTACTGACAGAGTTATTCTTTGGAATAAGCACAATATAAGTAGAAGTAGAAAAACTTAGGAAAAAAATTACGAGCAAAGTAATCCAAAACATTAGAAAAAAGATCATTATTAATAATGCGCCAAGATTTTTCAAAAAATTCTGTGGTAAAATAATCAGGCCCAACCACAGAGTCACAATCCATACCAAAAATAGTCTGTTTAACTTCCTCAAAAGAAAGAGGTCTAGAAAGAGTCTCATTCTCCTCCTGGGATATAAGGCTAGGCATAAAAGAATGATAAACAATTTGAGCCAGATTGAAATTCTTATTGATGCGATTTTGAAAATGCTGAACAACTAAATTAGCAATCTCCATAGTACTCTTAGAGATTGAACCATCCTCCTGTTTAATTTTTTTAATATAATTTTTAGCCCTTTTCCTCTAGACCAATGCATATATTTAGTATTATTATCACCTTTAACCAATGGTATAGCCACAACTTCCTGTTTCCAAAAGTCCTCTTCCAGAGGTTGTAATTTAAAAAGCTCTTTGATCTTCTATTAATAAAGTGAAACTAGCATGAGAAGGATCAACTTGACAAGTAGACTCAATAGTATCAACTTGGTGCTCCACTTTGAAAATATTGGTCAAGAGATTTTAAACACATTATGGTTCCTCCAATTTAAAACCTCCTTAAGCATTTTTAGCTTAAACCAATGTTTCCTCATCCCAAAACTAGAATTATTCGGATGTAAAGGAGCTTGCCAATTATTTTGAATATCATCTAAAAAAGAGTCATTAAGTAACTACATGTTTTGAAATCTGAATTGAGTAAAAGTAATTAGTTGTCTAAAATTAAGGCTAATAAACCAAGGGCAGTGGTCAGAAAGAGTCCTGATAAGATATTGAACATTAATGGAGTTAAAAGAATTAAGCCAAGAATCATTAAAGAGTACTGAATCCAAATGTTGCCATAAGTGACCCCTATTTCAAGTGAAGTTATTACCAAAAAAACTAATGTCAATAAAATTACAATCCAAAATCATATTACTAAACTCCTCCATAGATTAATAAGAAGGGGAAGAGACTCCTCTCCTCTCAGATGGTATAGAAATAGCAATAAAATCACCATCAACAAGCCAAGGTAAATTATAAATATTATGAAAATTAATGATTTGATCCCAAAGCAATTTCTTAATGTAACAAAATAACCTGAACACACAAAAGAAGCACAATAATGAAAATTAAATATCTCAATATTATAATGCATCACTTGAGTAAAAAAACAAATAACATCAATTTTAATACGATCCTTCCAAAGAACCCAGATCTTATTAGCCATATTTGAAATAACATAATTAAAACACAAAAAATGATAGCTTCTAACCAACCTAGTAGAAGAAATAATAGGCTCAAGCAAAACAAGAATATAAACATTGTGAACACGACACAAATTTTTAACATGAATTCTAGAAGAGGGACAACCAATGCCACTCATATTCTAAATAATAGAATTAAACATAAAAAACACAATTAATGAGTAGTATGCGAGCGAGTGGTTCTAGGATATTGCAATATGATATGTTGTTTCTTCCTTCCTCTATTATTATAAAACTTAAAGAAACTAGTATCATTATCATCTCTAGAGAAACACTTAGAAACCATTCCCATATCCTCAGAATCAGTAAAAGCATCACCATTATAATGAGAAGTTGGGGGAATCTTACTATCACTTTGTTGAACCCCTTGATTATAATGTTGAGGATGTTTATCCTCCATAAACATACCATCATCCTCCATATTACCTTTACTCCTCATAGCAATGCCTTCAATGCATTATCCAAGTGGAGGGCTATCCTCGACCAAAACTAACTCACCTCCTTCCAACCGGTTATCATTCCCATCACTTTCTTCATAGGGAAATTCAATGGATGCATTAATTTCAATCTCAGTCCTCTGATTATTCAAAGGACAAGAGAGTGTGTTAGAAAGCATATTACCATGCAAATTCAATAAAATTTTATTAATCATACAAGGACTTGTGGAATCAAGAATATCATTATTTGCATAACAATATTAGGCAATATTTCTTCCACCCTATTCTCACGATCAGAAGGTGAAATAAAAGACGTTTTACCATTTACTACATGATTATGATTTAAAGAAAAAAGATTGGTAACATTTGTCTTAATATCGTCACCGGCTAAAGACAAAGGCTCCTCAATAATTTGAAATTGATTAGAGTTATTTCCCTCTAAGATCACAGGGTTAAGGGTTGTAGCTTAATGAGAAATCAAGTTGGGCTCAACCCAATGTGACTATTTAGATGAATCCTTCTATTTATGAAGATGAGGATGCTTACAGAAATAATCATTATTACCATGACCATGCATCTCGCAATGAGAATAAAAGATAAGAAAATTTTCAAATTTCACTTTTTAGAAATAACCATTCACTTTCGACCCAATCCATATCTCATTTGGATTTTTCTTAGAAACATCCAATTCAACCACAACCCGAGCCAGAGAAGCCCTCAAAATAGAAGCAATGGATTTGCCTGTTTGCAATGACCTTCCAAAGATCGAAGACAAACCAAATAAGATTTGAGTATTAAAGAAATGAAGTCTCAAATTTTGGAATGCAATCCACACCGGTGCAATAAGAGATTACTCCCTAACTTCAAAGTCTGGAGTCCATTTGATCAAACATATTTGACAAGTATTTATAGTAAGATATCCTAGCAAATATATAGTTGAAATTAAGATTATTAAAAAGTTGTATAGCAACATACCTTCGGTCTAATAAGCTACTATGGAACAATCGGAACATTTTTACATTAATAAAAAATTTACTATAACATCAAGATTTGGACGCCTAAGGAGGATTTTACCCACAAGCATTAAAGCATAAGTAGCAGGCAACTGTACAACAATAGAATCCTCAAACAACATGGTCGGTCAACAATTAAATAAGGAATGAATGAACTGCAACTTAGATGGAGATGACAAAAAGAAAGCCAACACACATTCAAAAGAATTAGATTTCCTCTCAAAACGAGAAGTAGATGATGGGTTAGATGATGATAGAGTCATCATCTGTCAGCACATAAAAAACTAGAAAATACCTCAAAATCGACAAAAATAGGAGAACAAAGTAAGCAAAGTAAATAAAATCAAATGAAAAATGCAAAAAATCTATGCCAGGAGGGCACGATGAAGCGCTCGAGAGAAGAAAACATAGATTTCCTGGAAATCACCTCAGGTGCCGGGGTAGACAGACGTTAGAGCATATATGAGAACCCTTGTCAACTATTACTAGCCTTTGGAACTTATATATATACTAATTAGATTGATTAAATTATGATTTAATGAAATTTTAGATGAATTTATGAATTTTATATTTATTGTCGTTATTAAATTATATTAATTAGAGGGTAGAAAGTTTACTTTTAAAACTATAGTGATTTTTAAACTTTTAATATTTTATTTAAATATTAAACCTCAAGATGAGTAATTAACCTTTAGTTTTGCAGAATTTGGAATTTTTTATATTATGTTATGATTTTTTGAAATTTGGACCTAATTTTGAGCTAAGGCCGGAGTATTACTTTTTTAATTTGACTGAGTTTTGGAGGTCTGATATTTTAAAAAAATAGTATATTTTAATTATAGTTGAATGAATTTTAATTTATTTGAAGTGGAAGTTTTTTGAAGAAATGGTAATTTTTTTAAATTTAGGTATTTTTGGAATTTCAAAATTTGCTTAATTAAAGGGGATTTTTACGTTTTGATTGAAATCAATCCCAAACTACTTGGAATCACCCCCAAAGTCAAGAAAGACCTAAAGGGACGTTTCCAAGTATTTAGTAATGTTTTTGGAATTTCTTAAATATTTTTAATAAATCAATTTAATTAATTAATAATTTTCTTTTAAAATCTAATTAATATTAATTTAAAGATCTGATCTACGTGATTTTAATATTTTTGGATTAGAAGATCAAATACAAGCATTTTGTCACATTATTTATAATTTTTTAATTTTATTTGAATTATTTGTGAATTTTTATGTTCTAGGCTTAATTGAGGGTTAACTTAAGAATAATTAGATTCTTAGCTTAACGACTTCTAAAATCAGCAAGCTCCTAGCCTAGTTTTGATAATGTCACTAGTTTAAATGTTCTAAGACTCACCCATACTGGGTGTACATTCTAATTTATATCATATAAAAAGATTTTCAAAATAGTCCTTAGATAGTCACTAGGTTGAATGGGCTTTAAATCTAGGTATTCTAACCCTTAATAGGTTCACAACCAACCACAACATATAAATCAAGTCAATCATCAACATGTAACCTAAGACAAAGTGCACAAGAATGGGTGAGTCTGCAAATGTTTTTGTTAAACCATAACCCATACACTTGAAAGCTCCCTATTAAACACTTCCCCATTTAAAATTTTTAAGATGTTACAACAAGGTAGACATCTACCATAACATCTTAAGTTAAAAAAAAATACAAATGAAATGACTAATTGATGAGCATGCAAATTAAGATAAAGAGTTACACAAAAATGACTAAGATTTACATTGGATGTGATGAGAACCCTTCATAAAACACTAAACTCTATTTAAAATATCATTTTGATGGTTTGACTGGAGGGGATCAATTCAAGGCTATTTCTAAAATAAAGACTTAAAAATTATAATTAAATCCACATTATATCAAGGCAACGTCAATTGGAGCTGAAATACAAGCCAAAATAGTTTGAAGATTTTATAGAGAATCAAAGGCAAATTGAAAATAAACATCCCAAAATTTCAAATTATTTGAGATTATAATTAATAAGATATTAGTTAAAACCTAAGAATTAAATACTTTGAATTTATTAAAATTCAGAAGGCATTTATAGTGGATTTTACATTTAAAATAAATACGATAAAATTCTGATGAATTTGATATATCATACATTATTTTTGGATATGTATTTTTTTAGAAATTTTGAACATTTTGTAGTTAAATTAAATTTAAAATATAATTTATATAAATTAAAGACAACCACTAGTGGAGGCAGGGGTTATGGCAGTGCAATCCATTATGTTGGGATGATATCACGATAATAAGGGAATGACATGATGACATCCTACACAGCGTGTCAAAAATGTGTTAACTAGGAGGCAATGATTGCCAATGATTCAACCATGGAAATCATTGGCAATTTTTGTTGGATGCGGTGATGCGAAAACATGCATCACATATCAGAGTTAGAAGAGATCGTGCACCGTCAGATCCTTCATGGATTAAATCAACTCCATAGATTAAGCCGAACAAGAATTTAAACTGTGGAGATGAGTACATGGCTGAACTGGGACCTAAATAATGGGATTAGGATAGTTGATCTCAATCAATGGTAAAAAAAATGAGAATGCAAATAACCACTATCGCTAACCCTAGGAATTGACTAAATACTTCATTATCTCTAAATAGACAATCATTTCATATGAAATTTTTAACATAGCTAGTAAATATAAAGAGCACCAATGGGGAAATGTTAATTTGGGTTAAAATTAGCTTTTAAAAAGTTATCTTAACCAAAGTAATTAAAGCTAGAGTTTGATATTACGAGGGATTTTATTGATGGATTTGGAATATTTATGATTTGTTGCACTTGTAGACTATCCACGAATATTTATCCAGATGAAACCCACTATTAAAAACATCTGGATCCATAAGAAAACAAGTTGGATGAACATAAGATCTGTTCTCATCATAATATGGTTAAAAATTGTAGTTGACTAGCAGTTTTGTTTAGAGGAAGTGAAAAGGAAACCTTGGAGGGTTGAAACAATAAGAGATCATGGATAATGGTGCTCTAGTGGCTGAGAATAGTTAGAAAGAATAAAAAGAACTCTAATCCTTAGTTTAAATGTTGGGACAATGATCCAGCAGCTCTGATTAATAAGTGGCATCCCTTAGGTGTTTTACACTTATCCAAAATAGAAGGGACACAAAGCCAAAGGATGGGAGAGCATCACTCCCATAGCTGGCTTGAAGCCTTGGGCTAAACCAAAGGTTTTTCTCAACTTTAGAGGCTTGGAGGGATCTTTTAACTTCATTTGGGATGACCACATAAGGGACATTGAGAGAGACTTAAAGTGTTGATGGAGGTTTGACCAAATTAGCCCGTTTGTGTTAGAGTTAACATTTTGACCAGTCAAGCTGGTCAACAAGGAATGAGGTTGCAGGAAAGAGTTATTTCCTACTGTGTGAATGAATTTCTAGGCTTTAAGGAACAAAAGCTAGAGTTTTGGAGGAAATTAAACATTCAAAGTCCCTTTATAATTAGATTTTGACTAATAGAAGTCTATATAGTTAAAGTTCAACAAAATACTCTCATGTTAGGAGGCAATACTTATACAATAGTCTGGGTAGAGTATGAAACCATATAGAATGACCTTAATTGGATAGTCATGAGAATGGAAACATTTCGCTAAATTCTTAAGTTGATTAAGTCAAACCATTTAGATTTGACACATTATTGATTAGGAGGTGTTAATTTATGAATTTGAGTATGATTAGGGGTTGGGAGGTGTTGGTTTAATCTCAAGAAGGAATTTGACCAAAATGGGTAAAATTTGACCTCATTTTAGACTATGTTGACAAAGTTAACTATTAAGTGAGTGCAATGGTCTAAACAACTCTGAGTCACTAGATGAGTGTTTAAGGGAGTATGAATGAATCTGGAATTAATTTTGAATTGGATTGTTTGAACATAGGGTCTATGTTTAATTTGGTCAACCATGTTGAAGCGAGGTCTTCGTTTGGCCTCAACAAGTTTTGATTGATCAAAGGATACTAGTGGAGGTGGTCACATAGATTGGATTGAGCATTTAGTAAAAAATGATTATTTAGAGCTTTAAAGGGTGTTTGGGTCAACCATACTTAGCTTGGTCAACTAGGTCAAACCAAAGCTTGAGTATAGGTCCAATAGATCAAAAATATTATTTATGATTCATTGAAAGAGGTTTCAGGGGTTGGAGAGGTTAAACCAAATTTTATTTTGGCCAAAAAAGCAAAAATTATTTTAAATGCCATTTTTGTCATTTTCTCCTCTAGCCAACCCTAGATCAAATTGGATAAAAAAAAATATAGTTTACTGGTAAACATAACTTAACAAGAGTTATGGGTATGGTAAAACTACTTGGGAAGGGTATGATGGTTAAAATAAAAAAGGTGATAAGTCTAGTGGCTTAGGCCATAAATATTTGATGGTTTTGTTGCTTTTGGAAATTAATTTGGATTATGAGGCTAAAGATCTTAGAATGAGCTCAAATTTGGATGGTTGACCCTAGCATTATGCTTGATAAATATATAACTATTTGATCATGATCTAAAGTTATTTGTCTTGGTTTCTGAGTGATAGAAAATTCACTTAGAAAGGGTTTCAAAACTTACGCTTTTGGCCTTTTGTTTTTAATTGAAAGTCTGAGTTTGAGCTAGGTTTTAGGTTTAATTAGCTATGTTTTTTAATTTCCAAATCAAGCATAGTCACATAAATGGTTTGGGTTTATTTGATAAGACCAAGAATTGATTAAAGATCAGATTAAATTATGATTATAGGCAGGATAAGGTCAAGGGTGGGAATTGGAGTGAAGGCTAAATTGAAATTTGATTGGAGTCTCTATGATTGATAAGTGGATACCTGTTAACCCTAGGATCACCAAGCAAGAGCCTAGATAGGTATTGATAACCTCATTCAAAAATGTGGTCAATAATAACAACATAGAGCCTTACAAAATTTATTTATTATTATTTTAAGAGAGAAAAATGGATCCTTTAATCCAAAACACATGCTTTATAAATAGAATTAAATCTAGCATATAGGATTAACAAATTTTTAATGTTTGATTACGGGTTTTAAAAATTTAAATACTTTATCCTATGTGAGTGGAGGCTAGCATGATGCAGATACCCCTAAATTTGATATTAAAATATGTTAAAATCAATTAATCGAATATATGTGTGGCATCTTAAAGGGAACTATGCATCACATAAACATCCAAAAATTTAAAATTATTTAGGATTACATTTAATAGGATATTAGTTAAAAATTAAGAATTAAATAAATGGATTTTATTAAAATTCAAAATACATTTATATTAGATTTTATATTTAAAATAGAGAGGGTAAAGTTCAAGAAAATTTTAAATATCATACATTATTTTATATTAGTATTTAATTTTATATATTTTTAAACATTATATAAATAAATAAAAATTAAAACATAATTAATATTAATTAAAGCCAACCAACGGTGGTGGAAGGGGTAATGGCAGGCCATGTAGTGCAATCCATTGAGCCTGGATGATACCGTGGCAACATGGGAGCATTGTGGCGACATACTTCAAGTATGATTGAAACCCTATTATCCAACAGGCAATTTTTGCTAATTTTTATTCCCCAACAATCACTGGCAATCATTACTAAATGCAGTGACATGGCACTTCACATCACTTTCTAAGTCAACAGGCATTGTGCAGCATCAGATCCTCCATGGATTGAATCAACAGCTTAGATTAAGCTATAAAAGCATTCAAAACATGTAGATGAGTACACAACTGAAATTGGGGCCTAAATAATGGGTTTAGGGCTGTTGTTCTTTCTATAAACAATTTAAAAACATGTATACAAATAAACACTGACATGAACCCTAACACTTCATTCTCATTAAATAGCCAACCATTTCAAATATAATTTTAAACATAGTTAGTAGATATGAAGAGAATCAATAGGGATGTGTTAGTTTAGGTAAAAATTAGCTTTTTAAAATGTTATTTTAACCTAAGTGATTAAAGCATGAGGGAGATACTAATGGATTTAGGAGATTTTGGATTAATTACACTTGTAGACTATCCAACAATATTTGTATAAAATAAACCCTCCATTGAAAACTTTTGGATTGATGTGAAGTTAAGCTGGACAAAATTAAGAGCTATTCTCACTAGAATATGATCGTTTGTGGCTTTTGACCAAGGGTTTTTGATTAAGGAAGTGAAAAGGAACCCTTGGAGGGTTTAAATGAAAAGAGATTAGGGTGAATGAGGCTCTAGTGGCTAAGAATTGTTGGAAAGATTGAAATGAACTCTAATACTTAGTTTAAACCTAAGGAATTTGATCAAAATGCTTTGACTGATTAGTGGCATCCCTTAGATATTTTACACATGTCTCAAATGAATTTGTTGTTGAGGCAAAGGCTGGGAAAGCCTTACTCCCATTGGTGGCCTCGAGCTTTAGTCAAGACCACTTACCTTCTTAGGCTAAAACAAAGGTTTAGCATGGTTTTAGAGGCATGAAGGGAGCTTTTGGCTTCATTTGGGATGGCCACATCGGGGGCATTGAGAGAGGCTTAAAGTGTTGATCCCTTTGAGTTAGAGTTGACATTTTTGATCAGTCAAGCAGGTGAAAAGGGAATGATTATAGTTTGGAAGAGATGTTGACAATGCAAAGGCTCTTTCTAATGGGACTTTGACTAATTTTCCTTGTTAAAATAGTCAACATTATATGAAATGTCATCATGTTATGAGGGAATACATGTACACTAGTTTGTGAAGCACATGAAACCATATAAAAAGAGCTTAAATGGATAGTCTAGTTTAGGGATACATTTTACCAAACGATTAAGTTGAATAAATCATACCTAGTTGGAATTGACTCATTAATGATTAAGATGTTTTAAGTCCTGAATTAGAGTAGGATTAGGAGTTTAGAGGTGTTGATTTAATCTCGTGATGGAGTTTGACCTAAATGGATCAAATTTGGAATAAGTTGACCATGTTAACTATTAACTGAGTTAACTAGTCCAATCAACTCAAAGTTACTAGATGTGTGTTCATGGAAGTATTAATGAATCAACGATTATAATTTGAAATTGGGTTGACTGAACATAGGTTTATAGATGATCAGGTAAACCATGGTTTAGGATTAGGCTCAATAGGTTTACATTGATCAAATGAGACCAATGGAGGTGGTCTCATAGACTTGACTGGTCATTTAGTCCAAAATGACTATTTAGGGCTTTAAGGGGTATTTTGATTAGCCATAGTTGACTTGATCAACTAGGACAAACCAAAGCATAAGTCTTGGTCTAATAGATCTCAAATGTTATTTTGGATTTATTGGATGAGGTTTTAGGGGTTGGATAGGTTGAACCATGTTGAATATTTGGTAAAAGTAAAAATAATTCCCTTAAAGGGCATCCTGTTCATTTTATCGTCTAGTCAACCCTAGATTAATTTGGATCCAAAAAATATAGTTTATTACTCAAAATACCATAACAAAAGTTATTGTTAAGGACAAAGTCCTTGGGAGAGGTCCCAAAGTTAATATCAATAAGGTGATAGGTTTAGTGGCTTATATTGTAAATATTTGAAGGTTTCATAGCTTTTTGAAATGAATTTAGTTCCTAGGGCTAGAAATCTCAAGATGAGCTCATATTTAGAGGCCTGATTCTAAGGGAATTCTTGATCAATTTGTAATAGACACTTCATGAATTGAAGGTCATCTATATGGGTTTCAAAGTAATAGAAAATTCACCCAAAAGGGCATCTAGACTTAGGCTTTTGGCCTTAGGTTTTCAAATGAAAGTATGAGTTTTTGCTAGATTTTTGGTTTGATTAGTTAAGTTTTGGAATATCCAAATCAATCCAAGTCAGATAAATTATTGGGGTTTATTGGATAAAACCAAGGTTTGATTGAAGATTAGATTGAACGAAGATTTTAAATAGGATAGCAGTCTAGGGTGGGAATTAGATTAAAGGTTGAATTGATATTTGATTGGGGTCTTTATAATTGATAAGTGGAAAACTATTAACATTACAATATACTAGGAGTTTATATAGGTCCAAATTAATTTATACATAAATGAGATCAATAATAATAACACTAAGCCTTAAGAAATTTATTTATTTTTGTGCAAAGAGATAGAAAAGGAACCCTTTAATCCAATACACATGCTCTCCAAGTAGAGCCAAACTTAACATATAGTGTCTGTAATTTATTAATGTTCTTTTATGACTTGTAAAAATTTATACACTTGTGCCTCCGTGAGTAGAGGCTAGCATGGTGCAAAGACCCATTAATTTGTTATTAAAATTTATCAAAATCCATTAATTGAATATGTTTATTCCCTAATAAAGGGAATTAAGCATAACATAATGGGATGGGTAATTTACTTGTCTTAGTGCTTCAAAATGTAATTCTAAAACACAATTCAAATGGAATTAAATCTAAATCATAGGAGATGAAAGTAAAATTAACGTTTATTTTCAATTTTTTTATAAAAATAAATTTTAATTCAGATAAATTATCAAATTAACTTTTTTTTATGTTTTAGTTCTATTGAATTTTTATTTATTTTTCATCTAACTATTTAAAATTCTTAATTAACTTTTGAGTTTTTAATAAAGTTTAATTAATTTTTAATGAATTATTTGTAAATTATTATTAAATTTTTTTCAAAAATTTTACTTAAATTCAAAATATTAATCTCTGAATTTTATTTAAAATTTTATCTATTTTTTAATTTTAATTTTAATTTTTAGTTATTGTAATTTAAAATTATTTAATTAATGAACTAAAACAAATTTTTAATTGAAAATTTTATTTTAATTAAATTGATAATTCTCTACCTTTTTTATGTAAGTTTTTTTATATTTTTTAAGTTTAATTTATTATTAATGAATTTATTTAATTAACATTTAATTATTTTACTTAAATATTATATAAATTTTAAGATGTTTGAATTTGTATTTTATTTTCAGTAATTTTATGTATTAGTTGGAGCTGATTGAAAAAGGTTTTTATTTTTATGTATTTTACTTGATTTATTAAAAATTATTGTAGTTTAACCCTTAATAAATGTTTTATTTTTGTTAATCCATATTTGAAGATCAATTAATGTCAAATCAACATAGATTTATTATAGTTTCCTTTGCTCAATGACTAATCTACAAAAGATTTATGTGTGAATCATTAAGAATTGGCTAAGTTCACTTGACATAGCCCTAATTTTTGAATAATCAAACCATAATAATTAATATCAAAAGGAGTGTCATATAGCTCTATTGAATAATCAAAATGACTTAATAAAGCCATAAGTCATAGAATTACCTATAAGTTTGGAATTTCTACTATAAGAGGGATGTATATCAAATTGCAGTGAGATCAGTAGAGGATGAAAGTGATATCATGAAATGATTATCCATCCAATTTGAATCCATGACGAAGCAACATTGAAGGGAAATACATAAAACCCTAGATAGCCATGATGGTGTAGTTGTAATGCTTAGATGTAAGACTCATATCGCTAAAATGTATGGAGATGAGTTATTTGAGGTGAAAATTGTAGTGGTTAAGTTTAAAGAATGGATGGGACCACATGCTTTCTTGGGCCATGTCAGTAGTTAGGCTGGGTAGGGCTGAGGCTTGGAAAGCTTTTATATATTTATTGGTTAACTTTGTGGGATGGGTTTAACTAGGAAGGTCAAGCCAAATGGATTGACCACTAGGAAGAGTTTTGAGCTTTGAGTTTACTTGTTTAACAAGTTAACTCAACTAAGATAATATGGTGGAGTTCAAGTGGAGTAAGGTTACTATTTGCATGAGTTTCAAGATGTATGAAATCATGGAATTGATGTTTAAAGTTGTGAATCCATGTATGGTGTAATTGTTGATTATATATAGGTTTTTAAACCTAAGCTATTATCCCAAGGCTAACCGAGAGTGGGGGGGGGTTAAATTGGTAATTTAAAATTCTCTTAAATTTTTTTAATAGAAAACTGTTTTGATACTCAAAGCAAGTTAATTTAAGTTTAAAATAAAATTTTCAACCATAATAATTAACTTAAAGTAAATAAATATAGAAATTAAAAGATACAATGATTTATAGTTATTCGGTCAAACACCACCTGTATCTTCTCCCTGAAAACTCCCTCTTCAGGCATTACACTATTACCAAAGTGTCTCTCATTTTGCTCCCACAGTAAGACTGAGAATCCTTTACAAAAACCTCTCTTCCACCAATCCCTGGTATGGCAGAGAACCATCATCCTTTCATACTCTCCAAGTGACAGCAAAGAACCATCATCTATTCACACTATCCAAGTGTCGGCAGAGAACCGTCATCCTTTCACACCATCCAAGTGTCGGCAAAGTATCATCATCCTTTCACATCCATCAAGTGTCATAAGAGTACCAAATCTTCTTTAAAGATCTTCTCACGAGAAACTAGAAAGAAGATTAGAAGAGTAATCACCAAAAACATACAAAGATCCTTACTTTTGAGTAACCTTGTGAACCCTTCACACTCCACTTGCAAGAAATCTCTTTCAAACACTCTTCCACTCTCTCTTTCACTTGCTCTTGAAAAATAATAAAGACAAAACTTTTTCATGCTAGTTTTAGTTGACCTTTTATATCAAAGATAAGAAAAATTGTCCAAAAAACTAAAATTTTCCATTCTGATAGTACACAATCATACAATATGAACGTATATTTGTACATACGAATAGTTCAAAAACTATTGTGTATGAACCTTATATAAATTAGTATGACACATTTTCATACATGATGATCATCCTGTTGCATATCTATTTTTATAAAAAGAATTTTGATGATTGTAAACACTTCTATTTTTCTACGACTACCTTGCCAACTAACATTTTAGGTCCACGATATCAAGATTGTAATTTGAACCAACTCAAGATTGGGTAGACTAAGTCTGAGTCAATTTGTTATTTTTCCTTTTTTAAATCTATTATAAATGGTGTGATTCCTGATGCTAAGTAATCATGCACACACACACTTGGGGAAATCATTTCTGTCTGACTTAGAGTTCTTTATTTTTAGTATATCGTCCAAGATGATTCCCATATCATTCTGACTGATCTGACTAAAAACATAATCCCTAATTAGGGCATCCTTTTTAAGGAAGCCATCATTAAGCACATCGTCCTAGACGATATTCATATCGGCCAGAATAATAGGCTCAAATTAAAAAAAATTAGCCGCTAGATCTATTTAGGTATTATTTATTTTTAGACATTGTCCAGGACATCGGCTTGGATGATGCACACAATTATGTCTAAATTAATTTGGTAATTAAGAAAAGTAATTATGGTTTTATTTATATAATCAAATCATCCTGGACAATTGTAGGATCGGCCGGGATGATCAGTTTAAAATTCCTTAGTTGCTTCTGGACGATCAACATCAGATAGCTTTATTCAGAGCGATGCTCTGGATGATTTTCATCGAATTTAAGCTAATTAGCTAGCTCGATCATGAGATTGGCCTAGATGATCAATCTAATTTTATATAATCTAGACATCCTTTCAGAGTGATTTCCAGGATGATATTTACATAATTGTACTAATCATCTAGGATGATATTATATCGGCCTGGACGATATGACCAAAAATCTACTAATCATCCCAAACTAACTAGGCTGATTGAGCAAAATTTATGTTGATCGACCAGGACGATATCCCAATCGGCCTAGATGATAAAGTTGATTTGTATAAAGTAAGAGCTATTCTGAAACTCTTCTATTTAAAAGCTCTTGTTCTACCCTTTGGTAAATCTTTTGCTGCTGTCTTGACTTGAGAGAGCCAAGAGGAGAGGGAGAGAAAGGGAGAGAGAGACTGGATCTTTTGAGGCAAAGTTTATGAGGAAGTCTAAAAAGGTTAGTCCAAGCAAGGATCTGTCATCACTTCTCCAGTCATTGTCCTTAGTTCATTGGGGTTTTAGAGAGGTAAGCTTCAGCATCTGATTGAGGTTCTATGCCTGCTTCAGGAGGAAGGAAAAGGAGTTTGGTTCTCCGCCTGCTTCAGGAGGAAGCAAAAGGAGTTGGGTTCTTTACTTACTTCAGGAGGAAACAAAAGAGTTGGGTTCTCTACCTGCTTCTAGAGGAAGCAAAAGGAGTTAGGTTTTCTGCCTCATCTGGGTTGGTGGAAAGGAGGTTTGTATAGGCTTATCCGCCATTCTATGCAGGAAAAAGGAGAGACACTGAGATTAGTGAAATATTCGGAGGGCGCCTCTGGGGAGAGGACGTAGGTCGTGTTGATCGAACCTCTATAAATCTCTGTGTTCTTTATTACTACTTTTGCATTTATTTTTTGCACTTTGATTTCTATGTTGAATCTATCTTGGTTTTTGATTTAAGATTGTGTTTTGATCATTAAATGTATTTTTTAAAAGGCCAATTCACCCTCCTCTTAGTTAGCCTTGGGACTAGTTCACAAGGTCTTAATAACCCTAACGAACTTTCAAGTGCCTTTAGTGCACTTTCATGTGGTATCAGAGCAAGATTCATAAAAATAAGCTTAAAAACTTTTTGAATTTTGATTTATGGCTAACATTGGTAATCGTAACACAAGGGAAGGATATTC
The DNA here is from genome assembly GCA_022539455.1 of Dendrobium nobile. Classification (NCBI taxonomy): domain Eukaryota; kingdom Viridiplantae; phylum Streptophyta; class Magnoliopsida; order Asparagales; family Orchidaceae; genus Dendrobium; species Dendrobium nobile. Next base: position 33,569,461 of record CM039718.1, on the reverse strand, counting down.
AATTACACATCCACCTTTGTTTTGTAATATTCATTTTGATTTTGGAAAACTTGCATGTCTATGTTTTTACAATCGCTTGATTATTGTATGTGGATGCTTATTAAAGAAGATTATACACCACCTTCTCGTGAACTTACTGACATTAAAATTAAAATTTCTTTTATTAAATGGACTTTTGATGAAACAGATTTAGCACAACTTAATGCAAAATATTTGAACTATTTCTTATGTGCTTTGAAATATGAAGATTATATGTGTATTTCAACTTCTGCAATTGGTAAAGAAATTTGGGATAGATTATTCGTAACATATGAAAGAACCAATGAAGTTAAATAATCTTAATTGAATATTCTTCTGCATCACTATAAACTTTTTTGTATGAAACCATCTAAATCAATTTCTATCATGTATATAATGTTTACTCAAATTGTCACCTCATTGCATGCTTTAGGAAACGAGCTAACTAATTATGAAAGGGTCAATAAAAATTTGAGATGCTTACCTTCTTCTTTTGATGCTAAGATCACTATAATTACTGAATCTGAAGATTTGAACACTTATTCGATTGATAACTTACTTGGATCACTCATTGCTTACGAGCAAGAGGTGAATCAAAGGAATCTTGATGCAGGTGAGAAAAGAAGGAGAAAAATGTGGAACTAAAGGACAAGAACATGGACAATAATTCTTCTGATCTAAAAATGATAATGTTGCCTTCATCACTAGGCAATTCAAAAGCTTTTTAAGGAAGAAGCAAAAAAGACCATCAAAAGTGGAAAAGAAATAAGGATAACAAAAATTATAAAAGTTCTTTTGATGTTGTTTGCTTTGAATGCAGGAAGCTTGGACATGTTAAAATTGATTGTCCTATACTTAAGGAGCACCAAAGTAAGCAGAAGGGTGAGGAGAAACCTAAATACAAGAAGGACAAGAAGCAATCTCAAAAAACTTTATGGCAGATTCAGCATCTAACTCCTTCGAGATTGAAGTCGAAGAGGAAACCATAAACTTATATTTAATTGCTGATAAGCAACATGAACAATCTGGTTAAGAAGAGGTATGTGAACCAACCTATTATCAATTAGTTGACATTTATGAGAAAATTCATGCATCATATAGAAAACTTAAGAAAAAGCATGTTCGTTTGAAATTGGAGTTTTTGAATTTACAAAAATAGCATGAAATTTTGATGAAAGTTCATTCCCAAATTGATTGCTATCACATTCCTTTACTTGATGAGTTTGATGAATTGAATAAAAAGCACTCGGAGTTGGTAATTGAGTATGATTTATTGAAAGCATCCTACTCCTCACTTGAATATGATTTTACGACATACATTGATAAGTCTAAGCATAGCGAGCACAATTTGAGAGTTGATAATGCTGATTTAAAAAGTGTCAACTTGAGGATAAAAGTTAAATTGAATACACTTGAGAGAAATTGGAATACGACAACGCCTGATCTAAAGTTAAAACCTAGGAAGAGGCATTATAACTTAAACAGATTAGTAAATCCTTTTCCTTGAACTAGATGTTTTTCATTTGGCATGTTTGGACACATTGCACATATTTGCACCATTCACCATAGTACACATTTGGTGTGGAGAACAAAATTGTATGATTCACAGCATAACACACATGCATTGCATTCTTCTTTTCATAAGAAGGGACCCAAACCTGTTTGGGTTCCTAAATCTGACTGTTGATGATTTTTATAGGTGTGCTCTCACCAAAGACTTCGATAGAGCATATGATATTTGGAAAATCGAGGCTCGCGGTAGATAATTACTTAAACTTGCTGCTAAATAAATTTTTTATTGCTTCTTTACTACTCTATTGATTATTGTTTCTTTCTTTTTATATTTGTTGACTTTCTAGTTGTCCCATCTATATTTTTTTTAATGAAATAATATTTTTTCTTGGTTTTTGGTTTTTGGTTTTGTATAGTAAATGTCTAAAGATCCCTAAATCAGTTAAAGGGAGAAACACCATTAATTGTTTCCCTCCCTCTAACCTCTTTAGTGGTGTAATTTTCTTTTCTAAATAAAATTCTATCTCAAATTAACAACTGGACTTTGTAATTAAGATCTTTTCTATCTTGCTATAGTAATCTATCTTATATAAATAATGTTCAAAAGACTTTATATTTTTTCAAGTTCTTTAAAATCTTGTCATTGCATTTATCATATGAATTTGATTAAGTTTTATGGTTTATTCTTCCCTTTATTAAAGACTAAGGTTTTCTTCTCAAATAGCTAGAAGATATACTTGCAACTGAGAATATTTAAGAGTTTTGAAAAGCGATCTAGCTTTAAAAAAAAAGTGGTCAATGGCACCAAAACAAAAGATGCGCAATGATCATGAAAATCAAAAAAATACACACGGTATATCAAAAATCAAAAGATGCATAAAGTGCGCTGTTCAAATTAACAAAAGGCATAAAATGTGTCCACAAAAAGAAAAGCTTCCCACTTTTTCAAAAAACTTTTAAATCTTAGAAGAACTCATGTGTTACTTGATATTTTCAAAAGCTTGATTTCAAATTTCATGATTGTGATAAATCACTTTGGTATATTTTGTTATAAGATATTTTTCTAGAACCAAGTTTTGAACAGATCTTTTTTCTTATCCAATTGGTTTGTTCTTAGTTAGGTCTACTATTTTCAAAAGATGATTTTTCTCTAAGAGAAGTCTGAGCTAGGGTTAGCCGGATAGGATATCTTACATTTTTTTATTTTATCGAAGCTAACACATTGGTCTTACAAGTCCCTAAATTCAATCACCTGGAGATTTTATTATATTCATACCTTGTTTAAAAAAATAATAAAAATAAAAAAAATACTTTTTATTTTTCATTTTATTTTTTTTTTTATGTTTTTTAACTTTTTAGTGTTGTTACGTTTTTGGGCCTTCTCTGATCATCTGCATCCATCCTCTGATTTAAACTTTTTGTCTCATCATCCTGGATGATATTTACATCATCATGGATGATCAGTTTAGTTCACCTCTTAAAACCATCTGCTGGATGTTCTGACCTTTCGGCTCTTTATCACCCTAAATGATGTCGTATCAGCTTGGATGATATTATTATCTTTCTGCTTCAATCATCTGTGATCGTTCTGAATAATTATATTTAAGCCTGGACGATGTTATTCTCACTTTACTCAATTTATGGAAAATTGGCCCGGACGATCCACTTATTTGGCCTGGCTGATACACATGGAAATATGTTTTTAACACTTTAAACTCTGCTAGTACTATCAATTATTGATGATCAGCCTAGACGATCCACCTGTTCATCCTGGATGATACACGTGGCAATGTTTTAAATATTTTTAAATTTCGTCAGTTTGATCCATTAAAAAGCATTATCCTGAATGACCCACCTAATCAGCCAGGATGACATGCTTTTTAAACGGTCATCCAGCTTGTCTCCTCAGGATGATTGCCTGTGCCTTTTCATCCCAGATGATGTCGAATCATCCCAGATAATACGACCGCTTTTTTGACTAATCGGCATGGACATCATTAATGTACCCGATCGGCCTGGATGATTCTGAGATCGTCCTGGACGATCAGGCCAATTCTTTAAATTTAGAGCCCCTTCAGCCATTTTTCTCACACCATCTCCTTCTACTAGCCTTCTACTTCCTCTTTTATTGCTATTATATGATCATGATAGGAGGGAAGCAATCTTGCCTTGTATTGGGCAGTTCCTCGACGGTAACTTTGAACCCTCGATTCATAGAGGCGGACAATCAAACTAACTATCAATGCTATAAGACGGCCAGCTTTACTGTTTCTCGGTCGTTCAACCAAAACCACCTTTCCTATCCGGTACTTGACTTATTCTCTCACATATTTTTGTGTTTCATTCTCACTCTTGTAATCCCCTTCAGTTCTGAGCTTCTTTTTGAATTCTTCGTGAGCCTTCAAATTAATTCTTCTTTAACTTCTCTTGGATCATATATGAACCAACGCAACATCGATATCACATATCAAGATTTCCAAGAATTGCTACAACTTTTCACCACAGAGGATGTACTCCATACCCTGTGTTCTGATCCTAATTTTGACTAAGCTCCAGCAAAACACTTTCTTTGCAACTCTAATGCTCACTTTCATATTAGAGAGACTAGCTCTTTATTTAAAGATGCTAGGATGATCCAGCACATCCTTCACACCTCTGTTATTCCCAAAGCTTGTGATCAAGTCTACATCGCTCCCCTTGTTTCACTAACCACCTTTTACATTATGTTTCATCCAGAATTTAATGCAACCGACCTGATCTTTTACTATATCGAGAACTTGACTACAATTTGAGATTCAGGTCAAAGGAGAAAGCCAAATCTAGCCCTAGGACATATTATTGCATATGTTCTAGAATCCAAATATAACCTCCAATATCCTACTCCTCCTAATTATTAGCCCACCTTCTTCTCAAATAATTCCTTCAATGTCCTTCACACTACTCGTCTCCACCTGGTGGACGGGGAAGCTTAGAAGGTGGAGGAGGAGGCTTCTGCACCAGATCCTACACCTGTTCATGCACTTGCTCCAATTCGCCAACACTCTTAGTTAGATGAGCTAGTCGACCATTTCAACCAGTGGGAGGCACGATTCGAGACTTTCGTTGCTGCATAGGAGCATCAACTGCTGAGGACTTAGCACACTTTGCACACCACCAGTAGTAGTACGACCAGGATATGGATTGGTTTATAGCAGAGTTCGCTACTCTGTCTAGCTACTTTCAGTAGCCACAACCACCACCTCCTCCTTTAGATGATCATGGGCTGCCATTTTACTAGTTTTCTTTTTATGTTATTTTTTTTATGGTGATTTATTTCTTTTTTTCTGTTGTTGTTTAGTTTCTTCTTTTTTCCTCCTTTTTGTGATGTCAAAAGGGAGAGTATTCTACTGAACTATTTTGCTTTGTAATTTGATTCTATTTTTAAATAATTGTTCTGTGTCTTTTTCTTCACATTGTTTTCATTAAATTTCTTTAACTGCTTTATTTATTTTTGTGTGTTTGCCATCATCAAAAAGGGGGAGATTGTTGCATATCTATTTTTAGAAATAGATATTTGATGATTGGAAACACATCTATTTTTCTATGATTGCCATGCCTATTAATATTTCGAGTCCACAGGATCAAGACTGCAATTTGAACCAGCTCAAGATTGGGTAGACTAAGTCTGAGTCAGTTTGCAATTTTTCCTTTCTTAAATATATTATAAATGGTGTGATTCCTGATACTAAGTAACCATGCACACACACACACTTGGGGAAATTTTTTCTGTCTGACATAGAGTTCTCTGTCTTGAGTATATAATCCAAGGCAGTTCTTATATCATCCTAGCTGATCCGACTAAAAATAGAAACTTTAATTAGGGCATCCTAGTTAAGGTAGCCATTATTAAGCACATCATCCTAGACGATATTCATATTAGCTAAGAAGATAGGCTCAAATAAAAAAGAATCACCTGCAAGATCTATTTAGGAATTATTTATTTTTGGACATCGTCCAGTATATTGGCCTGGACGATGCACACAATCAGGACTAAATTAATCTCTTAATTAAGGAAAGAAATTAAGGCTTGATTAATACGATCAAATCATCCTAGACAATCACAGGATCGGCTGGGACGATCAGTTGAAAATACTTTAGTTTCTCCAGAACTAACAACATTAGATAGCTTTATTCAAAGTGATGCTCTGATGATTTTCCTTGGATTTGAGCAATTTAGCCAGAACAATCATGAGATCAACCCAGATGATCAAGCTAATTTTAATCGTCTAGATATCCTTTCAAAGCCATCACCAGAATAATATTCACAAAACTGTACTAATCATCCAAGACGATATTATATCAGCCTAGATGATATGACCAAAAATCTTCTAATCGTCCCAAACTGACCGGGCTGATTGAGAAAAATTTATGCTGATTGGCCAGGATGATATTCTTATTGGCCTACATGATAAAGTCAATTTTTAAAAAATAAGAGCTATTCCAAAACTCTTCTTTTTAAGAGCTCTTATTCTACCCTTTGGTAGATCTTTTTCTGCTGTCTTTACCTGAGAGAGCCAAGAGGAAAGAGAGAGAGAAAGGGAGAGGGAGAGAGGATATTATGAGGGGGAGTTTGTGAGGGAGTTCATAAAGGTTTCTCCAAGCAAGGATCCATCATCATATTCTTTAATCATCATCCTTAGTTCCTTGGGGTTCTAGAGAGTTAAGCTTCAACATCTGATCGATGTTCTCTACCTGCTTTAGGAGGAAGCAAAAAGAGTTGGGTTCTCTGCGTTCTTCAGGAGACATCAAAAAGAGTTGGGTTCTCTGCCTGCTTTTAGAGGAAGAAAAAGGAGTTAGGTTCTCCGCCTCACCTAGGTTGGTGGAAATGAGGTTTGTATAGGCTTCTTCGTCTTGCTGTGGGGGCAAGAGGAGAGACACTGAGTTTAGTGCAATACTCGAAGGGCGCCTCTAGGGAGTGGACGTAGGTCATGTTGATTGAACCACTATAATTCTTTGAGTTCTTTATTAGTGCTTTCACATTTATTTTTTGCACTTTGATTTCGGTGGTGAATCTTAGTTTTTTATTTAAGATCAAGTTTTAATCGTTAAAAGAATTGTTCAAAAGACCAATTCACCCCCCCCCCCTCTTGGTTAGCGTTGGGACTATTTCATAAGAGTTTAACATCCCGAACAAACTTTCACGTGGTATTAGAGCGTTATTCATAAAAATAAGTTTGAAAACTTTTAAAATATTGATTCATGGCTAACTTTGGTAATCGTAACACAACGGAAGGATATTCTATTACATTTCCACCTTTGTTTGATAATATTCCTTTTAATTTTTGGAAAACTCGCAAGTCTATGTTTTTACAATCGCTTGATTATTGTATATGGATACTCATTAAAGAAGGTTATACACCACCTTTTCGTGAACTTAGTTGCATTAGAATTAAAATTCCTTTTACAAAATGGACTTTTGATAAAAGAGATTTAGCACAACTCAATGCAAAATGTTTGAACTATTTCTTACGTGCTTTGAAATCTGAAAATTATATGCTTGTTTCAACTTGTGCAACTGATAAACAAATTTGGGATAGATTATGTGTACTTACGAAGGAACTAATGAAGTTAAACAATCTCGATTGAATATTCTTCTGCATGACTATGAACTTTTTTATATGAAATCTTATGAATCTATTTTTGACATGTATACAATGTTTACTGAAATTGTCACCTCATTGCAAACTTTAGGAAGAGAGCTAATTAATTATGAAAGGTTCAATAGAATTTTGAAATTCTTTCCTTCTTCTTTTGATGCTAAGATCACTACAATTACTGAATCTAAAGATTTGAACACTTATTTGATTGATAACTTACTTGGATCACTCATTGCTTACGAGCAAGGAGTGATTCAAAGAAATCTTGATGTAGGTGAGAAAAAGAAGGAGAAAACTGTGGCATTAAAGGCCCACAACACGGACACTGATTCTTTTGGATCAAAAAATGATGATGTTTCCTTCATCACTAGGTAATTCAAAAGCTTTCTAAGGAAGAAGCAAAAAGACCATCAGAAGTAGAAAAGAGGTACGGATAGCAAAAAATATAAAAGTTTTTTTGATGTTGTTTGCTTTGAATGTAGGAAGCCTAAACATGTTAATGCTGATTATCCTATACTTAAGGAGCACCCAAGAAAGGATAAGGGTGAGGAGAAACCTAAATATAGAAAGGACAAGAAGCAATCCCAAAAAGCTTTCTGTGCTGATTCTGCATCTGACTCCTCTAAGACTGAAGCAGAGGAGCAAACTACAAACTTATATTTAATGGACGATAAGAAACATGAACAATCTAATCAAGAAGAGGTATGTGAACCAACCTATGATTAATTAGTTGAAAATTGTGAGAAAATTCATACATCATGTAGAGAACTTGAGAAAATGCATGCTAGTTTTAAATTGGAGATTTTGAATTTATAAAAAAGGCATGAAATTTTGATGAAAGATCATTCCCAAATTGATAAAAATCATATGTCATTACTTGATGAGTTTGATGAATTCATAAAAAAGCAGCCGGAGTTGGTTATTGAGCATGATTTCTTGAAAGCATCCTACTCCTCACTTTAATATGATTTTAAGACATACATTGATAAATCTGAGCATAGGGAGCACAATTTGAGAGTTGATAATGCAGATTTAAAAAGGGCCAACTTGAGGATAAAAGTTAAATTGAATATACTTGACAGAAATTGGAATACATCAATGCCTGATCTAAAGCAAAAACCTAAGAAAAGGTATTAAAACCCAAATAGATTAGTAAATCCTTTTTCTAGAGTGAAATATTTTTATGTGGCATGCTAGGACACATTGCACACACTTGTACCATTCACCATATTATATATTGGGTGTGGAGACCAAAATTGCATGATTTTCAGCATGACACACATGATATATTCTTCTTTTCATAAGAAGGGACCCAAACCTATTTGGGTTCCTAAATCTGTCTGTTAAGGATTTTTGTTGGTGTGCTCTCACCAAAGATCTCATGAGAGCATAAGATACTTAGAAAAAGGAGGCTCACGACTCTTAATTACTTAAACTTGCTGTTAAATAAATTATGGATTGGTTGTTTACAACGCTGTTGAATATTATTGCTTTTTTTTAATGTTTGTTGATTTTCTAGTTGTTCAATATCTAATTTGTTTTTAATGAAATGATATTTTGTCTTGGTTTTTGGTTTTTTATTTAGTATAGTTAATGTCTAAACATCTCTAAATCAGTTAAAGGGATAAACATCATTGATTATTTCCCTCCCTCTAACCTCTTTTAGTGTTGTAATTTTCTTTTCTAAACAAAAGTCTATCTCAAATTAACAATTAGACTTCGCAATTAAGATCTTTTCTATATTGCTACAGAAATATATCATATATATATATATATATATATATATATATATATATATATATATATATATATATATATATATATATATATACTGTTCAAAAGTCTTTGTATTATTTTCAAGTTCTTTGAAATTTTGTCAATGCATTTATCATTTGAATTTGATTCAATTTTGTTGTTTATTCTTCCATTTATATTCTTCCATTTATTAGAGAGTGATATTTTTTTTTCTAATAACTAGAAGACATACTCACAACTGAGAATATTTAAGAGTTTTAAAAAGGGATCTAGCTTGAAAAAAAGTGGCCATTGACATAAAACAAAAGATGCGCAATAATCGCCAAAATTGAAAAGTACACAAAGTATATCAAAAATTAAAAGATGCGCAAAGTGCGCTGATCAAATTGACGAGAGACATAAAATGTGCCCATAAAAAGAAAAGCTTCCCTCTCTTTCAAATTTTTTTTAAATCATAGAAGAATTCATGTGCCACTTGATATTTTCAAAGACTTGATTTTAAATTTCATGATTGTAATAAATCACCTTGGTATATTATTCTAAATGATATTTTTTTAGAACCAAGTTTTGAATAGATCATTTTTCTTATTCAATTGGTTTATTATGAGTTAGGTCTCTTGTTTTCAAAAGATAATTATGCCCAAAGAGAAGTGCAAGCTAAGGTTAGCATGATCGAATATTATACCTTTTTTCTAATTTCATTGATGTTAACACATTGGTCTTACAAGTTCCTAAATTCCATCACCTGGAGATTTTATTATATTCATACCTTGTTTAAAAAAATGTACTTTTTATTTTTCTTTTTTTTTTTTTCTTTTTTTACTTTTTAACTTTCTGGTGTTGTTATGTTTTTGGACCTTCTCTTATCATCTCCATCCATCCTTTGATTTAAAGTTTTTTTGTCGCATCGTCCCGAACGATATTTACTTTTTCCTGGATGATCGATTCAATTCATCTCTTAAAACCATCTGCTGGCCGTTCTGACTTTTTTGCTCTTTATCGTCCTGGACGATGTTGTATCGGCCTGGATGATCTGATCATCTCTTTTGCTTCAATCATCTGTGATTGTCCTGGATGTTTATATTTCAACTTGGATGATGTTATTCTTACTTTGCTCGATTTATGGAAAATTAGCCTGAACGATCCACCTATTCGGCTTGGCTGATATATGTGGCAATATATTTGTAACACTTTAAACTAGACTGATATAATCAATTATTGATGATTGGCCCAGATGATTCACCTATTCATCCTGGATAATATACAAGGAAATATTTTAAATGTTTTTAAATTCAGTCGATACGATCCATTATTAGGCATCATCACGTACGATCCACCTAATCACCCAGGATGATCTACTTTTTCAACGGTCGTCCAGCTTGTCTCTGTGAGTTGATCTCCTATATCTTATCATTCTAGAGAATATCTGAATGATACAACCATTCTTTTAACCAATCGGCCTGGATGTCATTAATGTACCCAATCGGCCTGAACGATTCTAAAATTGTCCTAGATGATCGGGCTGATTCTTTAAATTCAGAGCCCCTTCAGCCATTTTTCTCAAACCATCTCCTTTTATTAGCCTTCAACAACCTCTTTTCTTGCTATTCTCTAATCATGGTAGGAGGGAAGCGATCATTCCATGTGTCAGGCAGTTCCTCAAGGGAAACTTTGGACCCTCGGTTCATGGAGGTAGACGATCAAACTTCCTATCAACGCTACAAGATGGCCAGCATTACTGTTTCCCATTCGATCAACGCAAACCACCTTTCATATCTAGTACTTGACTTATTCTCTCACACCACTTTGTGTTTCATTCTCAGTCTTATAATACCCTTCAATTCAAAGCTTCTTTTTCAATTCTTTGCAAGCTTTCAAATTAATTATTCCTTCACTTCTCTTTAATCATATGTTAATTGATGCCCTGTCAAGATAAAAAATCATGATTTATAAGAATTCCTACAGCTTTCCATCAGAGGGGATAAACTCTATACCCTATGTTCTTATCCTGATTTTGACTGGGCTCCGGCTAATCACTTTCTTCGCAACTCTATTGCACACTTTCATATTGGAGAGACTAGCTCTTTACTTAAAGGTGCTAGGATAATCCAGCATGTCCTTCGAACTTCTATTATTCCTAAAGCTGGTGATCAAGTCTATATAACTCCCCTTCTTTCACTCATCATATTTTATATTATGTCCCATCGAGAATTCAATAAAATTAACCTGATATTTTGCTAAATCGAGCACTTAGCTATAATTTGAGATCCAGGTCATAAGAGGAAGACAAATCTAGCCCTAGGACATATCATTGCATATGCTCTAGAATCCAAATATAACCTTTAATATCCTACTCCTCCCCATTATCATCTAGCCTTCTTCTCAAATAATTCCTTTAATGTCCTTCACAGTACTCATCTCCACTCAGGGGAACGGGGAAGCTTAGGAGGTAGAGAAGAAGGCTCTTACACCTGCTCCTGTACCTATTCCTGCACCTGCCCCACTTTGCCAACACTCTCAGCTAGATGAGCTGGTCAAGCATTTCGACAAGTGGGAAGCACGATTCGAGACTTTTATTGCTACATAGGAGCAGCAACACGCTGAGGACTTAACATGCTATGCACACTAGCAGCAGCAGCACAACCAGGATATGGCCTGATTTGGAGTATAGTTCGCTACTATGTCTAGCTACTTTCAGTATCCACGATTACCACCTCCTCCTTCAGATGATAAGGGGCCGTTATTTTACTAGTTTTCTTTTTATGCTATTTTTCTTGGTAGTTTGTTTCTATTTTTTTGTTATTTTATTTTACTAGTTTTCTTTTAATGCTTGGACTAGAAGTGCAAATGTTAAAGTGGAGAACTTAAACTTAGGTTCATTTTTTGTTGAAGATAGCAAAACAGTGAAATTGCATAAGGAAAATGTGTTGGAGAATTCTAGAAGATTCGGGAGTGCTCTAGTCATCAATGTTTTTGGTGACAGTCAACCATTCTATATGATTAACAATGAATTAAGAAGACAATGGAGCTGCTTTGGGAGCTTTAAACCATGTTGGAAAAAGATTGGGTTCTTTGTTCATGTGAATATTCTGAGACTATGGAATCTATTTTAAGTGAAGGACCTTGGTTTGTTAAAGGTCATATTATGGGCATTGATAAATTGTCACCCAACTTCTCCATAAACTCTTTGAAGGGTCTTTCGACTCCAGTGTGGATTAGACTCCCTATTGTGCCACTATATTGCTGGGATGATATCAACATTTGCATAATTGCATCTCAAGGTGGGAAGCTTTTTACTAGATGGAAACATATATCAATGGAATAGAAGAGAATTTGCTAGGATTTGTGTTCGCATAAATCTAGATGAACAACTGCCTTTAGGAGTGTTGGTGGAAGGTTAATCTAGCAAATTTTATCAAAAACTTGAATATGAAAAAGTTTCTAAACTTTGTTTCAAGTTTGCCAAGATTGGCCACTTGATAAGAAATTGTCCTGTTTTTAAGATTGGAGAGAATAAAGACAAATCCAAACTGCCTTCTTCAAATGCAGCTAATGCTGAACAAAATGAAGTTGCTGGTGAGAAGGAAGGAGCTAATGTAGACTTGGAAGAGAAAGCTTATGGACCGTGGGTGCATGTCAGATATGGGAAAGAGAGAAGAATTCCAAATAATACAACTAAGGTGATGCAATATCCTGTTAGAGAACTTTTGAGGGTTGTTCAAAGTGTTGTTCCAAGTCAAGTTCCGCTCTAGAATTCTAATGTGGAAATTTCTTTTCCCGGTGAAAAAAGATAAGCATTTGATTACTGATCTAAAGGAAATTAATTCTGGAAGTGATGAAGACCTTGTTGCGGTTGAAGATCCTTCTACTACAATAGTTAATGATACAAGCCTAGAAGATGGAGAAATTCTGGAAGAAGCTAATGTTGCTGAGCTATTTATGGATGGAAATGGGAATTCACCAAGTAAGAATATTATTACTTCTAAACCTGTTATTTTGAATAAGATTATGTTTGATATTCTTAACAATGTTAATGAGGTTGTGAGCAATGTTAAAAATGTTATGGGAAGAAGTATAGATGATAATGTGAATGTGTCATCTTCCATATTGAAGGATATGGCTTTAACAGTAGAAAATGTTAGAGTGGATAATAATTCTATGAAAAGGAAATTTAAAGGAGCTCAAAACACTTGAAATAATTAAACTAATGACTAAAATAGGAGATTGGAGATGGGAAATAAAGAAAAGAGGGTTGGGGATAGTCCCCTTTCAAATAAAGGAATTCCATTATTTTTTGGAATTTTAGAGGAGTTAGGAAAGTTCATGCTTCTCTATATCTTAAAGAATTTGTCAAAGAAAATGGTGTGGGTTTTATTGGTTTGTTAGAAACCAAAGTTTCTTCTATGAAAAGAAAAGATATCAATGCTCTAATTGAGACAGATTGGGATTTTTTATTATACTTCTGAGGGCTTGTCAGGAGGGATCTTAATTCTATGGAATACGAGGTTTGCTTCTTTTAATACCTTGTTCTCTTCTTGTCAATGCGTAATTGGTGATTTAGAAATTCAGAATAAAGGAAGTTGGAGAATTTCTACTATTTATGCAAACAAAGACACTTATAAAAGGAGGGATCTTTGGAATCAATTGGAGATGTATATACTTATTGATAGTCCTTTTGTGGTGGGTGGCAATTTTAATTGCCTTTTATCCACAAAAAAATGGAGGAAGAGGATTTGAGTTTTCACAAGGTTCAAAGGAAATGAAATTATTATTTTTTAACCCTGATTATCATGAGTTAAATTTTATTGGCCCAAGGTTTACTTGGTGCAATAACAAATTTGGTGGAGTTCGGATCTTAGAAAGGCTAGACAGGTGCTTTGTTAATTCATCTGCTCTTGAGTCTAATCGTTTATTGGTGGTTCATCATCTCCCTCGTGTGGCTTCAGATCATTGCCCAATTATGATGAAATTAGGGGAAGATCAACCGAAATCAAATGGATACATCAAGTTTAAAGATACTTGGGCCTCTCGTTATGCTTCAGTTACTATTTTTCGAAGGGCTTAGAACAGAAAAATTACTAATCAGCATTCTTATAGTCTTGATATTAAATTCAAAAGGGTATTAAAATCTCCTTTTTTTCTGGAGTAAAGTAAAATTAGAAGATCTCAATCTTGTGAAAGATATTCTTATCAATGATATTCTTGATCTGCAAATGGAGGAGTCTACAGTTGTAAGCCTCTCTGAAGAAAAGATCTTGCTTCTAAGATCCAAAATTAGTGAACTAAATTGAACTTTAGCTCGTCTAAACTCTTGGTGAAGACAAAGAGCAAAGGTAAGATGGATATAGGATGGAGACTTGAATACAAAGTTTTTTCATTCATTTGCAAAAGCTAGAAGAAATGTAAATTATATTTTAAATTTTAAAGATGAGAATGGAGACTTGGTGGAGGATAAAAATCAATTTGAATTTTTTTTTTTTTTCATTTTCTTCCAAACAAAGTGGAATTCTAGACCCTGTTCTTTGAACAATTGGCGTAGGATGAGAGAGACTTTGACAGAATTCGATAGAGCAACACTTAATTCTGAGCTCAAGATGGAGGAAGTTCAAGTTGCTGTTACCCAAATGGAGGGAGGTGTGTCCCCAGGTGTTGATGGTATTACTCATTCATTTATTAAATTCTGTTGGCACATCATTAAACTTGATGTTTGGAATGCTTTGAAAAGGTTTTTCTCTATGGGTATGATGGAATCTAGTTGGAAAGATACATTGATTGTACTCATTCAAAAGGCGAAGTTGCCTATGATACCTTCAAATTTCAGGCCTATATTTCTTTGTAAAATAATTTATAAACTTGTGGCTAAGATTCTTCTCAACAGATTTGTGAATCTTCAGATAATGTTCTAATTGCTCAAGATGTTTTCCATAAATTCAAGTTTTCAAAATCTTTAAATGGTCTTGTTTCTTTCAAAATAGAAATGGAGCAAGCCTATGATAGCATGTCTTGGGAAACGTTGGAGTAGATTTTGATTTATTTTGGCTTCCCTTAATACTTTTTAAAGCTTATTTTAGAGAGTGTATGTTAGCCAAGGTTTTCTATATTGATCAACGGCAAATCTTCTAATTGGATCAATGCTTACAGTGGTTTTCGCCAAGGTTGTCCCTTATCTCCTTTTCTCTTTGTTTTATGTTCTCAACTGTTATCTAATGCATTAATTCAAGAAGAGAGGGAGATAGGGATTAAGATTCATCATAATGCTCCTAGGATATCTCATCTATTAAATGCAGACAATATCTTGATTTTTTCTGAAGCTAAAATGAAGATGGTCAAGAAGATTTGGAGTATTTTATTGGACTATTATAATTCGTCTGGACAAAATATCAATTACAATAAGTCTTCTATTTTTTATGGGAAACCGTTTGTAGAAGAAAGAAGAAGATTGCTCAGGTAATGGGATTCAACAATGTGAAGGAATTCTATTACTTAGGAGTTAAAATTGCATTAAGAAGATTGGTGGCTTCAGATTTTAATTTTTTATTGGAAAGAGTGCATTTCTTTTTTTTGAAAAAGCAATAAATGCAATTATCAATAAAAATAGAGAAAACAACCTAGAGATAGCATCCTACTGATTACTCCTTTAACATTTTAAGAAATGAAGGAGGAATCTTATTCATGGTTACATCTTCCCAAACAAAAGCAGAAAAAATTGCATAGTTAGCGCAAGGTTGGCTAAATTATTACTAGCTCTTTTTATACAATTGAAAATGACATAATTAAAGTTTTTTGTAAGAGATAATTCTTCCATAACTTGTTCTCCTATTTTGACCTCCTTTTGAATGAATTTGATGATGTTGACATTATCTCCTTCAATGATAACTCCTTTATATTCAAACATCCAATCTTTAATCACTTCATTAATTGTTTTAATGGCTAATAACTCCAATTGAGCCATGTCCCAAACAACACATGATTTTCCAAAAGTCAATAAAAATCTGCCTTTGTAATCACGACATACTCCACCTATGCCACCTTTGTAAGACGCAACAATGTAGCATCTAGATTGAATTTTATCCAATCCGGTGGAGGAGGATGCCAAGAGTTATCCAATAGCATTTGCTGATTGGCAACCAATCGGCCCGAGATCTGAGGAATACAGCTCTTAGAAGTAGCAACATATCCAATTCCTTCAGAGGCAATGAACAATGAGCTTTTCTCTATTTTTCCATGAACTAGTCCGCTCCGATCCTTCCAGGAGAAGTAAACTGAGTAATAAAAAAGATTAGTCATAAATGGATTCTAATCTTCCAGCCATTTACATCTTTCTTCAAATGATTAACTGCTTTGAATGTCAAATCCCCATTTGTTTAAATAATAAAGCACTTCATTAATTTTTATGCATTTATTGGTTACATGGTGTTAATCTTCAATCTCTTTGCAACCTCTAGGACTGAGATTTTTAGCTTGTAATCTTCTATAGGATAGGAATTTGAAGGTTGGTAAAGAATTATTGAACAACCTCCACCAGAAATTTTCAACTCTAGCATTGAGTTTAGCTTTACTAATCCACTTCCAATATATCTGATTAAGAATAGATTGTTTCATTGCCAATGTAGCCAAAGCTGACATAGATTTCCTAGATTCATTTTGAATCAGTTCCAGCTGGTCTTCTATAAGTTTCGAGCAGATTTTTATGTTACAGATTAAATCCACAATATCTCTGCCACATCTTCTTTCCAGCTATTCAATATTCCATTTGACTTCGAAAATGAGCATGTTAACTGTTTTAATTTCTTTATGAACATCTGTAGGAACCATAAATGTTGGCCACTTATTAATATTTTTGTCCAATATCCAGATATCCTCAAAGATATCAATAGATTCCCCTCTTGCAATGTTCCAAGTGACAACTGGCTTAAGGAATTTCCATCCATCCGAAATTAACTTCCATGCTGAAGTTATTTTTCCTACCACCATTAAGGTTCCAAATATCACCATATTTCGGATAAAGAATTTTATGTAGCAAAGGGTTTTTTCTTGAATGTATTTCCAAGCTAGTTTAGTCCTTAGTGGACAAACCTTCTTTGAACAAGAATGCAAGCCATGTCCACCCATATCTATCGGCTCACATTATGTTCCAGTTCACATAATGAAAGCCTAAATCTCCATTATTTTTATTCCATATAAAGATTCTACAATGTTTATCTATCTCATATAATAAACTCTTTGGAATTAAAAAAAGAGTAGAATGGAAAATTCGATAAGAAAGTAGTATCGATTTAAAATGTAATTATTCCTGCCAGTGAGATATATTTGATGCCCCAAGTGTTTAACATCTTTAACACTTTATCAATGATGAATTGGAAATCCAATTTCACGATCCTTCTCAATGCAATCATGACCCCAAGGTAGTTCAATTCCTTAACTGCCTTAAATCCCATGTTATGAGAGATAGCTTTCTTCTCCCTTCTTCTAACAGAATTTCCAAACAAGATTACAGATTTGTACTTATTGATCTTTTGTCTAGTCCATCCACATAAATCATTTAAAATGGATTTAATTTCCTTTATCTTCTTGAACTTAGCCTCAGAGAAGATTAAAATATCATCTGCAGAAAGCAAATGAGATACCTTTGGCCCATTTGAGCCAACTTGTATGCCAATAGATTCATTCCTCATAAGAACATTGGACAATAGTTGAGAACATAAAATAAAAAGGATTGTTGATAAGGGTCATCCTTGGCAGAACCCACTTCTAGCATCAATCCAATTAGTACGATTTCCATTAATCAGTAAAGAGAAGGAAGGATCACAAATGCATTCCATGATCAAACTAGAGAAGAAAGTAGGAAAGCCGAAAGTTTGTAATAATTTACTCAAAGTTCATTAACCTATGGAATCGTAAGCCTGTTTCATATCTATTTTAAAAGAGACAAAGCCTTTGCTGGATTTAGAGTACCTGAACTTGTGGAATATCTCTTGTGCCAAGAGAGCCTAATCGGATAGAGATCTCCCTGTGATAAATGCAGCTTGCCCCTTAGAATTTAGCTTTGGAATGATAGAAGACATCATGTTTACCAAAACCTTTACTACTACCTTATAAATGGTGTTGTATAAGCTGATTGATCTGTAGTTTGAAGGAGTAGAAGGATTGCTAACTTTTGGAATTAGCACTATTAGCGTTTCCTGCAAAGATTTACTCATTTCAGCAGTTAGAAAGAAATGGAGCAAAGCATTCCAGAGGTCATTTTGAATAATATTTCAATAACTCCTAATAAAAGAGTAGGTTATGCCATCTATGCCAGGAGCTATGAAGCCTCCTGTTTGATTAATTGTGTTCTCCACTTCTTTGAAAGAAAATTCTTTGCTCAACAGGTTGATGTCTTCTTCTACTAGAGAACTCCAAGGGACTAGCCAGCCTTCTAGATTGCAGCTTCTGTGATGCCATTTGTTTTTAAAGAAGCCCAGAAATATCTCCTCAATTTCGGTCTTGCTCCTCCTCTAGAATTCCATCTTCATTTTTAATGAAATTGATATATTTTAGATTCCTTCTAGCATTAGCATTGGATTGAAAGAATCTAGAATTACAATCTCCTTCAATAGTCCACCTAACCTTTGCCCGTTTTCTCCACCAAGTGTTTAGACGAGCCAAAGTTGAGTTCAATTCATTAATCTTAGATTTGAGAAGCCAAATCTCCTCCACCGTAAGACAGCCATGATCTACTTCCTTTGTTTGAATATCTAGAATTTTCCTTCTTTAAGTTTTCTTTTAGCTTTTTTAAGCATTTAAGTTTCTCTCTACTCCAATAGAATAAGGACTTGAGTGCTATTTTCCTTTTTACATTTAAAATCTATGCAGAACTTCCCTGAATGTTCAAACTCCATGCTTTCTTCATAACCCAAACAGAAGCTGGAATCGAGGCCCAAATGTCCTCAAACTTCATAAGTCTCTTATTTGCAGGAAAACTTTGAAAAAGTTTTAGTATAATCAGACAATGATCCGAAGCCACTCTTGGCAAATGCATAACCACCAAATGATGTGATAGGTTTAAAGCCGATGAGTTCACAAAGCATTTATCCAACCCTTCCAAGATACGATCAGCACCATTTTTGTTGTTACACCATGTATATCTTGGTCCATCATAGCCCACTTCATGAAGATCATTGCAGGATAAGAATTTTTCATTTCTTTGGAACCCAAAGAAAGTTAAAGTCTTCTTCCACCCCTCTTATCATCTTTTGACAGTAAACAATTGATGTCACCTCCAAACACCAAAGGCACATCAACCTTGGAATAAATTTCCAAATTTTCCAAGAGATTTATTCTTTTGTAAGCATCGATGCTCCCATAGATAGTAGCAACCCTTCATCTTCCTTTACTAGGGACTTCCAACTCACCAATTACAAATTGAGAAGAGAACTCCATCACCTTGAAGGAAGCAATATTATTCTTCAAGATAAACATAATACTTCCTGAAAGTCCAATAGAAGGAACATGAAAAAAAATCCCACCCATTGCCAACTAAGGAAATAACATCACTGTTATCAAAGGATTCCAGTTTTGATTCTGATTACCCCACAAAAAAAGCATCATAATCCTTTACCACCTCCTTGAGAGATAGAGAGGCCTTTTTCTTCCTAGTTCCTCTACAATTCCAAAAAATTAAGGAATCCATTAATGGATAAGGGGGGAAGAGTTCCCCACTTTGTCCCTTAGCTCACCTATTGGAAAGAGTTCTTGGGAAGCTAGATACTTTGGGAAGCAAGTTTATTTCTCTTGTAGGGAGATTTACTCTTGGTATATCAACGATCCTTTCTATTCCAGTTTTTTATTGCACTCACTCGTTGGTTCCAACTGGAATCTTGGCTGAAATAGAAAAAGCTTGTAGAGAATTTATTTAGCATAAGGAGAATAATGAAGTCGGTTTACATTTTGATAGTTGGGACAATTTTTATAAACCGTTGCACCTAGGGGGACATGGACTTCACACTTGTGTGCAAAGGGTGGACTCTTTAAGAGCTGGAATTGCATGGAAATATGTAAATGATGAAAATCTTTTCTTGCATAAATGCTTGAAGCCGAAGTATGGGAATTCTGGTTGGCTACTAGATTGGAAGCAAAATGTATCAAGTACATGGAAAATTATAAGGAGTGGTACAAAGGCTCTTAAACCGATTATAAGATGAAAAATTTCTAATGGTGAAAATGTAAATGTCATGGAGGATGTATTGATTCTAGATAAAGCACTATGTAAATGGCCTACGTTCCTTGATAACTTACAAATATATGAGTTACTTCTAGATCCCTTCATTGAAAATGGAGGTTGGAACATGATTAAACTTCAGGAAGGTTTCGGAGAGGACCTGCTTTAGATTATTTGCAACATTAATATTGAACAGGAGCCTGGTAGAGATGAAATAGAGCTGATTTCTCATAATTCAGGTAAGACTTTGGCAGCCTTATTCATTTGAAGCCCAATTAAATGTTTCAAATGGTGAAGAATATTGGAACTGGATGAAGAAATTATATCTTAATCCAAGAACTGAAGTCTTTTTGTGCAAAATATACCATAAAGCAATTCCAACTTTTCATTTTCTAGAATATAGAAGACTCAAGGAAGGATGCCTATGTCTTAGAGGCTATTTGGAAATAGAAGATATCAAGCATGTGGCTGTTGGGTGTGATAAACTCATTCAAATTCAAAAAATTTTGAATCAATGGGGCTTTGAAATTCCTATTTTTCATACCTATGCTGAGTTGATTTCTTGGTTGAAGTATAATGCTATTAGAAAAACATTAATTACAAATGTTTAATGCACCGTGGTATTTCTTTATTGGAAGTCTAGAATTAGACTTATTCATGAAGGTAAGGAGGATAGCAATTTAAATATTGCATTTAATGCTCTTAGTATGACTTCAATTTCTATTTCTAATAGAAATAAATCGAGCCTACGGGATGTTAATCAACCATCTCAATTGTTTAGTAAGTCTTGGCATCCTCCACCACCCGATTGGATCAAAATAAATGATGATGCTTCATTGTTACCTTCTTATACAACTCGAATAGGAATTGTTTGTCGTGATCATCAAGGAAGGTTTTTATTTTCTTTTGGGAAAAAATGAATTCATTGGGATATTGCTCAGCTTGAATTGGATGCTATTTTCTCTCTACATGGTATTATCAAGGATTGGATCACTCAATACAAAGGTATTATCACTGAAGGAGACAATGAAATGTGATTAAAAGTATCCAAAGTAAAATCATCAAGAAGGGATTGCAAAAACTGGAGATTGATGTAAGGTTCTATTCTATTCTTAAAGAGTTCAATCTTGTTATCTTCAAGTACGTTAGTAGGGAAAGTATAAGTTAGCAGATATGTGTGCTAACTATGCTCTTAATGGGGATTTTGCTTGGGACAATCTTAGTATGGAACACATTCCTCCTCCATTTTTTCCATTATTATAGGAGGAATGTGATGCTATTAGCTTATACTAGCTTCTTTCATTTTTAATGTTAGTGCATTATGCTTCTTTCAAAAAAAAAAAAATTGTCCCTAGTGTTATCATAATAAATTAGAATTTTGACTATTATAAATCCTTAATCAATCAACTTTTATTTCAACCAATGAATTTATGCCACACAACTTCCTAAGGCAATGTATTCAACTTTAGCAGTAGATAGGGCTATGGAATTTTGTTTTCTATTGGACCAAGAAGCTAAAGAATTTCCCATAAATTGATAAGTTTCAGATGTACTCTTTTTATCAACCTTTTATCCTACAAAGTCTTAATCTTAATATTCGATTATTGCAAATGAGAGCTATACTTAGGATACAAAATCCCTAAGTTTTGAGTTCTCAAAAAATATCTCAAAATCCTTTTTACTACAATTAAATATGATTTTTTTTTAGATCTGATTGAAATCTAGTATATAAATAAACACTAAAAATAATATCGGGTCTGCTAGAATTTAAATATAGCAAAGATCAAATAATTCTCCTAAATTACTTTTGATCAAAAGATTTTCTATTTGGGTCCTTATCCAACTGAACTGAGGAACTCATAGGTATACTAACTGGTTTAGTATTGTCTATTTCATACTTTTTTAGGATGTCCTTAACACAATTTAACTAAGTAGGAAATGTTCCCTCCTTAATTTGCTTAATGCTAAAACCTAGAAAGCAACTAAGATCTCTTATTATGCTCATTTTAAATTCACTACTCATTATTTTAAAAAAAGTAATCACAAATATTTTTATTTATAGATCCAAAAATGATATCATCAATATAAATTTGAATAATGAGTATATCGTCTCCCATTTTCTTTAAAAAATGAGTGGTATCCACACTTCTTTTTTCAAAAGATCTCTCAAGTAGGAATGTGCTTAACCTCTCATACCAAGTCCTAAGTGTATGTTTTAATCCATATAATGCCTTTTTCATTTTAAAAATAGGATTTGAGGAATTTTGAAATTTCAAAACTTGGAGGTTATTGAAGATAAATATACTCTTATATCACCCTATTCAAAAAAGCACTTTTAACATCCATTTGATATAATTTAAATCCTCTAAAATAGGCATAGGCTAACAAAATTTAATTTCTTCAAATCTTTCTACAGGAGAAAATGACTCCTCAAAATCAACCACTTCAATTTGATTATACTCCTAAGACACCAATCGAGCCTTACTTCTAACAACAACTCTTAAGTCATTCATTTTATTTTTAAATACCAACTTAGTTTCAACTATATTTTGATTCTTTTCCCTTACAATTAATTCTCAAACATAATTTCTTACAAACTAATTTAATTCTTCTTGTATTGCTAAAATAAAAAATTCATCCAAAAGTGCTTTATTTATACTAGTGGGTTCTATCATTAAAATAAAGGCACAATGATTGACTTCTTTGCTAAGTCTATACCTAGTCCTTACACCCTCACTAGGTTCACCTAAAATCAACTACTTAAGGTGGTTTTTAGAAAATTTCAAATCTCTAGGCAAAGGATTTTCTATCTCCAAATTTTCTTCCAAATTAATGTTCTCAAATTCACCTCCGTGATCACTTTCAATAGTTAAAATTTCACACCCTAGTTTCCTCTAAATCTAGTTAAAAATTTCTCTAAATTCCTCAAATAATTCATGCTTATGAAATAAAAATTTAACCCACATGAATGTCAAAAAATCATCAATTATCATAAATCTATATACCTTTTCTCCTAGACTTATAATGCTAACCAATCCAAAAAGATCCATATGAATAATCTTCAATAGTTTACTAGTTCTAAGATCTTTATTGGAATGAAATGAGGACTTCACCTATTTTCCTAATTGATATGCTTCGCAAAGGTGATCCTTTGTAAAGTCTAATTTTGGTATACCTCTAACCAAATCCTTTTGGATAATTTTCCTAAGATTTTTCATTCTAGTATGATAAAGTCTCCTATATCATAACCTAGATTCATCAGAATTTTTTTTTTTAAATAAAAAGCATTAGGAGTTTTAAAATAGTTCAAATCTAACATATAGATATTATTTAGCATAATTCCATGTAATAAATCTTTTCCATTTAGGTTTAATATGCAGTTAGTGAGAAATAATTTTACACTATGCCCTTTATCACATAGTTGGCTAATACTTAACAAATTATGCTTTAAGCCTTTGATAAGTAATACATTCTTTATTAAAAAAAAATGCAAGTTTTCGATCATACCTGTACTAACCATTTTCCTATTGGTGTTATCTCTTAGTATAACCATGCCTTCATTTCTGGCTTCCAGTAATATGAATTATTTAGTATCTCCAGTTATATACTTTGAGCGACTATTATCAGGGTACCAAATGCTCTCATGAGGCCTTATATGAGAGTGATCTATAAAATAATCAAACATTAATCTTGGAAACCCAAACAAGTTTGGGTTCTCTTTTTGATAAAATAAAATTAGATGCATGTATGACATGATGACTTATTTTATGCATCTTAGGTCACCACACTAAATGAGTTTTCTATCTAAAGTACAAGTGTGTGAAATATGTTCAATCATCCCACAAGTATAGCATTTAACTCTAGGAAACAATTTTCTCAATTTTCTATAATAAATCTGTCTCTTCTTGAGTTTTAAAATTTTTGACCTCAAATTAGGATTAATAAAATATTCAAGTGTTAGGGGTGTCATATTTTTCTCAAGAGCTTTCACTATCACTAAAAGAAATTAATTTGTATCTTCTAATACAGTGTTAATATATTTTAGACAGTGCTCTCTATTCTCTGATTCATGCCAAAAATCTTTGAATTCTTTGTCCAATTTAGCATAGGATGACTTTAAAAGATCATCCTATTTATTTAAATCATTGAATTCATCAAGTAAGCTGATGTGGTTGTTACTTATCAGTGCATGATCTTTCCTAATGATGTCATACTTTTTTGAAACTCTTGCATTTGTAAGTTCATTCTAGTATGCATTTTCTTTAGTTTTCTATATGCATCCCGTATTCTTTTATAAACTTTTAGGAATTCAGCCTAGGTTATGTCACATACCTATTCTTGATCTGACTGATTAAGATTACTAGGCATTAAATAGAGGTTGGTGACCTCCTCCTCCTTTTATATTTTTGATGAATCTAAAGCTAAGTCAGCTCGGAAAGCTCTCTGAAATCTCTTCTTGTCCTTCTTCATATTTGCTTTCTCGTCTACCTTCTCCTGGCAAGGAATGGATTTCTGATTTTGGTTGTCTAATTTTATATGTTCAGGTTTCTTGCATTCGTTGCCAATCATTTCATTAGAAACCTTATCATTTTTATTGAACTTACCTCTGTTCCACTACTGACATCTCCTCTATATTTTTTTAAGAAAACTTCTAAATTTCCTTATCATCAAGGCAATTTTATCCTCATCCTTAGGTAGTGATTGATCACTCTCCGAATCATCTACTTTCAGTGCTTTGTTCTTCTCCTTTCTCTATTCTCCTGCATCAATCTTCCTTTTACTCACTCCTTGCATATAAGCAATTAGTGATAAAAAAATTATTAATATATTAAATATTTAAATCCTTAGACTTTGTATTCATAGTTATCTTAGCATCATAAGCAATAGGCAAACAATAAATAATTTTATTGACCATTTCAGCATTCGTTAGTTCTCTACCTAATGCATGCAAAGAAGTGACTATTTGAGGGAATCTTTTATACAGGTTAGAAATAAATTTATTGGTTTTTTTGCGAAATAATTCATAGTCATGTAATAAGATATTTAACCTAGATTATTTTACTTCATTAGTCCCTTCATAAGTAATACAAAGCCTATCCCAAATGTCCTTTCCACTTTTACAAGTGGAAACTCACATATAATTTTCAGACTTAAGTGTACAAAAGAAACTATTTAAACATTTTACATTTAGATGTGCTATGTTACGTTCTTCTGCAATCCAGTCAGCAAAGGGTCTTTCAATTCTAATGCCATCAACTAATCCAGTTGGCCTAGTATACCCTTCTTGAACTAAAATCCAAATGCAATAATTAAGTGGTTGCAGAAATGTAAACATGCATGTTTTCCAAAAATTCAAAGGGATATTGCCAAATAATGGAGGTCTAGTGATGGAATACCCTTTTGGTGTGTTTCAGTTTCCAAAAGTACTCATTCTCTTTTTTTAAAAGTAGTCTGAACTTATAGATTAGAAATAAAGCTCTAATACCACTTATTGATTTCGTATAGGTTGTTAAACCTAAGATATTATCCCAAGGCTAACCAAGAGAGCGGTGAATTGGTAATTTAAAAATTCACCTGAATTTTTTAAATAGAAAAACATTTTGATTATCAAAGAAAGTAAATTTAAGTTTAAAATAAACTTTTCAACCACAGTAAATAACTTACAGAAAATAAATGTAAAATTTAAAAGACATAAAGATTTATAGTGGTTTGGTCAAACACAACCTACATCCACTCACTGAAGACTCCCTCTTTCGATATTGCACTATTACCAAAGTGTCTCTCCTTTTCACCCCATAACAAGGCGGAGAAGCCTTTATAAAAACCTATCTTCCACCAATCCCTAGTGCAGCAGAAAACCATCGTCCTTTCACACTCTCCAAGTGTAGGCAGAGAACCATCATCTGTTCACACTATCCAAGTGTCGGCAGAGAATCGTTATCCTTTCATACCCTTTAAGTGTCTGCAAAGTACTATCATCCTTTCACACACTTTAAGTGTAGGCAGAGTACCAGATCTTCTTCAAAGATCTTCTTACTAGCAATTAAAAAGATGAAAAGAAGATTAATCATCAAAAACACAAAGAGATCCTTACCTTTGAGTAAACTTATGAACCCTTTACACTCCACTTGCAAGAAATCTCTTTCAAACACTCTTTCACACTCTCTCTTTCACTTACTTTTGAAAAAGCATGAAGACAAGACTCTTTCACATCAGTTTTAGAGTTCCTTTTATATCAAATACACGAAAAACTATCCAAAAAACTAAAATTTTTCATTTTGTGCGTACACGATTGTATATTACGATTATATGTTCATACATACAAATAGTTCAAAAATTGTTGCATACAAACCATATGTGAATCGTTACAAAATGTTTTCATACATGATGATCATCCAGTACAAACTCAGTTCATATTGTATGAACAGTTAGAAAATTTTTCATCTTCGTCTAGATGAAGAGGGACCCCATAATTTTGTACCCTGGATACATACGTATGATGACGACATCGTATGATACAATCATTTACAAAAAATTTCAAGATCATCTAGAAATAAGGGACCTATCTAATTCATACCCCGGATGGCGTACGTACGATGATGACATCGTACAATACGATCCATTCATAAATTTGTTAAGTTCATCTGGATAAAAAGGGACCCATCCAATTTGTACCCTAGATGGAGTACCTTCGAAAGGTATATCATACAATATGATCCATTCTTAGAAAAAACTTTTACTTGATATTCATTTGACTACTCGCAGGGTAAAATAACTGAGCAAATCTTCTCATATGAAATGACTTCGTACAATACAATCAATTTAAAAATTTCAAATTTTAAACTCTCCCCCAATGTGTGTGTGCATAGTTACTCAATTATAATCACACTCTCTCAGACTCAATAAAATAAAAAATACATACTTCATTACAATAAACCCTAAACTGATCTAATTTGAAGCCTTCAATAATCCGGAGTATAATTTTCCTGAAATATTAGTATATATAAACAACAAAATAATGCATCCAAAATATATTTAGAGAAATAATAATCAAAGCAATAATAATTAGAATCATCAAAAATATATATGCTGCAAAAATATAAAAAATTAACAGTATTTTGACCACACATAAAGCTTTGATGAAGTAAAACCCACCTTGGGTTGGCTTATAGTGGGATTGGGAAGGTTGAAGATATGTATAGGAGTGGTCTTGAGAATTTGATGGAGTATAATAAAAACTTGATTTGATTTACTGTAAAGGGTCAAGTCAAAAGGGTTGAGTTTGGAACATCATTTGTACAGTTGACCAAGTCAACTATAAAGTAGGTTAATTTGGTTAATGAGACTCAAATAACTAGAAGAAATGTTCAGGGATATTTGGTGGAGTTTATAGTCTAGAAGGAGTTGAATTTAAGTTAATTGAATTATGTGATTTGTTGATTTATCAAGCCTTAGTTAGTTCAGTTGGGTTAGATTAAGTCAATTACTAGCTTAGGAGCCATTGATTAATAAAATAACATATAGGGTTCTTAGTGACGAAATTTCATTAGTGATATTAAGCCCTTATGAACTAGTCCTGAGGCTAACAAAGAGGGGAGGTGAATTGGTATTTTAGAACTTTTCGAATAAATCACAAACTTAAACCAAAACATAATCCACCATAAAAATTAACTTGTGAGGAAATTAAATGCGTATGTAAAAGCAAAGAAAAAACACACCGGACTTATAGTGGTTCAGTCAAATATTGACCTACATCCACTCCTCGGAGGCACCCTCCGAGTGTTGCACTAACTTAGTGTCTCTCCTTTAGCCCCCATAGCTAGGCGGAGAAGCCCTTAGAAAAATGCCTTTCTGCAAACCCCGGTGCGGCATAGAATCGACTACTTCTGCTTCCTCCTTAAGCGGGCAGAAAACCCAACTCCTTTTGCTTCCTCCTGAAGAAGGCAGAGAATCTCGATCAATTGCTGAAGAAGACCTCCCATGAACCTCCAAGAATGAGGAACGATGATTGAAGAAGATGCTTTAGAACCTTGCTTGGAGCAACCCTTGTGATACCCCTCATAAGCTCCCCCTCACAAGTTCCTCCCTCTCTTTCCCTCTCTCTCCCTCTCCTATAGGCTCTCCCAGCTCAAGACAGTAGCAAAAGATTTTTTTTCTTGAGAAAATATGAGTCCTTTATATAGATTTTCAAGAACTGACTCTATCATCCAGGATAATATTTCTATCATCATGTACGGTCAGTATAAATTAAGCTCAATCATCCTGGACTACTTGGGACGATTAGACGATTTTTTATTCCTATCATCCAGGAAGATAATATATCATCCTGTATGGTTAGTATAAATCAGGGAATATTGTCCTAAACATCGCTCTGAACAAACGATGTATGATTTTGGTCATCTAGAAGCAATCAAGGTTTTTGAACTGATCATCCTGGCCAATCCTATGATCATCCAGGATGATATGATCAAATCAATCAACCTTAATTACTTTCCTTAATCTCCAGATAAATTTTGGCATAATTGAACCCCATCATCCAGGACGATGTCATGGATGATAATTAAAAAATAAAACTTTCTAAATAGATCTAACGACTAATTATTTCAAATTTGAGCATATCGTCCCTGCCGATATAAATATTGTCCAAGATGATCTACTTAATGATGACTGCCTTAACCAGGATGTGCTAATTAGAGTTTTTATTTTTAACCGATTATCTAGAATGATTTTGGGATCATCCCGGATGATGTTAGCAAAATAAAAAATCTCTAAGTCAGATAAAAAAATTAACTCAAGTGTGTGTTTGTAGGGTTTCTTAGCATCAGGCTCCACAAAGATTATAATTAACTCATGAAAGGGAAAAAATGCATTACAAACTGACTCAGACCTAGTTTACCCAATCATGAGTTGGTTTAAATTGCAGCCTTAATCCTGTGGACCTGAAATGTTAGTTGGCAAGCTAGTGTAGTAAAATAGAGGTGTTTGTAATCATCAAAATTTTATTTCTAAAAATTAGATAAGTAACAATCTCCCCCTTGTCGATGAAAGAAAACACACAAGAAAATATAAACAATGAAAGAAAGATATATCAACTAAATAACTTAATCAAAGTACAAAGCAAGTAGTACAATAGACTACAGACTACTCCACCTTTTGACATCAAAAAAAGATGAGAAAAAGTAAAATATAAACAAAGAAGAAACTAAACAACAAACTAAAAGAAACAAACTACAACGAAAAAAGAACAGCATAAAAACACTTGTAAAATGATGGCCCTTGATCATCTGAAGAAGGAAGTGGTGGTGGTTGCTGTTGAAAGTAGCTAGAAAGTGAGGCGAACTATGCTCCAAACCAGGCTATGTCCTGGTCGTGCTGCTTCTGCTGGTGTGCAATGTAGGTGTCAAAATGGTCTAAGTCCTTCACGCGGTGCTGCTCATAACAGGTTAAATCCTCAACATGTTGCTAGTCCGGTACAAGAATGAAAGTGTCAAAACGGGCCTCCCACTAGTGAAAATGCTCCACCAAATGGTCTAGTTGACAGTACTAACAGAGTGGAAAAGGTGCAAGAATAGATGCAAGAGCCTCCTCCTCTTCCTCCCCCTGAGGTTCCTCATCCACTAGGTGGAGACAAGTACTATGAAGGACACTAAAAGAATTGTTTGATTAAAAAGCGGGTTGAAAGTTGGGAGGAGCAGGATATTGGAGATTGTATTTAGATTCTAGGATATAAGCAATGATATGTCCTAGGGACAGATTTGGCTTCCTCTTATGACCTGGATGCAAATTATCGTCAAGAGTTCGATGTAGCAAAAAATCAGGCTGGTTGCATTGAATTGTTGATGGGCTAAAATATAAAAGGTGGTGATCGAAAGTAGTGGAGTAATGTGGACGCAATCTCCAGCTTTTGGAATTATGGATGTTTGAAGGACATGTTGGATAAACCTAGCATCTTTTAGTAAAGAGCTAGTCTCTCCAACATGAAAATGGGCATTATTATTACGAAGGAAGTGATTGGACAGAGCCAAGTCATAATTAGGGTCAGAATAGAAAGTTTGAAGCTTATCTCCTGTGGTGGAGAGTTATAACAATTCTTTAATGTCTTGGTATGTTTTCTCGACAGGGCATCGATCAACATACGAGCTAAGAGAAGTGAATGCAAAATTTATTCCAAGGCTTTCGAAGAATTCAAACAAAAGCTCGGAATTGAAAGGGATTGCAAGTGTTAGAATAAAATAGAGAGAGGTGTGAGTGAATAAGTCAAGTACCAGATAAGAAAGATTATTTGGATTGATTAACCGGGAAACGATAATGCCAGCCGTCTTATAGCATTGGTAGGGGCTTTATCATCCACCTCCATGAATTGAGGGTAGTGTCTCTCGCAGAACCTCTAGAAGGGTGGCGAGCACGCTTGCCTCTGGCCATTATCACAAAGTAGCAAGAAAATAAGAGGTAGAAATCAAGAAGAAAGAGATGGTGTAAAGAAAATTTTGGAAGGGCTCGGTTTATAAAGAATTGACCAGATCATCTAGGACGATCGTAGGATCGTCCAAGATGATATGGTGCAATACTTATGGATAGATAATTGGTGAAAAGGTAGTCATATCATTTGGGCCGATCAGATATCATCCGGGATTATTAAACACATGTGATCGTCCTGAGGTAATAATCCGGATGACTGTTGAAAAGCAAATCGTCCTGGACGATGAGGTGGATCATCCCAGATGAAGATCAGTAATAGATCATACCGACCAAATTTAAAACATTTAAATGCACTTCCATGTGTATCGTCCAGGATAAATAGGTCGATCGTGTGGGTTGATGCTCCAAAAATGGATTGTACCGACTGAATTTAAGTCTTATTAAACGTATTTCCACATGTATCATCCAGGACGAACAAGTAGATCATACGAAATGATTACTAGTAATTAAGCAAGGAATAATGGCATCATCCAGGATGAAAGTGGATCATCCAGAATGATCAAAAATGATTGAAGTAGAGGATGATCAAATCATCAAGGACGATAATGTATCGTCCAGAAGAATAAAGAGTAGAAAGGTTAGAATAGCCAGTAGATGGATTTTAGACATGAATTGAACTGATCGTCCAAGACGATATGAAGATTATCCAGGATGATGTTAAAAAAAAATTTAAAATATAGGATGGATGGAGATGATCAGACAAGGTCCAATAAAATTAAAATCAGTGAAAACAATAAAAATAAGATATGAAAAAAGACAAAAACAAATAAAAAATACAAGGATTATATATATATATATATATATATATATATATATATATATATATATATATTAATTTTAAAACTAAGTATGAATAAAATTTCCAGGTGATTGAATTAAGGGACTTGTAAGACTAATGTGTTAATATCAATGAAATAAAAAAAAAATTAGAATATCAGATCCTGCTAACCCTAGCTCGGAATTTTCTTTGGGCAAAATTGTCTTTTGAAAATAAGAGATCTAACTCAGAACCAACCAATTGGATAAGGAAAAAAAGGTCCGTTCAAAACTTAGTTCCAGAAAAATATCTTATAGAATAATATACCAAAATGATTTATCAGAATCATGAAATTTGAAATTAAGCCTTTAAAAATATCAAGTGACACATGAATTCTTCTAAGATTTAAGATTTTTTAAAAGAGATGGAAGCTTTTCTTTTTGTGTGTTCAATTTATGCCTCTTTTCAATTTGATTGGTGCACTTTGCACATCTTTTGATTTTTAATATACTTTGTGTATTTTTTAATTTTTGGCGATCATTGCACATATTTTATTTTGGCGTCATTGGCCACTTCTTTTTTAAGCTAGATCTCTTTTCAAAACTCTTAAACATTCTCAGTTGTGAGTATATCTTCTAGTTATTAGAGAAGAAAAACTCACTCTCTAATAAAGGGAAGAATAAACCATAAAACCGAATCAAATTCATATTATAAATGAAACAACAAGATTTCAAAGAAACTGAAAGTAATATAAAGACTTTTAAATATTATATATATATATATAAGGTAGATTACAATAGCAAGATAGAAAAGATCTTAATTGCAAAGTCCAGTTGTTTATTTGAGATAGACTTTGATTTAGAAAAGAAAATTACACCACTAAAAGTGGTTAGAGGGAGAGAAATAATCGACATTGTTTCTCTCTTTAACTGGTTTAGGGATGTTTACACATTGATTATTCAAATTTCAAAAACTAAAAACAAAGACAAAAATATCATTTCAAAATAAAACATTAGAGATGAAAAAACTAGAAAATCAACAAACATAAAAAAGGAAAGCAAAATAATCAACAGAATAGTAAACAAGCAATCCATAATTTATTTAAGCAGCAAGTTTAAGCAATTATGAGTCACGAGCCTCTGCTGTCTAGGTATTATATGCTCTCCCGATGCCTTCTGTGAGAGAAAGCCTACAAAAAATCAAACGTCAGATCATGTTTGGGTCCCTTCTTATGAAAAGAAGAATGCAATGCATGTGTGTTATACTGTGAATCATGTAATCTGGGTCTCCACTCTAAATGAGTACTACGATAAATGGTGTAAGTGTGTGAGATGTGTCCTAGTATGCCACAAAAAAAAATCTAACACCAGGAAAAGGATTTCTTAATATATTCGGGTAGTGGTGCTTCCTTTTAAAGTTATGAAATGCATGCACTGATGGTTTATTATTTTCAAGCATTTTTAGATTTTCTAATCTTTTGCATTCTTTTTCTAAATTAGCATGAGATAATTTTAAGGAATCATGGGGATCGAATAATTCAGTATGCTTTTTATTTAATGCATCAAATTCATCAAGTAAAGCCATGTGATTGCTATCAATTTGGGAGTTATCTATTAAAAGGATTCCATGCTCTTTTTTCAACAACAACAATAGCACCAAGCCTTTATCCCACTAAGTGGGGTCGGCTACATGAGTCCTTTTTTTCCATTGTGTCCTATTAAAGGTCAAAATCTCGTTTAAATCTAATAAAGAAAGGCCATTCCTAATATTTTCTAACCAATTCTTTTTAAATCTGCCTCTACCTCTCTTAACATAATTAAAATCTAATACATGTACTCTCCTAACCGGATCATTGGAAGGCCACCATTTTATGAGACCAAACCATCTATGGCGACTCTCTATAATCTTATCTTCTACTGGAGCTACTCCAACCTTTTCACGTATATGCTCATTTCATATCCTATCTTTAAGGGTAAAGCCACTCATCCACCAGAGCATCCTCATCTTTGCCACACTAAACTTTGTATTATGCTTCTATTTTAATGCCCAACATTCAGCACCATAAAGCATTGCAGGCCTCGCTACCATCTTATAGAATTTTCCCTTAAGTTTGCGGGGTACTTTTCTATCACACAACAAGCTCGATGCATTCCTCCACTTCAACCATCCAACTTGAATTTTGCTGATAATATCTCCATCTGTTTCACTATCACTATGAATAATAGATCCAAGATATCTAAAACATGTACTCTTATTAATGACTTGATCACCCAAAGTCACAATCCCCTCACTAGGTCTATTAGTACTAAAATTACACTCCATATATTATGTTTTAGATATACTCAAGTGAAAACATTTAGTCTCTAATGTTGACCTCCATACTTTAAGTTTACTTTCAACTCCCTCTCTAGTCTTATCAATAAGAAGAATATCATCAGCAAAAAGAAAACACCAAGGTACATGCTCTTGCAAATGTCTTGTGAGAACATCCATGACTAAAGCAAAAAGATATGGGCTTAAGGCTGATCCTTGATGTAACCCAACCAAAATAGGGAAATACTTAGTCAAACCACCTTGTGTTTGAATACAGGTAATAGCTCCTGCATACATATCTTTAATGATTTGAATATAAGCATTATTAAATCCTTTCTTTTCAAGAACTCTCCATAGCACTTCTCTTGGAACTTTATCATATACTTTTTTTAAATCAATAAATATCATATGTAGATCCTCCTTATTTTCTCTATATTTCTCCATTAAACCTCTTAATAAATGTATGGCTTCCATAGTCAACCTACCCGGCATGAATCCAAATTGATTTTGAGAAACATTAGTATCACGCCGCAACCTATGCTCTATAACTCGCTCCCATAGTTTTAAAGTATGACATATTAACTTAATTCCTCTATAATTCGCATAATCTTGTACATCACCTTTATTCTTAAAAATAGGAATTAACACACTCATTCTCCACTCCTCTGACATCTTTTTATTCTTCAAAATAGTATTAAAAAGTTTAGTAATCCAAGAAATTCCTTCATCTCCTAAGCATTTCCACACCTCTATTGGAATATCGTCAGGTCCAACAGCTTTTCTACCATTCATTTTCTTTAAAGCCTCTCTAACTTCGGTTTTAATAATACGCCGATAAAAATAGAAATCTTTATTTTTATGTAGGGTGCTAAGGTTACTATAGTCAATCTTATTTTAACAATTTTCATTAAAAGTTTAGAAAAATATCTCATCCACCTTTGTTGAATATCATCTTCTCAAAAAAGTATTTTTTGATCTTCCTCCTTAATACATTTCACTTGAAGTATAACCTAACTACTCCAATCTCTTTATTTGGCTAACTTATACATATGTCTTTCTCCCTCCTCAGTATTTAATCTATTATATAAAATACTAAAAGCTAAGGACTTTGCATCACATATTGCTTTCATAGATTCCTTACGAGCCTCTTTATATCTTTTTCAATTATCAAAATTTTTAAAATTGAACATATTTTTATAACAAATCTTCTTATTTTTAATCTTTTCTTACACATTTGGATTCCACCACCAACTTTTTTATTATTTGGGGCTTTCCCTTTGATACTACAAGTATATCTTTTGCAATATTCTTAATATCACTAGCCACTTTTTCCACATAACATTAGTATCCTCATGTATAGATGAAATCTTACGATCTAAAATCTTACTCTCAAAAATATTTTTGTTAATATTATTTAAATGCCCCCATCTAATTCTATAGTATCAATTTACTTTATTTTTGCAAATTTGAAAATTCCAATTTTAAACTAATATGTGATTTTTTGAGTTTCCTATATGATGCATGAATTTTCTCACAAATTTTAACTAATTGATCATAGGTTGGCTCACATACTTATTCTTGATCAGATTGTTCATGTTGATTATCAGCCATTAAGTATAAGTTTGGTGTTTCTTCCTCTACTTCAGTCTTAGAGGAGTCAGATGAAGAATCCGCCCAGAAAGCTTTTTGGGATCACTTCTTGCCCTTCCTGTATTTGGGTTTTTCCTCATCCTTCTTTCTTTGTTGCTCCTTATGAGCAGGATAATCAACTTTAACATGTCCAGGCTTCTTGCATTCAAAGCAAACAACATCAGTAGAACTTTTATAATTTTTGCTATTCTTACCTCTTTTCCACTTCTGATGGTCTTTTTGCTTCTTCCTTAAAAAGCTTTTGAATTGCCTAGTGATGAAGGCAGCATCATCATTCTCAGATTCGAAAGAATCAGTGTTCATGTTGTTGTCCTTTAGTGCCAATGCTTTCTCCTTCTTTTTCTCATCTGTACCAAGATTTCTTTGGTTCACCCCTTGCTCGTAAGCAATGAGTGAACCAAGTAGGTTAACGATCAAATAAATATTTAAATATTTAGATTCAATAATTACAATAATTTTGGCTTCAAAAGAAGAAGGCAAGCATCTTAAAATGTTATTAAATTTTTTATAATTGTTGAGTTCACTTCCTAAGGCATGAAAAGATGTGATAATTTGAGTAAATCATGTATACATATTAGAAATTGATTCATAAGGTTTCATATCAAAAAGCTCATAGTCATGCAAAAAAATATTCAATCGAGATTGTTTAACTTCATTGGTTCCTTTGTAAGTAATGCATAATAGATCCCAAATCTCTTTACCAGTTGCACAAGTTAAAACACCCATATAATCATCAGATTTCAAAGCATAAAAAAAATAGTTCAAGAAATTTGCATTATGTTGTGCTAAATCTCTTTCATTAAAAGTCCATTCAGTAAAAATAATTTCAGTTTTAATGCCATTAAGTTCACAAGAAGGTGGTGTATAACCTTCTTTAACAAGCATCCATATTTGATAGTCGATAGATTATAAAAACGTTGACATACGAGTTTTTCAAAAATCAAATGGAATTTTATCAAACAAATGTGGTCGGGTAATAGAATACCCTTTTGCAGTATTATGATTACCAAAATTAGCCACCGATCAAAATTCAAAAAGATTTCAAAAACTTATTTTTATGAATCCTGCTTTGATATCACTTGAAAGTGCGTTAGGGATGTTAAGCCCTTATGAACTAGTCCCGAGGCTAACCAAGAGGGGTGGTGAATTGGTATCTTAAAACTTTTCAATTAAATCACAAATTTAAACCAAAACATAATCCACCAATAAAAAAATGAGTGCGGAAATTAAATGCGTAAGTAAAAATAAAGAAAGAACACTTTAAATTTATAGTGGTTCGGTCAAACGTTGACCTACATCCACTCCTCGAAGGCACCCTCTGAGTATTGCACTAACGTAGTTTCTCTCCTTTATCCCCCGCAGCTAAGCGTAGAAGCCCTTGCAAAAACTCCTTTCCACCAACCCCGGTGCGGCAAAGAACGGACTCCTTTTGCTTCCTCCTGAAGTAGGAAGAGAACCCAACTCCTTTTGCTTCCTTTTGAAGTATGCAAAGAACTTTGATTAATTGTTGAAAAAGACCTCCCTTGAACCCCCAAGAATGAGGAATGATGATCAGAGAAGACGCCTTAGAACCTTTCTTGGATCAACCCTTGTGAAACCCCTTATATGCTCCCCTTCACAAGTTCCTCCCTCTCTCCCTCTCCTTTAGGCTCTCCCAGGTCAAGACAGTAGTAAAATATCCTTTTTCTTGAGAAAATATGAATCCTTCATATAGATTTTTAGGAACTGACTCTATCATCCATGATGATATTATTATCATCCTATACAATCCGTATAAATTAAGCTCAATCAGCCTAGATGACTTGGGACGATTAGAAGATTTTTTGTTCCTATCATCCAAGATGATAATATATCATCCTGTATGATTAGTACAAATAAGGGAATGTCATCCTGAACATCTCTCTAAATAGATGATATACGATTTTGGTCATATGGGAGCAATCAAGGTTTATGAACTTATCATCCTGGCCAATCCTGCGATCATCCAGGACGATATGATCGAATCAATCAACCTTAACAACTTTCCTTAATCAAAAGATCAATTTAGGTATAATTGAACCCCATCATCTAGGATGATGTCTTGGATGATAATTAAAAAATAAAACTTCTTAAATAGATCTGGTGGCTAATTCTTTCTAATTTTAGCATATCATTCCAACCGATATTAATATAATCTAGGACGATCTGCTTAATGATGGCTACCTTAACCAGGATGTCCTAATTAGGGTTTCTATTTTTAACGGATCATCCAGGATGATTTTGAGATCGTCCCGGATGATGTTAACAAAATCAGAAAGCTCTAAGTCAGAAAGAAAAAATTCACTCAAGTGTGTGTGTGCAGGGTTACTTAGCATCAGGCACCACAAAGATTATAATTGACTCAGAAAAGGAAAAAAAATGTATTAAAAACTGACTAAGACCTAGTCTACCCAATCTTGAGCTGGTTTAAATTATAGTCATGATCCTGTAGACCTGAAATGTTTGTTGGTAAGCCAGTCATAGTAAAACAGAAGTATTTACAATCATTAAAATTCTATTTCGAAAATTTAGATACGCAATAAGTGAGATGATTTCGACATTGATCAAGGTTAGAGGTTGCCAGTGTACTACATTTTGCAATAGACTGAGCTTTGTGATTACAGTGTGTGGCTATAATTGCTCAAGTAATTATAGATAAATATATATTCAATGATTGATTGCTAGAAGATTGGATGATTGAAGCATTTAATGATTGATTAAGTATTTGCTAATGTG
Organism: Dendrobium nobile; assembly: GCA_022539455.1. Classification (NCBI taxonomy): domain Eukaryota; kingdom Viridiplantae; phylum Streptophyta; class Magnoliopsida; order Asparagales; family Orchidaceae; genus Dendrobium; species Dendrobium nobile. The sequence goes on along the minus strand of CM039718.1, from coordinate 33,531,387 downwards.
GATAGTTAATTAGGTGATTATTTGTTTTATATTTTAAATTGGGTGGTTAATTGCTATAAATAAAGGCATAATTGATTAAAAACATGGCTAGAGATTGGATCCAAATTGATAGATGATTGAATGAATGCTTATGATTATTAATTTATTAGAGTACATGAATGCTAATTGCTTAAGGAAATTGCAAATAAAAAAAGGCTTCTAATCAAGTGATTGTAACTAATTAGTGCTTTAATGCCATATTGAAAACTAAGTTTGTATATATGATTGATGATGAAAAAAATGAATTTATGATTGAAAACTATGTAATTGTTGTCCATCATATTAAAAATTAAAAGTTTGGGTCATTCCAAATGACCTCATTCAAAATTGAGGTGAATAATAGGCAATCATATGTCATTATGCAAGGTTTTTCTTGAGACAGGTTCTCGAGTCCATTATCATAGTCAAGGTTTGCCTGTAGTATCAATGTTCTTAGCACATGATAGATGATATGAGCATCTTAAACTATGCAAGACACTAAAGGAAAATGTTGATTAAATTAAATATTCTAAAGGTGAGATTTATAGCTTTTAAATTGAAAAGGTGGAGTATATAATATTTCCTACTTATCAAGAATCAAAAAAGTTGTTCTTTCAAGGGTTCCAAATAATGAATTCTTATAAATAACCAATACTCGAGGATTCTATTAAGTGTCCTCAAGCTAGCATTATTATTTTTAGGATAAAGATCATTACTTTATCCAAAAAAATAATTTAACATAACAACCACCTCTTCATAATGGAATCATTTTCAAACTAAACATCATTCATAAAAGTAATTTTCAAAGGAATAATCATTGTATGATTCATGAATGTGATTCACATAATTTTTTCCATGAATAATAAATATAATTTTTGTCATTTTATATTTGGGAATATTTGGTAGAAACCAAATTAATGGAATGTTTTTTTTAACATATCAATAAACCTTAAAAGGTTGTATGAATTCTTCTACAAAATATTTTAGCATACAAATTTTATCAATTTTGATAATGATACCTTCACGTGCAACCTTCCTAGTATAACAATTTCTTGATGTAGCTTTTACCTTTATTGCTTATCTCCAATAGCATTTAAATGTTTCAAATCTCTAGTTAAGTATTACATCTATTATCCAGATTCGTTTTACTCTCATTGGACCCCTTGTGAGAGAACGCCTACAAACCTAATCAAACATTAGATTTGGGATAGTACGGATCCTGACATTAGGTTCTACCATGCCACAAGAATAACACCTAACCCCAGGGAATGGATTTACAAATCTATGTGGTGTATTATTCTTATTTATATGCATTTTCAATTTTACTGATATATATGGAGTAATGTTCCTCTTCATAGGAATATCACATGCTACAAATCTTTTTGGGGTATTGTGCCTCTTTCTAGGATGTCATTTTTTATGAATAGACCAATGAGTATTTTCTTATAGTGCACTGAGTTTTATTAACAAGAAATATGTTGTATGTTTCTCTTTAGTTATCTCTTATAGAATTTAATGTATTTCAATTTCAAATTCTTCTATAAGTAATTCTAATTCCTTAAATGCCTTCTCTATCTCAAAATGGTATGATGTCAAGGATTCATGTTCATTGGTTATAAGACTTTGAAAATTCATTATTACGTTTATTCAACTCCTCATAATCATGTAAAAGAGATTAAAGTGTTTTATCTTGAGTGATGTGTTTAATTTTGAAAGTCGAGTTCTCATTTATTAATCTTTCATGCTCTTATTTTAAAATTGAAAATTTGTTTTCCAACACCATATGCTATTTTCTTAGCTTCCTATAAGAATTATGGGTTTGCTTAGAAATGGAAAAAAAGTTCATTTATTTTAGCTCACATAGCTCATCTTTATCAGAGTTAACTCTTTAGTCATTTTCCATTAAGCATAATTGTGTCACATCCTCTACTGGCTATTGTTCTGATGAGTTAGATACTAAGTCTACTTAGGAGGTTTTTTGTTATTTATATCTCCCCTTTTTGCATTAATCTTATGCTCACCCCTCTCTTTTTAGGGGAATTCTTAATATTGGTGCATTCAGACTTCAGATGTCTAGTTGTTTTGCACCCAAAATAAATAACGTCAGAATAAAATTTATTTTTTATGTCATTCTTACCTTTGCTTATATAATTGTGATGTTTGTGCTTGTGCTTTAGGAGGATATTGAATTGGCTTGTTGTTAAACTGATTTCCTTTATCCTATCATATTAAGAGTAGTTAATATCAAAACCATTGGCTTTTAAAGCCATTGTCTTTCCCTTCCTCTTTTAATTTGCATCAAATAAACTTTGACTCACACTTTAATTATAGGCATTGGGTGTACAAAGTAGATTTTCAATTAAATAGACATGTAGATATTTAGATTAATATATAATAATATCTTTAGCGTCATAGTTATCAGGTAGACAAGGCAAATATTTATTAAGTTTCTTTGGATTTAATAGTTCGCTACATAAAGGATGCAGGGATGTCACTATCAGAGTAAATCTAGTGTACAAGTTTGAGATAGTTTCATTTGATTTCATGCAAAATAATTCTTAAAGCTGCAATAAAAAATGTAAATTATATTGTTTCACTTCATTTGTACCCTAATTAGTTATGCATAGTCTATCCCAAATCTCCTTACAAGTACATGTAGAGACTCTATTATAATCATTAGATTTGAGTTTCTTAGAAAAAAGAATTTAACCATTTTACATTAAGTTATGTGAGATCTCTATCTTCGTTACTCCATTCAGTACAAATAATATAAGTTTTGACTCCATAAACTATAGGCGATAGTAAAGAATATATAGTTTGAATCATATGCCATAATCTAAAAACAATAGACTTCACAAAAGTTAACATTCACATTTTCCAAAAACCAAATGGAACATTATCGAATAGTGGACAAGTTATAAATAAACCTTCCATAGAATTCTCTATGTTTAAATGTAACATTTGATCTATTTCTTAGAAATTTTTAAATCACTAATTTTTTGACATGCTTTTATACCAATTGAACATTTAAGTGAGGTTGTTAAACCATGTTTAACTACACTATGCACTCTAACAACAGGGAAGGGGGGGGGTGGGGGGGGAGGTTGGGTGTTCACTTGTTTATTTAAAAATTCTCTCAAAAATACCTTTTTAATTATTTAAGCAAATCACAAATGAAAGTGAAAAAAACTTAGTTAAAATAATGTAATCTTGCACTCTTTTATTTTCGTGATAACAATGTATGACCAAATATATTTCTTTATTTTATTATTCAATTTTATTTTCTTTTCAGAATAAAAATATAACCAAGAAAAGCTTGAAAATATAAACGTAGATTTGTAGGAATAATAAATGTGCAAGAAATTAAAATGCTTCAAAAAAAATGGAAAGTAAAGTAGAATGAGCACAATGGATTTTATAATAGTTTGATAAAAGCATAAAATACGACCACTCCCTAGAGTCCTCCTCTTTTAGTACTACACTAAAAGCATAGTGTCTCTCCTTTAGTTCCAGTAGAAAGTGGAGAAGAACTTACCTAATTTCTTCCACTAACCAAATGCAGCAAAGTAAAATAATGCTTTTCACCCTCTTGGTGAGGTAGAGAACATTGAAGCTTTTTCACGCTCTTAGTGAAAGCTGAGTACCTAGAAGCTTTTTTTCACTCTTCTGGTGAAGGTAGTGAAATGGAATACTTTTTGACCCTCCTAGTGAATGAAGAGAATCTCGAATCCTTTTTCACCATTATGGTGAAGCTTGAGAACCTCAAATCACCTTCACTTTTGATGGTGTGCAGAGTAGCTAGACTTTTTAAAACTCCCTCTCACAAACCCTTGAATCCCATAAGAAACTACTACCTCTTACAAAAACATTACCCATTTTTTCCCAAGCTCTAGGCTCCCATTATGCTTTCTCTTAGAAGAAATAACACAATGACTACCAAAAAGACTATAAGAAATTTTAATGAGAAAGCATAAACGTGGGCATAAAAAATAATAAAAAATTAATTAATCAGTTATTATTCGTAAAATATGATATGGGATCATAGAATATGATTAGTAAAAAATAACATATTTTTCTTGTATGTAGAACATGCTCCAGTATGATCTATTTATCTTTTTTATACTGGTCATATAATACGATGATTAGAACATCATACAATAGAAGTTATTTGATGTTTTTCAGATCATAAAGGATGAACTTTGGGATAATTAGAAATAATTTTAACCATTTATACAGTATGATAGACATTGTACTAAATGATTAGCTAAAAAATCACGGTTTAATCCAATATGATCCTCGAAATTACCAAATATCATCTCTATTAATTTGTATGATTTTTCATATTTATTAAAATTTTATTTAAATAACTAATCCAATGGATTAAATTAGACAATGATTTACACATCATATAGTATGATCATGTTAGGGTAAGAATAACATGGAATTCAAAATTCAAATTATTACCTAATATAATAAATGGCCAACATTCTGATTACAACAGATCATCTAGAATGATGTGGTGTTTATAATGTACAATAAGTTCTTTTTCAATTTTTTTTTCAAAGTTAAATACAATATTTTAAATAATTTATGTTGCAACAAATCATACAGTACATTCTTAATCATACAATATGAGTGATAGAAAAATTATAATATTTATAATTTTATTTTCACTTCCCTGGTATTTGGGTGTGAGCAATTACTAAGCTAGTAAACACCATTTAGAAAATTGAGACATAATAAAAGATAAAATTATAGACTCTTGAAAACATCAATCCTAGACTACCCATTCTTAAACTTTTATTATTTGGTAGTTCTTGACGTAATATTAACCTTAAATGTTCGAACACAAAAAAAATATATGCAATAATATATCGTAGAAGAAAGTAAATACATTCCAATAATGTTAATTATCATCAAAATATATATTCAGGCAACTTATTTCCAGTAGTTTGCGCTCCAATGATAATCTTCAAACTATGTGTATATCCAATTTCATTTGGAGATTTTTCATTAAGCATTCCTCTCTCTCTTGTTTGCTTCATAAAGTGTATATCCTTATTTTGGCTTGGCCAATCGACTCTGACACCCTTTTTTGGAAACTTCCTCATAACACCATGAAAAAAGTGAGAAACATGATAAATTGAAGGGTATCAATGACTACTGATTCTTATTTTTTGTGGACCCCTTGATCCAAGTTTATCTCACGTGGAAAAATTTTGTCATACCATTATTGATTAGTTTCAATACCCCTTCTTTGTTATAAACTCTATATTATTTAAATGGGGTTTGGATACATCCTAATGACATTCAAAGTCATATTACCACTAAAATTTGTATTGTTAAGAGCTATGATAATGAACAAACTTGTTATTGTTTGGGAAATCTTTTTTTGCAATAAAAAAATCTATCACATTTTTATGTTGGTTGTTGTGCTCGTTCTACAATGAAAGCCAATTTCATCTATGCTTTGATAGTGAATTTTCTTTGCATATCATAAAGAGCTCCATCCCTTTGGAATTTTTTTTCATATTCGAACCTCCTTATAATAGTTCTTAAATCATTCTGATATTATCAAATGGAATATTTTCCATAAATATTTATTATTGTGTTTGCATATCACTGCTTATTATATATGGCAAGAAAGCAGTAACTCTATCTTTAATATTGTGGGTCTTAATAAACATATGATTATTGAGAAAATTAAAATTTTCATTCATAAGAAGAGCAAGAGATGTGGCCTAAAATCTACTTTGCCATAGAATTTTGTTACATTGTATTACTCGCCAATTTCTTATGTTTTAACATTCGTTTTACTAGCTCGTTCGTACTATGTTGCAGCTTTTTAATATGGTTACATGTTATTTTTCTAATTTTTGTCACTCCTGGATATGGTATGTGGCTATCTTTTGCAACTATTTTTGTTTGGATAAAACTGTTTCTCTTCTATTGTTCTTGGCTACCGAACATTAAATTGGGTATTATCTAGAGTTATCTCAATATTATGATTGGATATTCTAATTGTTGAGTATTCTGATTAAGTGGATATGTGTTACATGGTGTTTTTTCCTATATTTAAGAATGCTTCTTTCTTGCTGGTCCGCATGTCATCAAGATTGGATGCCTTACGGTGATGCCATATTATTTAGAATTATATATATATATATATATATATATTGGATCTACAACCTAATGTCTTTTTCCTATGGCTTAGGAAAATGATGAAAATATAGGTGCACTGCCATTTTTATGTATGCAGGTGGCATTCATATTACTTGAACATATATTTTTTGAGCAGATACACCAAGCGCTAGTATGTACTGATGCCATAGAGGACATTTCTTTAATTCACTAATACTATTTTGAAATTAAGAAGGGTTTTTTTTGAGTATCTAAACACTAGTTTCTCTTCTTTCATTGGTACTTTCTATTGTTTTTCTTGTTATCTTATTGTTGTTAGAATAGCTTTGCTTCACTTTGGGCAATCAAAGATATATATGTACTTAAAATTTTTTGTTGTATCAATAAAAGCTAAAAGTGGCCTCACTGTACTCCCCACCCCTCCCCGCCCCCCCACCCCCCAAAAAAAAAATAAAGTGAAAAAGTTAAATATTCAGATGAGACATATATAATGTAAGTTTGATAAAAGCTTCCATCATTTTCTCTTCTCCTCTGCAATTTTTTTCTTCCTGAACCAACACCTATCACGCTGCCCTTGGAGTCCCTAACGAAATCACTAATTTGCCGTTTATCTAACGTTACTATTTTCAACATCCATGTTATTAGATGTTTCAAGTCTATCACTTCTATAGTTAAATCAGCTTTAAAAGAATTATATATATTGTTTAACATATATTTTCTCTGCATGCATAAACTTAGATACTCATAATCTTACGCCACAATATTTAAGTAATTTCTTTGAAGGGATGTAACAAAAAAAAATTGAATAATCTAACACTACACATAAAAATGTTTTAATATAAATTAAAATTTTAATATTGATTCAACAAAAAATCTGTTTGAAAATTTTTATAACTAGCCACATAATTGTTATCCCCAAATCACATCCAAGAAAGGTATCCAGTCATGTTTTAGCGAAACCAAAGGTACCACCGATTTGAGGTTGAACAATCTCAATTAAAAATAAAAAAAATAATTATGCTTTTAACAAGATTTACTTTAGAGTCAATTCAGAAATAATTGAAATCTTGTATATTGTAAATTTGACAAGAACAAAACATTTTAATCCTAAATTATTATTTAAATATATAAATATATATATTAATTCTAAAATGAGAATGTAATTATGGAATAAGAGAGTGCTAATTTCTAGTTAAATTGATTAAGTTTAACGAAGTCCAGCTCAAAATTGCATTCTAGTCAATTTAATTTTAAACAAAATAGAATTTATATAATTATTATTTATGGAAAGAATTTTATTATTTAATTTAAAATATAAGGCAAAAAGAAAAGTAAAATAAAGGAAGCCACGGTCCTTTTCTATTGGTCAACAAAAATAAAACCAGTCTGTTACGCATCTCCTTGCCAGCTATGGAAAACAACGTTTCCATGTGTGGTGTTGTCATTATATAATGCAACAAAGATAAAACTGATAAAAGAACACTCCGACATGGCAATTTTTATTTATTGAAACGTTCAAATAAGGAAACACTATGATTGCATTTTACATATTACCAAGGGAACAAGGCAATTGTTTTATAATTAATTAAATAAGATTAAATGATGAAAAACATTAACTAATATACCACAATTAGAGATATAATATACGAATTATATTTCTGTTTTTTTTTTTTTTTTTGTGGCAAATTATGGACTATGCCATTTTTTATTAATCAGCAATGAATTACATAATAACAAACAGAAAATACAGAATAACCAACCAGGATAAGAAAACAAGTTAAGGAAGAACTAAAACAAAAAGAAGAGAATAGTAGAACTCAAAACGAAAGATGGAGCTTCTGTGAATTGCTCCAAAGAAATAGTAGAAGATGCACTGAACTCAGGTAGTCCAATAGGTAGTCTGTGAGATCATATACTTTGGTCGTCCGAAGACCGTCCAAGAGGATTCATCGTCAGGCTATCATCATCGTTCAGGCATTTAAAGAGAGAAAACAGCCACACAGAGAAGAATAAATTCCATATTGTCTTAGAAATACCGTCAGCTAACCCGTCATTGGACAGTAAAAGAAGCATCCAATCAGTGACCGTGTCCACCACTTCGTAACCAGCAAGTGTCACAATCAAAGATTCTCAATATTTCTGTTTTCATTATTCACTTCTAAATATGATGAAGAACAGAAATAGACTACGGCTTACTTATTGGATGAGAACATTATGTATTATTTCGACGATGCAAAATGGCTTAATCTGCATTAAAGGATTTTTATTTTCAAAAATTTTATGGCCATGCCCATCTTTGGTTGTTTCGAAGAAGATAACCGAAATAACTTAGGAATTCAGCCATTGATTTCATCACAGGTGTTGGAATTGCAAAGTAAGTGATGTGGGTGTGGCTTTGTGTAGTTTTCACTGAGACAAGAAAGTGGCAAAAGAACAATTGTGTTAAACGTCCTGAGAAATAAATGTAATTTTTTTACCAAAAAAAAATTAAAATGAAAGCATTTGAATAAGCATCCAGCAACAGCATTTAAAACCGGGATGAAATTGGGCAATAAAAGGCTTAAAGTTCATTGAGTTCTAAATGGAATACTAAAAAAAATACATCAGTGATACTATCACTTAACTAGGAAGACATAAAAGCATTAATGTTTATATCAAAATATGGTATGAATATCCTTAGCCTCGAGGTAAAGGGAACCAAAAAATAAGCTATATTTTACATTCTGAGAATAGCGTATATTTATGCATGCCTTTTTTTTTTAAGGGGAAACCCACGGAGGGGCTTACGCATTATTAATAGGGAGAAAAGTACAAAGTCCTTAAAGAGGCCTCGAGCTCTCTAAAGTTTAAAAGGGCTACAAAATTAAAACCAAAATAACCTATGAACTCAAGATCCCTACTACCCAAAAGTACAATAACACCTAGATACATTCTACGATGCATAAGAAGCAGCACCCAAAAGAAAGGAAGACAACAAAAAAACTCATTGAGATCCAGCTTCCTATCCAAAAAATCAACAGCACGATCACCTGCACAAGAAAGCTCCTGCAAAAAAGGATGTAGACCACAAAAAGGATAGCAAAATAACCCATAATCTGTAAGAGGAAAAAAATACCACCGGTAAATCTTGTTACAGATAAAAGGGGCAACAGAGAAAACTACCCAGATTCCACACAAGCTCAATAGAGTAACCCGAGCAAACACCATAAATCAAATAAATTAAGATAACAGAGCCACAATTAGTGCATGAAGGGTCAATCAGGCAATCCCAAAAACCGATCACCCGAGCATAGGCCTAGGAAACATAGCGCCACCACCAGCTCTCCAAAATCAAAAAAATAAGCCAACCATGATTGCTAGGCCACAAATACAAAAAGAATAAGCAATAGCAATGAGAAATGCAATGAGCAGCAACATAACAGAAAAAAGACCCAGAGATGATACAAAGAGTAAGCCCCAGAATCTCCCAAACTACTGATACCCCAAAACAAATGAACAACCATAAGAAGGTTAAGAGACCTCCTTAGACAATGCTATGAGAACATCAGACCTAGCAGAAAGCACTAGAAAACAACCAACCAACCACATAATTGACCCAAAAAATAAATAGAGACGGACTCCAACAAATAACACAAAGTCCACTCCAAATACTCAGAGCGAAACTCTCCCAGGAAAGAAAAAACCACCCAAATATACAAGAAAACCCAGGTTACCCCAGCCACAGATAGAAATACCAGACAGGCCAGAAACAAAGCAGCTCAGCAGAAAGTACCCACCAACCTGAAACTCAAGAAAACAAAGGTCAAGAGCAAAAGAAATCACCACACCAAATCCAGTAGGAAAGAAACAACGTAGAAAAGAGAAGAAAGTCAGAACAGGGAAAAACTAAGAGTAGACCCTCATAAGCCAAAGGCACATGGTGAACGACAATAGCAAGCAAAGATAATTATGATCTAACAAAAGTTATAGCAATGCTATCAAAATTTAAAAGACCCCCCAAAGCTGCAGGGAGTTTAGTAGAAATAAAAACAGTTATACAGTTGAGGTCAGAACCCCAATTGGCTATCCAATTAGCACATGCATTACCATCCTTCTGAATAAGGGAGAAAGTGGCATTCATAAAAGTAAGCATATGCTTAAGGTCCCTAACTAGATAGAAAAGAGGGGAATTACAGACTAAATCCTCAAAATCATTAAAAAAATGGAAATTTATCTTAGAATCCACTTCAATACTTAAATCAAGAGAAATGCAAGTCCCAACACCATAGAGAATAGCCAAAGTAAAAGCTTTGTCATCATCACAATTCTGTAAAAGGCCAGCAAAGGCCATAATGAGGTTTCCATAATAATCTTTGATAACTCCACCACAACCAAAAGAATGCCCAAAAATAATGCTAGCCACATTAAATTTATAAGAGTTAAGAGGTGGCTTGATTCAATAAATAAGCTTAGGATCTTAAGGAATATGCTCAACCACCAATTTAATACCTAACTCAGAAGAAGCAAAATAATTATTCTTAAAAATCTTGACTGAGAGAAGATTAACAGAGAAAAGAGCAACAACATTGTCTTTTACACTTTGAATAATCCTTAGGTGGCTCATAACAATACCATTGAAGATAGAGTTATTCCTATTCATCCATAAAAACCATAAAGTGAGGGAAGTAATAACATTTATGATATGGCCTTATGTTTTGATAAACTAACATTTAATTAAAGCAGAAATAGATATTTTAGCATTAAAATAATTCAATTTAAAATGTTGTCAAAATAAATTGAAGTTTTGACAACTAAGGGTCCGAAAAGAAAAACATTATGCATATTTTCAATATGAAAATAACATTGGCATTTGGACGAGAGGGTAAAACCTCTTTTAATTAAGATGTCATCCGTGGGGATGAATTTACGTAAAAGTCCCCACAAAAAAACTGCAATGGTGAAGGGAATGCTTTATGCCAAAGCAAATGAAAAATATGAGAAGTCTCATTCTTAGATCTAAAGGCATGCCACACATCATTTAATCTAAAACACCCATCTTTGGACAATCCACATAAGAGGAAATCATCAGAATCAGTATTAAGGGGAGATTCAAAACTTGTTGAATAATAGGATCAAGAAGAACATTAGTAAGCTTTTCATAATCCCAATAATTATCAGCAAAGAAATAATTCATATTAATAGAATTTCCCACTAACCAATGGTATTGCCAAAAGTAAATATCATCATTACCAAGCCCCAAGAGTATAAAGGGTTCAACACTACATTTTATATTGCACAACATCTACCAAACCTAGAGACACCAAGGTTAAAGAAACAAGTAGTCGGATGTTCCCACACAATACTTAGCAAACATGAAAGTGGCCCACAAGCTCTTTTTGGCATGAAAGTTGTACCATAACTTAAATGAAAATGCATGAGCCAAATCATTCATGTTCTTATAGCCCAAGCCTTCTTTAGCAAGAATGCCACAACACTTATTCGAAGAAGCCCAAATAATTTTTTAATTGTTACTAGTCCCCTTCCATAATTTCTTTTTAAAACGTTTAGCAATCTTATTGCAAACTGCTTTAGTAGGCAAAAGAGTTTGAAAAAAATAAATCGGCAATGAACAAAGAACACTGCAAACATTAACTAAATGAAATTCCAAAAGAAATAAAAGAAGAATCCCATGACTGAAGTTTGTTTTGCACCGAAGTAACCAAGTCATCAAAACAGAAATTCTTCTTTTTACCTTTAAAAAGAGGCACCCAAAGGTACTTAATAGGTAAATGGCCATTCATAAAACCAATAGAATTGTAAATGGACAAAACACGATCAGTAGGCACTTTCTTGGGAATGGTAAAACAACATTTAAGTTTATTAAGAGCAAGACCACTGACAAATTTAATTTGGTGAAAAAAGACAATAAGTTTATTAATTCTATTAACATAAGTATTAGTAAAAATAATAAATTCATCAGTAAAATAAAGGTTAGAAATAGGCAAACCATCCAAAGTTATGAAATAGAGGCTAGGATAATTTTGAAAAAGGTTAGTAAAGCCTCTAAATAAATAATCTACAACAATAATGAAAAGTGCAGGAGATAACGGATCTCCTTGTCTTAGGCCATGAGAAGATTTATAAAAGCCTTTACTTTTACTATTAACAGTGATAGAAAAGTAAGAACCCTCAATGAAACTCTTAATGAGATTAATAAAAGTAAGGTCAAAACCAAACAAAGTCATGATATTATAAAGAAAGTTCCAATCAATGTTATCGTAAGCCTAAGCAATATCAAGTTTTAAAATCATGTTGCTACTTCTCACCCTAACATCTAGATCTTGGAAAAATTATTGGGCCAGAAGGATATTGTCAGTAATGCCCCTCCTTTTAAAAAACTCTATTTGGTAAGGCCAGATAATTTTATGCAAAAGGGAAGTTAAAGTGACTCACGAGATTTTTAGAGAGTATTTTTTTAAAAAAATTGCATAGATTAATAGGCCTAAAATCATTCTAGGTACTAACAAGGTTATTCTTGGGAATAAGCAAAATAAAAGTAGCAGTAAAAACTTAGTAATAAACTTTCCAGCAAAAAAGTCATTGACAGCATAATGAAGATCATGACTAATAATAAATCAAATTTATTGAAAACATTTAGTGGTAAAACCATCCGGCCCTACAATAGAGTCAGCCTTCATGCTAAAAACAATCTCTTTGAATTCCTTGATAGAAGGAGGTTTGTAAAGAAGAGCATTATCCTCTTAAGAAATCAGATTAGAGATAATATCGATGTTATCAATAAGAGCAGGGGTAAAATCTTTATTAAGATGCTTTTGAAAGTGACTAACATCAATATTAGCAATCTCACGAGCATTCTTGAAAACGAAACCATCATCATGATTAATTTTGAAAATAGAATTTTTAGCATGTTTCCTCTCACCAAAGCTTGGAAATAGTTGGTATTGTTATCAACTTCAATAAGATGTTTAGCTATCGCTTTTTATTTCCAAAAGGTTTCCTTGTGAGGTTGTTATTTAAAAAAGTTTTCTTTTACATATCTCAAAAGAATGAAATTACCATCAGAAGAAGTGAGCTGACATTGTGATTCAACAGTGCTAACATTCTCCTCAGCATTCAAAATGTTAGTGAAAAGATTTTTAAAAATTATGATTCTATCACTTTAAAACTTCCTTAAGTCTTTTCAGTTTAAACCAAAGTCTCCTTATACCAAAGATAGAATTATTAGGATGTAAAGGGGCTTGCCAATCTTCCTGAACCAGGTCAAGAAAAGAATCCTAAAGCAACCACATGTCTTGAAATCTAAATTGGGCAGGAGGGTTCATATGCCTAAACTTAAGAGAAATAAGTAACCGAGAATGATCAGATAAATTTGTGCTAAGATGCTCAATATCAATAGAATTTAAGGAGTTAAGCTAATAATCATTAATCAAAACCCTGTCCAACATTTGCCCTAAATGGTCGCAGTTCCAAGTAAACTTACTGCCAGAGAAACCAATATCCATTAAATTACAATCCATAATCATGTTATTAAAATTATCCATAGATTGATAAATAGGAGAGGAGCCCACAATACGCTCAGAGATATTAAAAATAGTATTTAAATCTCCTCCAACAATCCAAGGAAAATTACAATAATAATGAGAATGGGTAAGTTGCTCCCATAAGACTTTCCTAGTTTAACAAGATGAAGCAGCATAATCAAAAGAAGCATAATAGTGTAAATTAAAAGCCACAATATTATAATGCAAAACTTGAGTGAAATATCCAATAACATCAATGTGGACTGGATCCTTCCAAAAAACCCAAATCTTATTAGAAAGATTTGAGACAACATAGTTAAAACCCAAATATCTAGAACTGCCAATTAACTTTGCAAAAGAGATAAGAATTTCTAATAAAACAAGAATAGAAATATTATGAATGTGACAATAATTCTTAAAACAAAGCTTAGAGGATGGACACCCAGTTCCCCAAATATTCCAAATAATAAAGTTAAACATAAAAATCTTGTTAATGACTAGTATATGAATGGGTAGTTGGAGGAGATTACAAAATGAAAAATTTTCTTTTTCCTCCATCTCCTACTGTTAAATTTAATGAAACTAGTGTCATTATAATCTTTAGAAAGCATTTAGTTATAAGATCCATATCCCCAATATTAGTAAGGGTATCACTGTGAAAATGATAGTTTAAGGGAAGCTTACTATTAATGTTTGTACCAACCTTCCTTTCATCTCAAGGTAATTCACCGTCCTTAAAGATAGAACCCTCTTCCTCGTAAGTTTTATTGCTCAAATCATTACCAACGTTAGCCTCCACCAAAAGGCTATGCCCATCTCCACTTGGACATTCACATATGATTGAGAAGGCAGTTTATTACTACAACTAACATTTAATAAAGGCACCTCCATATCAGGAATTTTTTTTTATTAATAGCAAAAAAATTAGTAGAAGTAGAAGGAAAATTATTTAGTTTAGTAGTGAGAGCCATAGTTTGCTCTTCCATGTTTTGAGAATCATGAGATAAAGAAGAGGTAAGGTTGAGATTATCTTCCTGAAGAGCACCATTTGTGGGAAGAAAATCATTTCTAGGTAAGGTAAGTTGTGTATCTTCTTCAACACTATCCTGCCCCTTAGGAACAATTCCTTCATTACCATCAAAAATTGGGATGAGAGAATCATGTTCAAAATCAAGAAAATCCTTTCCCTTGGATTGCATAGAAGAATCCTTTTCTTACGCCTGAAACACTCATTAAATCCATAACCATGCATCCTATAATGAGAGCAAAATATAGGTAAATTATCAAATTCAACTTTTTGGAAATAGCAATTCAATTTAGAATCAATCTAAATCTCATTAGGATGCTTTTTTAAAACATCCAGCTGAACTAAAATTTAGGCCACAGACGGCTGAGATACATATGTCGTGGCTTGATCCATCTGTAAGGGCCTACCAAGAATTGAGGCTAATCTAAATATGATTTGTGAGTTTACAAAATGCAAACTTAAATTAGGGAAGGAAATCCACACAGGTGCAATCAGAAATTCCTCACGAACATCAAAATTTGGTGTCCACTTGAGTAATATAATTTGGCAAGCTTTAATATAGTATGATCTCCCAGAAAAATATGACTATAATCTAAGTCATTGCTTGATTGATTCACAACATGTCTAGGGTCCAATATACAACCATTAAAAAAGCCCAAGAGTTTCAAATTTAAGAAAAACTTATGAATCACATCAAGATTTGGTCGCCAAATAAGGAATTTGCCGACTATGGTGAGATAAAAAGGAGTAGCCAATTGCAAACCACTAAATCTTCAAACATTAAAGTTGGGTAACCTTTAAAAGAGGCATGCACAAAATGAAGCTTAGACCCAGATGAAAAAGAAGACCGTATAAGAATATCCTTAAAGGATCACATGGTCAAAGTGGATCTTACTCGCAAAGATGTAACCTCGAGAGTTTTAGCAGATATGACCACATTGTCCACCAGCCACTCTCCCCATATAAGAAATAGCAGGATGCTGACTTCTCTCGATAGAATGGATTATGATGCATCCATTCTCAACAAGCTTCCTTAATCAAATCATCTTGGCCTGTACATTTCTGAGCATCAGTGACCTTAAGTGATCCTACTAACCAAAAATAACTATAAGATACAAATTTCATCTACCTACTTCTAATATCAAAAACTATGTTGTTGGAAGTTCATACCTCTAAAACACAAGACTACGACTTCATTGCCTAGACTTGTCACTGGATTATAGCTAACCACATTCATGGGACTCGCCCCTTGATCTTGATGACTTGATGTTCATTCTTATGAACATGCCCCTCACTCCAAAAATCTCATTGAAATTTACTCTCCTTATGAAACAACACTCAAAGTCTTGCCTAAGATATTTATCCTCAAATACTTATATAAGGCAATCGTCTCATAGGACAGTGCCACATATGAAGCAGTAATTAATGTGAATCTTAACAATCTAGTCAATGTGAAAATATAAAAGTTTAATTTTTGCATCATATACTATTTTTGCTTATATATTCAAGATGTTATCTTTACTATAGCCCACTGAACCCTATAAATGTATGATGGAAGGTCACTTTTGGGTTTTTTTATTTTACAAATATTTACATGCAAAGTTCTTTATTTTTTAAACACTATAGATTTCCTTAAACTCTCCATACTCAACACTCATATTTAGTTACTCATTTTTGTAACACTAATCAACTAATAACAATTTAGAAGGATTAGGTGTCATTCACAAAAAAAAAATTTGGATCCAACATCCATTAAGATGTTGTAAGCTTCGATTGATCGATGATTTGTCCATGTGTCAAAAGGTTAGACACAATAGAAAGTACATTAAAATATGTCTTTTATGATCATGGAAAATACAAATTATACTACCAATTATTACTTGATAGAGATATAAGAAGGAATCACTACAATTATCTAAAATGAACTTAAGCAAGTCTTGAAGAACGCCTCAAGAGAGAATAACCTAGAAAATAATAGTAGATATTAGGACACTAACCTTAACACAGATGAAAACCATAACCATACTCACACAAAGAATGAGGAGTATAAACCACTACTCTCTTGAGGTATAAGGATGAAGTTAGAGCTAAATAATATAATTCTCTATGTAGATCATAGAGGCAATGCTAGAAAAAATTTAAATTGCCTTGCGGAGATTCATACAAGGGAAGTTATGACCCTATGGACCTCATAGAATACTTTTATTTAATATTGACATTGAAGGACATTAATGATGCACTGAGTTGTTAATTGTTCTTTGCCACTTCCATGTTGTTTTTCTAATGTTGATTTTCCTTCTTGCCACTAAGCATTAACACTTCATTCTCATAGTAAAAGTTAACTTTCATCATGTTATTCTCTTGATCTTTAAGTAAAATTAAGAGCTCCTTAGCTCTCTTACAATGAGATAAGAGCCAAGCAAGCCACTATAAAGCTTTGTTAACAATTTACAAAAGGATATCTTAGAGTTTAGGGATCTTGATTTTACAATGCTCAAGATTCATTAAGAGAGGCCTTATTAGATGGGTATTTAGATATACCATTTGACTTTAGTAACCACAGACATTGGCGAATCTCTTGGAGCTCTCCCAAAAACCACTTCAAGATTAGGGTACACAAAAATTTATTTTAGGCATCCTTAATGGAACCAATCATTTTGTCATCAAGTGCAATATGCATTAAAGCTGCAAGCATGCTAGGAACTACCTAAGAAATCATAAATTAGATAAGAGGCTACACATGCCAAAAAATTTACGCCATAGAGACCACTCAAAATTATAGTGATACCCACTCCCCTACATGTAACAAGAAACTCACTCACCTAAATAATGAGAAGAAATATAATGTCTATAATTAAAATGTGATAATGATTTAAAAGTTAATAGAATATAGAATTTGGGTAACAAATTTTTGAACTTGAACAAGGTGTGGCCTTGTGTGAACTCACTTCCAAGGATTTCCTTTCTAATAAACTCAAAAGCTATGTACTTATTCAAGAGTGTCCATAATATTTAGTTCAACTACCATCAAATAAAGACGTGTCCTAGTTAATAGGAGAAAATGCCCTTTATAACTTGAAAATGCTTATATCAATTCAATTTGTGTTCATATAACCAGTTGAATGTTAGAAAGACATGACGAAAGATAAATCTTTTAAGACTAAAATTTAGAATTTAATGGCATATGTAGATAATCATCAAGAGAAGAGAAATTCAATATAGTAGTCCATCAAAGGCTTGAGTGAGGCTTTCGCTATGCTATAAAGGTACAAAATACTTACAATTCCATCAATGTTTTCCTCAAATTTAGTAGAATAAATAAGGTTTCTCTTCTTTACCCAAAGGAGTATCAAAGTTATGCCAAACTTGGTAAAAATGATCTCAATGATTCCAAACCTATGACCATGAAATACATGTAGGAACTCATTAGTGAAAATCTGAATAGGTTACTAGACCTAAACGAGTCATCCCAAGACTAACCAAGAGGAGGAGGGGGGGGGGGGGGGACTGGTAATTTAAAAATCTGTTGA
This sequence comes from Dendrobium nobile, assembly GCA_022539455.1. Lineage (NCBI taxonomy): Eukaryota > Viridiplantae > Streptophyta > Magnoliopsida > Asparagales > Orchidaceae > Dendrobium > Dendrobium nobile. The sequence continues at coordinate 33,513,151 of CM039718.1, read as the reverse complement.
AAAGTTTAAAACATATTTAAGTTTTTAATCACAATGATAATTTTTTATAAAAATGTTTTTTAACCATAATAAGTAAATGTACAGTAAAAAATAGTAAAAGTAAACATAAAGGAACATCAATAGTGGTTTGGTCCAATTAGAACTATGTCCACTCCATTTTTAGGTAATGCACTATACCAAAGTGACTCTCCTTTTGTTCCCACATCAAGGCAAAGAAGCCATTCTAATTACCCTCTCTTCAACCAATCCCTAGTGCGATAGAGTACCATCATCCTTTCACACCATCCTGGTGACAGCAGAGAACCAACATACTTTCACACCTTTCTGATATTAGTAGATTCTAAGCATCCTTTAACCCCCTCTTAGTGTCGGTAGAGAACTGCCATCCTTTCACACCTTCCTAGTGTCAGCAAAGTGTCGGATCTTCTTTGAAAATCTTTTTTCAAGATTCTTTAAGAAAGTAGGGAAGAACTATAAAGAACAAGTAAGAGATCCTCATCGTTGGGCAACCTTGTGAAACCCCTCACAAATCCTTCTTAAAAGATCTCTCACTCTCCAATTCCAAGACACTCTCCAAGTTTACTCTTAAAAGAAATTTGTAGTAGGAGATCTGTAGGAAGCCAGTTTTTAGGAACTTATATATAGAAAGGAAAAGAAAAACCATCCCAAATAATAAAAATTTCAATTTACCATCTTGGGTCGTATAATACAATCAAACTTCATACATATAAATAGTTAAAAAAATCTTTTTATAATTTTTTAAGAGCTGATTTTGTACTCTGGCAGTCGTATGTATGAAATTATATCATATAGTATGAATAGTTCAAAATTAAACAAGTTCATCCGGTATGATTTTGTATGAACCCATTTTGTACTTTGATCATCATCCGTTCATACCTTACATCGTATAGTACAAACTGCTTGAATAATATCATGCTTCGTATATTAAAAACATGGATGAGCCCATTTCATACTTTGGAAGTTATCTGTACAAAATTTATTTCATAGAGTACAATCGGCTTAAAAAATTTACATGTTTGTATGGAACAAATTGGTACCAATTTTATACTAGTCATTAACTATACAAAACTCATTTCGTATAATATGATCAATTTAAAAAATGATATGTTTGTTTGGGATGAACTGGTATGTATTCATTTCAAACTCTGGATGTCATCTGGACAAACCAACATTCATACAGTACAAATAGTTAAAGATAAAATTCAAAGTCATTATTTGGTATAACTCTTTCTGGAGGAACACACAGGTCAAATTGTCCAATAGGATTCAAGAATTGTGCATTACAATTAGTTTAAAAATTACAAGTTTTTATTCACTCCCCTAGTGTGTATTTGCACAGTTATCCAATTAAAATCACACTCTCTCAAACTCAAGAAAAGTAGAAAAAGTACACAATTTAATTACAATAAACCATAATCTAATATGTCTTAAAGTATTTAACAGTGTGGAGTATAATTTCGCTAAAATGTTAGAACACACAAATAACACAAACAAAATTTTCCAATATATGTTAGGAGAAATAGAAAACAACACAATAAGATTTTTGTATCATCAAGAACTCACTTGATATAAAACATAGTCTTGAAATTTAAATTATAACAAATTTTCCCTTTTTGATGATGGAAAAACAATTTTTATTTGAGTTAACATTTAAAGCATTTTTTTTTCTTTAGCTCCGCCAAATTGAATAACCAATTTAAAATAAGGGGTTCCCTTCAAAATCAAAATAACAAACAAAAAAATTAGAAAGAAGTAAAATAAAAAAAAACCTAAAACCAAACAAAATAGAGAAAAAAATCAAAATAAAAACAAAAACATAATTGATGCAATGTCTCTCTGCTCCTTTAGCATTCGAGGCGATCTTTAGGCAATTTAGGGTTCCGCCTCCTGCGCAACTAGTTTGGCCCTTCTGCTTGGTTTTTAAGTGATTTTCATTTGTTTTTTTTCTCTACTTTACTCTTCCATGCTCTTTCCTTCACTATTTTTGAGGTATTTATGGTTTTTTTGGTGTTAGGAGATGATGACTCCCTTGTTATCCAACCCGTCGATAACTTCCTTTCTTAAGGGTAAAACTCAATATTTTAAAGTTTTTTTTTTGGTTGGTTCTTTAGCATCTTCTCCTAAATTATAGTTTTTTCATTCTTTTTTAAGGGATGTCCGACCTTATTATTTGAGGATTCTGTGGTTGAAGAGTTGTCGTCTCCTTATGCCTTAACTTTGGTGGGTATATTCTTTCTTAAGCGGCCAAACCTTGATGTTATTTGATTTTTTTTCTTAAACTAAAGCTATCTGGTTCATTTCATATTGGCTTATTGGATCAAAGAATTGTCTCTATTCAACTTGCTAATGATCTAGATTACAGTCGAGTATTCGCTAGGAGATTGTACCATATACAAGCTTTCCAAAAGCATTTACTCAAATGGACTATGAATTTTGATGTAAGGGAAGAATTTTCTATTACCCCGGTTTGGATTTCCTTCCCTAATTTGAGACTTCATTTTTTAATCATGAAATCTTATTTCCTTTGGCTTCGATTTTTGTAATGCCATTGCAAATGGACCAAGTCACTACTTCTATTTCTCAGCCTTCTATGGCTAGGTTTTTGGTGCAATTTGATGTTTCTAAGAAATATACTAACGAGATTTGGATTGGCTTGGAGGTGAAGGGTTATTTCCAAAATGTTGATTTTAAAAATTTACCTATCTTTTGTTCTTACTGTAAAATGCATGGTCATGGTATCAACAATTAATTTTGGAAACATCCCCATCTTTGTAAAGAGAAGGTTTCATCAAAACAAATGCATGAGGATGAAGCCAATGTGATTTCTCATGTAGTTTCTATTGCGAACCCAGTGACTTTAGAGGGTAATACTGAAAGTTCGTTAGGGATGTTAGGCCCTCTTGAACTTAGTCCCAAGCTAATTAAAAAGAGTGGTGAATTGGAAAACCTTAAAACCAAAGATAAAACTCCAACCAAAATCACCACAAATAAAGTGCGGAAGAAAAATAAATGCGGAAGCGATAATAAGAAAAGAACACACCGGATTTATAGTGGTTCGGTCAAACCTTGACCTACGTCCACTCCTTTGAGGCACCCTCCAAGTATTGCACTAACACAAGTGTCTCTCCTTTAGCCCCCACAGCTAGGCGGAGAAGCCCTTACAAAATCACTTCCACCTTCCCCGGTGCGGCGGAGTCGCCGGGTCCTTTGACACCAAAGAGATCTTCTTCTTTGGTGAACTTACCTCGAGACAAGTCTTGAATCCGATGGTACTAAGATGCGAGTTCGCCGGAGCAACCATGTGGATCCCCCACCACACTCCCTTGAGTTCCACCCCCTCACAGGATCTTCTCCCTCTCAAACTCCACCCTTTCCTCTCTCCCTTTCAAGCTCTCTCTTCAAGTTTCCCCCACAAGAACGAAGCTACAATGGCTGCCAAAGATGCTTACAAAGTGCCATGCCATATCTTAAATAGAGGCTCTCAAAACGAGCTCATTAATGCAAGTTGTCTCCATTATTGTCCAGGATGATAGCCAAATCGTCCTGGCCGACTAGCACAAATATGAGGAAAATTGTCCTGAATATCGCCCTGAAATGAAGCTGGATGATGTCTAATCATCCCGGACGATCTTGCGATTGGCCTGGACGAAATCCCCATTAAATGCTTTCCAAAATTGCTTGAGAAATTTTGGATAAATTGCTCTGGATCGTCCGAGACGATATTTTATAGTCCAGGACGATCCACCGGGACGATGTCCAAAAATAAGATTTTCCTAAATAGATCTGGCGGCAGATTCTTGCTGTATTGAGCTGATCATCCCGGCCGATATAAAATCGTCGAGGACGATGTGTTTTGCATGAAGACGGCTGCTTTAAAGAGGATGCCCTAATTAGGATTTCTACTTTTGTCAGATCGTCCCGGACGATATAAATATCGTCCCGGACGATATAAATATCGTCCCGGACGATATAAATATCGTCCCGGACGATATAAATATCGTCCCGGACGATATAAATATCGTCCCGGACGATGTTACCAAAAATAGAAAACTTTTAGGGCATAATAGAAAATCTTCCAAGATACAAATCATCAGATGTCACACCAAATACAATAGACTCAAGAAAGAAAAAAGATTACAAACTGACACAGGCCTAGTCTACCCAATCTTGAGCTGGTTCCATATTGCAGTCTGATAGTGTGGACCTGAAACGTTAGTAGAAAGCAGTCATAGAGAAAAAGAATGTTTGCTATCATCAAAATCATAAGCCATAGATCCACAACAATCTCACCCTTTTTGATGATAGCAAACAATTCAATTTGAATTTTCAAAAGAAAGCAATTTCTCCTAAAATTTAAATTTTCAAAGGAAAGCAATTTCTCCTAATCTCCCCCTCACTAGAATAACACTTTTAAAAAAATAGGGGAGATGAAAATATTTTTGTTGTTTTTTATTTTTTGAAAACAAGATACAAACACGATAACAGTACAAAAATTCAACAATACGTTCTTCCCCTTTGACATTATCAAAAAGAGAGGAGGCAGAAACAAAAAAATAAAACGAATAGGAGATAAAATGTTCCCTGATCTAGTGAAAATAAATAAATATTCTTAAAATGAGAAAGTTACCTCTTGGTTTTAATCAAAAACTTAGTAGAATTGGATTGACAACGCATAGCCCAGAAAAGGTTAGAAATTCATAATTTGATAATCCAAACTCGTTCTTTAAAAAAGGCTCAAAAACTTTTTAATTCAATATCTAGATCAAGGAATAAATTAAAAAAAGAAATAATGATTTTTCAAAAACTCCTTCCATAAAATATATCTAATAGAAGATCAACGCACGAATTTTTGAATCAAGAATCAAGATTTTCAAACTCAAGTATCGAAAGTATCAAGGGTTTTCTTGAGTTTTTTAGAAAATACAAGAATGGTAAGCATAAACTTTGTGGGCTCATTTTATACCTCTTGACAATTGGTTAGCGCACTGCGCATCTTTTGATACACTTTGTGTATTCTATATTTTCAATTTGACGACTTTACGCATCTTTTATTTTTGGCATCATTGGCCAATTTTTTTTTTTCTAATATGCTTCCTTTCTTAAATCTTAAGAACAAAGGAAAACCCATCTTAGTGACAAATCGAATTTCTTGATTTAGAAAATTATGAGTTAGATTCAAAAGCTTTGCAAATGATTCCTATGCGATAAATAAAATGTAGGGAGATAAAAAAAATTTGTTTCAAAAACCAATTTAAAGATGAAAAAGATTTTAAATTAAAAGTAGGATAACCTCTTTTAGAAAACAAGGATTTGAAAAAAAATAATGAGTTTCCTTCGTTCGACTGTATTAGAGAAGTCAAACAAAATCTACCAAAGATTTCAAGAAAAACAGGAAGTAGATTTTTCATTTTTAGAAAAGTGAGTGTGTGTGTTGATCAGAGAAAAACTTTCACAAGAAAAAGAAATTCAAAGAATAAACAAAACTAAAAAACAAAAATACAAAAAAAAGGAAAAACACAAAAACATAATACAAAAAATACGAAAGGCTCTTAACCATTATCTTTCTCCTGGTCCGATGCTTCAGAGATCAGATCTGCCCAAGAGATTTTTTGCCTTTCATTATTTCCCCAGTTTAAATTTTTCTTTGCCTTGCCCTTTTCTTTCGTAGGAAGAATTCTTAGATTAGGGCACTCATTTTCATATGTCCAGGCTTCCTGCAACGAAAGCAAATAACGTCAGAAGAAATATGGACATCTTTACCACTATTACCTTTTTTCTACTTTTGCTTATGCTTTGGTGAGCTTTGTGATTTGCTTGACAAGTTATTGCTTTCATCACCAACTAAGCTTCCTTTTTCCGTATCTTCAGCTTTTAGAACGATCGTTTCACCTGCATCCAAAAGTCTTTGACCTAACCCTTGCTCGTAGGCAATGAGTGAGCCAATCAAATTATCAATAGAATAATCATTCAAATCTTTTGATTCACATATAGCAACTACTTTAGCATCGAATTTTTCAAGTAAATAACGAAGAATTTTGTTAACTTTTTCAAAATTTGAAAAATATTTTCCTAAGGCATGCAATGATGTAGTAATTTGAATAAACCTTGTATACATGTCTAAAATCGTTTCAAAAGATTTCATAGAAAACATTTCAAAATCATGCATTAAAATATTCAACTTTGATTGCTTGATTTCACTAGTGCCTTCGTATATGGTGTGCAATTTATCCCAAACTTCCTTACCAGTAGTGCATGTGGATACTAATATAAAATCTTCAGAACTTAAAGCACAGAAAAAGCAATTTAAAGATTTTGCATTCAGTTGAGCATTTACTTGTTCTTCCTTACTCCATTGATTAAAAGGAATATCAATTTTAATTCCATCTAAAACTCGTGACGGTGAAGAATAACCATTTAAAATCATATGCCACATACGAAAATCTATCGATTACAAGAAAATAGACATGCGAGTTTTCCAAAAATCAAATGACATATTTTCAAATAAAGGAGGTCGGGTAATTGAATATCCTTCCGCAATATTACGATTTGAAAAATTAGCCATGGATCGAAATTCAAAAGATTTTAAAAATTTATCTTATGAAAACCGCTCTGATACCACTTGAAAGTTCATTAGGGATGTTAGGCCCTCTTGAACTTAGTCCCAAGCTAATTAAAAAGAGTGGTGAATTGGAAAACCTTAAAACCAAAGATAAAATTCCAACCAAAATCACCACAAATAAAGTGCGGAAGAAAAATAAATGCGGAAGCGATAATAAGAAAAGAACAAACCGGATTTATAGTAGTTCGGTCAAACCTTGACCTACGTCCACTCCTTGGAGACACCCTCTAAGTATTGCACTAACACAAGTGTCTCTCCTTTAGCCCCCACAGCAAGGCGGAGAAGCCCTTACAAAATCACTTCCACCTTCCCCGGTGCGGCGGAGTCGCCGGGTCCTTTGACACCAAAGAGATCTTCTTCTTTGGTGAACTTACCTCAAGACAAGCCTTGAATTCGATGGTGCTAAGATGCGAGTTCGCCGGAGCAACCGTGTGGATCCCCCACCACACTCCCTTGAGTTCCTCCCCCTCACAGGATCTTCTCCCTCTCAAACTCCACCCTTTCCTCTCTCCCTTTCAAGCTCTCTCTTCAAGTTTCCCCCACAAGAACGAAGCTACAATGGCTGTCAAAGACGCTTACAAAGTCCCTTGCCATAGCTTAAATAGAGGCTCTCAAAACGAGCTCATTAATGCAAGTTGCTGCCATTATCGTCCTGGATGATAGACAAATCGTCCTGGCCGATTAGCACAAATATGAGGAAAATCGTCCTGAATATCGCCCTGAAATGAAGCCGGACGATGTCTAATCATCCCGGACGATCTTGCGATCGGCCTGGATGAAATCCCCATTAAATGCTTTCCAAAACTACTTGAGAAATTTTGGAAAAATTGCTATGGATTGTCCGGGATGATATTTTATAGTCCAGGACGATCCACCGGGACGATGTCCAAAAATAAGATTTTCCTAAGTAGATCTGGCGGCAGATTCTTGCTGTATTGAGCCGATCGTCCCGGCCGATATAAAATCGTCCAGGACGATGTGTTTTGCATAAAGACGGCTGCTTTAAAGAGGATGTCCTAATTAGGATTTCTACGTTTGTCAGATCATTCTGGACGATATAAATATCATCCCGGACGATGTTACCAAAAATAGAAAACTTTTAGGGCACAATAGAAAATCTTCCAAGATACAAATCATCAGATTCCACACCAAATACAATAGACTCAAGAAAGGAAAAAGATTACAAACTGACACAGGCCTAGTCTACCCAATCTTGAGCTGGTTCCATATTGCAGTCTGATAGTGTGGACCTGAAACGTTAGTAGAAAGCAGTCATAGAGAAAAAGAATGTTTGCTATCATCAAAATCATAAGCCATAGATCCACAACAAATACTTCTAATCCATCTCAAATTATTGAAGAGCATTTGGTAGTAACTGGAGATGCTATTCAACCAATTATTTCTAATGTTGTTGTTTTGAATCATGATCAAGGAGTTATTGCTAAAACTTCATCTAATACACTTGTTGTTTGTGAGAATAATGTGGAGCAAATGTTTCCTAATATTGATGCCCAAAATGATGCTAATGTTTATCCCATCCATTCTTGTATGATTAACAAAAAAATATTTGATTTGAATGGAAATATACTTTCTCACAGCCTTTATAATCCCTTGAATGAACAAGAGAATAAGATTGAAGCTAATGATATTCTATTGGAGGAAGGTGAACTTGTTTCATGGGAGAATAACTCTACTTTTGGTAAATGCATTAAAGGCATTATTGTGAGGGATAAAGATAATATGGATGATGATGGGATGTTTATGGAGGATGAATGTCCTCAACAGATTAGTCAAGGGATCCAACAAAATGATAGAAAGAGTCCTTCAAATTCTCATTATAATAGTGATGCCTTTACTGATACTGAGGATATGGGAATTGTTGCTAAATGTTTTTCTAAGGATGAAAATGATACTAGCTTCATAAAGGTTCATAGTAAAAGTGGAGGAAGAAATAGCATATTATATTGCAATCTCCTAGAACCACTCACTCGCATACTACTGATTAATTATGTTCTTTTATGTTTAATTTTAATAGTTGGAGTGTGAGGGGTATTGTTTATCTCTCTTCTATAATTCATGTTAAGAATCTTTGTCATGTTCATAATATTTCTATTCTTGTGTTACTTGAAACCCTTATTTCTTCTTCTAGGTTGATTTGCACCTCTCAGCTTTTGGGTTTTAATTATGCTATTCCGAATGTGGCTAACAAGATTCCTGTTTTTTTGGAAAAACCCAGTTAAAATTGATGTTATTGGTGATCATACCTAAGTGTTGCGTTATCAAGTTGAAGTTTTCTATTTTCATTGTTGTGCTTCCTTTGTGTATATTGCTTCCTTTGTGTTATTTTATCATTCTTTTATTCCTACCCTTATATCCCAAGAGGAGAATGAGAATCCCTCTATGCCTCCTTCTTTTGAGGAATTTAGAGATACTCTATTTGATATAGATAGTGATTTTGTGGCTGGGCTCGATGGGTTTACAACTCAGTTTTTTAAAAAATCATGGCACATTATCAATATTGATATTTTTGCTACTATTTTGGATTTTTTGATAGCAATTCTGTTCCTAAGCTTTTTTACTTCTACCTCTATTGTGCTTATCCCCAAAAATAACTCTATCATCACTTGGAATGATTGTAGACCTAAGTATGTGTACCTTTATTAATAAACTAATTTCTAAAATTTTCATGAATTGTCTTACCTCTCTTTTACCTAAAATTATCTCTCCATCTCAAATGGGTTTTTTCAAAGGTAGGGCCATTACAAATAACATTCTGTTGGCTCGAGAATTCTATCATGATTTGGATGTTAGAGTGAGATGGGAAAATTTAATTTTAAAGCTTGATATTTCCAAGGCTTCTGACAAATATTGATTGGATTTTTATTTTTAATATTCTCGAGATTTTTGGCTTCAATTCGGTTTTTATTAAGCTTATTAAGAACTATATTGAGGATGTCTATTTCTTTATTATTGTTAATGGCTCTAATAATGGCTTTTAAAAATCTTCTCATGGTTTAAGGCAAGGTGATTCTATTTCTCCCGCTCTTTTTAATATTGCTGCTAAAATTTCATCTAGGGGTCTTACCAATCTTTTTGAAAATAATCCTAATCTCTATTTTAGAACCTTGGGTGGTTTTCACATATCTCACTTATATTTTGTGGATGGCTTTATTGTATTTACCAATGCTTCTATCAATAGAATTCATAAACTTACGGATTCTTTTAATCGATTTAAGATGGTTAGTGGCATATCTCTTAGGAAAAATAAATGCGATTTTATTGCTTTTAAGAGGATTTCTAATGATCGTATTCTTGCCATTAAAGACTTAACTTGTTTTATGCCTGCTCATTTACCCATCAAGTACATTGGTGTGCCTCTTTATAAAGGTAGAAGAAAACCCTTTCTTTTTGATGATCTTATTGCTTCTATTCATAATAAGCATGTCTTGGGACTAATTTTCATAGCTTTGGTGGTAGTGTTACTCTTATCAAAAGTGTTCTCTGCACTTTACAGGTTCATAGTTTTCAAACAATTGTTCCGACTCAAGCTGTTTGTAATCGAATTCATAAGCTTTTAATAATGTTTTTTTGGAAAGGTACTTCTACTAATTCCAAAATTACTTGGGCTGCTTAGGATAAATGTTTTGGTGTTTTAGCTTATGGAGGTTTAGGTTAAAAGAATATGAATGATTTAGCTATGGTTTTTCTTTTAAACTTTGGTATAATTTTCATGCTAAAGTTAGACTTTGGGCTTATTTTATGTTTTCCAAATACTGCATTGGAAAGAACCCTACTAATTATTTTTTTAAGTAAGGTGACCCTAGAGTGTGGCAAAGGCTTTGCAAGATTAAATGGGATGTTCAGTCCTTCATGGCTTGGGGGCTTGGTGAAGGTAATACTTTCTTTTGGCAAGATTGGTGGTTAGGTAATCATTCTATTGATTCTAAAGATTTTTTTCCCTACTGGTTTGATTAATGTTAATTCTTTTTTAAAGACACTTGTTGGGACTATGAGAAACTTTCTAATGTTGTTCCTGATTGCATTATTCATAAAATTTTGAACTTTCCTATCAATACTACTCGTGAAGATATTATTTTATTTGATTTCTCCAAAGATGGTGGTTTTTACTTAATGAGTGCTTGGCATGCTTTTAGATCTAATAGAAATATTGATATTATTTTTTCCTTAATTTGGCATAAGAGCATTCCTACTACTGTAGCCATCTTTTTTTGGAGAATTTTACATAAGTTTATTTCCACAGAAGAAAATCTTACCAAAAAAGGTTTTATGTTGCCTTCCAAGTATCAATGTTTTTACCATTTGGAGAATATGCATCATGTTTTTATTTACAGCCCTGTTGCTGTTAAAACTAGGGTTTATTTTAATGATCTATTTTAGTTCAACTTCTTTAATGCTCATTTATCCCTCAATAATGTTTGGTTCTTGAATTCAAGGACACATTCATAATTTTATTCCTTCTCTCATATCATGGTTCTTATGGTAGGAGCGAAATAATTCTCTTTTAAATGATGTTCGGATGAATTATCTTAAGGATATTTAGAAGGAGAAGGATAATGTTTTGTCTCTTATATCTATTAAATTACTCTCTTTAATGAATTTTAAATACTTTTACTTTGTTGGGAATGCTTTAGGCCTTAACTTGGAGGGGGGTTCTACTGCTTTAAAGGATAATATTATTTATTTGAACAAATCCCCCATTAATTTCTTTATGTTAAATATGGATGGTGCTAGTAATGGCTCTTATGTGGGTTGTGGTGGTGCTATCTGGGATAGTAATGGTACCCTTATTATGGATTTTGTTTGTCCTTTACAAAATGGTAATAATTTTGTTGATATTACCATGGCAATTCATTATAATATTAAATTATGTATCTCTCTTAACTTAACTAACCTACTTATTGAGGTTAACTAATATTTTAATTTTCAATTCCTATATGGTGATGATGATATGTGTTGCTTCCCAGTTCTCTTTTATCAAGTTAGGGAAATTAAAAATCTGTTGATTTTTTTGAATTATTCATTTCATCATATTTACAAAGAGGGAAATGCATGTGCTTATGTGCTTTTTTGAATTATTCATTTCATCATATTTTCAATTCCTAGAGTGGCAATTTTCTATGCTAGCTTCTGAGTTTTTTTTTGTTTCTTTGGGGCTCTATGAGCTATATTGTGCTAATCTTATTATTCGGATACTATTTTGTCCTGTTGCCGCTATATAGATGTGGGCATCTCTCTGTGGCTTTAAATTTAGCTACTGTCTTTGTGTATTTAGACTTGAGCTTTGATTGCATGGGTTATGTTGTTGTTGTCTTATCCCATTATTGCTCTCCTACCTTCAAGTTGCTATTCTGGCAGGCCCGGGGTATCCATGAGAGTTGGGATTTGGGTTAGTGTTGGCTTTGTTTTTGGTTTTGCGATTACCTATACGAGAATATTTGTCCCCTTTAGTCATTGGAATTTGACTTGGTACCTATCCCACCTGTTTTAGTTTTTGGGCTAGGGGTTTCATTTTGGGATGGGTATTGGTGATTATCTAGAGGTTTCATGTTGCTCTTCTATGGACTTTGACCTTTGATATTTGGCACTTTTAAAATGTTCTTGATTTCTCCTGAGGGTAGGATTGAGTGGCTTGTGGATTTCCTTATTGAGGCTTCCTGTTTTAAGTCTTTTATAAGGTCTATAAGTCCTTATCCTCGATTTGGCTTAACGTGGTGGCAGGATTTGGATTACTTATTATTATGTAGATTTTTCTATTCCTATTTTGGTATTGTCTTATATTTAGATTATTATTTCTTGTTAACATATATATTTTTTGTGGTATAGATGTTGCTTTTACAACCATTTTATTTTGTAGGTGGAGGTGGTTATGGCTAACATAAAGCATTTTTGCAAAAAGATCGTGCTTCATTTTTTTACTTTAATCTTTCTTTTTTTGATGCTTGCCTATAGCATCTTTAGAATATTTCTAGGTTTGGTTTTTCTTGGGCTGGGTGGTTTTCTACACTTCCTCACTTCCTCCGAGAGGTGTGGTGGGTTTTCTTTAGTTTGGTTTGGTTTTCTAGTGGCCTAGACTGGTGATTCTTTATGCTGGCTTCTGAGTTTTTGTTTCTTTGGGGCTCTATGTGCTATATTGTGCTGCTCTTATTATTCAAGAATTATTCTATCCTGTTATCGTTATATAGATGTGGGAATCTCTCCGTGCCTTTAAATTTAGCTACTGTCTTTATGGATTTATTGTTGAACTTTGATTGCAATGGTTATGTGTTTGTTGGCTTATCCCATTATTGCTTTCCTACCTTCAGGTTGATGTTTTTGTGGGCTCGGGGTATCCGTGAGAGTTTGGATGGGATTTGGGGCTGTGATGGCTTTGTTTTTGGTTTTGTTGTTACCAACACGAGATTGTTTACCTCCTTTGGTTGTTGGAATTGTGCTTGGTATCTGTCAACCCTATTTTTGTTGTTTGGCTGGGGGTTTCATTTTGGGATGGGTATTGGTGATTATCTGGAGGTTACGTGTTGCACTTCTGGGGACTTTGACCTTTGCTATTTGGGGCTTTTTGAGATGTTCATGATTGCTCTTGAGGTTAGGATTGATTCTTTTATGGATTTCATTAATGAAGCTTCCTAATTTAAGTCCTTTTTGAGCTCTATAAATCTTTATCCTCAATTTGGCTTAACGTGGTCGTAGGATTTGGATTACTTATTATTATGTAGATTTTGCTATTCCTATTTTGGTATTGGCTTATATTTAAATTATTATTTCTTACTAACATATAATTTTTTATGGTATAACTTTTACTTTTGCAGCTATTTTGTTTTCCATGTGGAGGTAATTATGGCGGACATCAAGCTTTTTTGCAGAAAGATCATTCTTGTTTTCTTTACTTTGATCTTACTTTTTTGGATGCTTATCTATAGAATCTTTAGAATATTTCTAGGTTTGGTTTTTTCTCGGGCTGGGTGGTTTTCTACACTTCCTCACTTTTTCCTGGAGATGTGGCGTGTTTTCTTTAGTTTTGTTTGGTTTTCTAGTTGTCTAGACTGGTGATTCTCTATATTGCTTCTGATTTTTTTGTTTCTTTGGGCTCTATGTGCTATATTGTGCTGCTCTTAATATTCCAGTATTATTATGTCCTACTGCTGCTATATAGATGTTGGCATCTCTCTGTGGCTTTAAATTTAGTTGTTGTCTTTGTGGATCTAGACTTTAGCTATGATTGCAAAGGTTATGTAGTTGTTGGCTTATCCCATTGTTGCTCTCCTTCCTTCAGTTGCTGTTCTGGTGGGCTCGGGGTATCTGTGAAAGTTTGGCTGGGATTTGGGGTTGTGTTGGCATTATTTTTTGTTTTGCGGTTACCTACACGAGACTATTTGTCCACTTTGGTCGTTGGAATTTGGCTTAGTATCTATCCAACATATTTTGGTTGTTTGGCTTACGGTTTCACTCTGGGATGGGTATTGGTGATGATCTGCAGGTTGCGTGTTGCTCTTCTGGGGACTTTGAACTTTGCTGTTTGGGGCCTTTTGAGATGCTCTTGATTGCTCCTGAGGGTAGGATAAAGTGACTTGTGGATTTCTTTAATGAGGCTTCCTATTTTAAGTCTTTTATGAGCTCGATAAATCTTTATCCTCAATTTGGCTTAATGTGTTTGCAGGATTTGGATTACTTGTTATTATGCAGATTTTGCTATTCCTATTTTGGTATTGGCTTATATTTAGATTATTATTTCATGTTAACATATAATTTTTTGTGGTATAGCTTTTGCTTTTGTAGCCGTTTTGTTTTGCGGCTTGAGGTGATTAAGGCTGACAATAAGCTTTTTTGCAGAAAGATTGTGCTTCATTTCTTTACTTTGATCTTTCTTTTTTGGATGCTTGTCTATAGCATCTTTAGAATATTTCTATGTTGCCTTTTATTTTCTTTTAGTGGAGACTATTAGCTTATAGGTTTTCTTTTGCTTTATTTTGTAGCTCATTCGAGTAGTACTGAGCTGATGGTCTCCCTTAAGGACCTTGTAATCATTTTTATTTATTAACATGAAGTCCCCTCTATGGGTTTAACTAAAAATACATATATAAATAAAACAAAATGAACAAAACATACAAATATACACACAAGAACATAACACATACAACACATACCTCAACAAACATACATAAACCAACATACTTCAAACAATCAAAGACATCAAATAATAACTAATGACTCCCCCTTTTGAAAAAAACAAAAGGGGAGTACATCTTGAAATGAAAGTTTCTATAGATAAATCAAAGCAGTTCATAAAGAAGAAGATTTTAAACTAATTGCAAATGCAAAAGTAACTTCATGTTGCTAAAAAAAATTTTGACAAAATGATATAACAACTAAGATAAGAAAAGTGAAGATTATTGTAAAAATTTTGACTTTAAATCAAATAACAACTAAGATAAGAAAAGTCAGCCAAGTTCACTATTCATTCTAGATAAATTAAACAAAAATAATTATTGCAAAAAAGTTAAAATAAAGATTGATTTGTTTCGAAAACAATAGTGAAGATTATTGTAGATTATATGGATTTCTATAAGAGATAAATGATAAAGGAAATAACATTATTTTTTCAATTGGGACATTACACATCTTCTCAATTTTTGTGGCACACTTTGTACATCTTTTCTATTTGGCTAAGGTTGGGGCTTTTTTTCCACATTGTGAACATTGCGCTTTTTCTTCAATTTTTAAACGCTTTGAACATCCTCTTTTTTTTTTTTTACTTTTTTGGACTTTCCAATATTAATAATCTTAATTCAAATTCAAATAATAACAAAAATAAAAACATTAAAAAAGAAAATAATTAAATAAGACATCTATTTTGCAAAAATTATTTCTAAATAATACTTGTCTATTTGAACATGATATTGATCTCCTAAAGTACAGCAAGACATAATTTTAATTTTAATTTTAAAAGATTAAATTTTGCAAGAAAATTAATTTATAGAATAAAATAATTCTAAATTCAATTCAAGAGAACAACCACAAATGATTTGTTCAAAGAAAAATAAACATTTTAGGAAGTGAAATTTAAATGCATCTCAACTCAACATTCTATCATTTCATTTATTATTAAAGAGCACAAAAAAACACATTTCTCCATTCAACATCATCCCAAACAACATCATCCTAAAAACAAAAAAAATAACACATGAAATCAATGAAATCGCAGGAACATATCACAACAACAAACATGTAAACTTATTAGTAACTACTACACAAAAGTATAACTAATAATAAGAGAGGCATTGATTAGGAGGAGGTGCTTGGTTGAACATTAAAAAGTAACTACTAAAGGTAGCTACATTCATGTTAACTGAGTAAAATTGTCGTCGGATCCAACCCATGTCCTCATTATATCTAGCATCCTACTGATTTATTTGACTCTCAATTTGATCAAAGTAGTGATTAAAATGAGTTTCCATCATGTCAAAGTGTTGGACCATTTCTTAGTTGAAATTCTGATCGGGTCCAGGTGCAGCTGCTGGTGTTGGAGCTCCCTCTCCTTCGGTATTATCTCCCTTTAAACTTTGATCATAACTAAAGAGTGCCTAAAAAGAGGCATCAGTTAAGAAAATGGTAAGTTCAGTGGGTTGATCAGGATGGATTAGGTTATACTTTCTCTCTATAACATAGGCAACTAAGTATCGTAAAGCCAAGTTTTTCTTCCTTTTATTGTGAGGAAGTTCAACATCTGGTAGTTTGTAAATATAGTCCATGAAAAGTTTGGCTTCATCAAATGAACTTTCAATCATAATCATGTAAGTGATATTGGATAAAAGAGGAGTCACATTTATGCAATCACCAGCTTTAGGAATGATAGAGGTTCTTAAGACATGCTTGATAATCCAGGCATTTTGAACGAAGGTGTACACATGAGATAGATGGCTAGTTTGGGCAACACCTCTAAGAGTTTGATTTATTTCTAACCAGTAAAAATTGGCTCTAGAGGTAATCCTAGTGTGATCTAGGTTTACCTTCATGTTTGTAAGGAACATTTCAAAGGTTTCACAGTGGTAGGCATAAATCAGAGTAAGGATGAAGGAAAGATGGGTTGAGGCAAATATGGGGATGACAAAAACATTAATATCACTCTGATTGAGGAGTCGAGAAGGGGTTATTCTGGCAGAAAAATATCTATTAAAGGCTTTCTCATTCTTTTTGAAATGAAAATTGTCATCCCTACTAGATCTACAGGACGAGCTCTTAGAAGTGCGAGGTCTTTTGACAATGCTTGCCATTTCTAAGATTTAGACTCGAGAAGGTTTAGAAATGAATGAGAAAGTGATAAAGAAACTTATCCAACATCCTTCTATTTAAAGTAAAATAACCAATCGTATAGTACAAAGTATGGATCATACGTACGATTTTAAAATCGTACGTGATAAAAAGTTTCATACATATGAACAAAAATGGCTTTTTGTAAAATACCATTTTTAAGGCATCATTTTATACAGATTTTTTGACCAAATGATCATATAGAAGAACACAGTTCATCTCGGAGGATTAAAAAATTAAAGATCACTTTATGTTGGTCAGGTTCATCCACATGAAAAACTTACAACAGGATCATGCAAACAAAATGTTATTTTGTACGTACGATATTATAAAAATAACTAAATATTTTTAAATCCATCCTCAATCGCATAAAAAAACAAGACAATTCGTACAGGTGATGATGAAATTATACAGTATGAAGTTCAATGAAAAACTTACTTTCATGTGGTCAACTTAGAAACCTTTCATGCATAAGCTATAAAATTCGTACAATATAAATAAATTTATATAGTATGAAGAGAACACTTAAAATAAGACTTGATAAATACAAAACCTTTTCAAACAAATGACATGCTTCCAGTAAAAGACAAAAACATAAAACACAAAACTAACAAAATAAAAAAAAACAATTAAAACTAAAACAAACAAATAAAGAAAATAAATAAACTAATAATTACACAACAAATATTGTATATAGAGTTTCAATTCAAGCATTAAGATTCATCACACATAATCTGGTTCTTAAAGTGCTAAATATGTCAAAAGCTAGTGGTTTTATAAAAATGTCTGCAAGTTGACTCTCAGTAGCAATGTGATGGAATTTAATTTGTCCTTTAGATTGATCTCTAAGGAGGTGATGCCTTACATAAATATGCTTAGTTCTAGAATGTTGAATAGGATTCTTTAAAATGCAAATGACACTTGTATTATCATAAAAAATTAAAATAGAGCCAATAAAAAATCATAAGTGAATCAATTATTATTTTAACCAAAGAACTTTTGCCACAAAAATATCTCAGTCAATGTATTCTGCTATAGAAGTAGAAAGGGCTACTAAATTCTACTTTCTACTTGACCAAAAAACTAAAAAGTTTCCTATAAATTGATATGTTCTAGAAGTACTTTTTTGATCAACTCTACATCCTACAAAATCTGAACCAGAATAGCCAATTTTTTCAAAAGAAGGGCAGTGCTTAGGATACAAAATCTATAAGTTTTGAGAACCCAAAACATGTCTCAAAATTAACTTTTGGCTAATGTGATTAATTTGTATTAAATTGAAATCTATTACACAAAAAACACTAAATATAATATCTTATGTGCTAGCAGTCAAGTAATTAATGATCCAATTATTCCTCAAAATTTCTTTTGATCAACAAATTTTCCCTTAGAGACTTTATCTAAATGTACTGAGGAACTCATTAGTGTAGTCACTAGTTTAGTATTATCCATTTTATATTTTTTTATGATATCCTTAATATACTTCTACCAACAAAGAAAAGTTGATTCCTCAGTTTGTTTTTACTAAAATCAAGAAAGTAACTCTAATATTCCATCAAACTAATTCCAAATTCACTACTGATTATTTTTGAAAAATAATCACAAAGAATTTTATTTATACATCCAAATAAGATATCATCAATATATATTTGAACAATGAGTATTTCATCTACTATCCTTTTCAAAAAGAGAGTGGGGTCCACACTTCCTTTCATAAATGACCTTCCTCATAGGATGGTGCTTAACCTCTCATACCAAGCCCTAGGTACCTATTTTAGTCCGTATAATGCATTTTTCAATTTAAAAAAATGATTAGAGAATTTAAAATTTTTAAAACCTAGAGGTTGCTCAATATAAACATCCTCTTATATCACCCTATTAAGAAAGGCACTCTTAACACCCATTTTATATAATTTAAAACCATTAAAATAGATAAATGCTAATAAAATCCTAATTATTTCATGTCTGGCTACAGGGGCAAAAGTTTCTTCAAAATCAATCCCTTCTATTTGATTATACCCCTTGGCTACCAGTCTTTCCTTATTTGTAATCACAATACTTGAATCATTCATTTTATTTTTGAACACCAACTTTGTTCTAACAACACTTTGATTCTTAGACATTTCAATTAATTTCCAAATATCATTTCTAATAAATTGATTGAACTCTTCCTATATTGCCAAAAATCTAAAATTCATCCAAAAATGTTTTATTTATACTAGTGGGTTCAATCGTATGTATAAAGGTATAATGGTTCATCTCTTTGCTTAGTCAATGCCTAGTTCTAACATCGTCATTAGGTTTACCTAAATTTAATTTCTTATGGTTGTTTTCTTTTTTTTTTAAATTAATTTCTTATGGTGATTCTTAAAAAAATTTATTTTCTAGGAAAAGGGTTTTCTGATCAAACATTCTCTTCCAAATTTGACTTTCCACTTCCATTGGAGATACTTTCAATATGATCATCTTCCAACCTTAGCTCTTTTGAAATGTCAGATTCATCAAAAACAACATGTGTGGTCTTCTCAACTACCCATGTTCTCTTATGAAAAACTTTATAGAATTTTTTAACACTGGAATATCCAAAAAAAATTCCTTCATCAATTTTTTTCTAAATGAGTTTTTCCATTATTGTGAATGAATACCTTACATCCAAAAATATACAAATGTGAAATATTAGGTGTTCTTCCCTTAAGAAGTTCATAAGGGATCCTAATTAATTTGGATATAATGTTTACCCTATTTAAAATATAACAAGTCGTACTAACCACTTAAGCTAAAAAATATTTCAAAACTGAGTATTCTGCCAACATGACTCTAGCGGCTTCTATTAATATTCAATTCATATTTTCAGCAATCCTATTCTATAGAGAGGTTCTAGGTGCTAAAAATTATGATTAATTTTATAATCTTTATAAAAAACTTTAAATTATTCATTTTCAATTTCTCCTACTTGATCATTTTGAATTTATAAAATCTCACACCCTAATTTCCTTTTGATCTAAGTAGAAAAGCTTTTAAATTTCTCAAATGATTCACTCTTATAAAATAAAAACTTAAACAAAGTGAATCTCAAAAAATATTCAACTTTTACAAATCCAAAAACTTTACCTCCTAGACTTATAGTGCTAATTGGTCCAAAAAGATTCATATGAATGACTTCCAATGGTTTGCTAGTTCTAAGATCCTCAGTGGAATGAAAGGAGGATTTTACCTATTTTCCTTATTGACATGCATCACAATGGTGATCCTTAGTGAAGTCTAGTTTAGGTATACCTCTAACCAATTCCTTCTAGGAAGTCTTCCTAAAGTTTTCATGCTTACGTGACAATGTCTCCTATGCCATAACCATAATTCATCAGTAATTATTTTGAGACCAAAGTCATTAGAAGATCTAACAAAATTAAAATTAAGCACGTACACATTTTTTACCATATTTTCATGCAATGTATCAATTCCATTTTGGCTTATTAATGAACTGGTGGGAAAAATTTTTACACTATAACCTTTATCACATAGCTGACTAATATTCAACAAGTTATGCTTTAAGCCATCTACCAATATGACAATTTTAATGTAAAAAGTGATCTTATTTCCAATCATACCTATACCGACCTCTTTATTTGTGGTAATGTCTCCAGTGTAACCTTGCCTCTATCCATGGTTTCTAGTGATATGAATTGTGTAATGTCTCCAGTCATATGCTTCGAACATCCACTATCTAAGTACCAAAATCCCTCATGAGGCCTTGTATAAGAACAAATCTATAAAATAAATAAATGTTAGGCTTGGGAACCCAAATAAGTTTGGGTTCACTATTTGGAAATAATAATCTTGGTCCATGTTTGATATGATGTGGTTTATGCATCTTAGTTCTCCATATTATATGTGTTTTACTATGAATTATGCAAATGTAAGAGATATGTACAATCATTCCACAACAAAAAACATTTAACTCCAAGAAAAGGATTTATCAATCTGATAGTTATACTATGTTTTCCTATGTTTTGAAATTTTAAGCTTCTAATTATGATTAAAAAAAATTTTAAGTGTAAGATGTGTCCTATTTTCCAAAAGAACTTTCAATTCCACTTTAAAATATGAATTAGCACTCTCTAAAATAGCATTATCAACTTTCAAATAGTGCTCTCTACGATCCGATTCATCCATAAATGCTTTAAAATTATTTTTAAGTTAAGTATGTGATGGTTTCAATATTTTGTTGGGGATCTATTTTCATGGATGATGATTTTGATGATATCAAACACTTTTATTTCTCTACGACTGCCTTATCTTCTGACATTTCAGGTCCACACGATCAAACTTTAATTTGGAACCATCTCAAGATTGGGTAGACTAGGTCTGAGTCAGTTTGTTCCTTTTTTTCCTTTCTTGAGTCTATTGTATTTGGTGTGGCTCCTGATGCTTTGTAACTTGGAAGATTTTTTACTATTCCCTAAAGTTTATTATTTTTGGTAACATCATCCGGGATGATTTTATATCGTCCTGGACGATCGGTTCAAAAGCAGAAACCTTAATTAGGGCATCCTCATTAAAGCAACCGTCATTATACAAAAAACATCATCCTGGATGATTTTGTATTGGCCAGGATGATAGGCTTAAAATAGAAAGAATCTGCCGCCAGATCTATTTAGGAATTACTTATTTTTGGACATCGTCTAGGGGATCGTCCAGGACTATAAATATCGTTCAGGGTGATCCAGGATATTTTTTTCAAAATTAATCTGGAATTTAAGGAAAGCAATTATGACTTGATTGGACGATCAAATTATCTTAGACGATCGCAGGATCATCCGGGACGATATGCTGGACGATTGGACATCGGACAGCTCTTTTTCAGAGCGATGTTCACGACGATATTCCATGATTTGTACTGATCATCCAGGACGATATATTATTGTCCTGGACGATATGAAAAAATTTCTTATGATCGTCTTAAATCATCTCGGCTGATTGGGCTTAAGTTGCACTGATCGTACAGGACGATAGGAATATCGTCCTAGACGATAAATTCGATAACTTGTATTAATGAGCTCATTTTGAGATCTTCTATTTAAGCTATGACATGACACTTAGTAAGTGTCTTTGGCAACCATTGTAGCTTCGTTCTTTGGGGGGAACTTGAAGAGAGAGCTTGAAAGGGAGTGAGAAAAGGGTGGAGTTTGAGAGAGGGAGAAGATCCTGTGAAGGGGGACTCAAGGGAGTGTGGAGGGGGTTCCACATGGTTGCTCCGGGAAGATCACACTTGAATACCATCAGATTCAAGGCTTATCTCGAGGGAACTTCACCAAAGAAGAAGATCTCTTTGGAGTCAAAGGACCCGGCGACTCCGCCGCACCGGGGAAGGTGGAAGTGATTTTGTAAGGGCTTCTCCGCCTAGTTGTGGGGGCTAAAGGAGAGACACTTAGTTTAGTGCAACACTTAGAGGGTACCTCTAATGAGTGGACGTAGGTCAAGGTTTGACCGAATCACTATAAATCCGTTGTGTTCTTTCTTTATTACTTCCGCATTTAATTTTTGCACTTTGGTTTTTATTGTGCTGATATTGGTTTTGACTTGTGTTTTTTTTTTTTTTGAGAGAATGCAAAATTTGAGTTAAAATGTAGAAAACAAACTATTACAAACTAGGAAGTAAAAACAAATAGATCCTTGATCAAGAGAAAAAGGATCCTTATTAATAGCATATTTATTTAAATATATTATATTATAATTGAAATGAAACCCACTATTTCCTATTTTGAAACCGTTGAGATGCAGGGGATACCAAAGTTTGAAACAACCCAAGGGTTTATTTGTATCCCAGAGTTCCCATCCGGTTAAAGAATAGGATGTAGTAACGATCCCATTAGCAAATATAATAGATTTAAAAAACAAATAATGAACTAAAAAAAAGAAAACAAAGATAGAAAACCAAAAGAAAATTACATAAAATCCAAGACAAACTTAAAACACCTAAGAGTAGCATTCGTAGATGTTTTAGATGTCTCTTTAATCTTCCACTGATGTATTTTGAAGTAATAGGGAAAGAAAAAACTTTGAACAACTGTTCAAACCTCTGGTATTTCTTCAATATACTGATTGCTTTGAATAAACCAGCTATCATATTATCGAGATGTTTTAAAAGAACCTTTGAACTCATTCTTCAATCTAAAATTAGAATTCCCTCTTTTATTTTGTTCTTTCACCAGTCCTAATGCTTGAAGTTCTTTGAATAACTTGTGTCTTGAACCGGAAGATCCAAGTTCCAAATTAGAGGAACTTTTATTCTTCATAATTGCAGTATTTTTGAATCTTAAACTGATAGATGAAGAAAGAGAAATAGTTCCTGAATAACTATCTCTTGAACAACCTTTATTAATATTTGTTTACAAAATCCTAGCTATCTTTGAAGTAATCATTTTCGAAATCTATTCATTCTCCATTTCAGCCTCCAAAGCTTGTGGAATTTCGAAATTGAGAGCTTTGTTTGTTGGAGAGAAAGCCAGTTCAACAACTTTTGAATTGATCAAATTATCAACTGAATTATTAGCAGCAATTATAGATAACGGATAATCAGCTTTTATCACATTTTTTTGCACATTCAAATTTTTAATTTTGAATGTCCAGATTTTTAGCAAATTCGATTACAATTTGACTTGGCTCTACTAACAAACCGTCCACCATATTATCCACATCATCTATAGCTTTAAACGAATTTGCTACAATGACTGGATTCCAAGAATCAAGCTGGGATGAATTCAAATTTGAATTCTGGATAACCGTCACTTCTCCTTCTTCCATGAATTCAGTAGCTTCATGATTTTGGCTTATGAATCCTGCAATTTTCATTGGATCGGATACCACTTCAAGCTTGTTCCCATCTACCAATGGTGGAATAATATTTCCTTGTTCAGTAAGAACAAAATCTTCATTTGTACAAACCGATCCAGATTTTTTTCCTAAAAAAACCTCTATTTTAAAACTATTTCTTACTGGATTTTTCTTTTTTTTGAACTTAACTTGCATCCAAGGACCATAAAGATTATCATTATGGTTTGAGGTGGAAGGGATTTCATCAACATTAGGACAAACTAAATCCAAATGCCCGATTCTTCCACATTTGAAACAAAAAGATGATAGATTAATTCAAACTTTTGAAAAAATCTACCATTCAATCCTTCTACCCAAATACCAGCAGGGAGTTTGGAGTTCAAATTAACTCTAATGCATGCTCTAGCAAATTCTCTCCTCCCCCACCTAAACATGTTACCATTTAAAAGTAACGGGGTCCCAATTCTAGAGACAATTCTAGAGATATTGGACTCATACCAACAGTGAAGGGGTAAGTGAGGAAGAGGAACCCAAATTGGAGATGAAACACCTTACAATGATTTAGGTGAAAAGTTACAAGACCACTTGTCTAACCCAACTGTAAAACCCACTACAAACCATGGACCACCATTAAGAACTTCTTCCACAGCTTCATGAGATTGAACGAAACAAAGTAGCCAATCTAGGCCGAGCAAAGTTAAGTGAAATTTTCCAAATTTCTCCCATTGTTTTCTTAATTCAATGGCACATTTTGAGAAAGGAACATCTTTCCCAAGAATTTTAACAACCAAAGATTTATTCAAAACTTGAATAATAGATCTTTCTTTATCCAAATCCAGTTTAATAACATTTGAATCTTCCATCTCTTCTTGATTTTTAATCCAATTAATTTTAATGCGTGGTTTTTTGATCCACACATTAGAATTATCAATATTAGAAGAAGTAATTGGATTACTGATATTGACATTATCCTTGTCAATAACCTTGTCATTCTTCAAGATATCAACAAAACTTCTCCTTGAAGAAGAAGCTTCCTTGTCATTTGCTCCAGAAATAAAACAAGATAAAGGGGATTTTGGTTTACCAATTCACCTTGGTTTTGATTTGTGTTTTGATTGAAAGATATTTTTTACCAATTTATCTCTATCTCTTAATTAGCATTGGGCCAGTTCATAGGACCAATCATCCCTAACGAACTCTCAAGTGGTATCAGAGCAGTGTTCATAAAATCTAGTTTTTAAAAGCTTTTGAATTTCGATCCATGGCAAATTTTTCAAATCATAATATTATGGAAGGTTATTCAATCACCAGACCACCTTTATTTGAAAATATTATATTTGATTTTTAGAAAATTTGCATGTCTATTTTTTTTGTAATAAATTGATTTTCGCATGTGGCATATGATTTTAACTGGTTATTCTTTACCATCACGTATTTTAGATGGAATTAAAACAGACATTCCTTTTAGTTAATGGAATAGAGATGAACGAATTGATGTTTAATTGAATACAAAATCTTTAAATTGCTTTTTCTGTGCTGTAAATTCTGAAGATTTTATGTTAGTATTCACACGCACTATAGGTAAGAAAATTTGGGATAAATTACACACCATATACGAAGGCACTAGTAAAAGCAAGCAATCCAAGTTGAATGTGTTAATGCATGATTATGAAATATTTTCCATGAAATCTTACGAAATAATCTTAGACATGTATACTAGGTTTATTCAAATTGTGACATCATTGCATGTTTTACGTAAAGAATTTTCAGATTTTGAAAAACTTAATAAAATTCTTCGTTGTCTATTAGATAAATTTGATGCTAAAGTTGTTGTTATTTGTGAATCAAAAAATTTGAAAGAATATTCTATTAATATTTTGATATTTAAAAGTTTGGGTCAAAGACTTTTAGATGCAGGTAAAACGATAGTGCTAAAAGCTGGAGATATGAAAAGAGGTAGCTTAGTTGGTGACGAAAGCAATAACTGATCAAGCAAATTAAAAAGCTCACCAAAGCATAAGCATCAAAAAAAGAGGAATCAAGGTGAAAATGGTAAGAATGTCAAGATTTTTTCTAACGTTGTTTGCTTTGGATGTAGGAAGCCTGGACATATGAAAAATCAATGCCCTAATTTGAGAACTCTTTCTACAAAAGAAAAAGCTAAACCAAAGCAAATTATAAACTGGTCAAATAATGAAAAACAAAAAGTTTCTTGGGCAGACCTGATCTCTGAAGCATCAGATCAAGAGCAAGATGGTGCTTAAACCTTTGTTTGTATTTTTTTTTGTTTGCATGTTTTGTTTGATCTTTTGTTTTTGTGATTTTTTTTTATCTTTTTCTTTCTTTTCTTTTTTCATTAATTTGTTTTGTTTTTCTTTGATCAAAACACATGATCACTTTTCTAAAAAAATAAAAAATATACCTCCTGTATTTTTCTTAAATTCTTATGAAAGTTGTGGTTGATTTCTCTAAAAACAATAAGAGGAAGGGAACTAATGATTTTGTTTCTCTTCCTCTCTTTTTAAAGAGGTTATTTTACTTTTGATTCAAAATCTACATCATATTTTAAATTAGATTTTGAAACTGATCATTTTCATCTCCCTACTTTTTTTCTATTGTATAGGAATCTTCTGCAAGATTGTTGAATCCACCTTAAAATTTTCATAATCAAGTTGTTGGTGTTGTCAATAATTTGGATTTACTTTAGTTTTGAAAATAAAAGAAAGAAAGCATATTTTTTGAAAATAATAATAATAAAAAAAAGCCCTATGATGCCAAACCAAAAGATGCGCAATGACGCCAAATTAAAAATAAAATACATAAAGTGTACTAAAAATCAAAACATGCTCAAAGAACCATTCAGGTGATAAAGGGCATAAAATGAGCCCCTAAAAAATGCTTAATTTTTCTTATACTACTAAAAGCCTAAGAAAATCCTTGATCTGTTCGAAACTTGTGCTTGAAAATTATGGTTCCTTATTCAGCAATTCGTGCATTGATGTTCTATTAGATAGGTTTTATGAAAGAAGTTTTGAATATTTAATGTTTCTTTTTCCCGTTTATTCTTGATTTGGATATTGGATTAAAAGGTTTTTTGAGCCTTTAAAAGAACTTGAGCTTGGATTAACAATTTATGAATTTCTTACTTTTTCTAGATTATGCGTTGTCAATCCATTCCTCACTAAGTTTTTGAATAAAATCAAGAGATAACTTTCTCATTTTAAGAATATTTGTTCTGTTCACTAGATCAGGGATTGTTTTTATCCTTTAACCATTTTGTTTTTATTGTTTGTGTCCCTTCTCTTTTTCATAATGTCAAAGGGTGAGAACGTACTGTTGTTGTTATATTTGTATCTTTTTCCCTTTCAAAAAAATTAAAAAACAAATTTTTTTTATCTCTCCTATTTTTTAAAAGTTTTATTCTAGTAAGGGGGAGATTAGGAGAAAATTTTTCTTGTTTGTAAATTCAAATCATAATGTTTGCCATCATCAAAATGGGAGAGATTATTGCATATCTATTTTCATGGATGATGATTTCGATGATAGCATATTTCTCTACAACTGCCTTATCTTTTGACATTTCAGGTCCACACGAATAGAATGCAATTTGGAACCAGCTCAAGATTGGGTAGACTAGGTCTAAGTCAGTTTGTATATTTTTTCCTTTCTTGAGTCTATTGTATTTGGTGTGGCTCCGGATGCTTTGTAACTTTGAAGATTTCTGACTGTTCCCTAGAGTTTAATGTTTTTAGTAACATCATCCAGGATAATTTTATATCATCCTGGATGATCGGTTCAAAAGCAGAAATCCTAATTAGGGCATCCTCATTAAAGCAGCCATCATTATGCAAAAAACATCATCTTGGACGATTTTGTATCGGCCAGGATAATAGGCTCAAAATAGAAAGAATCTGCCTCCAGATCTATTTAAGAATTACTTATTTTTGGACATCGTCAAGGGGATCGTCTAGGACTATAAAATATCTTCCAGGATGATCCATGAAATTTTTTTTTCTAAAATTAATCTGACATTTAAGGAAAGTAATTATGACTTGATTGGACGATCAAATCGTCCTGGATGATCGCAGGATCTTTCGAGACGATACGCTGGATGATTAGACATCGAAAACCTCTTTTTCAGGGTTATGTTCACGACGATATTCCACGATTCGTACTGATTGCCAAGGACGATATATTATCATCCTAGATGATATGAACAAATTTCTTTTGATCGTCTCAAATTGTCCCGGCTGATTGGGCTTAATTTGCACTGATCGTACAGGATGATAGTAATTTCATCCTGGACGATAAAGTTTGCAAATTGCATTAATGTGCACGTTTTGAGATCTTCTATTTAAGCTATGACTTGACACTTGGTAAGTGTCTTTGGCAGCCATTGTAGCTTCGTTCTTTTATGGGAAACTTGAAGAGAGAGCTTGAAAGGGAGTGAGGAAAGGGTGGAGTTTGAGAGAGGGAGAAGATCCTGTGATGTGGGACTCAAGAGAGTGTGGAGGGGGTTCCACACGGTTGCTCCGACAAGCTCGCACCTGAATACCGTCGGATTCATGGCTTGTCTCGAGGGAAGTTCACCAAAGAAGAAGATCTCTTTGGTGTCAAAGGACCCGACGACTCCGCAGCACCGGGGAAGGTGGAAGTGATTTTATAAGGGCTTCTCCTCCTAGCTGTGGGGGCTAAAGGAGAGACACTTAGTTTAGTGCAATACTTGGAGGGAGCCTCCAAGGAGTGGACGTAGGTCAAGGTTTGACCAAACCACTATAAATCCGGTGTATTCTTTCTTTATTACTTCCGCATTTAATTTCCGCACTTTTGTTTTTATTATGGTGATATTTGTTTTGATTTGTCTTTTGATTGAAATTTATTTTTTACCAATTCACCTCGATCTCTTAATTTGCTTTGGGTCAGTTTATAGAGCCTAACATCCCTAACGAACTCTCCTATTTCTCACTGCTTTTTCAAATCATCAAAGTCATCAATAATTTTATGTGGTTCCTATCTATTAATTTGTGTTCATTCCTAAAGATTCATGCTTTTTTTGTAAATTTAAAAAATCAAAGTTTAATTTATCATGCAGGTTTTTTAGTTTCTTATATGGAGTATGAATTTTCTCAAAAATTTCAAATAAATCATCATAGGTTAAGTCACAATCCTTCTCTTGATCTGACTGATCAAGATTGTAGGCCATTAAACACAAGTTTATGACTTACTCTTCTACTTTTGTTTTTAAGGAATCTGAAGTTGAGTCAGTCCAAAGTGCTCTCTACAACCTCTTCTTTCCCTTCCTTACATTATTTTTTTTCTCAACTTTCTCCTTACTTGGATTAGCATTGAGAGTTGAGCAATTGCATTTTGACATCTCTAGTCTTTCTGCAGTCATAACAAATTACATCATTAGAAGCGTTAGAATTTTTGTGGAACTAACCCTTATTCCACTACTAAAAACTCCTTTGCTTACTCTTAAGGAAGCTTTTAAATTGCCTTGTTATTAAGGCATTGTAATTTTCATCCTCAGGTTGAGACTAATCAATTTTTTGTGTCATCCACTTCAACGCAATGTTCTTCTCTTTCTACTTGTCACCAGCATCAATCTATCTTTGTGTCACTCCTTTCTCATAGGAAATCAGTGATTTAAGTATATTGTCAAAAGAATAAATAGTTAAGTCTTTTTATTCAGTTATTAGAATTATCTTTGTATCATATATAGTAGGCAAGCAATGAAGAATTTCATTAACTTTCTTAGAGTTTGTTAGTTCCCTACCTAATGTATGCAATGAAATGACTATCTGTATAAAATATGTATATATATTAGTGATTTATTCATTTAGTTTCAAGCAAAAAAGTTCATAATCGTGTAATAGAATGTTCAATCTGTGTTATTTCCCATCATTAGTTCCTTCGTAAGTGATACAAAGTCTAACCCAATTTTTTTTTCAAGTTCTATAAGTTGAGACACGTATATAGTCTTCAGACTTAAGTACACATAAAAAGCTGTTTAACTATTTAACATTCAATTGTGCTAACTCTTTTTCCTCTACTATCCAATCAATAAATGTTGTTTAAATAATAATGCCATCTACAAGTCTACTTGGTGTAGAGCAGCCTTCTTATACTAAAATCCACATGTGATAGGTAATCCATTGAAGAAAAGTAGATGTATGTATTTTCCAGAAATTAAAAGTATTGTTATCAAATATTGGTGTTCTAGTGATCAAATATCCTTCTAGTGTGTTAAGATTTCTAAAAGTAGCCATGATCATTTTCAAAAAGTTGTCTAAACCTTAATTTTCAAAAGTAGGCTCTCATTCCACTTGAAAGTCCGAATATGTTCTTAGACCTAAAGCAACTATCCCAAGGTTATCCAACAGGGGGGTGGGTTAATTATTAATTTAAAAATCAATTGAAAAGATTGAAAAGTGATTTATGTTTTTGATCACAGTGATAAATTTTTATAAAAATATTTTTCAACCACAATAAATAAATGTGTAAAAAATAAAAAATAATAAAAGTAAAGACAAAGGAACACCAAATTTTATTGTGGTTTGATCCCTGAAGACTCCCTCTTCAGGTATTGCACTATATGAAAGTGACTCTCCTTTTGCTCCCACAGTAAGGTGGAGAAGCCCTTAAAATTTTCCTCTCTTCCAACAATTTCTATTTTTGCTGAGTATCATCATCCTTTCTCATCCTCTTAGTAATTGTAGAGAACCAGCATCCTTTCACAACCTCTTAGTTTTGGTAGAGTATTGGCATCCTTTCACGCCCTCTTGGTTTCATCATAGAACCGTCATCCTTTCATATCCTTATGGTGTCAACAGTGTACCAGATTTCCTATAAAAATCTTCTTTCAAGATTATTTAAGAAAGTAGGGAAGAACTTTGAAGAACAACTAAGAGATTCTCATCGTTGGGCAACCTTGTGAATTCCTTCATAAATCCCTCCTAAGAGATCTTCCACTCTCCAATTCTAATGCACTCTCCCAAACACTCTCCAATTTCATTGTTAAAATAAATTTGCAGTACAAGTTCTGTAGGCATTTAGTTTTTAGGACCTTATATAGAAAAGACAAAAAAAATGTCATGAAAACTAAAAATTTCAATTTGACCATCTCGAATCATATAGTATGATAGTAGGTTTTATATATGAATAGTTCATAAAATTATTATATGATTCTATACAAACTATTTTTGTACTCTGGCAGTTATTTGTATGATATTACATCGTACATAACAAACAGTTCAAAATTGATCAAGTTCATCTGGTATGATTTCGTACAAACCCATTTCATACTCTGATCATCATCTGTAATAACCCCCTTCATACATTACGAACTGCTTTAATCAAATCATTCTTCATATGGTAGCAACATCAACAAAACCATTTCATACTCTAGACATCTTATGTATGAAATTTATTTCAAATAGTATGATCATTTAAAAAAGATTAACTATTTGTATGGGATTAACTGGTACATACCCATATTTTACTCTAGATGTCATCTATATGAAACTCATTTTGTACAATACCATAGTTTAGAAAATGATAAGTTTATTTTGGATGAACTGATACTCATCCATTTTATACTTTGGACATCGTCTTTCGAACCAATGTTCATACAATATTAAAAGTTCAAGAAAAATTTCTAAGTCATGAGTTGATTATCTCTTTCTGGAGGAACACATAGGTCAAACTGTACAATAAGATTAAATAATTATATTGTATGATTTGTTTAAAAAATATAAGTTTTGGCTCACTCCCCTAGTATGTGTGTGCATGATTATCCAATTATAATTACACTCTCTCAGACTCAAGAAAAGTATAAAAAGTACATACTTTAATTTTAATAAACTCTAATCTAATCTGTTTTAAAGTTTTTAACAGTATGGAGTATGATTTTCCTAAAATGTTAGTACACACAAACAACAAAAACAAAATTTTCCAATATATGTTAGAAGAAATGGAAAATAGCACAATAAGATTTTGGTATCTTTAAAACCTCACATGATATGAAAATATTATTTTGAAATCTAAGTTGCATTAATTAGGTATGTCATAAAGCTTAATCAAACTATTTATAAGTTGAACGAATGGTGCTGACCCTCTTCAAACTATTAAGAACATGTAAGAAAATCACTTGGAAAGAAGAGTGCAAATTAAGGTTTTTATAACTCATTATAGTGCTCTATAAATAAATGTTAATTTTTTCTTACATATAATCTTGTGAAAATATTTCTTTTAGTTGATGTTATATTGGAAAATTCGTGAAAAAAGTAAAAAAATAAGAAATTTTCTCCAACATCATTATGACTAAATAATTGATGCTATAGCACCATCCACTCCCCAATAATCTTTAGAGAGTTAGGGTGCTACTAAGTTTGATTTTTTTATAAATTGCACTAAACCTTAAATTTCTTAGGTTCCACAGTGTCCCATAACAATCATTTAGAACACCACTACACCAGACAGTTTGGAAGAATATGTAATTAATTCTGTTTCATACCATCATATTCTCGAGTACCATAGTGCCATTACGTGTAGTGATTCCAAATTACTAGAAACATCAATGATAGAAAGTTCGAGTAATTTACTTTTGATGCATTACATCATATAAACCAAGCACTACAATGCTTAACATCATCCAACACCATAGTGTTAGTTCAATTAGTAGCACCATAGTGCATACCCAAACAACACTATTGTGGTAGTGTCAATTTTATTTATTTAGAATAAAAACTTTGCTGTTAAAATTTTGAAGGGTTACTTATTTATTTATTAGACAAAGTAGTGTGTGAGTTTGAGTAAAGTGGGCAGAATGTCTTTGCTTCAAGAAAATAATTTTAGAAGATCTCCAATGTTTATTTTTTCTTCTAAAATTTATTTAGGGTGATATCTTGACCCACTTACTCTTGTATTTTGTATTTTTTTAGTAAATGATATTTTTTTGTGTATAACAATAATTAGCTATCTAAACTTTTTTTGTTTTTGACCTATGATGTGAGATAAGGCTTGTTTTTCTTCAGTAAATTTGTGAACTTAGACTATTATATGTTATTTTAAATTTCTTTTATACTTTATCAGGTTAGAATATTGGTCATGATCTAATTTAAAATATACTTTTATTTATTTCCTTAATGGAGGAATGTTAAAACATTAGGTGTCTTGAAACATAAAAGGATAATGCCTAGACATAGGTTGGTTAGGATTTTAGGATATATGGATATATAATAATCATAATATGTGTAAACTTTACTTTAAAATCTTACAAATTGGACTAAGATCTAAGAGTGCATATGCTTTAATTTATAATAAATTTTAGGAGAGTCAAATTAGAAAAAATATTACATTTATCTCCATAAGTTCGTATCACCTAAATTATTTAATTTTTTCATTTAGCATCTATAGTAGTTAAAATTTAGGAAACCATTTTCATTAAATTTGGTATGTTAAATTTTGCAACTCAATTTTACAATATTAGGGTGAATATTATATAATTGATTTTTCATGGTACGATTAACACTCTACTTTATAATTTATTAATTTATGAGAAGATACATAATAAGTTTAATTAATGTTATATTTTATGTTTTAATTTTTTAGTGAAAACATATTACTTAAGTTTTGTTTGTGTAGAAAAATGTAGGAAGTAGGCAAAATTTATAAGTATGGTACAACACCATTGTGTCATACACAATACCACTGCTATGCCATCATTGACACCATTAGAATGCCAAAATTTTGACATGGCAGTACCAAGTCTCTATTTGATAGTGCTATCATATTTGGCTAAATTTTGTAAGATTAAGGAGTGTAAAGGAGATCATTGAACCCATCTGATGATAACATTTCCTTGGTACCTTCCATTTTTTGTGCAATTAATGAAAATGAATATGCTCAACTTTTTCTTTTTTCTAGCTAAATTCCCTAGTTTGGAATTGATGGTGTAAATGAAATATGGAGTAATAATGAGTTCTCTTTATCAATAATTTTATTTTGATTTAAATATATCACGTCTTCTTTAAACGTACATAGTGGTCATTTGTGTAGTTAATATCAAGTGTAATGTGTAACCTTGGAAAATAGAAAAAAGGTTGAACTAAGTATATTAGATTAGTATGATGTAAGCATAAGCATAGTGCTTGTCATGTATCAAATTAATAGAGGTGAATTATCATGACGAGTTTTAACAATACTGAAAGTTCGTTCGGGATGTTAAGCCCTATGAACTTAGTCCCAAGCTAACCAAGAGAGGGGGGGGGGTGAATTGGTATTTAAAAACTTTTAAGACAAAGAAATAAAAACACAAACCAAATCACAGCACAAGAAATTAATGCGGAATTAAAAAGTGCGGAAGCAAAAATAAGAACACAAGATTTATAGTGGTTTGGTCGACTCGACCTACGTCCACTCCATGGAGGCACCCTCCAAGTATTGCACTACAAAACGTGACTCTCCTTTAGCCCCCACGGCTAGGCGGAAAAGCCCTTACAAGAACCTCCTTTTTGCCACCCCGACAAGGCAGAGAACCTACCTCCTTTTGCTACCTCCTGAAGCTGGCAGAGAACCACAACCAAAAGCTAACTCCTTACCTCTACCGACCCTTCCACGGACGAGAAACTCCAGACGAAAGACAAGCAGAGCGATCCTTGAAGCAACCCTTGTGAATCCCCCTCACAAGCTCCCCCTCACAAGATCCTCTCTCTCTCCCTCTCTCTCTTTCTCTCCTCAAGGTCTTCTCAGGTCAAGGAAGCAGCTAAAGGTCTTCTAAAACATTTGAACAAGAGCTCTTAAATAGAAGAGCTCTCAAGGAGCTCATTAATTGCAAGTAGCCGACTTTATCATCCCGGCCGATCTGGACATCGGCCTGGCCGATCAGTACAAATCAAAGAGGATCGGCCAGAGCATCGTCCTGGGAACAGTCCTGGACGATTGAAATTTGGCTTGATCATCCAGGCCGATCATACAATCGTCCTGGACGATTAGTTCAAATCAGACGCAAATCATCCTGAGCATCACCCTGTTTATGACCTGGCCGATATTTATCGTCCTGAAGCAACTCAAGGATTTTGAATGTATCGTCCTGGCCGATCCTGCGATCGTCCAGGATGATATGATCGTATCAATCATCCTTAATTACTCCCTTGATTTCCTGATCAATTAAGGCATAATTTGGTAATTACGTCCAGGCCAATACGGAGATCGTCCTGGCCGATAATTTAAAAATATAGTATACCTTAACTGTCTAAGGCGGCTACATCTTTCTGTTTTGAGCTTATCGTCCTGGCCGATACATGTATCGTCCAGGCCGATATGTTAATGTCGGCTGCCTTTATTAAGAATCCTTAATTAGACTTTTTGTTTTAAGCTGATCGTCCCGGACGATATAAATATCGGCCAGACCGATGTGGGCAAAAATAAAAATTCTAAGTCTCTCAAGTGTGTGTGTGAAGGGTTACTTAGCATCAGTCTCTTTGACCTTTACAAGTAGACTCAAAAAGAGAAAAACAAAAGTACAGACTGACTCAACCCTAAACCTACGTAATTCTGAACTTGGCTTCTTCATGATCGTCCGGTCTTCGATTCCTGAAAAGTTAGAAGCAACAAGTAGTCCAAGAGAGGTAGTGTTTGTCAATCATCAAAACATAAGCCATGAAAAAATAGATTTGCAACAATCTCCCCCTTTTTCATGATGGCAAACACAAGTAGGAAAATTTTCATTAAAACATCAAGGTTACAAACCCAAGACCAAACAGCTTTTTCCTACACCCTACTCCCCCTTTTGTCATCACAAAAAGAGGGTTCAGAAACAAAAGAAAAACATCACAAAAGACCAAGAAGCAAACTACAAAAAGAAAGGAAACAAAATATCACAAAGTACAGACTAAAACAGTGAGGGATCCAGATTATCAGATGGAGGTGGCGAAGGTGGCTGCTGAAAGTAGGTGGCAAGTGTGGTGAACTGAGTATTGAACCAGGTGATGTCCTGGTCATGCTGCTGCTTCTGCTGAGTAACGAAACTGTCAAATCGGGCTAAATCCTCAGCGCGGTGCTACTCGTAGTGGGTAATATCCTCAAAGTGTTACTGCTCCTATGCAGCCACATAGGCGTCAAATCGAGTCTCCCAACGATCAAACCTCTCAATCAACTGATCAAACGGTGAGTGCTGGTGGAGAGGGACAGGATCAGGAACGGGAGCGGGAGCGAGAGCCTCCTCCTCTCTAGCCCCCCGACCTTCCCCATCACCTGGGTGGAGATGAGTACTATGAAGGGCAGTGAAGGAATTGTTTGAGTAGAAGGGAGTTGGGAGGTTTGGTGAAACAGGATACTGAAGTTGGTATTTGGTTTCAAGGACATAAGCTATGATGTGTCCTAAGGCTAGATTGGGTTTCCTTTTGTGGCCTGGATCACGGATTGTGGTTAGGTGATCGATGTAGCGAAAGAGTAAATCAGTGGCATTGAATTCTCTTTGGGGCATAATGTAGAAAGTAGTGAGGGAAAGTAGCAGTGTGATGTGGATCCGGTCCCCGGCTTTTGGAATTATGGAGGTGCGAAGGACATGTTGGATAGTCCTAGCATCGTTGACTAAAGAGCTAGTCTCTCCAACATGGAAAGGTGCATTGGTCTGGCGAAGGAAGTGATTTGCCTTGGACCAGTCAAAATCGGGATCAGAGGCTATTAGGTGCAGCTTATCCCCGGTGGTGGATAGCTGTAAAAGATCAACACAATCCTGATATGTGATTTCGACAGGGCGTCGAATCACATAGGAGGTTAGGGCTGTGAAGGGGCGGTTAATGTGCAGGCTGGCATAAAATTCATAGAGGAGTTCAGAAGAGAAAGGGACGGCAAGAGTGAGTATAAAACAAAGAGAGGTGTGGGAAAAAAGATTCATTACCGGATATGAGAGATGGGTAGGATTAATTGTCCGGGAGAGGGTG
The DNA here is from genome assembly GCA_022539455.1 of Dendrobium nobile. Taxonomy (NCBI): domain Eukaryota; kingdom Viridiplantae; phylum Streptophyta; class Magnoliopsida; order Asparagales; family Orchidaceae; genus Dendrobium; species Dendrobium nobile. The sequence goes on along the minus strand of CM039718.1, from coordinate 33,476,407 downwards.
ATGCTACACTCTTTGTAGCGACGGTAGGCAGCCTGATCTTCTGCCTCCCTGAATCGAGGATCCAAAGTCAACCTCGAAGAACTCCCAGACGCCTGACGAACACGCTTCCCACCAGCCATAGAAGAAGGTTTTAACAAGAAAACACAATGGAAGAAGAGTGGAGGGTGAGAAACTATGGCTGGAATTGGCATGAATTTAAAGAAATGGCCATATCGTCCTGGCCAATCGCAGAATCGTCCAGGCCGATATGGTTCAATAATTACGTACAGGCCGATTGGTCAAAAAGGCGGTCCAATCGTCCGGGCCGATCAGATATCGGTCAGGCCGATTAGACACAGGCGATCGGCCCGAGGAGTCAGGCCGAACGACTGTTGAAAAAGCAGATCGTCCGGGCCGATTAGGTGTATTGTCCAGGACGATGCATAATAATTGATCGTACCAGCCGAAGTTAAAACGTTTAAAATGATTGCCACGTGCATCGTCCAAGACGAACAGTGGATCGGCTCGGACGATTGTCCAAGAATGGATCGTCCGGGGCCGAATTTAAAGATCAAAACGTGCTGACACGTGGATCGTCCAGGAAGATCCAGTGTATCGGCCAGGACGATGCACATAAAATGCATTGGCCAGACAAAATATACTATCGGCTAGGACTATCACCAGAGTTCGATCAAATCGTCCAGGACGATATAGAATCGTCCGGGACGATGGGTTATAGCAAGCACAGAATTAGGTAAGCAGATGGATTTTGAACAGAATTTGTCATATCGTCCAGGACGATACAGGTATCGGCCAGGATGATGTGACTTGAAATTGAAATCAAGAGATGAAGGCTGATGATCAAGACTCTCAAAAATAAAATAAAAGAAAAATAGTCAAAACACAAAAAAAAAATTAAAAACAAGGAACAGAAGGAAAAATCAAAAAAGAATATTTTTGGATTTTAATTTTTCTATTTTTTTTTTTGTATTTATGGAGGCATCATATGAGAATTCTTTTCAAAAAGTTAAACTTTTAAAGTTCCAAGAGATCAAGAAGTTTAACAAATCCCAATCAGAAGAAGGTAGAACATCTGATTCTGTTAACCCTAGATCGGACATCCTTTAGGGTACAAAATTCTTTTGGAAAACAAAAATCCAAATCAGAATAACTAAATAGGATAATAATATCCATTCAAGACTTGTTTACAAAGAAAATATCTCATAATTAATAACTCAAAGTAATTTTTCTCAATCATGGAAATTGAAGTCAAGTCTTTGAAAGCATCACATAATCAATGAGTTTTTTAAGTTTTAAGAGTTTTACCAAAGAGAGGATAGCTTGCATCTATAGGGCTCATTTTATGCCTCTTGTCATTTTGATTGGCTCTTTTGAGCATCTTTTGATTCTTTCATACACTTTTGTATATATAGCTTCTTTTTCAATTTGGCTTCATTGGCCTCTTTCCTTTTTAATTCTTGCAAGCTAGAAACTCTTTAATATACCCTTAAAAAAAAACTTAGTTGTGAGTATATCCTCCAAATATTAGAGAATAGGAGCTCTCTCTCTAACATAGGGAAGAACAATCCACAACAAAAAATCAATATCATGTGATAAATGCAATGGCAAGATTTCAAAAGCTTGAATGATATCTAAGAACTTTGGCTATTATGCATAAGATAAATTAATGTAGCAAGATAAGAAAAAGATCTTAAATAAACAGGCCATTGGTTAAACCAAGTTTAGACTTTTGTTTTAGAGAAGAAAATCATATCACTAAATAAAGTCAGAAGGAGGGAAAACATCAACAGTAAACTCTCTTTAACCAATTTTGAAAAGCTAAACACTATCTCCAAAAACTCCAAAATCTAAAAGCTTGAAAGGATTAATCATATGGAAGGCCATATTTAAAGAGCAACGTGTAGACAAAACAAAACCAAAACAAAACAAATGAAAATAAAGCAAACTAAAATCAACACAAAGAGAGCACAAAAACTTAAAAAAAAAAATAAAAGACACACAAAAAATTAAAAATTTCAAACAAGTGATAAAGCAGCGAGTTTAAGCAATTTTGAGCTGCAAGCCTCCTTATGTCCAGTTATCCTATGCTACCACGAGGTCTTTGGTGAGAGCACACCTGCAAAACTCAATAACAGTCAGATTTAGGAACCCAAACAGGTTTGGGATCCATCTTATGAAAAGTTGAAGGTGATGCTTGTGTGCCATGCAGTGGATTATTTAATTTTGGTCTCCACACCCATTGTGTACTACGATAAACTGTGCAAGTGTGTGAGATGTGTCCTAGCATGCCACAAGAAAAACATTGAACTCCAGGAAAAGGTTTTCTTAAATGGTTAGGATAAAAATGCCTCTTCCTAGGTTCTGACTTCTGATTAGTAGTTGGTGTCATCCTAGCTTTCTTACATGTTTCCAAATCATTTTGAATCTTCAAATTTGTTCTTTTTAATGCATCAATCTCAATCCTTAAATTTTTCTCAATCTCTTTAGATATCTTAAGATCAACCTTAAGTGAGGTGTGTGAAGCTTTTAATGCATTATATTCATCAACTAATTCCAAATGCTTTTTGTTCAACTCATCAAATTCATCAAGAAGAGCCATGTGATTAGAATCAATTTTTGCATGATCTTTGAGAAAAACTTCATGCTCTTTTTGTAGATTTGAATGTTCTAATTTTAGACTAGCATGAGTCTTCTTAAGTTTTTGTATGATGCATGGATTTTTTCACAAATTTCAAACAATTCATCATAGGTTGGTTTACATACCTCTTCCCCATCACTTTTATTTTCTCCCATGAAACACAAATTCGTAGTCTCTTCCTCTGGTTCAGTCTCAGAGGAATCAGTACCAGATTCTGCCCAAAAACCTCTTTGGATTTTCTTCTTGTCCTTCCTTGACTTGGCTTTCTCCTCACCTTTTTCCTTTTCTTTGCTTGAATGATTTAGAAGTGTAGGGCAATCGGCTTTCACATGTCCAGGTTTCCTGCATTCAAAACAGACCACATCAGAAGATCCCTGAACATATTTGTGATCCTTACCTTTCCTCCAACTTTGATGATGCTTTTGTTTCTTCCTCTGAAAGCTTTTGAATTGCCTTGTGATGAAGGCAACATCATCACTTTCAGACCCGGAAGATTCAGAATCTGATTTGTGTGCCTTCAGTGCGATTGTTTTCTCCTTTTTCTTCTCACCTGCATCAAGACTTCTTTGATTCACCCCTTGCTCGTAAGCAATGAGTAAGCCAAGTAAGTTATCAATAGAATAGGTGTTCAAATCTTTTGATTCAGTAATGGCAGTAATTTTTGCATCATAAGAGGATGGCAAGCATCTCAAAATCTTGTTAACTTTTTCATAATTTGAAAGCTCTTTTCCTAGTGCATGCAATGAAGTAACAATTTGAGTAAACCTAGTGTACATGTCAGAAATCGATTCATGAGGTTTCATACGAAAAAGTTCGTAGTCATGCAAGAGAATGTTTAAATGGGATTGCTTAACTTCATTAGTACCTTCATAGGTGATGCATATTTTATCCCAAATCTTTTTACCAGTTTTGCAAGTTGAAACTCGCATGTAATCCTCAGATTTCAAAGCACAGAAAAAACAGTTCAAACACTTTGCATTTAATTGAGCCAAATCACGTTCATCGAAAGTCCATTCAGTAAAAGCAACTTCTGTTTTAATTCCATTAATTTCACGAGAAGGTAGAGAATAACCTTCTTGAATAAGCATCCAAATGCGATAATCAGTAGATTGTAAAAACGTTGACATGCGGGTTTTCCAAAAATCAAAAGGTAGGTTATCGAACAGGGGAGGTCGGGTAATGGAATACCCTTCCATAGTGTTACGATTCCCAATGTTAGCCATGGATCAAATTCAAAAAGTTTTCAAACTTAAATTTTCGAATCCCGCTCTGATACCACTTGAAAGTTCGTTCGGGATGTTAAGCCCTATGAACTTAGTCCCAAGCTAACCAAGAGGGGGGGGGGGGTGAATTGGTATTTAAAAAACTTTTAAGACAAAGAAATAAAAATACAAACCAAATCACACCACAAGAAATTAATGCGGAATTAAAAAGTGCGGAAGCAAAAATAAGAACACAAGATTTATAGTGGTTCGGTCGACTCGACCTACGTCCACTCCTTGGAGGCACCCTCCAAGTATTGCGCTACAAAACGTGACTCTCCTTTAGCCCCCACAGCTAGGCGGAGAAGCCCTTACAAGAACCTCCTTTTTGCCACCCCGGCAAGGCAGAGAACCTACCTCCTTTTGCTTCCTCCTGAAGCTGGCAGAGAACCACAACCAAAAGCAAACTCCTTACCTCTACCAACCCTTCCATGGATTAGAAACTCCAGATAAAAGACAAGCAGAGCGATCCTTGAAGCAACCCTTGTGAATCCCTTTAACAAGCTCCCCCTCACAAGATCCTCTCTCTCTCCCTCTCTCTCTTTCTCTCCTCAAGGTCTTCTCAGGTCAAGGCAGAAGCCAAAGGTCTTCTAAAACGTTTGAACAAGAGCTCTTAAATAGAAGAGCTCTCAAGGAGCTCATTAATTGCAAGTAGCCGACTTTATCGTCCCGGCCGATCTGGACATCGGCCTGGCCGATCAGTACAAATCAAAGAAGATCGGCCAGAGCATCGCCCTGGGAACAATCCTGGATGATTGAAATTTGGCTTGATCGTCCAGGACGATTAGTTCAAATCAGACGCAAATCGTCCTGAGCATCGCCCTGTTTATGACCTGGCCGATATTTATCGTCCTGAAGCAACTCAAGGATTTTGAATGTATCGTCCTGGATGATCCTGCAATCGTCCAGGACGATATGATCGTATCAATCACCCTTAATTACTCCCTTGATTTCCTGATCAATTAAGGCATAATTTGGTAATTTCGTCCAGACCGATACGGGGATCGTCCTGGCCGATAATTTAAAAATACAGTATACCTTAACTGTCTAAGGCGGCTACTTCTTTCTGTTTTGAGCTTATCGTCCTGGCCGATACACGTATCGTCCAGGCCGATATGTTAATGTCGGCTGCCTTAATTAAGAATCCTTAGTTAGACTTTCTGTTTTAAGCTGATCGTCCCGGACGATATAAATATTAGCCGGGCCGATGTGGGCAAAAATAGAAATTCTAAGTCTCTCAAGTGTGTGTGTGTAGGGTTACTTAGCATCAGTCTCTTTGACCATTACAAGTAGACTAAAAAAGAGAAAAATAAAAGTACAGACTGACTCAACCCTAAACCTACGCAATTCTGAACTTGGCTTCTTCATGATCGTCCGGTCTTCGATTCCTGAAAAGTTAGAAGCAATAAGTAGTCCAAGAGAAGTAGTGTTTGTCAATCATTAAAACATAAGCCATGAAAAACTAGATTTGCAACAAATACATGCCTTACTCATCTAATATTTTAACAGGGTAAAAGATTATGCGAGATTAGAGTGGTATTGAGGTTGGAAGATTTAAATATGAACTTAGTCACATTACGCTTGATTAAGCGATCTGTGATGCATATGCCTTTAATAGCACAAATATAAAAAAGAATTTAACAAAATATATCATATTTACATTCCATCAATGCAAAATAACTAATCTAAATAGTGTTTCATTTATTTTTTTTTATTTTAGCTTAAATGATTGAATCTCCACCAAAATGTATCATAATTAAAATAAATAATTATTGTAGTTGAAGTAGGCAGTACAAATTTTTACAATTAAACATTATTCCTAGTTGAATAGATAATCTACTATATCACTATATTATTTGATTGAGTATGTATACTTGTGTATATTAAGTTGGATTTATAATTTTTTTACCAAATAAAACCTAAACATTGTTAAGGGATTGATAGAGGCCTAAATTATTTTCACGATTCTTTAATTTACTCCACCACCCTCATTAGTACACTTGTGAATCATTTAGACTATGCATGAATTACACTTTTAGCTTATTTGTTTGTGTATACTTAGATCATGTCAGTTGCAATTAGTTATGTGTTTGTTTAAGAGAAGGTAACAAGAAATGGCCAGGGCACTATATCAACAAGACTTTGTGGCTCTTTGAGGTATAATAACTAATCATGGAAACTCATGTGATAAATAGTGAGCTCGACATAGTGAGTAAGACCATAATTTTAGGCTCTTGTAATTTAGTTTTCATCAACCATTCCATTAAATTCGTATTGGCTATTCCTAATCATTTAAAGGACTTGCTAAATTAGTTAGTCATGATAAATTGTTTTTTGGTCTTCTTCATGCCACAAACACTGAGTAAGGCCCAGGTAGTAAATGACCACCATATATCATTTAGTTATACAAGTACTAAGAAGATGGAAGTAAGTAAAAATAATTATTTCTCATTGAAACACTCTGGTTTTCTAGTGTTAGAAACCTTTTTTTTTAACTTCTTACTTCACCCAATTTTTGTAGTTGGCTCGGATGAAAAAATTTTGTCATCCCTTTGGTGGCATCTGGTGGTTCTAATGGAAGGTAATCACCTATCAACATCTGGTTCATGGGCAAATTTTAAGAATGGATTGAAGGTCAGTGTGAAATTTTCTTTGGAAGATTTTAATAGAGGCTCTTGAGGTATGTAAATTCTTAGTGTTCATAATAAAATGTTGAAAGAGAAGCCATTTATTATAAATGAAGGAGGTTTGTTAAACACCAAGAAAGTCTCAGTAGTATTTGGTAATGGTAAAGATTTGTTGTTGGAGAATTAATTCAAAAGTCTGAAAACTGCAAGCTTCAAAGCTTGGATGAAAGACGTTATTAGGAATTTTGATTTGGAAGCATTGTCTTTAGATGGTTTGAAAATTTATGTTAATAAGTGTTATAATTCATTTTCTAGTCTAGCATCTCTGATTTTGAATGATTCTATTAAAATTTTGAATGTTTCTCTGGTGGTTAATAAAGTAAGTTTTAATGCAAACAAGGTTTTGGAGGATTTTCCATAGTTGAAGACTCTGAAAGATCATCTATTGGAAGATGGAAAGATTAAATTGAATACTCAAGACTATAATAATCTTCCTACAGTTACTAATAAGGATAGAACGGATTGCCATCTGCTTGGACAAGAAAGCCAAGTATCAAATTTGACAATTTGGAGCTGGGTTCATGTCATTCTAAGGATGGGAAGTCTTTAATGCTAAATGTTCAAATAGTGGTAGAGAATACAAAGAAGTTGGAAAATGTATTATTGCTAAAGTGTTTGGTGACAATTTTCCTTTTTAGGCGATATGTTTTGAATAAGAAGACAGTGTAATTGATTTGGGAAATTCCATATAACTAGATAGGGTCTTAAATGGGTGTTGTGCTCATTTGAGAATTCTACAATTATGGAGATTATTCTAATGGGAGGACCATGGTATAATAAAGGTCATTTTATTGGTATTGAAAAATGGTTACCTATGTTATCTCCTTCACTTATAGGGCACTTAGCTCCGATGTGTATTAGAATGCCCAATATACCTTTGCAATGTTGGGATGAGATTAATATTTGTAGGACAGCTTCCCAAGTTGGCAAACCATATTTGTTAGATGGCAACATGTTTCAATGCGGAAGAAGGGAGTATGCTAGAGTTTGTGTTCGAGCTCTGTTGGGCAAAAAACTTCACTTAGGTGCTTAGGTGGAACGAATTGCGGTAAGGTTCTTTGAAAAAATTGAATATGAAAGAATTTTAGAGCTTTATTTAAAATGTCGTAAAATTGGTCATGTGAAAGTGGACTACCCTTATGTGAAGGTGGAGGTGGCTAAGGTTGTTGTGGAACCTACTTTACTCAAGAATAATGAATGTCTTGTGGACTTATTAGATGGTGCTAATAACATTAATGTTAACAAGGTGACTGAATATGGGTCATGGTTACATGTTATTTTTGGCAAGAAAGATTCAAACAGGTTGATTTAAGGTGGAAGAAACAAAAATGGTGTTTTTACAGCAAACAATGAAGTTTTTGTTGCGAAGAAGAGTTTGCCTATACATGACAAAGGAGTTACAAATTTTAGAAGAGATTAATAGTATACATAGGAATAATTCTATTATATCTACTGACTTTGATCCTAATATTGTGCTAAAGGAAGGTCCGGGTGATGACAAAGTTGTTGTTGGGCTCTCTTCTACTGTTATTATGAATTATGGAGGTGATGATCATGATGCATCATCGTCTGAACTTGCTATTTTGGGGCTTAATAAATTTGGACTTCTTCTTGTTTCGAGGAGGCTGGTCAGTCTGAGAAGTTTGAGGTTTTACCGGGTACTATTGTAGAAGATGGGGAGTTTTTTCTGGGTAGTGAGGGGTCATCTGGGTAGGTAGATGGGAATGTTGAAGGTGGGGTTGGAGTAGTTGGTAGGGAGGTGGTTTTGGAGGAGTTTAATAAGCCTTCTTTTCAGGGTGGTGTTGTGGTTGATTATTCTTCTTTAGGGGCTAAAGTTAAGCTTCTTAAAGAACTTAAATCACTGGGTTTGGGTAATATTATTACTCGTAATAGGATGAATGATTGTGATAAGAGTAAGAAGATTGGGGGTCCTTCCCTCTTGATTAATTAATGACTTCTTTTTGCGTTTTGAAATTTTAGAGGGGAAAAGAAGAAAGAGGCCTCTCTATATCTTAAAGAGTTTATTAAAGATAATGATGTTCTTTTTGTTGGTCTTGTAGAAACAATGGTTTCTTTTATGGATAAAGTGCAAATTCTCATATTTTTGGGCAAGAATTGTGATTTCTTTATGGTCCCTATGGATGGACTTTCGGGGTGGATTAATGGTCTTATGGAGATTTGAATTGGCTTCTTTCTCTAGGGTTGATGTTTCTTCTCAATTTATTATTTGCAAACTAAATGTGACTATTAAAGGAAGCTGGTTTGTTTCAACAGTGTATGGGAGTAGAGATATTCAGAAAAGATGGCTTTATGGGATTGTTTGCAGGAGATTTTAATTTTGTACTATCATAGGAGGAGAAAGAGGTGGCAAAAAAATCTTCCTTCGATAACTGGAGGAGATTTTAATTTTGTACTATCATAGGAGGAGAAAAGAGGTGGCAAAAAATTTGTTTTATCTCAAGGTGTAAAGGATATGAAATTGTTTTTGAATAATAATGACAATCATGGGTTGGGTTTATTGGACCTAAATTTACATGGTGCAACAATAAATCAGGAGGAACTTATATTCTAGAAAGTCTTGATAAATTCTTATAAATTATGTAGCTATGAATTATATTCACTGGGCTCTTATAAGACATCTTTCTAGAGTAGCGTCAGATCATTGTCCTATTGTTTTGGAGGTTTTAAAACCTATTATTTTCCATAGTAGAGGTATTCGTTATGTTGATGTTTGGTTTTCTTATCTTGGGGATTCTACTATAGTTGCTAAATCATGGAAGTGTATTGACAAAAATGATCCTGCACTTTTATTGAATTTAAAATTTAAAAGGACTGTAAGGGATTTTTTTTAGAGTAAGGCCAAGTTTAAGAGTCTTAATTAGTTGAGGGACTCTTTAAACCAAGAAATTTTTGAATTACAATTGGAGGAGGCTGAAGGTAACTTTCTTGAAGAAAAGTTAGTGTTGTTAAGAGCCAAGATTAGTAAACTTAACACTACTCTTGCTAGGCTAAATACTTGGGGGAGACAAAGGGTAAAAGTTAAATGGATGGAAGAAGGTGATTCAACATCTTCTATATTTCACTCTTATGCTAATGCTAGGAGGAATACTAATTGGATCAATCATATCAAAGATGAGAATGGCTTTTTAACTAAAAATCAAGTGGAAGTGTAGGATATTATCACAGAATTCTTAAAAATAAACGGTGAGAGAGGTGCTGCTTGCTTCAGGGAGGGCCAAAACCTATACATTCAATTGATAAGGATGATCAAGTTACCCTCCTTTCATGCACCACATCCAAAATATATTCTACATTCCAATTCCCATAATGGATAAAGTCCGGCACTTTACAAGCACTAGTAGTATGGGTATTGAGTAAATTATTAATGGAAGAAATTCGTAAGCAATTGTCTTGCTAAAAACAAATGTCACCCAAACTCAAACCCCATTGAATGAAACTATTAGCATCCCATGTAACGAACAACATACTTTTTCAATTAAAAGAATTGCCTTTTTGAAAAAACAACTAAGAGGATTCTTGCCCACATAATACTTGGAAGTCATAAATCTAGCCCACAAGCTTTTTTTTTTTATCATTAATTGAACCGTAACTTATAAGGAAAACTAAGGGCCATATCACTCAATTTTCTAAAACCAAGCTAACCTTCATCTTGGACACCAGAGAAGTTGACACAAGAAGCCCTAATTAAAGTAGATTTACCCTCCTTTCTACCGTAGAGAAAATTGTTTAAAATTCTTTCCATCCTAATACAAACATTCACAATAGGATATAAAGCATGAAATAAATAGATAGGAATATAACACAAAATACTTTTAATTAATACTAATCTATCACCAAAGCAAATAAAATTAAAAGCCCAAGTGGAAAATTTTTATGAAAATTAGAAAAAATGTCCCCAAATAAATGTGATATCTTCTTACTCTTCAAGAGAGGAGTCCCTAAGTATTTAAGGGGGAAATACTTGTGCAAGAAACAAAAATGATTCTGGATAGCATTGATTCTTTAATTGGAAATATACATAGTAGTAATAAAACAACTTTTATTATGGTTAAAAATTAAATCACCATAATTTTGAAAAAGACCCAAAAATTAGACAAGATACTCAACATTATTCTATAGCCATTGGTCAAAATAATAAAATAATCAACAAAGGTTAAATGAGAAATTTGGAACTCAACAATAGTAAGATTATTATCAAGTAGGATAATTTTTAAATAACTCATTTAAGCCTTAGAAAGAAATTCCACCAACATAATAAACAAAGCAGGAAATAAGGGGTCCCCTTGTTTGATCCCATGAGTCGAACCAAAAAAACCTTGGCTATTTCCTTTGGTAATAACAAAAAAAAAAAATTTCAATATTATTTATAATTAGTATAATGAAGACATTACTAAAGCCAAATTTAGGAAATTCTAAATATGGCACACTTAGAGTCTAATTACTCATCTTAAGATATAGTGTTTGGAAAAAATATTAAAGTCTAGAAATCTCTTTAATTTAAAAAGTTTACTTTTCACCCTTTAAATAATATATTTAAATACTGAAAAATTGATTGAAATTCAGTCATTAACTTAAAATTCTTACAAATTTTAACTTAATCATTAAGACCAATAATTAATCAATTGACTTAAAATTTATCAACTTTTAACTCTTAAATAATTAAATTAATTTGATTAATAATAGTTACTACTGGTAAATTGAACTTGCGAGGCTATTAGCTTAGCCACAAGGATGGTTAAATAAACTTCATGACCTGTATGTAAACAATGGTAGTAACCTATTAACCTTTAAAATAAGAATTCAAGATATTAGTATATATGCTCAAATAAAAATTCCCCATTAACCTTAATCAATTTAAAATATAAAAGACAACTTTAACCAATTATCTGATATATGACTTCTCTAAACTACACAGTCTTCTACACACACTTTAGATGGTTTGTTAAGACAACTAAATCTTGCTTTAGGTTTGGCCAATGTTTACTTTCCTACTAATTTGTGCCGAATTTTGCATTGATTTCACCACATGTTGTTTGTTAAATTAATTGATTAGTATGAGTGTTTATTTAATTATGCAATTTATGATTTGATCTGATGAGAGATAGATTTCCCTTAGGTTAGGAATGATCTGATTGTTCACATAATCTTCTACAGGTTGCCATGCTTATATATTGCTAAAAATCAAATTAAAGGGGAAAAATTTAAGTTTTTAATAACTATTTTTTCAATAGGTACTAAGAATTTTATATCCCGCTTTAAATTAAAAAGAGCATAGCCAAGCTTGGTTGTGAACTTAAATTGAGCATTTTACATTATATAATTATTTGGGATGATTTATAATTTTTATTACAACAGCTTAGGATAACCCTACAAGCGGTTTAAGATTTTCATTTATTTTTTAAATGTGATGCAATTTAATTATAATTGATCTGTGAAAGTTTAACTTTGAGTTGGGATATATACATTCCATTTGGATAACAAAGAGGAGGAAGAAACCCTTAGGAAGGAGCTCGCCTTGATTTGAAGATCCAAATAGGGATGACTTAAATAATTAGAGTGAAAAGAAAATAACCCTTTGTAGACGAATTTCATTTCATTTATATATCCAGACCTAACAAATCCAAGGAGCTCACAGATGGATGAAGATGTAAAGATAGAGAGTATCCCACTTAAAGACACTTGCATCAGTCCTAAAATAATAATATGGGTTATTATTAGTGGTACCAAGCCACTTTTAATTTCTACAGATCCTAAGTTGTAATTAAATAACTTTTTTTGATGTTATTTTATTTATTTTAATCTATTAAATAATTTAATTTATTTATTTATATTATTTAGTCTATAGAAAATTATTTCTTTACTTAGATTTTTTTTTTTTCCATGTTGTATTTTATTTATCCTTGATATGATAGGAGGCTTATAAGGTAGGAATAAAGGCTTTTTCTACTTTAAATTAAAAAAAAAAAACATTTACTCACATAGTACCTTTATTGATTTAAGAAGAAAGCTCGTGATCACTAAGAGTCTTTCCTATAAAATATTAATTATTTCTCATCCTTATTAGGCACCTCTGTACCTATGAGTTCTGGTAGACCACTTGACCTATTAGGGTGAAATTCTATCAAGGGGATGTTGTGCAATCATTAGTATAAAATCTATTTTTATAAAAAAATTTTAAAACTGCTTCATTTTAATTTATGCATTTGAGTTTACTATCATACCTTACAATAGAACATTATTAAAATTTTCTAAAATCTTAATTTTATTATCTAGCATCAATAGCCATATAAGACAAGCGGCCAATTATGTTCCACTCTAGACATCTGCCCCAACCCCTAAAAACATAAATAATAATATCCCAACAACTCTTTTATAAATAAACCAGACAAATGGTTTTGAAGCGCTTATGTGGTTAATTATATCTCCAATCCAGGTTGGGGAAGTCCATGTTTTGCACTTCATCATCGAGGTTTGGGTTACTTTCATTCAATGCCCAAATTTGGACATAGGACCCAGGGTAGACTCAAAATCTTAAGTCACCTCTTTCCAGGAATGTAATCTCAACTTTCTAATAAGTTTACCAACTCAAATTAGAATTTCTCTTTGAACCAAAAATTAAATCACAACACATATGGTAAAGTGGCAATTTCTAAATTATTTTATAATCCCAAAATGCCTCCTACTACTCTTACTTTGATGTAAAAAAATAACAATTCAAATCTGATCTAATCCACATTAAATTCTTTCCTTCCTAATTTCCAAATATATCATTCAATGAGAATATAAAAAAATGAAATTTTTGCTATTATTTTAATCGAGAGTTTTTTTAGAAAATCTAACTTTCTCATGATGTAATGAACTACGTGGAATTATGCTCATAGGATATTTATAATTGAGATCTAGTTTTTTGAAATTAATTTTAAAAATTCAATCAATCATCTTTGAGAAAATAATTTTTCAAGAATTAGAGAGAAGCTCTGGGATTTCAAAATTCTGTTTCGGCGGTTTCAGCTTTCTTCGCGGCGGAGTGATCCTGCTATCTGCCGGATCTCCGGCGAGATGGAAAGAACTCTATGGAGAATAAACGGATTCTTCCATCGGATGCTTGGAAGAATTACAGGAAAGGTTTGGCTGTTCCGGTCACTGATGCTTTGGAATTTTCTAATGGTGGTGCTAAGGTTCTAGAGAATTTTAATCAGAACTTTAAAAGTTTGAAGGAAAAACTGTTAGTTCTCAACGAGGGTGGTTTGTTGAGCAAGAAATTTATTCCTGAATGCGTCCCTGGCAAAGGAAAGGAATTGTTGGAGGATCATCGTCTGAATGTGAAGGATTTTTCTCCCCTGCAGGCGGTAATTAATCTCGAAACCTTCGAACGAGATGTAGGGGCTTCTTCTTCTACTGGAAAAACCGTGATTTCTTTTAGAAGTTTTAATTCAATTCTCTTCCTTCTTCTCCGATTTTACGAGATTTTTCAAAATCTCCGGTGATTCTTAACACAGAGGATGCTAGTAATGTTGGTGTGGAATTGTCTCTAAAGAAGGAAACTATTCGCCCATCGGCTGTAACAGAAGCCAGTGAAGATAAAATCAATTCTGCGGTAATTGAAGAGGGCAATGTGAAGACAAACTCCGTTTGGAGTAGACGTCCATATGTTAAGGTGGACAATTTGGAGCTGGGATCCTTTTTATCTGAAGATGGTAAAGTGGCTTTGCTTCATGCTGAGAAGGAGTTGGAGAATGCAAACAAATTAAACAAGTCCCTGGTGGTGAAAATTTTTGGGGAAAATATCCCGTTTCATATAATCAGTAATGATTTGAGAAGACTATGGGATAAGTTTGGCAAATTTCATATTACGAGACTGGGACTTGGATGGTTCTTATGTGCTTTTGAAGAACCTACTGCTTTGGAAAGCATTCTTTTAGGTGGCCCTTGGCTTATCAGGGGACAAGTTATTGGCTTGGACAGATGGTCCGTGAACTTCAATCCTACGTCGATGAAGGGGATTACAGCACCCGTGTGGATTAGATAAAAGAATCTACCACTGCAGTGTTGGGATGAGATTAACATCTGTAGAATTGCTTCTCTAGTGGGCAAACCATTTCTTCTTGATGGGAACACATTCGAGTGGAGTAGGAGGGAATTCGCTCGAGTGTGCGTTCGTATCCCTCTAGACTTGAAACTACCACAAGGTGTTTTGGTGAAGGGTCTTGCTGGCGAATTTTATCCGAAAGTTGAATATGAAGGTATTCCTAGTCTCTGTTCTAATTGTGGTAGGATGGGACATGATTTAAAATCATGTGCTGAGTTAAAAGAAAAACAAGTTATGGATATGAAATCTGCTATTCCTACTGAGGTGGTAAGCGTTCAGGCTAATCAGGCGTTGAATGTGAAGTCTATTGCTGAAGAAGGGAAGATTGTAGATAATCCCTGGACCCAAGTAAAACATGGTAAAAAAAGAATCAGCAAAGTTTTGTTCAACAGGAAGGTTCTTAATAAGAGAAGTTTTGTTCCCATGAAAAAAAAAATTATTCCAAAACCAGGATCTTCTAATGTGAAAGAGGCGGGAAAGTTAGCAGAGAACCAAATTCAAGTTAGTGTTGATTTCGTTCAACATGTATTGGAGGTGAATGATAAATCTGCAGATGTTACAAATACTACAGAAGGTATTGTTGGAAAAAATTCAGAAAGCAAGTCCGGTGTGAATACTACCAACAAATTTGATGTGTTATCAGATTTATTGGATCCTAATGAAGCAGAATATATAAATGATAAAAATGAAGAAAGTTTGGAGGAAGGGGAAATTCGAAATTCTGTTACAGAGCCTGATAGTAATGAAGCTGATATTGCATTTATTCAGCAAACTAATGTATCTTGGACTGAAAACAGGGACAGACCTGTTAGTAAATAAGCTATGGATGGAAATCGATCATCCGAGAAGAAATCTAAACTTTTAAAAGAACTTAAATCCCTTGGATCGGGTAATGTTATCCCTCATAATAGGAAGGTGGGAAGTAGTAGAACCAAAAAGGTGGGGGGGGGGGGCCTGACCCCATTTCCAAATAATGACTTCGTTATTATTTTGGAATTGTAGAGGAGCCAAAAAAATGGAGGCTGCTCTATACCTCAAGGAGATTGTCAAGGACTATAGGGTGTTCTTTATTGGTTTATTGGAGACAAAAATCAACTCTCAGGATAATAATCAACTGTTGAAGTTTCTGGGCACAAATTGGAGTTTGTTTGCTGTTCCTACGGCTGGATTATCTGGTGGGATAATGGTGTTATGATGGAAACAACAATCCAATTTCAGTTATTGAAGCAACATCTCAAATGATCTTGGGTAACTTGGAGGTTCACGGCAAAGAAAATTGGATTGTTGCTTCTATTTATGGCAGCACTAATGCCCTTTTAAGAAGAAGTCTTTGGAGTGATATTGAAAAGCACTGTCTAATGATCTTCCTATGATAGTGGGAGGAGATTTGAATTGTTTGTTATCACAAGCTGAGAAAAGAGGAGGTAAGAAGTTTTGCTTAACTCAAGGATTTAAGGATTTTAGTAATTTCATGATTGCTAATGATCTTCATGAACTAAGTTCGATGGGATCCAAATTCACTTGGTGTAACAATAAAAGTGGTAATGCCCGAATTTTGGAGAAGCTAGATAGGTGTTTATTTAATTCCCAGGCTTTGAATTCCTTACAAATTGCAATTGTTAAACACCTTCCCCGCATTGCTTCGGATCATTGTCCCTTATTACTGGAAATTTATAAACCGAAAGAGAAGTTTAATAGAGAAATTCGGTATGAGGAGACCTGAGCGTCTTATTATGGAGCCACGGCTTTGGTGAAGAAAATCTGGAAGAGGAAAAGTTTGGCTGAGCCACAAGCTGCTCTCAATCTGAAACTTAAGAGAACTTTAAGGGGACTCTTCTACTGGAGTAAGGAAAAATTCTTGGAGCTGAGTTCTCTTAGAGATAGATTGTTGATAGAAATTCAAGATATACAAAAGGAGGAAGATGAAGGCTGGATTTCTTTCGAAAGGTTACAACTATTGAGGTTTAAAATTAATGAACTCAATGTAACCTTGGCAAGACTCAACACTTGGTGGAGACAAAGGGCTAAAGTTAGATGGATGGATGAAGGAGATTGTAATTCGTCCTTCCTTCATACTTATGCCAATGCTAGAAGGAATACAAATTGGATTAGTCATATCAAGACTAAGGAGGGTAATATATCGGAAGATGTGGATTTGATCCAACACACTTTCTAAGATTTTTTCAAGTTGAAATGGCAACAAAGAAAGTGCTCATTGGAAGGGTGGACGAGATCTTCCAATGTCATTAGTAATGTTGACCAAATTATGCTTGATGCTGAGTTCACTAGAGAGGATCTTTGGTTGGTTGTGAATAGCTCTGCTAGAAGCATTTTGCCAGGATTGGACATAATCACTTTCTCTTTTTTCAAAGATTTTTGGGAAACAGTTAAAGAGGATGTGTGGCTTGCAGTTAATCACTTTCTGATCTCTGGTGAAACGATCCAGGATTGGAAAGAAACCTTGATTGTTTTGATCCCAAATATTAAAAGTCCTGTTGAGCCTTCTCAATTCCGTCCTATCAGTTTGTGTATGACCATCTATAAAATCATAGCAAAAATGTTGTTGAACAGACTGGAAAGGGTCATTCCTAAAATAATCACGGTGGACCAAGCGGCTTTTATTAAAGGTCGTTCATTATCGGATCATGTGCTGATTGCTCAGGAAGTTTTTAACAAATTAAGATGGTCTAAATCTAGAAGAGGAATGTTGGCAATTAAGCTTGACATGGAAAAAGCTTAAGATAGCATGGCATGGGAAACTCTCAGGCAAGTTCTTATTCGACTTAATTTTCCCAATCGATTTATGGAGCTTTTATTGCAATGTGTGCTTGATCCCAAATATTGCATCTTGATTAATGGTAAGAAGACAAGTTGGATTGAAGGGAAATGTGGATTTAGGCAAGGCTGCTCTTTATCTCCATTTCTTTTCATTTTATGTTCTCAAATTTTGTCTGACGCTTTATTATCAAGACGGATTGGAAGAGGAATTTCGATTTCTGCTTCAGGACCGAGAATCTCACATCTTCTTTATGCGGATGACATTTTAATTTTTGTGGAAGCAAGGATGAAAGAGGTGAAAGAATTAAAGAAAATTATTTCTAACTACTGCAGTTGGACGGGGCAGAAGGTTAATTCTACTAAATCTATGATTCTTTTTGCAAAGAATACTAGAAGAAGAACCCAAGGTAAAATTGGTAAGCTTCTTAAATTAAATATTGTCAAGGAGATGATCTATCTTGGAATTAAAATTACTCTAAGAAGAATGGTAGCTTCGGATTTTCATCCTTTATTGGAAGCAGCAGCTAGTAGATTGAACACATGGGGTAAAGATGCATTTCGTTGGATGGTAAGCTGATTCTAACTAAATCAGCTTTCCTTTCTCTTCCGCTATTTTTGTCTTCTCTGTCTCTGGTTCCAATGAGTATTCTTAGAGAATTTGACAAATTATGTAGAGGATTTATTTGCAGTAAAAATAATGGTAATGCAGGGCTTCACTATGCCTCTTGGGATCTACTTTGCACACCTAAAAATGAGGGGGGAAGAGGATTGTTCTCGGACACTTTAATGGTAGGTCCATTACGTGCCAAGTTTGCCTGGAACTTCTTAACCAAGCCAAATTCTCTGTTGAATCTCATTCTCAAAGCTAAGTATGGTGAAGATATGTGGTCGGATTTGGTGAAGCAGTGTTGTTCTCCAACATGGAAGATTATAAAGATGGGAGCTCAATTCCTTAAAAGAATTATTAGATGGGAGGTATCCAACGGTTATTCAATCAATTGGATGCAGGACACTTGGATTTTGGACAGAAATCTTGCTCATTGGCCGACTTTTATCAACATTCAAAACAATCAAGATTTACTTCTTAATTCTTTTATCTCCAATGGATGTTGGGATATAGAGAAACTGAATACTATTTTCAGCGAACACCTTGTAAAACTGATTCTTAAAATCCCGATCTGGAACAATAGAGAAGCTGATTCGGTGGTATTAAAGACAAAATTCTCTGGGAAATCTATTACTGCATTGGCATATGAAGCTAGTTTGAATTATAAGGAAGAAGTGGTCCATTGGAAGTGGTTTAAAAAATTAAAGTTAAAACCGAAAATAGAATTTTTTTGGTGGAGACTTTGTTATGATGCTATTCCCTCTAATGCTTTTCTGTTCAAAAGAAAGTTAAGTAACTGTTCGGGTTGTCCTAGAGGATGTGGAGAAGATGAAGATAACAATCACTTAGTAGGGAGTTGCTCCAAGATCAAGAAAGTTATTGACTTATTGAATGGCTGGGGATTTAAAATGCCGAGGTTTCATGACTTTGAAAACTGTTTAGAAAGTTTAAAGAATGACGTGGGAACCAATTTGTTGTCTGGAAAGATTTTTTGCAACATGGTTTTTCTGGTTTGGAAGAGTAGGTGTAAGTTTATTCATGATAAGTATGAAGATTCAGACAACTATATTGCTGCCAATACTATTTCCTTTGCCGTGAGAAGCAATTTTATTCATGTCCAATCGGAAAACTGGGGTGTTAACCTGCTTTTGCTGAATTCTACTTGGCATCCTCCTCCAAACGGATGGATTAAAATAAATATTGATGCAGCTCTTAAAAGGAATCACTTGGCGGGAATGGTGGTGTGATCCGAGATGATAAGGGAAGGTTTTTGATGGCTTTTGGAAACAAATCTTTGCTTTGGGATATTTCTCATTTAGAATTAATGGCTGTTCTTGATCTGAAACAGCTGGTCAAAGATTGGATGATGGAGGCTCAAGGTGGGATCGTAGAAGGAGACAACTTGAATATTATCAAATTGCTTAATAATGCAATCAAAGAATGGAAGGTTAGTAAAAATATTGATGAGAATTTGGCTTTCTTACTTGAGTTTAAGCAAGTTTTTTTTTTGCATTCTTTTAGAAATGGGAACAAACTAGCGGATATTTGTGCTAATTTGGCCCTGGTGAGATCTTTTTTATGGGAAGATCTTCATGATGCTATGATTCCTTCTTCTTTCTTGTATTGCTTGAAGGAGGAATGTGATGCTTTAGGCTTACTTTGACTTGTAGTTCTTTGGTTCCTTTAAAGCATTTTCTACATTTCGTTCAAAAAAAAAAAAAATCTTTGAGAAAATAAAAATTAACAATGATCATTCTCTTCATATTTGAATGATCGATAATAGGTGATATCCTCTTCCCTTGGGAGGAAATATCATTTATCATCATCGTTGCAAACCTATTTTCATAGCTTATGTTTTGATGATTGACAAACACTATTGGACTACTTGTTGCTTCTAACTTTTCAGGAATCGAAGATCGGACGATCAAGAGGAAGCCAAGTCTAGGATCGCGTAGGTTTAAGGTTGAGTCAGTCTGTAATTTTATTTTTCACCTTTTGAGTCAAAAAGACTGATGCTAAGTAACCCTTCACACACACACTTGAGAGGCTTAGAAATTCTGTTTTTGCCCACATCGGCCCGGCCAATATTTATATCATCTGGGACGATCAGATTAAAACAGAAAGTCTAATTAAGGATTCTTAATTAAGGCAGCCGACATTGACATATCGGCCTAGATGATACGTGTATCGGCCAGGACGATAAGCTCAAAATAGAAAGAGATAGCCGCCTTAGACAGTTTAGGCATACTGAATTTTAAATTATCGTCCAGGACGATTCCAGGACCGGCCTGGACGAAATTACAAAATTATGCCTTAATTGATCAGGAAATCAAGGGAGTAATTAAGGATGATTGATACGATCATATCGGCCAGGACGATCGTGAGATCGGCCAGGACGATCGTGAGGTCAGCCTGGACGATCGTGAGATTGGCCTGGACGATCAAGCCAAATTTCAATCGGCCAAGACTGTTCCCAGGGCTGTGCTCAGGACGATTTACCTCTGATTTGAACTAATCGGCCAGGACGATCGTGAGATCGGCCTGGACGATCAAGCCAAATTTCAACCGTCCAGGACTGTTCCCAGGGCTGTGCTCTGGCCGATCTTCCTTGATTTGTACTAATCGGTCAGGCCGATGTCTATATCGGCCTGGACGATAAAGTCGGCTACTTGCAATTAGTGAGCTCCTCTTGAGCTCTTCTATTTAAAGATCTTTTCTTCAACGTTTTTGAGGAACCTTTGGCTGCTGCCTTGACCTGAGAAGACCTTGAGGAGAGAAAGAGAGAGAGGGAGACAGAGAGGATCTTGTGAGGGGGAGCTTGTGAGGGGATTCACAAGGGTTACTCAAGGATCGCTCTGCTTGTCTTTTGTCTGGAGTTTCTCGTCCGTGGAAGGGTCGGTAGAGGTTAGGAGTTTTGCCTTTGGTTGTGGTTCTCTGCCAGCTTCAGAAGGAAGCAAAAGGAGGTAGGTTCTCTGCCTTGCCAGGGTGGCAAAAAGGAGTTTCTTGTGAGGGCTTCTCCGCCTAGCTGTGGGGGCTAAAGGAGAGTCACGTTTTATAGTGCAATACTTGGAGGGTGCCTCCAAGGAGTGGACATAGGTCGAGGCGACCGAACCACTATAAATCTTGTGTTCTTATTTTTGCTTCCGCACTTTTAAATTCCGCATTTGGTTTTGTAGTGTGATTTGGTTTGTGAATTTATTTCTTTGTCTTAAGAATTTTTAAAATACCAATTCACCCCCCCCCCCCCCCTCTTGGTTAGCTTGGGACTAAGTTCATAGGGCTTAACATCCCGAACGAACTTTCAAGTGGTATCAGATCGGGATTCGAAAAATTAAGTTTGAAAACTTTTTGAATTTGATCCATGGCTAACGTAGGAAATAGAAACACTACTGAAGGTTATTCGATTACACGACCTCCTCTATTTGACAACTTACCTTTTGATTTTTAGAAAACCTGCATGTCAACGTTTTCACAATCTACTGATTATCGCATGTGGATGCTTATTCAAGAAGGTTATTCTCCACCTTCTCGTGAAATTAATAGTATTAAAACTGAAGTTGCTTTTACTGAATGGACTTTCGATGAACGTGATTTGGCTCAGTTAAATGCAAAATATTTGAACTATTTTTTCTGTGCTTTGAAATCTGAAGATTACATGCGTGTTTCAACTTGTAAAACTGGTAAAGAGATTTGGGATAAATTATGCATCACCTATGAAGGTACTAATGAAGTTAAGCAATCCCGTTTGAACTTTCTCTTGCATGACTACGAACTTTTTCGTATGAAACCTCATGAATCGATTTCTGACATGTACACTAGGTTTACTCAGATTGTTACTTCATTGCATGCACTAGGAAAAGAGCTTTAGAATTATGAAAAAGTTAACAAGATTTTGAGATGCTTGCCTTCGTCTTATGATGTAAAAATAACTGCAATCACTGAATCAAAAGATTTGAATACTTATTCCATTGATAACTTACTTGGCTCACTCATTGCTTACGAGCAAGGTGTGAATCAAAGAAATCTTGATGCAGGTGAGAAGAAAATGGAGAAAACAATCGCACTGAAGGCGCACAAATCGGATTCTGAATTTTCCGGGTCTGAAAGCGATGAAGTTGCCATCATCACAAGGCAATCCAAAAGCTTTCTAAGGAAGAAACAAAGGCATCATCAAAATTGGAGGAAAGGTAAGGATCACAAATATGTTAAAGGATCTTCTGATGTTCTTTGTTTTGAATGTAGGAAACCTGGACATGTGAGAGCCGATTGCCTTACACTTCAAGATCAATCAAGCAAAGAAAAGGAAAAAGGTGAGGAGAAAGCCAAGTCAAGGAAGAACAAGAAGAAAATCCAAAGAGGATTTTGGGCAGAATCTGGTACTGATTCCTTTGAGACTGAACCAGAGGAAGAGACTACGAATTTGTGTTTCATGGGAGAAAATCAAAGTGATGAAGAAGAGGTATGTAAACCAACCTATGATGAATTGTTTGAAATTTGTGAAAAAATTCATGCATCATACAAAAAACTTAAGAAAACTCATGCTAGCCTAAAATTAGAACATTCAAATCTACAAAAAGAGCATGAAGTGTTTCTCAAAAACCATGCAACGATTGATTCAAATCACATGGCTCTCCTTGATGAATTTGATGAGTTGAACAAAAAGTATTTGGAATTAATTGATGAACATAATGCATTAAAAGTTTCACACACCTCACTTAGTTTTGATCTTAAGAAATTTAAAGATCTTGAGAAAAATTTGAGGATTGAGATTGATGCCTTAAAGAGAACAAATTTGAGGATTCAAAATGATCGGATGACTTCCACTGTTGATCTTAAGCCAAAACCTAGGAAGAGGCATTATAACTCAAATCATCTAAGAAATCCCTTTCCTGGAATTAGATGTTTCTCATGTGGCATGCTAGGATACATCTCACACACTTGCACCGTTCATCGTAGTACTCATTGGGTGTGGAGACCTAAAATGCATGATTCACAGCATACCTTACCTGCATTACATTCTACTTTTTTTAAGAAGGATCCCAAACCTGTTTGGGTTCCTAAATCTGACTGTTGTTGAGTTTTGCAGGTGTGCTCTCACCAAAGCCCTCGTGGGAGCATAGGATAACTGGACATAAGGAGGCTTGCAGCTCAAAAATTGCTTAAACTCGCTGCTTTATCACGTGCTTGAAACATTAGTTTTGTGTGTCTTTTTATTTTATTTTTTATTTTATTTTTTCTAGTTTTTGTGCTCACTTTGTATTGATTTTAGTTTGCTTTATTTTTCATTTGTTTTGTTTTGTTTTGTTTACATGTTGCTCTTTCCACTGCTGAAGCTGAATACATTGCTCTTGGAAGTTGTGTGGCCCAAGTCCTTTGGTTGAAACAACAGGTATTGGATTTAGGATTACATGTAAGTACCATCTCAATCTTTTGTGACAATACTAGTGCCATATGCATCTCTAAGAATCCTATCCAACATTCAAGGACTAAACACATTGACATTAGGCATCACTTCATTAGAGATCATATGACTAAGGGAGACATTGAGTTACACCATGTGACAACTGAAAATCAACTAGCAGACATCTTTACTAAACCACTGGCCTTCGATACTTTCAGCTCTTTAAGGACCAGGTTGGGTGTGATTGACATAAATGCATGAAACTTTTTACTTTCTTTTGTTTTTCTTTCTTTTGCTTTTGTTTCCTGTTTTGTTATTTTAGTTCTTTTTTGTGTGTTTTATTTTTTTTCTTTTTGTCTCCTTTTACTTAGTTTTCAAAATCATAGCTAATATGGTATTATATTCCTTGTCCTTGCTTTTGGAAATTTGTAGTCAATATGCTTTTATCTACTCAATCTCTTAGATGGTAGAAATATTTTGTGATTGTGTCTCTTTCTCTAACCTATTTTAGTGGCATAGTTATCTTCTTTAATCAAAAATCTCTCTCAAGTTAAAGATTGTTTATAGAATTGAGATCTTTTCTTAAACTTGCTTAAAAAACTCTATCTTATACTTATAATGTTTAAAGTTTTTTTTTTCACATCAAAATTGCTCGTTACTCTTGTCCTTGATTATTGATTCTGCTTGTGATAACTCTTCCTTTGGTTAGAGAGAGTGCTCCTATTCTCTAATATATGAGAAGATCTATTCACAACTTTGTCTTTAAAAGATCATAAAAGAGACTTTAGCTTGCAAAAAAAAAAAAATGGCCAATGATGCCAATAAAAAATGCGCAAAGCGCTAAATTGAAAAATATAGAATACACAAAGTGTATCAAAAGATGCACAGTGCGCCAACCAATTGTCAAGAGGCATAAAATGAGCCCATTCCAAAACAAGCTACTCTCTCTTTTTAAATCTTTTAGAACTTAGAAGTGTTGGTTATCAAAGACTTGACTTCGATTAAATTGCGATTGTGATAAATTTACTCTACCTCATTATTGTATGAAGATAGTTTTTTCTTAAGCCAAGTGATAAGTAAATTTCTTTTTTTCTCATAACCAATTAATATCTTGAGTTAGGTCATTGATTTCAAAAGACAATTCTACCCTAAAAAATGTCTGAGCTAAGGGTAGCCATGATCGGATATTCTACTATTCTATAGATTGATGAGCTTATTAACACATTAACTCACAAATTTTTGAATCAATCACATGGAATGCTATATCATGTTCATGCCTTGTTTAAAAAAAAAAAAAAAAAATAAGGGGTCTCTTTGCTTTGCTTTCTTGAATCCTCCTTTTTGATATGTCAAAAGGGGGAGAAGTTTATGAGGTTCTTTTTTACATCAATCCTGAATTTTTTCCACTAACTATTTTCGTAGTGGTTTGCCATCATAAAAAAGGGGGAGATTGTTGCAAACCTATTTTCATGGCTTATGTTTTGATGATTGACAAACACTATCTCTCTTGGACTACTTGTTGCTTCTAACTTTTCAGGAATCGAAGATCGGACGATCAAGAGGAAGCCAAGTCCAGGATCGCATAGGTTTAGGGTTGAGTCAGTCTGTAATTTTATTTTTCACCTTTTGAGTCTACTTGTAATAATCAAAAAGATTGATGCTAAGTAACCCTTCACACACACACTTGAGAGGCTTAGAAATTCTGTTTTTGCCCACATCGGCCTGGCCGATATTTATATCGTCCGGGACGATCAACTTAAAACAGAAAGTCTAATTAAGGATTCTTAATTAAGGCAGCCGACATTAACATATCGGCCTGGACGATACGTGTATCGGCCAGGACGATAAGCTCAAAATAGAAAGAGATAGCCACCTTAGACAGTTTAGGCATACTGAATTTTAAATTATCATCCAGGATGATTCCAGGATCGGCCTGCACGAAATTACCAAATTATGCCTTAATTGATCAGGAAATCAAGGGAGTAATTAAGGATGATTGATACGATCATATCGGCCAAGACGATCGTGAGATCGGCCTGGACAATCAAGCCATATTTCAATCGGCCAGGACTGTTCCCAGGGCTGTGCTCAGGATGATTTACCTCTGATTTTAACTAATCGGCCAGGACGATCGTGAGATCGGCCTGGACGATCAAGCCAAATTTTAATCGTCCAGGACTGTTCCCAGGGCTGTGCTCTGGCTGATCTTCCTTGATTTGTACTAATCGGCCAGGCCGATGTCCATATCGGCCTGGACGATAAAGTCGGCTACTTGAAATTAGTGAGCTCCTCTTGAGCTCTTCTATTTAAAGAGCTTTTCTTCAACGTTTTTGAGGAACCTTTGGCTGCTGCCTTGACCTGAGAAGACCTTGAGGAGAGAAAGAGAGAGAGGGAGAGAGAGAGGATCTTGTGAGAGGGAGCTTGTGAGGGGATTCACAAGGGTTACTCAAGGATCGCTCTGCTTGTCTTTCGTCTGGAGTTTCTCGTCCGTGGAAGGGTCGGTAGAGGTAAGGAGTTTTTCCTTTGGTTGTGGTTCTCTGCCAGCTTCAGGAGGAAGCAAAAGGAGGTAGGTTCTCTGCCTTGTCGGGGTGGCAAAAAAGAGTTTCTTGTGAGGGCTTCTCCGCCTAGCTGTGGGGGCTTAAGGAGAGTCACGTTTTGTAGTGCAATACTAGGAGGGTGCCTCCAAGGAGTGGACGTAGGTCGAGTCGACCGAACCAATATAAATCTTGTGTTCTTATCTTTGCTTCCGCACTTTTAAATTCCGCATTTGGTTTTGTGGTGTGATTTGGTTTGTGAATTTATTTCTTTGTCTTAAGAATTTTTAAAATACCAATTCACCCCCCCCCCCCCCCCCCCCTCTTGGTTAGCTTGGGACTAAGTTCATAGGGCTTAACATCCGGAACGAACTTTCAATCATAACTTTGAATATTAAGATAATGAAATTTTATTTGGACAATGATAGCTAGATACTTAGTGGAATGTCCTTTTGACCCTTTGAGGTCAAATGTTGTTCTTCCTCAAATTTAACTATCATAATCAGGATGAAACTTTAAGTTTCATTATCATAACCCATTGGGGAATGCTATCTTCGCCTCCTTAGGTGATGTATTATTCATAATGAAGTGTTATATTTCAATCTGAAAATTAAAAAAGAATATTCAAAAATCATTTCGATCATAAAACTAAACTAAAATTTAAAGCTAGGTTTACATGCACAGATTCTTCACTTACCTTAGAAAGGAACTTAGGTAATGTTCATTTTAATTCTTAGTTCTAGACATGATATAAGGATAAGCCCCTATATTTAAATACCTCTCCAAATGAGAATACTCTCAATTAATCTTGCGACTAAAATTCTTAAATTTACATAGATTTAAAGAAAGGTTTGGACTATCAACATTTTGGTATATAAGCTTTAGATTTTAACTTTAATTTGAATTTGGAATTTAGATTTTGTCTTAAAATTTTGGGTTTTTGAAGAATAGAGTATAAAGACTATGTCGAGACTAAAGAGTGTGTATAATGCAGACTAACACTTTTCTAAAGTAAGATACTAGCTAACAATGGTAATCACAATCAATCCTTATAAAAATGGAAAATTATATAGCTTTATGCTAATAATTAAGAAATTTTAATTTAAAAAGCTTTAATTATGACTATATATATAAATATATTATTTCACAATAGTATAATGTATGAATAATAAGATATAAAAAAACTTTATTCATTAATAATTTCTCAATAAAACTGAAGGTCTATTATAAATTAAAGGTAGTCAGCTATACTAATAACAAGCCGAGAATTTTATTCCTTTAAAGTGTAGATTTAGTATGATTATTTGTTATGATCTGCTAATGTTTTAGCTTGTAGATTTTGTGTAGAATCCCAAAAGATAATAAGGTTCATTGGAAGAAGAATCCTTTCCAATTGGAATCTATAAGTGAATATACAAACAACAATTTTTAAATCTTTTATAACTCTTGATATTATACAATTCTACCTAGTTATATAAGAATGTATAAAATTTACATTTATAATTGCCTTTACATTTGCATTTACATTTTTTCCTAGGTATATTAAACTTTGTAGAAATATAAATGAATAGTTTATGCAATGAACGTCTAAAATCCTATAGAAAATCTATAAATGATATTGTGTGAGTGTATAGAAGTAAAAATAAATTAAACTAAGATCCTACTGCAAATGTGCACTAATAGAAATGTGAACATGACATAAAAAGTATAGAAAGTAAACAACCTGAACATGAGGTCCATCTAGGCCAGGAACTCTAAGCAAACCAAACCAAACCACCAACCAAACCTAAGCTAAAGTTGCTTACCCTAACAAACTATGAAAATTTGGACAGATCCTCACCATTATTAATTTGAAGTTTTCAACAATTGAGTTTGTTAATTTTTAGTCATTTGAGGTTATTTTAAATTTATTAATTAGTGTTTTATAAATTTATGTTTTTCTTAAAGGAGTTTCACATTGTTGAAGTTATTTATATTTACATTTTAAAGAATCAAGCATTCAATCAATTTAAAGTGCCAAAAAATCATAGGCTAATATTTTTATTGCTGCCAAGCCTCTAAAACTAGGGTAATAGGTTGTATAGCTTTGTTTTATTTTGATTATGCATTTTAATCCTTAAGCTTTTAAGTGCAATACACCTTTGCCTTCCTAAAAGGAGTTAGGCATACTTGTATTAAAACATTAATATCTAATTATTTTATTAAATTTCTATTGTTTAATAAGGTATAATATAAATTTCTTTTGTTAAACTAGTGATATAAAATTTATTTTACCCCCCTTAGTACAAATTCAATAACATCGTAAGCTCGAGTTCCCTAAATATCATCTTTTTATTTAATATTTCTTTTTGGCTAGTATTTTTTAAATAATTCAATTCATTGATTAATAGTTTATAAGATTTATAATTTCAAGTTCACATCCCATCAATTCATTTTCGGCATTATCATAATGGGCTTGAGGAATTAATCCTCATTAGGACATGTAACCCTGTAGCTCGAGATTTCCATCTTATAAACATTATTGTTTGAGTGTTGAGTATTCATTATTGTTGTTCATCATATTTAAATCATTTAGCTTGTCATTTTTTGGATTTATTTATCACTAATTGAATTTTCATATTCCATGTATTACTTAAGTAGTTAAGTTTGGCCAAATTTTGATTTTTTTTATTTACAATGAATTCTAGAGGTTTAATATTTTTTTAAATGTTAGACCAAATCATGAGTGTAATTCCTTTGGGTTTGTGATATTTATAGTTCTTTATTAATTAGTTATAATTTTAACAAGTTTAATCCATTTAATGAATTAATTAATTCAGATAATTAGAGGATTTTTATTTTTTTACTCCAAATCATCCCCAAAACTCTTGAATTCTTCCCCAAATGTCAAACTTCAAGGGATGATTATAAATATTTGGAGTCATTTTGAAATTTTTCTTATTTTTACTATTTTAATTAATTAATGTGTATTCTTGATTTTTTAATTATTATTTTAATATACTTTAAAGAACTTTTAAGTCTCCTCTATTTGCACTAAATTTTGAGAAATATAAAGCATGAATATTATTTTTAAAATTTATTTATTATTTATTATGTGTTAAAAAAATAATAGTGAATTATGCATATCAAACTTGGTTTCAGTAGTTGAAAAACCAAATGATCTCCAAATGCGATGAAATTCAAAATATAAGTTCATCTGAACATGTGCATTAAATTCACTTAATTTTATTCCTAAAAGACTTTATATGTGTGAATTTAAATCCACAGCGGTAAATGAATCTATATCTTTAGAGATTTAATTTTGACATTCGACTAGTTGGATTTGAATAAAATCTATGGCATTCTAACCCTTGTATAAATATACATACACCACAGAAATTTGAATCCCTAATTTTGTATACATTAAGAGTAATGTTTTTCCAAATTTTATTCACTCCAACATCAATATTCTCTCTCCTCTCTGCAATTTTTCTCTGGCGATAGTGTTTTTCCTATTGCATCTCAGTCGTGTTCCTACTGATTTCTATAATTTTGGCCGCTTTTTTGGTTGTGGAAGATTGTATTGCATTTTCGTGACCTAAGGCCTTTCGGCCTTTGGTATTTTTCTTTATGAATTTTCTCATGGAAGCTAGTTGGTTTTCATCTAAGCCCTCACCATGGGGTAATCCACCTGCAGCTTTGGTTGCTAGCAATAAAGGCTCCTTTGGTGATGCGGATAATAAATCTAATCCTAAATCTCGCTCTTTTTGTCAGGTTTTTGCTGTTGTTGTCCAGTCAAAAGAATCGAGCTTTGATATTACTAAATCTTTTGTTAAAGGTTTTCTGGCTTTGTTGATTTCTTAGGTTGATATAGTGAAGCTGGCTTGTCCATATCAATATACGTTGGAAAGGAAATTTTTGATATGATGTCTGAATCTTGACTCGAATAAGTCTTTTTTTTGTAATATGAAATTATCATATTTTTTCTCTATTGGTTTGCTTGATGCTAGGCATGTTGCTTTCCAACTATCAAATGATTTGTATTATAGCCATATTTTTGCGAAATGATCTTATTACATTAATAACTATCAAATGAGGATTTTGAAGTAGACTCCTTACTTTGATATTAAAGAGGAATATCCCATCATACCAATTTAAATTTCTTTTTTGAAATTGAGATTGAATTTCTTTAATTCATATGTTCTTCACACTTTGTGATCCATATTTGGAAGATCTCTTCAATTTGACCACACCATGTCTTCACTATCTCATCCGTCTATTACCTGAATTTTTGTGGAATTGGACATAACCAAAAACACCCTCATGAAGTATGGCTTGGATTAGAAAGTTCAGGTTATTTACAAAAGGTGGATTTTGAAAACATACCGGATTTCAACTCTCATTGTAAATTTTATGGACATTCTTTTAATGAATGTTTTTTGGCTCACAAAATTTTTAAAAAGGGAACAAAGAAGGGAAAATTATGGGTAATTTTTGTATGAATGGAAGATCAAGACAACAAGGTTAAATCACCTATAGATATTCCTAAAAATTAGGAGGAAACTAATGATGAAAGTCATTCTTTAAAATAATCTCACCATATGGATCATAAGGATGCTTCGGTTTGTCATGACATAGAAGAGGATTATTTAGATTCTAAACGATTAACTTTGAATGTTCAGTCAAAAATGGGATTGGAGAGGTTGAATCTTCCTATGTTCCTAGTGATGGAGATGAGATGTATAATCAATGTACTTTAAATGTTAGCAATGGTGAACAGGTGGTGATTGAGTAAGGAGATAAAGAGGACCACACGGATGAAGTGAAAATTGTTCCTAGCAAAGAGGTTACTTTATTTGGAAAATCTATAGGTATGAATGATGTCTATATGCTGTCTAATCATTCTAATGCCAATAAGATGGACGAGGTTTACACGAAAGTGGGGAAGAAGAAATCTAAAAATATCAAACTCTCTGAAGGTCATTCTTCTATAGTTACCCGAGCTTCTCATAATTCTTCTGCCAATGGTCACAAGCCTCATCTTGAATATAAGGGGGGTGGGAACATCCTTCTATGAAAAGGGTCAAGAACTTATGTAGAATTTATAATATTAATATTTTGTTTTTATTTGAACCTTTGATTCTGGCTTCCAAGATTATTTCCATGCATACTAAACTTGGGTTTGATTGCTCTTTTAGTAATTGTACCAACAAAATTTGGATTTTCTTTAAACATTGGGTTAATTTAAACATTCTTAATGATTTGTCTTAAACAGTGCACACTAATATCAAATTGTTTCAATTTTCTTGCATTACTTCTTTTATTTATTGTTCTTGTTTTAGAGTTCAAAGGAGGAGTTATGAAAGGAAATTATAGATTTTTCTTCTAATAATGTATATATATGAATGGTTGGTGGTGACTTCAATACCATAACTAATGTTTCCGTGAGAATTGGGGGGAAACCACCGAATTTCTAGACTATGGAGGATTTTAATGATACGTTATTAGCTTTTAATTTTCATGATATTAGTTTTTTTAGAAATGGCTTTACTTGGAATCTAGGCACTATGTGGAAACATTTAGATCATATTATTTTTAATATTGTTTTGAAATCTAAGTACCAAAAGACCCAAATTGAGCACTTATCTAGAACCCTCTCTGATTACGCTCCTTTACTTTTGAGCATTTCTATGAAGGACAACTCTACTTCCTCTACTTTTATGTTTCAAAATATGTGGCTTTTGTATGATCTATTCCTTACTAATGTAGAAACTAATGGTATGCTCGGTTGTTTCCTAGTAAAAACATTTTTGGTATGATTCAGCTTTGGCTTAAGCTCAAACGATTAAAGCAAAATTTAAATTTGTGGAATAAAAATGTTTTTAAAAATTTATTTATTAATATTATGGAATCTAAGAAAAAAGTTTAATTAGGTGATAATATTTTTATGAATCTTCTTTCTGTGGATAACCTTGATTTTTTAAATAAGGTCAAGGACACCTTAGTTATGCTTCAAGAACAAGAAGAAGACTACTGGAAACAAAAAGCTGCTTGACAGTTTTTAGCTGAGGGTGATGTAAACACTAAATTTATTCACAATATTATGAACCAGAAAAAAGTAACTATTTACAATGACAAGATTTCCACTCATGAGGGTTAACATTTTGAGTCTCCAGGGTTGGTTTATGATTTTTTTGTGAAGAATTTTAAGGAGATGTTTCACAAAAACTTTTCTCCTGATTTAATTCAAGATTTTACATTTATTCAATCCCTTGTGTCTGAAGAGGATAACATTATGCTCACTAAAATTCCATCGAAAAATGAGATTGAGTTGGCTATTAAGGAAAATAATGTTGAATATGTGGTCGAGACTTATGGTTTTACTACTAAATTCTTTCAAAAAACATGGCATATTATCAAAGAGGATTTAATTAATGTTGTTGTTGATTTCTTTAAAGTTAATTGTTACCCTAAATTTTTTACCTCTACTAGTATTAATTTGATACTTAAAAGTGATGTTACTAACTTTTGGAGCAATTTTTTCCTGATTAGTCTTTGTTCCTTTTTCAACA
Organism: Dendrobium nobile; assembly: GCA_022539455.1. NCBI lineage: Eukaryota > Viridiplantae > Streptophyta > Magnoliopsida > Asparagales > Orchidaceae > Dendrobium > Dendrobium nobile. Next base: position 33,443,839 of record CM039718.1, on the reverse strand, counting down.
AGCTTATTTCCAAATTAATTATGTCTATCTTATCTTAAATTCTTCCTAATACCATTTCTGTTGAGAAAACTAGTTTTGTTAATGGGTGTTTCATCTTTGATAATGTTTTATTAGCTCAAGAGTTTGTGCATGATTTAGAGCCTAAAATTGCGGGTGGGATTGTCATTTTTAAGATTGATTTTACGAAATCCTATGCTAATATGAATTGGGATTTTCTTTACATCATTCTTTAGTATTTTGGTTTCAACTAAGAATTTATTAGGATCATTAAGAAATATATAGAACATTATTTTTTCTCTTTGATTATTAATGGTAAAAATCATGTTTTTTTAAACTAGTCATGGCCTTAGGCAAGGGGATCCCTTATCTTCTGCATTGTTTATTGTAGCTGATGAATTTATTTTTCGAGTTCTTAATGATCTTTTTTGTAATCACCATAATCTTCAATATAATACTATGGGTGGTTTAGTGGTGTCTCATTTATGTTTTATTATTTTTACTAATGGCACTAGGAAGATGGTTAAAATACATTTTAATTTTCGTGGGCTTTTTCAAAAGTCTAGTGGTTTAATTTTAAATCATATAAAATGTTGCTTTATCACTGCTAAATCCCTAACTCCACCTAGAATATCTTCTATTCTGGATAATTATTGTTTTTTACAAAAGAAATTACCCCTTAGGTACTTATGCAGCCCTCTTTATAAAGGTAGAAAGAGATCTCATTTAATTGGGGATATTTTCTCTAATATTCATTAAACAGTCTCTACATGCGCTTTTAATTTTCTCTCTTTTGTAGGAAGATTAGTGTTAATTAAAAGTTTTCTTTGCTCTAATCCTATATACTTATCTCACACTTTATCTTCGATAATAAATACACATACTAAACATGAAAGAATTTATAATCAATTCCTTTGGGGTGCAAACAAAAGTAAATTTGCTATATTATAGGCCTCTTGGGATAGATGTTCTGGTGTCCAGGATGAAGACAAGTTGTGCTTTAAGAACTTAAGTGACATGGCATTTAGTTTATCTTATAAACTCTGGTTAATCTAAGGTCTAAAAAAAGCCTTCTGTCGAAGTTTATGATTGTTAAATATTCTATTTTTTTTTATTTTTTTTGAGAATTGTAAAGTTGCGTAAGAAAAAAAGAAGCAACCTAGAAACAAGCTAATGAGAGTGATTCAAACTATCACATTCTTCCTTTAATAATGGTAAAAAGGAAGAAGAAAGTACACTCTCACAAAAAAAGTCCCAAAGAAAATCAAAGGAAATGGCTAAGTTAGCACAATAGTCTACTAACTTATTATAATTGCGATTAACATAATGAAAGATAAAATTATTATAAAGGATAAAGAATGATAAATCTCCGCTATCTCTGTCATAAATATTCTTCTTCGGTTTGTTGTACAGGTTCTGAAAAAGATTGAGAACTTTTTTATTGTCGCCTTCCACAATAATGCCTTCTACATTTTTGAAGTCTTCCTTGAAACACCACGTTGAGGGCAGTAATTGCTGAAAGCTCCATTTGAGCAATATCCCAATGCACTTTATTCATACCAAATGCTAAAATGAATCTTTCTTTGCTATCCCTTATGTTGAAACTTGTCAATATGAATTAGGTTGTTAGACCTAATCTTATGTCCCAGCAGCTAACCAAGAGGGGAGTGAATTGGTAATTAAAAATTTTCCCTCTTTTTGAATTATAAACCGAGAATAACTTTAGTAAATTTTGTAGAAAAGGTTTTTCAACCACAAATAAAAATGTTAAAAATAAAAGCAGCGAAAAATAAAAAGACACAAGATTTATAGTGGTACGGTCGAAAATACGACCTACATCCACTCCTCGAAGGCACCCTCCGTGTTTTGCACTAATACCACTAGTGGCTATCCTTTTGCACCCACAGCAAGGCAGAGAATCCTTTACAAAACTCTCTTTCACCACTACCCAGTGTGGCAAAAAACTGTCGTCCTTTTACACTCTCCAAGTGTTGGCAAAGAATCGTCCATCCTTTCACACTCTCCAAGTGTTGGCAGAGAACCGTCCATCCTTTCACACTCTCCCAGTGTAGGCAAAGAACTCTTCGGCTGTTCACACTCTCCAAGTATAGGAAGAGAACCCTTCGGCTATTCACACTCTCCAAGTGTAGGCAGAGAATTTTTCAGCTGTTCACACTCTCCAAGTGTCGATAGAGAACCGGATCTCCTTAACAGATCTTCTCATAAGAAATCTAGAAGGTCGAGAGAAAATAGTGAAGTAATCACAACATACAAATGAAGATTCTTACCATTGAGTACCAAGTGAATCCTTCACGTTCCAATAGTAAGAATCCTCCTTCAAACACTCTCTCACACTCTCTCCTTCACTCTCCCTTTAGTTAACACGAAGATCAGTAGGCAAAAAGATTACAAAATAGTTTTAAGTGGACCTTATATAGTAAAGACACAAAAAACCATACAAAAACTACAAAATTCAATTATGTACGCACTCGATAGTCCTGTACGATCGTGATTTCATCCTAGATGAATAGTGTAGAAATGTTGCATACGATCTCTTATGTGTATTAGGACGAGTTGACTTCATACATGATCATCATCCCGTATGAACTATGTTCGTCCTGTATGAAAAGTTATTTTGAAGCTATAATAAAACATAACTACAAACAGTTCATATGTCAAAAGAACAGAGAACATCGTCCTAGGACGAATGTCCATTTTTTCTAGACGAACATCACAAACTTTTAAACCCGAGGACATCATCCTAAAATGAACTGTCCATTTCGTCAGGATGAATAGTACAGACTGAGAATCCAGAGGAGATCGTTCAGGGATGAATTAGCAATTTTGTCTGGATGAACAGTTCAGACTAAGAATCCAGAGGAGATCATCCAGGGATGAACTAGCAATTTCGTTTCGATGAATAATTCAATCTCAGAATCCAAAGAAGATCATCCTGGGATGAACCATCCATTTCATTCGGATGAACAGTTCATTGTGAGAATCCAGAGAGCATCATTCAGGGAGGAATAGGGAAATTCGACTGGATGATCAGGACTTAGAAAAATTTTCTCACTTCCTGTTCGTTCCATCTCTCTTTCGAGGGGATAACTAACCTGATCATCCTGTACGAACTTGGTTAGTCCCGTATGATTAGTATGAATTTTTTAAAGATCTCCCCAAGTATGTGTGTGCTAAGCTACTAAATTACAATCATTTTCTCTTAAACTCAATACAATGAAAAATACAAGCTTCAATTTATAAATTATCTCATGCTGAATTTGATTTGAAGTCTTCATTAGTATAGAGTTTTATTATCCTGAAATGTTAGTCCACACAAGAGTAAAAACATTTCTTGCAAAAAGTGTTTGGAGAAAATAAAACTTAAAACAATAATACTTTGAATCATCAAATATACAAGTTGCAAGTAGGTAAAACATGCAAATAGCAACTCTCCTAACAATTTCCCTCTTTTTGATAATGATAAAATAAATATTATTTGTATAATTTTTTTTCAAATTCTAAGAATCTCCTAAACTCCCCCCTGAATGTATTAAGCATGTGAAAATAACGGGTATTTGAATCATAAGAATTAAGTTTTTGAACACACACAATTATAACATATGATTAAACAAACGAAATGATAAAACAACAACAAAACAACTCAAAAAGAGAAAACAACACAAATGCTACGATAAAACTTTGATGATAAAACTATGATAGAACAAAACAAAATAAACAATATTTCTCCCCCTTCTTGGCAACATCAAAAAGAGAAGAAGAAAAAGAACAAAAATAGAAATGTAAGAAGTCATATGATAGCCCTTTTATTATTGATCCGTGAAAGTGATTGAAATAAATTTTGCAAATAAAAACCAAATCATTAGGAAAATAAAATGATTCATAGAATTTAAGAAGAGATATAACATCGATAATAAAAAGGATTTATCAAAAATATGAATCAATTTAGATATTGTGATAAAAGAATATCATTGCATAAATGATGAATATATAATTTATCTATGTCAAATTTAAATACAAAATAAAATCATGTAAAAGATTAATTTTAATTAAAAGATTGAAATATTAAGGAAAGAATCTGAAAAAATACAACTTGTGGCGCTTTGCGTATCTTTTCAATATTAGTGGCACTTTTTTGTGCATCTTTTTACTTATGAGCTTATTTTGTGCCTCTTTTTCAAATTGCGAACCATTGGGCATTCTTTTTTATTTTTGTACATTTGTACATTTTCATGTGTACTCTCAATCTTTCTAAAATCAACAATCTAAAATTTTAAATTTCTTTAAGTATAATATTATTTTTATTGATAATAGAAATACAAAATAAGCAAACATCATAATTTGCAATAATAATATGGAAATCTAAATTAGTCTAACAAAAGACATGAGATTGATATTCTTAATTACATCAAGTTATAAGCACAACTTAAATTTACAAAAATTAAATTATCTAATGAATTTAATTTTTGTATTGCATTTCAAGGTATAGCACTTGCAAGATCAAAAATTTTAGAGATTTTCATATAGGCTAACATGCATTTCAAAATAAGATTAAAAGCAAGACAAGATAACTTATATTGATATCATGATAATGAAAATTACAATCAAAGAATTGATATCAATACAACTTAAAACTAAAAAGCTAACACATAAAATGGAACTAACACATTACAATAACATTAACTAAATAAGATCATAATTAAGTACACAAATCACTGTGAGGGGCTCTTATCTGGAGGAGGATGAGGTGGAGCACAGAAGAAATTAAAATAACTGCTTATCATAAGCATATTGGAACTTATATCATTTATGTGCTCTTGAATATATCCCATGTCCTAATTGTACTGAGCATCCTGCTGTTGTAAGTGAGTTTCTATTTGATCAAATCATTGATCAAAATGACTCTCTCTTTTTTTTTTGTAGAAAATGCATAAAATTGCATTAAAGAAGAAAAACAGAAAGAAAAAAAGGCAACTAGCCAAGTACAATAGATTCCTCCTTTAAGATATTCCAAAATAAAGGAGGAACCTTATCCATAGTAGTTTCATCCCACATAAATGAGGAAATAATCCCAATAGCACAAAGATCCGCTAACTTATTGGCTCCTCTATTAATGCGATTAAAAATAACATTGTTAAACCCAAAAAATAATTCACCATACCTTTGATCTCCATTAGCTTTAGCCTTCTGCAAATACTCAATCACATTATCATTATCACCTTCTATGATGATACCCTTGAATTTGAACATCCAATCTTTCATCATCTCCTTAATAGTCATAGTAGCCAAGAGTTCCAAAGCTGAAATATACCAATGCAAAACCGTCTTCCCAAATGCAAGCAAAAGTCTTCCCTTATGGTCCCGAAAAACACCTCCTAAATCAGCTTTGTATGAAGAAAGAAGAGATGCATCCACATTCACCTTCAACCAATCGGGTGGAGGAGGATACCAATGAGTATTGAACAGTCCATAAGATTGATTAGTATCCCATATACCCGAGATTTTACCAACTCCATCCATAGAAAAATAAGCAAAGCTCAAAGCATTAGAAGCAATAATCAAGGAGCTGTTTTCACCTTCATTATGAACCAACTTGTTTCTTGACTTCCATGTAAAATAAACCATACTACAATAAAGATTTATCATGAAAGCAGAATTATTTGACATCTAGTTACAGCATTCCGTTAATAAATCCATATTTGGGATAGAAAAACCCCATTTGCTAAGTTGGTTTAAAACTTCTTTCAGTTTAGTACATCTCACCGAAATATGATCTTCATTTTCAGGTTCATTACAACCTCTAGGACAATTTCCATTACTTAAAAGCCTTCTATATTCCAGAAAATGTGCAGTTGGAAGAGCTTTGTTGAAGATTCTCCACCACAAAAATTCAACTCTCAGATTCAGCTTTCCTTTATGAATCCAAATCCAGAACTGCTGCACACATTTGTTCTTCAACGTATATTCAAAAACCATTGCAGATAATGATTTCCTTGTATTAAAATACAGTAATTCCATCTTATCTTCATCCATATTCTGCTGAATTTTAATTTGTGAGATCAGATTGAACAGCTCCTTGCCTACAAATTTCATCCATTCTTCTTCCTTCCAAGTCCCGTTGGAAATAAAGTTAGAAACCTTCAGTTTGTTGCTGTCATGAGGAATGATAAAGGTAGGCCATTTACAAATACTTTTATCAAAAATCCAGGTATCTTTGAATACATCAATTCCCTCTCCATTTGCAATACTCCATCTTATCAATGGTTTTAGAGCTTTGCCACCATCCTTGATAATTTTTCATGCTGAAGAACCCGTTATTCTTGAATTATCTGACCACATATTTCCATCCTTGGAGTACAGCAATTTATGAATTAAGGATTCTTTGTTATCAACATATTTCCATGCTAATTTAGCTCTCAAAGCTCCCACCTTAGAAGAACAAGAGTAAAGAGATCTACCTCCCCATTTTCTAGGAAGACAAATAGTATCCCAATTGACAAAGTGAATACCATGACTCCCATTAGCTTTATTCCATATGAAGTTTCTACAAATCTTGTCTATTTCATCAAGAATACTCTTTGGAACCAAAGAGTTGGTGCATTGGAATGTAACAAAAGCAAGAAGATTGGATTTGGCAAGTAAAATCTTACCAGGTAAAGAAATCATTTTGGCTCCCCAAACATTAGTCATCTTGATAGCCTTTTCAATGATGAAATGGAAGTCCTCTCTTTTTAATCTTCTCAAAGCTAGTTTGATCCCAAGATATAACATTTCCTTTACAACTTTGAAGCCCACAAGCCGAGATATCCTTTTCTTTGTAGTTCTATTAACAAATTTCCAAAAATCATGGAAGACTTAGAAGTGTTGATCCTTTGGCCTGACCAACCACAAAAATTCTTCAAGATCATTTTGATTTCTTTGAAAGTCTTCAAATTAGTCTCAGAAAAGATAAAAACATCATCAGCATAGAGTAAGTGTGAGATTCTAGGCCCATTCATATTCAACCGGACCCCAATAGAATCCTCTTTAAGTTTGAAGGCATTTGATAACAATTGAGAGCAAAGGATAAAAAGGAATGGAGACAAGGGACAACCTTGTCTAAAACCACTTTCCCCATTTATCCAATCAGACTAATTTCCATTTATTAGAATAGAGAATTTTGAATCTCTAACACATTCCATTATCAGATTAATAAAACCAATTGGGAAGCCGAAGTATACCATAGCTTTTTCCAGTGCTTGCCAACCCATTGAATCATAGGCTTGTTCCATGTCTATCTTGAAAGCAACCAGCCCTTTCTTACATTTTGAACTTCTGAACTTGTGCATAATTTCTTGAGCCACCAAAATATGATCAGATAAGGATCTCCCTTTCACAAATGCAGCTTGCTCATTCGAAATGAGCTTAGGAATGCAAGAAGACAATCTATTCATTAACATTTTAGCAACTAACTTGTAGACCGAATTACACAAGCTAATTGGTCTAAAGTTATTGGGAGTCAAGGGGTTGTTAGTCTTTGAGATAAGAACAATAATAGTTTCCTTCCATTTAGGATCCATATAAGCCATATTAAAGAAGAAGTTGATAGCATTCCATAAATCAAATTTAATAATCTCCCAATAAGCTTTAAAGAATGAAAAGGTAATACCATCATTACCTGGGGAAATGTTGCAGCCACTACATTTGATCACCTCTTCCATTTCTTGAATAGAGAAAGCCTTGTTTAAAAGTTCTCTATCCCCATCTTCCAATCTCCTCCACGGATCAGGACAATCCAGCAGATTGCAATTTCTAGGTTTCCATTTGTTTTTAAAAAACTGAATCAACACTTCTTCTATCTGATGTTGCTCTTCAACAAGGATCCCATTTTCATTTTTAATTTTAGCAATAAAATTAGAACACCTTCTAGCTGAAGCATAAGCTTGAAAAAACCTTGAGTTTCTATCCCCCTCAACCAACCATTTAACTTTTGCTCTTTGCCTCCACCAAGTGTCCAACTTTGCAAGGGTAGAATTCAATTCACCGACTTTCACATTCAAAAGCCAACTCTCCTCCTCAGATAACGTACCTTCATTTGCTTCTTTAGTTTGAAGATATTCAATAATCTTTAACAGATCCTCTTTCAGCTTAACAAGGCTAATATGCTTAGCCTTACTCCAATAATAAAGATTTTTGAGGGCTTTCTCCATTTTGAGATTCAAAATCTGTGAGAAGCTTCCATCAACTTTTTTCCTCCAAGTGCCTTTGATAACAGCCAACGAAGCTTTGTTAGAAGCCCAAACTTCTTCAAATATGAGAAATTTTTTTGCTGAATTCTGCACCACAAGATTTAACACCACCGGACAATGATCAGAAGCAATCCGAGCCAAGTGCCTCACCAACAATCTATGACGAGAGTTCAAAGCCACTGAATTTAGAAAGCATCTATCAAGCCTTTCTAGAATCCGATCTCCACCTTTTTTGTTGTTGCACCACGTAAATTTAGATCCCACAAAACCAACTTCATGAAAGTCATTAAGAGCTCGAAATGATTTCATCTCCTTGGGCCCAAGGGAAAACAAGAATCTTTTTCCTCCCCTCTTGTCATCTTTAGAAAGAATACAATTAAAATCACCAGCAGGTGCAGGTGCAGGTTCCTCCTCTAATTCACTAATAACATGTTGTTCATGTGGTTCATCTTTATTAAAGATTGCTTGAAAGGTTTCATCATTGAAGTATGGAGGTTCTTCAAAATATTGAACTGGATGAACTAGATCATATTTCTTCTCCAAAATGTGAGTCACAAGATGTCCTAAGGCAATATTTTTCTTTTTCTTGTGGGAGACATGGCCAATCTTAGAAAGTCCATAAATGTTGTCAATGAGTAGTTGGGCTTCATATATAGGTTGTATAGTCATGATTAGATAAGACACAGTAGAAAGAAGTGGAGTAATGTTTACTCGATCACCAGCTTTAGGTATAATAGTGGTATGAAGAACATGCTGGATGATTCGGGCATTCGGATTTAGAGTGGCTACTTTAGGCAAATGACTTACTGCTCTAATTCCTCTAAGGACATTATTTATTTCAAACCAGTCAAAATCAAAAGTATTGGTCAAGGTATGGGCTCTAATCCCTTGAGTCCTTAAGTTTAAAAAGATTCCCATATCCTATTTAATAATTTTTACTTTCTTCTTAAATACATAGGATTTAATCACAGAATGATCAGAGTTAAGGGTCATGTCCACAAGAAAGTAGTGAAAGGTCTCCTTATTGTAGAAATGGACAAGAGTGAGAACAAGGCCAAATTGAGTGGAAGCAAATAGATTCATTACCTTAAAATTGATTTTCTCTTATAGAAGGACTCTAGATGGAGTGATTTTGGCTGAAACAAACCTATCAAAGGACTCCTGATTGGCCTTGGACAGGAATTTTCACTATAGTTTTTGGGTCTTCCCTTAGCCAGTACCTTTTGTCTTTTACTAGAGCTAGCCGTGGAGAAGATCTAAGGGGACAAGAGGTTTTAAAGGGATGTTTGAAATGATGACAAGTGAGTTCAAAAGCCTTCAATTTAAAGAAAAATACATTTTCGTACAGATGAAATTAATTTAATCCCGTACAAATTTGAGTTCATCCGTACAAATGAAATTTTATATGGACGAATGAATTAGTCCAAAAATGAAATGACTTTTCATAATCATACAAGTAACGATGCGTACTTTTTTATAGACTTTTGACCAAACGATCGTACAAATGAACATGTGTTTGTCCTGGATGATCAGACATTAAAGATCATTTTAATGGCAGTTTAAACCGTCCCCCACATCGAAACGACAGCGTTCGTTTGTACGAACCATAGGTTTGTACGTACGATCATGCATAATAAAACCAACCTTATCCATTAAACTATCAACATTCATACAGATGATTTAACAGATCATTTGGGCAATCGTGATGATCATACAGATGAACAGAAAAAAATAAAAACTAAAAAACTATACAAAAACCGTTCAAATCTGATAGTTAATACACTACACAATTCATCCCGTATGAAATGAATTTCATCCTGGACGATTTTCACTTAAATTGCAAACATGCTTTCAAAAAATCTAGATGTGAGAATTTTTGAAAACTAAAATACAAACACAATAAAAAACTATAAAAAATTTAGAAAAAACACAAACTCAAATACAAAAAATCACAAACTTAAAAATATATACAAAACACTAAGTAAAAAAACACACATCAATGTTATAGAATCATTTTAATTAAGCATTCAAATCGATCACACCAAGCCCTTAATGTACTGAAAGTATCAAAGGCTAGTGATTTTGAAAAAAATGTCTGCAACTTGATTTTCTATAGAAACATGAATGAGTTCAATTTCTCCTTCGGATATATGATCATTTATGAAATAATGTCTGATGTCTATATGTTTAGTTCTTCAATGTTGAATAGGATTTTTAGAAATGCAAATAGCACTAGTGTTATCACAATAAATGAGAATAGAGACTATAGTTAATCCAAAATCAATCAACTATTATTTCAACCAAAGTACTTGTGCCACACAACTTCCTAATGCAATGTATTCAGCTTCAGTAGTAGATAGGGCTACTAAATTTTTTTTATTGGACCAAGAGACTAAAGAATTTTCAATAAACGGACATGTTCCAGAAGTGCTCTTTCTATCAACCCTATAACCTACAAAGTCAGAATCTAAATAACCAATAATTTCAAATGAAGAGCTAAACTTAGGATACCAAATTCTTAAGTTCTGAGTTCCTAACATACATCTTAAAATCCTTTTTATTGCTGTCAAATGTGATTCTTTTATATCTGATTGAAATCTAGCACAGAAATAAACACTAAACATGACATTGGGCTAGCTAGTTGTCATGTAAAGCGAAGATTCAATTATCCCTCTAAATTTCTTTTAATCAACAAATTTTCCCTTAGGGTGCTTATCCAACTGAACTGAAGAACTCATAGGTGTACTAACAGGTATAGCATTGTCCATTTCATACTTTTGAGGATTTCCTTAACATACTTTGACTGACTAAGAAATATACTCTCCTCAATTTGCTTAATGCTAAAGCCTAAAAAGTAAATTAAATCTCCCATCGGACTCATCTCAAATTCACTACTCATTGTGTTAGAAAAATTATCACAAAGATTTTTATTTGTAGATCCAAAAATGATGTCATCAACATAAATTTCTACAATGAGTATATCCTTTCAAATTTTCTTTAAAAAGAGAGTTGTATCCACACTTCCTTTTTTAAATGATCTTTCAAGAAGGAAGGTGCTCAATCTCTGATACCAAATCTTAGGTGCCTGTTTTAATACATATAATGTCTTTTTCAGTTTGAAAACATGATTAGGGTGTTTAAAATTTTCAAAACTTGGAGATTGTTCTATAAAAACATCCTATTGAATTACCCCATTTAAAAAGGTACTTTTTACATCCATTTTGTATAATTTAAATCTTCTAAAACATGCAAAGACTAACAAAATCCTAATTACTTCAAGTCTAGCTACAGAGGCAAATATCTCCTCAAAATCTATCCCTTCAATCTTATTATACCCCTTAGCTACTAATCTTGCCTTATTTCTAATGACTACTCCAGAGTCATTCATTTTATTTTTGAATATCCACTTAGTTTCAACTACACATTGATCCTTTGGCCTAATAGTTAATTCTCAAACTTTATTTCTTATAAATTGATTTAACTCTTCTTGCATAGCCAAAATCCAAAATTCATCCAAAAGTGCTTGATCAATATTTGTGGGTTCTATGATTGAAATAAAGGCTGAATAATTGACTTCTTTGTTTAATCCATGCCTAGTCCATACACCCTCACTAGGTTCACCAATAATCAATTTCTTTAGGTGGTTTTTAGAAAATCTCAAATCTCTAGGCAAAGGGTTTTATATCTCCAAATTTTCTTCAGAATTTAGTTTATCAATTTTTTGGGAGTTAATCTCAAATTCATCTTCTACAATTTTGGCTCTTCTAAAATTCCAGATTCATCAAATACAACATGTTTGGTCTTCTCAATTACCAAAGTTCTTTTATTGAATACTCTATAAGATTTTCCAACACTTAAGTATCCTATAAAAATTCCTTTATCTAATTTTGGATCAAATTTTTCTAAGGTAGATTTTCCATTGTTATGAATAAACACCTTACATCCAAAAACATGCAAATATGACAAATTAGGTATTCTTCCTTTTAGCAACTCATAGAGTATTTTTTTTTTTAATTTTGATCTCATATTTACCCTATTCAGAACATAACATACAGTGCTAACAGGCCCAGCCCAAAAATATTTAGGAAGTGAGTGCCAACATGGCTCAGGCAGCTTCTATTATTTTTCAATTTTTCCTTTCAACTACACCATTCTACTGAGGGGTTCTAGGTGCAGAAAAATTGTTATCAATTCTATTTTCCTTACAAAAATCTTATAATTTTTCATTCTTAAATTCTCCACCATGATCACTTTGAATAGTCATAATTTCACATCCTAGCTTTCTTTGAATCCAAGTCAAAAAGTTTTTAAATTCCTCAAATGATTTGCTTTTATGAAATTGAAATCTAACACATGTGAATCTAGAGTAATCATTTATAATCACAAATCTGTATACCTTTCCTCCTAGACTTACAGTTTCAACTCGTACAAAAAGATCCATATGCAAAATCTCTAATAGTTTACTGGTTCTAAGATACTAATTGAATTGAAAAGAGGACTTCACCTATTTTCTTAATTGACAAGAATCATAAAGGTGGTCTATAGTAAAGTCTAGTTTTGGTATACCTCTCACTAGGTTCTTTTGGGTAATCCTCCTAAGATTTTTCATGCTAGAGTGACAAAGTCTCCTATGCCAAAGCCATGACTCATCAGAAATAGTTTTTAAACAAAAAGTAGTAGGAGTTCTAATGCAATTAAAATCTAGCATATACACATTATTTACCCTTATACCATTCAAAACATCAATTTCATTTAGGCTTAATATGCAACTAGTTGGAAAAAATTTTACACAGTATCGTTTATTGTATAGCTGGCTTATTCTTAACATATTATGCTTTAAGCCTTCTACCAATAACACATAATCAATGAAAAAGTTTTTAAGATTTCCAATTTTTAAGATCTCCAAGTGAAACATTGCCACCACTCCTAGCTTCTAGCGATATGAATTATGTAGTATCTCCATTCATATGCTTTGAGCATTCCCTGTCCAAGTACCATATGCTCTCAGGAGGTCTTGTGTTAGAGCGACCCTACAAAATTTTCAAATGTTAGACCTGGGAACCCAAACAAGTTTGGGTTCTTTTTTTGGCAATTTATTAATAGATGTATGCATGATATGTCTAGGTTTATGCATCTTAGGTTTCCACACAAAATAAATTTTCTTCTTCAAAGTACAGGTGTGAGCTATATGTCCAATCAATCCACAATTATTATATTTGACTTTTGGAAATGGATTCCTAAGTCTTATACTATTCATCTGTCTTTTAAGGGTTTGCATAAATTTAGGATACAAAATAAAATTAGTGAAATATTAAAGTTTAGGGGATATACTATTATCCTCGAGAGCATTTAACTTCAATTTATAAAATGAATTCATATATTTTAAAATTCGATTTGTATAATTGATTCGATATATTTTACTCTCTTATTCATCCTTATTATTCTTGATTTCAATTTTAAGTTCTGCAAAGGATGTTTTTAACATTTCATGATTTTTATTCAAGTTATCAAACTCATCAAGTAATTTCATGTAGTTGTCATCCATTAAAGCATGATCTTTCCTAAAAATTTTTTGTTCCTTTTGTAATTCCTGAAATTCTAAACTCAGACTAGTATGCATTTTCTTTAATTTTCTATATGCATCATGCATGTGTTCAGAAACTTTAAAAAGTTCATTATAAGTCAAGTCACATACCTCTTATTGATCTAACTAATCAAGGTTATCATCCATTAAGCACAGATTAGTGACTTTCTCTTCCTTTTTTGTCTCTGACGAGTCTGAAGCTGAGTCTGCCCAGAAAGCTCTTTGGAATTTCCTCTTTCCCTTCTTCATAATTTGTTTCTCCTCTACCTTCTCCTTGCTAGGAGTGGCTTTGAGTTTTGGGCAATCTGTTTTAATATGTCCAAGCTTCCTGCAATCATAACAAATAACATCATTTGAAACCTTGACATTTTTATTAAATTTACCTCGATTTCATTACTAGCATCTCTTTTGCTTCCTCTTCAAAAAGCTCCTAAATTGTCTAGTCATTAGTGCGATATTATTTTCATCCTTAGGTTATGAGTGTTCACTCTCTAACTCCTCCACTTTCAATGCTATATTTTTCTCCCTTCGTGGTTCACCTGCATTAATCTTTCTTTGGCTAACTCTTTGCTCGTAAGCAATTAGCGATCCAAGAATATTATCAATAGAGTAAATATTTAGATCTTTAGACTCTGTAATTGCAGTAATTTTAGCATCATAAGCAGTAGGCAAATAATGAAGTATCTTATTAACCATTTCAGCATTCGTTAGTTCCCTACCCAATGCATGTAAAGAGGTGACTATTTGTTTGAATCTTTTGTACATATCAGAAATAGACTCATTTGGTTTCATGCAAAAAAATCATAATTATGCAACAAGATATTAAGTCTAGATTGCTTAACCTTATTAGTCTCCTCATAAGTTATACAAAGTCTATCCCATATATCCTTTCCACTTATGCAAGTAGAAACCCGCATGTAGTATTCTGATTTAAGAGCACAAAAGAAACAATTTAAGCATTTGGCATTTAGTTATGCTAAGTCACGTTCTTCTACTGGCCAGTCTATAAAAGGTGTTTCAACACTAACTCCGTCAACTAGTCTGGTTGGTTTTGTATACCCTTCCTAAACTAAGATCCATATACGATAATCAAATGACTGTAAAAATGTAGACATATGTGTTTTCTAAAAATCAAAAGGAATATTATCAAACAATGGAGGTCTAGTTATAGAGTAACCCTCAAGTGTATTTCGGTTTCCAAATATAGGCATCTACGTTAATTAAAAATTAGTCTAAACTAATGATTTTGAAATAAAGCTTTGATACCACTTGTTGAAACTTGTTCAATATGAATTAGGTTGTTAGACCTAAGCTTAAGTCCCAGCGGCTAACCAAGAGAGGGGAGGGGGGGTGAATTGGTAATTAAAAAATTTTATTTCTTTTTGAATTTTAAACCGAGAATACCTTTAGTGAATATTGTCAAAAAAGGTTTTTCAACCACAAATTAAAAGTTAAAAATAAAACCAGCAAAAAATAAAAAAGACACTAGATTTATAGTAGTTCAGTCAAACACGACCTACATCCACTCTCCAGAGGCACCCTCCGAGTATTGCACTAATACTAGTAGTGACTCTCCTTTTGCACCCACAGCAAGGTGGAGAAGCTTTTACAAAACTCTCTTTCACCACTACCCAATGCGGTAGAGAACCGTCGTTGTTTTACACTCTCCAAGTGTTGGCAGAGGACCATCTGTCCTTTCACACTCCCCATGTGTTGGCAGAGAACTGTTTGTCCTTTCACACTTTTGCAGTGTAGGCAGAGAACCCTTTGGCAGTTCACACTCTCCAAGTGTAAGCAGAGAACCCTTCTGCTGTTCACACTCTCTAAGTGTCGGCAGAGAATCGGATCTCCTTGACAGATCTTCTCACAATAAATCTAGAAGGATGAGAGAAACGAGTGAAGTAATCACAAATTACAAGTGGAGATTCTTACCTTTGAGTACCAAGTAAATCCTTCATGCTCCAGTTGTAAGAATGCTCCGATAAACACTGTATCACACTCTCTCCTTCACTCTCCCTTTAGTTAACACGGAGATCTATAGGAAAAAAAATTACAAGACAGTTTTAAGTGGATGTTATATAGTAAAGACACAAAAAGCTGTCCAAAAACAAAAAATTTCAATTCTGTACGAACTTGATCATCCCGTATGATCATGATTTTGTGCTGTATGAATAGTGTAAAACTATTGCGAACGATCTCTTATGTACATTGGGATGAGTTGACTTCATACACGATCATCAACCCGTAAGAACTATGTTCGTCCAGTACGAACAGTTATTTTAAAGCCATAATAAAACATAACTATGAATTGTCCATATATCAAAAGAACAGAGAACATCGTGCTGGGATGAATGTCCATTTTGTCTGGACGAACATCACAAACTTTCAAACCCGAGGACATCATCCTGAAATGAACTATCTATTTCATCTAGATGAACAATACAGACTTAGAATCCAGAGGAGATTTTCTAGGGATGAACTAGCAATTTTGTCTGGATGTACAGTTCAGACTGAGAATCCAGAGGAGATCGTCCTGGGATAAACTAGCAATTTCGTTTGAATAAACAGTTCAATCTTAGAATTCAGAGAAGATTGTCCTAGGATGAACCGTCCATTTCGTCTGGATGAACAATTCATTGCGAGAATCCAAAGAGCATCGTCCAGGGATAAATAGGGAAATTCATCTCTACAATCAGGACTTAGAAAAATTTTCTCACTTCCTGTTCGTTCCATTGCTCTTCCGAGGGGATAACTGACCTGATCGTCACGTACGAAATTTATTCATCTCGTACGATCAGTATGAATTTTCTAAAGATCTCCCCAAGTGTGTGTGTGCTAAGCTACTCAATTACAATCATTCTCTCTTAAACTTAATATAATGAAAAATGCAAGCTTCAATTTATAAACTATCTCATGCTGAATTTGATTTGGAATCTTCTTTAGTCTGGAGTTCGATTATCCTGAACTGATAGTCCACACAAGAGCAAAAACATTTCTTCCAAAAAGTGTTAGGAGAAAATAAAACTTAAAATAATAATATTTGGAATCATCAAAACTATACAAGTTGTAAAAAGGTAAAACATTCAAATAGCAACTCTCTTAACACCTTACAGTGCCACCAATATCTGCTTCATAATTATCCTTCAAAGAGGCATCAAAATTTATCTTAACCCAATCGGGTGGAGGAGGTTGCCATTTGTCAAAGAACAGTCCAAAGGACTGATTAACGACCAGTTGTTCGACCGGATCAAAGTCTGATTTCCTGAGCTAATAAAACCAAGTACATAAGCTGCTATCTTCATGCTTAATTCTGTTCTTATTGTTCCAAACAGCCCATAAAAATGTAAAATTGATTATACTCTTTAGCCTCCTCAAACATAATAAACTTCCCTTCCAATCATCAAAATCTGGTAATAGTAATCCCTAGCTTCTAAGAACCTCTTTTACCTTTAATAGCTTGAAACATTTTGAGGAGATATGGTTAACATCTTCTGCTGCTTCACAACCATACTAACAAAGCTGGAAATCAGATAATCCCCTTCTGTTTAAAAACAACTAAGTAGGGATAGCATCCTAGTACAAGCACCAGATAAATAATTGCACCTTTACATTTAGCTTCAGCTTATATATCCAAGATATATGATTTTCGTCCTTCACAAATTTAAGATCCTCCTCCACTAGGAAGGCTGATAGATTTTCCAGTCTTCTTCAAATTAACTTCCATGCAGTCTTCATTTAAATTATTGAAAATCTAGACATTACAAATAAGATTCAATAATTCCTTACCAAAGTACAAGCTTAATTTTGCATGATCCCAGCTTCCCTCATGAATAAAGAAGTCAAGAGTTGTGTTGTCATCATCCAAAGATCCTACAAATGTTGGTCATTTGAGAAGACTCTTATCTAGAATCCAGATATCCTTCAAAACATTAATCTTGGTTCCATCTCCAATCATCCATCTTAAGAAATTCTTTAGAGCATTCAATCCACTATAAATAATCTTCCAAGTTGAGGAGCCACCTCTATGTAGACCTTTGTCCCACCACTTGGTTTCATATTTAGACAGAAAATTCTTGTTTAATAAAGAACCCGGTTCTCCAAAAGTTTCAAATTAAATTTTTCTCTAAGTTTATCTCTCCTAGCCAATGCTGACTACAAGCCCCATCCTTCAAGTTGTTTTTGATTACACAATTTCACCCAAGCTACATAATGAATCTCCCTTGTGCCATCACTTTTGTTCCAAATAAAATCTCTACAAAGCTTCTCAAACTCCTTCAAAGTTCTCAAAGGAATGAGAGAGTGTGACATACTAAAAATAAGGAGAGAAAGATAAACAGTTTTTACCAAAACCATTCTACCTGCAAGAGAAATAAGCCTATTCCCTCATGCATTCATCTTTTTGCTAGAGTAATCCAATACCAACAAAAAATCCAACTTTATTAATCTTCTCAAGGCTAACTTGATGCCTAGATATTCAAATTCTTCCACTAATTTTACTCCCATAATTTTAGAATTTTGTACTTTTCTTCTCCTTTCAACTGAATTGCCACAAATCAGTGAAGATTGCTGGTAATTGATATTTTGTCTGGTCCATCTACAGTAACTTTGCACAATGTCTCTAACCTTCTTCATACTTCTCCTTTTGTCTTAAAGAAAAATCAAGACATCATCTGCAAATAGAAGATGAGAAATCTTCTCTTTTTTAGATGATATTTTAACACCTACATCTGATCCTTTGCTATGAAAAGCATTGGATAGCAATTGAGAACATATGATAAACAAAAAAGGACATAGTTGGCATCCTTGCTGAAAGCCACTCTTCCCCTCAATCCAACTAGAAATAGAGCCAATAATCAAAATAGAGTTTCTGGGATCTGAGATACATTCCATGACCATTTTAATAAATTTGAATGGAAATCCCAAGTCTATCGTCATCTTTTTGAGAGTAGACCAACACATACTATCGTATGCTTGCTCCATGTCCACTTTGATGGCTAGAAGACCAATTTTTGCTTTAGAATACCTTATTTTGTAGAATACATCCTGATCCAATAGAATGTGATCTGATATCGATCTTCCCTTCACAAAGGCCACCTGCTTTTTAAAAATAATTTTAGGAATGATTCCCAACATTCTATTCAATAAGACCTTGGCCATAATTTTATAGATATAATTATAGAGACTGATTGGATGGTAAGCAGCTGGAGACATCGGGTTGGAGGATTTGGGAATCAACACTACCAATGCGTCTTTCCATTCAGTACACATGCTTGTTGAGAGAAAAAACCGCTTCATCACACTAAGCACATCTTTCCTTATGATGCTCCAATAAGCCTTAAAGAAGGAATAAGTGATCCCATCATTACCAGGAGCTTTATTATTACCCAAATTCATAACAACCTACTCAATCTCAAATTCTGAAAGCTCCTTATCCAGCAAGATTTTGTCCTCCTCATCTACCACCATCCACGGTTCAGGCCAATCAGTCAAACAGTTAATACTGTATTTCCATTTATTTTGAAAAAATCTAAAAAACACCTCCTCTACCTCCTTTAGTTCCTCAATCAAAATCCCTTCATGATCCTTGACTTGAGAGATATATTTTACAATATTCCATGCATTGGCAAAAGAATGAAAAAACTTGGTGTTAGAATCACCTTCTTCAATCCACTTGATTTTAGCTCTTTGCTTCCACCTTGTATTTAAACAATTAAGAGTGATATTAAGCTCTTTGACTTTGGCTCTAAGAAACTATAATTTGTCTTCATTCAACCATCCAACTCTAGCTTCTTCGTCTTGGATTTGTAAGATTTCAGCCTTCAATCTCTCTTTTTCCTTAGAGAATTCTTTCAATCTCTCCTTACTCCAATAAAATAAGTCCTTCAAAAACCTTTTGCATTTTTTATTAAGAACTTCCATGTCATCCACCAAAAAAGCCTTATTCCAATAGTTAAAAACAATATGAGCTGCAGTTTTGTAAGATAACCAAGCATCTTCAAATTTAATACATCTTCTCTCTTGCAACTGGCTCAAGATTTTAAACATAATTGGGCTATGGTTTGAAGCCACTCTGGCTAAGTGTCTAACTACAACAATTTGAATTTTGTTAATGGCCAAAGAGTTCAGAATACACCTATTCAGTCCTTCCAGAATCCTTCCACCTCCAACCATATTGTTACACCAAGTGAATCTAGGACCAACGATTCCAACATCATGATAGTCTTTCTCATTCACAAACTTCAACATATCCAAAGGGCCTTGGGAGAAAGCAAACTTTTTTCCACCCTTCTTATCTTCTTGAGCCAATATACAACTGAAATCCCCACCAACAATGGATGGAATTTTCCTATGAGAAAATTCCTGCATACAATCCCAAAGCCCTCTCCTCTTGTGAGCCTCCTTGCTAGCATAAACCGTGGTAATCATCCACACACCTTTATTGAAAACTTCCAGATCTCCAATAACACATTGATCTGATATCTTTACTATAGAGAAGGAAGCCATATCAGACCTCAAAAGAATCATGATCCCACTAAAAAGTCCTACTGAAGGTTGTAAGAAAAAATCCCAACCTTGACCCATCATTTTTTTCAAAAGAACTTCTATCAAGAGAGGTGATTTAGTATCAATCAACCCCACACAAAAAATCTTATATACTTTTACGGTTTCCTTCGAGTAAAGAGAGGCCACTCTTTTCTTGACCCCTCTACAATTCCAGAAAGCTAGGGATTCCATTAAAACATTTTTGGGGAAGAACCCTCATCCCTCTTCTTACTTCCTCCATCACACATTCTTCCACAGGAATTGATTTTAATAGGACCTAAGCCCCGGAGTTCTTTAGCAAGCTTGCATTTAATTAAATCCCCATTGGATCCAGTTTCCTTGTCCTTCTCCACGCCTCCGAAACTCTTCTCTCTACCTTCATTTCCTTCATCTCTAACAGAATTTACAAGAATCACTTTACCATCACAATTACTATCATCCCAAATAGAGCTAGGATTAGCATTTGTATCTTTGCCTCTTACCTCCTCCTCCACATTCAACACATCAAACATGTTTTTATTTATAGAAATAACATGTTCATTACAAGGAAACATACCATCAACCATATCTCCATCTTAGGTATTAACTTTTTTCATCACTTCAGCATCTTCAACAGCAGGCGACAGCAGCCCGTTAATTTGCATATAAGATTCCACAAGAATTTCGCCCTTCTCCAGTTATTTATTAACACATTAGAAACCAACTTCTTCATGGTATTGACATTAGGATCAACTGATTCCACTACAACTTCCTCCCCATGAGCTTCCTTTTATTTTTTTTCCATTGCTTTTTAACAACCTTAAGATTTTCCTTCAACCTCTTAGGTCTTCTATTTTTCCTCTTCTTAACCATGATCCATGGTCCATATGAGGAATCAGTGTCCATAGTTTTAGCTTTTTATGTTTCTATAACAGGACTAGTCTTCCCTTCATCAGCAATCTTCTCCATCGTATCATCTTCTTATTTTTGCAATCTGATTTCACATGCCCTATCAATCGGCACTCATAGCAGAATGTAGAGATTTTCTAATACACAAACTTCTCGAAAAACCTTCTTGAAATAATCTCCACTCAAACTCCCAAGGGAAGCTGTTGACCCAGCTTGACCCTCACACAAATTCGAAACATGTTTCCATCCATCATTATAGGTTTTCCAACCGATGAAGCAATCCTAGCCACATTAACTTCATCCCAACATTGTAAGGGTAATTGAGGCATCCTAATCTAGATAGGTGAAGTTAGACCCTTCAGAGATAGAGTAAAAAAATCCACTGTCCATCTCTCCATTCCCACTATATGACCATTAACAAACCAAGGACCTCATGACAGAACACTTTCCATCATATCTGTTGAATCAAAAGAACACAAAAACCAACCCTTGCCAAGAGTTGTGAAATGAATGTTCCCAAATGGTTTCCATTGCCTTCTCACTTCCTAGGCAACAATATGTGACATAATTTCCTTTCCAAACACCTTAATTACTAAAGAATTTCTCAATCTATTAGAATTCAAAATCTTAGCAGCTTCCTTCATCTTCACGGCTTTACCATCTTCAGAGTATACCATATCTTCATCCTTGAAGTCCAACATAATGTAAGGCTTTTTCTTCCACGGGTTTACCTCTGCACCTATACTATTCCTAGTAGGCATTACTTCATTCACCTTGTCCACAACACCAATATCCTCTGAAATCAAACTATCATAAAAATAAAGATTTCTGTTAACATTGATACCAGAATTCACATTTATCTCATGGATAGGTCTAGAGATTGCATTTGAATTGTCAAACCTGTTAACATAAATTTTCATTTAAGAAGATGACGCCGACGGATCAACAAACACCTGCTCCGAAGAACTCTTGGGTACCCATTGGGTTTTAATAATATTATCAATAGCAATAGCCTTACCTTTTCCCTCAACATACAAAATCTTTTTCGGAACATCACCAATATTGTCCTTTATCACCAAAGGACCATTAGAATTTATATTCACAAAATCAGCTGTAAACCTTATTGAACCAACTTTCAAACGACCATCTCCACCTAGATTTTGATTAGTAACTCCTTTTACAGTATCGACTCTTGTCGCCGCAGCCAAAGATGGCCACTGGCCATCCACCACCATCACCCCAGTCAACTCCTAATCGAAAGGAATGAAAATCGGTAAGAAAATTTTCAAAATTTTGAACCTTCCTCTGTCTAGGAAAAAAGGGGTTTTTCTCTCACTAAAAAGAATCGGTGTTTCTCTCCTTTGGAAGTGTTGTTAGTGGCTTGGCTTTTGTCCATTGTTAAATATTGTGTTGGTAAGCATCCGCTTAATTATTTTTTTCAAAAATGGGGCTCTTCCAATTAGAAAAGGCTTGATTCCAATAAATGCCTTGATGAAAATTTCATTTAAGGTGGTTTGGTGTGCGGGGACATCTTCTTCTTGCTAGATAATTGGCTTGGTATATCTTCTATTAATAATTTACTTAATACTCATACCATTATTTCTTGTAAAGTGTCTAATTTATTTCATGATGGGACTTTGAATTTGAATAACCTTGCTGATATGGTTTATGATTTTGTCATTAACCTCATCATGAAAGTGTTGTTACAACTTGATCCAAAAGGGTGTATTTTATTTAATAAATTTAAAGATGGGTTCTTTGTGTTTAAAGAGGTGTGACATTCTTTTAGGAATGTGCAACCTAAGTCTATGATTTTCTCCTCCATTTTGCAAAGAGGTATCCTGGCTTTGTTTTTGATATTAATGTGGAGGATTTCCAATAATTTTATCCTTGTTGATACTACCTTGATAAAAAAAGGTTTTTATATTTTGTCTAAATATCAATTCTTCAATCATATTGAGATTTGTATTCATGTTTTTGCTAATAGGCATGTTCTTAAAATTTAGGTCTTCTTTCACAATTTGTTTGCCACTTAATTTTGAAAGAACTATAACAAAATCATTGATATCATGCATGATTGGGTGGTTCCTACTAAGTGCCTTTTTAGAAATGTGTTACCCACCATTATTTGTTAGTTTCTTTGGAATTGTAGGAATGAGGCTAAGCATGAGAATACAGTTATTAAAGCCTTATTTGTTGTCCTCAAGGTTAAGGATAAAGTGAGACAATTTTTCTTGGCTAAGTTGATTAGTTTGAATTTTTTAACAAATCTTATCAAATTATCGAGCATTTTGGCATTTTGTGTGCTAGGCTTAGTAGCCAGTTTTCTAAAGAAATTTTAGTTAGATGTATCAAATCGAGTATGGGTTGCTATTAACTTAATATTGATGGTGCGTTCAAAAGGTTTAGAGCTGGTTATGGTGGTAAAATTTGTGGATTTAATGGCCATATTATTATTTCTTTTGTGGGTCCATCGTATATTACCCCTATGTATATGGCTTAAATTCAAGATTTAAAGTATTGGTTACAATTACATATCTCTCTTGAGATTACTACTGTTTGGATAGAAATTGATGCTAAGCTTATCATCCATTTTATTTATGAAAATGGCATTTCTAATCCCTCTTACTTCTGTATTATCAAATAGGTTAAACAGTGGCTGTCTCATTTTAATTTTTGTATATCTCATATTTATAGAGAGGGAAATGCTACAGCTGATTAATTAGTTGAATTGGGTTGTAAAATGATCGATTTATGAAATTTGTGGGATCCTCTATTCCACCCAGATTGTTGTGTCTAGCTAGGCTTGATTGTATGGGCATCCCTTATGTTAGAATTTGTTAGTTCATTTTAATTTGGTTCATGCTAGTTTTACTTTTTTGTTGTCTTTATGGTTTCCACCTCTTGATTCTGCTCTATTTCTTAGTGCCTCCTCCATTTTCTAGTTATTGCTATGGTTTGTTGGTTGGTTAATTCAATTTCTTCCTTAGTGGAAGGGGTTTTATCAATTGATTTGGATGGATATATTTCTGATTTCCTCTTCTAGTTACTGGTTGGTTAATTTGACTTCATCCTTGGTGGGCTTTTACTTAACGCTACAATTATATTCTCTTCAGAGTTATGTGGGCCGGTTTCTTTACAGATTTCAGTTGGTTCCTTGTCAAGCTAAGCACGAGTCACTTATTCAAGGGTTAATTCATTTGAGTATTACTTTTATTTTATATTTCTTTTTTAAGTAAGAGGATTGGTACATTGTTGGTGTGGCATCCATGGGCCCACCTTGTTTGAGGATTGCTAAGTCTCCTGGTTTTTTGGTGATTAATATTTTTCTTTCATGGATGGTCTCATCTAGAAATCACACTGATTGGCACAAAAGAATGCAATCTAAATCCTTATTTGTTTCAATTTTTATGTATTCAGTTTTTACTAGTTCTTACACTATTATAATTCTACATTTTGATGATGATTATAACATTGTTAATTACTTGTTGGTCAGTAGGGATGATAGGCTGTAGATGAATGATATCCTTTTGCTTTTTATTTTGATTAACTCTAAACCTACAAATATCCTTGTGTACTTGTTCTAGTTTTGCAGTTTTATTATTATGCAGATTGAAGGAGTCAAGAATTTTGGGAACAAGAAGGATAATTTTATAAGGAAGATTGTGCTAAATTTGTTGACTTTTTTCTTCCTTTTTGGTGTGTTTTCCTCTAGCAGACCTAGAATGTTTTTAAGTTTTTTTTTCTCAATTTTAATATAGAGAACCTTCGACTCTTAGGTTTTCTTTTGATTTGTTTTATAGCTCTTTTGTGCAGTAGTGAGATGAAGGTTCCCTTTAAGGATCTTGTAATTTTATTTTGTATTAACTCGTAGGCCCCTTTTGTGGGTTTTCCCCAAAAATTGTTTTTTTCAAAGTTTTGGGTCAAGATAACACACTTAACTTAGAAAATTTAATTTGCAAAATTTCATTAATCATTGGAGTTCAAGAACATTTTAGTGCACGCATGTCCAAATATTTACTATCAAAATTTTTGGCTCAATTAGATCACTAGTTAGAGAGTAGTTAAAAAAATTAGTGTACATTCAAATAAAAATGACTCTCAATAAATTGTTCAAACCTTTTAAAATTATTTTAAAAAAAATGGGCTAAAACTTGTTCCATTAAGTCTAAGAACACATCTTTGCGGGGAAAATTAAAATTATGATGAATTTTATAAATTTAGAGTATTTTTTGGTTTTATCTAAAGGCATTAGCTTGTTTTTGAAAATAGTTGAAATCACCATCCATGGCGCACAAGCTTTCCAATCATTGGATATGTAGCTGTCACTTTCATTACAAACTCATTCATTCTACCTTTTCACTTATCCATGTTATCCTTAAATCAGGATTGATGATCCCACATAGTTTAGGATTAATTATTTTTATTCTTTTTTTTTTAAGAATGCTAAAATTCCATTAAAAAGAAAAACCAAAGCAACCACCTAGATACAAACTACTGAAAAATGAGAGATCTCAAACAATCCTTCTTTACCAAATCCCAAAAGGAGGAAGGTAGCTCACTCTCACAAAACAATTCCCACACAAAGACAGAATTAAGAGCATGATTAGCACAAAAATTGACTAATCTATTACAGCTACGGTTAACCCAATGAAAAATCACATTATTTACCTTATTAAGAAATGAAGAGTCTTCAAGATCCAATCCCCAATATGATTTCTTTGGTATATTGTGCAGCTTGTGAAGAAATTCTATGAGATTTTTATTGTCTCCTTCAACTATAATCCCACCAATACTATTGAATCTATCACTTATAATTCCTGTAATTGCTGAAGCCGCGAACAGCTCCAACTGGGCAATGTCCCAATGTGTTTTCTTTATCCCAAATGCAAGAAGAAGCCTTCCCTTGTAGTCTCTAGCAATCCCACCAATACCTGCCTCATAATTGCCTTTAAGTGAAGCATCAAAGTTGATTTTGATCCAATCGGGTGAAGGAGGCTGCCATTCACTAGAAGACAGTCCACGGGACTGATAAATAACCTAGTTCTTCCATCGGTCATAATTCTGTTTATCCATGCCAACAAAGCTGAGGCTTGAAGTGGCTAAGAAAACCTCACTCACATCCGGATTCCCATGTTTAAACTTATTTCTATGATTCTACACAAGCCAAATAACAGTAAAATATAGTTTGACCATAAAAAAGAATTTAAAATGGTCAGATAGGCCTTAATTTTTAGGTTATCTAAGTTTTCTAATTGAATATAAGAATTAATGGACAGTCGGGATTGACCAATTTGTTATAGTTTAAAATTGAACTGTATAGAGAAATGCTCATAACATTGTATAAACTCCTTAAGTTTGAATGAAACTTTTGGAAGAGCTTTTTGATAAGCTAATGCATTAATCCATGAAGCTTGGATGGTCTATACATTAAGGTATTAAACAATTTTCACTTTGAATTATACTTGTATGAGAATGTACCATTATCTAATGGGTGGTTCTTATTTTTTGACTCTATGAATTCTTGGGAACATCCACTTGAACTTCCTTAAAGACTTAAAGTTCTAAGGAATAATGGATGAAGAGTTATTAAACATAGGTGATTTTCCCTTTCTTCTCCTTTTTTTCTCGTTGAACACCTAAATTGAAGTATTTTGGAGGAGAAGGTCAGACAAAGCTATGAGGGACTTGTGGGAGTTCCTATAAAGCTATGGAATGTAATGAACCAACTCCTCATTCTGGAAAAAGAGGAGTATTTATATAAGAGAATAATTATTTTGAAGGGTTCAAATTCTTGCCACCTTAATATGGGCAAACCAAAATTTTAATTATAGTGTAACAAATAGGGTGCAAGGAAAGGTTTTGGAGAGTTTGAGCTCACATGGTTTATTATTGGGGAAGCTATAACCGAACTAATCATTTCTTAGAGATTATTTTTAGGAATCTTTCCATATGAACTACCCAAATGTGTGTAATGAAAATCCTAGACATATCTTCATCTAAACCATTTAGTGCAATAATTTCATTAGCTTCCTCATCATCTATCTTATTTATACTCTTTTCATCGATTCTTTATTTCCTCAATCCATTTTCTTGCCACTTTTCATGGATCAACTAGACTATATATCCTAATTGGGGAAGATTATGTTGGAGCTATTCTTTTATCTCCCTTTCCTCCATTATATGATTTTTAATAGCAACCAATATAGTTGAAATGGTTGCCGCCATGTTTGGTTACAAAAAATTTATCCCGTCAGATTTCAAGGCTAGATGATTTATAGGATTGAACCTCCTCACATACAAATAGGATGATGATTTGTTGCCATCGAAGTGGTGCTGATCAACTCTTTGTGGTACATGAACCAAATATTTATTAGAGACTCTATGTGATTTATTCATAGAATTATAAGTAGAAGGTTGGGTTACACGATTATAATTTCTTCCATCCCAAGCACTATAACCTAAATATTTAATGGAAGTTTTATAGTTATAATCATTGGTAGGAGTAGGAATGACTCTATTTTTAGGGGTTAAGAATTTCATTGGTTCTCTTCTAGCATCATTAAAGTAATAGACTTTGAAAAATGCTCTTCAGGTAAATACATTCTTTTATCTCCCTTTCCTCCATTGATTCTTTCTCTACATGAGTCTGGAATAACTCGGGTAGATATCATGCTCTTAATGGATCTCAAAAACTCAACCTTTATTTTGACATTAATTACAACACTTTTTTCATTCAAATCTTTTAGTAGGTTCTTCATATTTCATTTCTTCTATAAAATAGAATGCAATATAGGTGTTTTATGAATGACTAGATGGAATGAATTTATAAGTCTAAGAATAATTTTTTTCTTTTGCAATAGATTCCAAAGGGTGAAATAGAGTTTCTCTCAACATAGGGAAATGTATTGGAATTTTAGAATAATCAATAATTTTATATAATTTTTTTATTGCTTCCTTTACTACAACATCCAATAGGTTCTCAAAATCCAATGACATGGCCTTCTTGGCCGTCCAACACATGAAAACTCATATTTCTCCTTTGTATTAGTTATTTCTTTAAATAATTAAGAACATAGTTCAAATTTGTTAACAATTAGAAATTCAAGGTTGAAAGGAGCCTTTCCCCTCTGGTCTATAGAAGACCATGGGAAGGTCAAATAGGAGAATGCTAAAGGTTTACTAATCACTAGGGAAATTGTAGAACCACCTTCGTGTTTGATATTTATATCTATATATAAAATGCAAAAAAAAAAATCATGTTTTTTAGATAATTAAATTGATAAATTTCTCATATCAAATTTCTTAATAAATAATAATTTTAAAATATGAAATGAAGAAAACTTACCAAAATGTTGATTGAGTTTGCATATCTTCATCATCGAAACGTTGATTGAGACCATAAGTCTTCTTCTTTTTCTAATCACCTCACCAAATATATTTCAGTGAGTGGGCACAATCAATCAATTATTGATGAACACTCTTTCCTTTAAAGGTAATTTGTGTTTTTTTTTTTTTTTTTGAAGAAAGAAATTTAATGCATTAAGAATCAAAGAAACTAATTACAAGTAATAAAAGGATCACATTTCTCCTTGATAAGGTTCCATAATAAGGAAGGAATGTTTTCCAAAGAGAAACTATCAAAATAAAAAATATCATCTAAAGCAAGGGTAGCACAACAATTAGCTACCTTATTACAATTTCTAGAAACATAATGAAAAATTACCTTATTGAAGTCCTTTAATAAGCAAAGATCCTTATAAGACCATCTATCCATGAGCCATTTATTCTTCTTCTTCAAAGAATCATGAATGAAATTGATAATATTTACATTATCACTCTCCACAATAATTCCTTTGCATTCAAGCATCCAATCACAAAGGAAGTCCTTGGCCGCAAAAACTGCATCAAGCTCCAATTGAGCTATATTCCAATGAGTTCTCTTTTTCCCAAAAGCACTGATGAATCTGCCCATGTGATCACGGAAAATGCCTCCAATCCCAGCTTGATTGGATCCAAGTAGAGAAGCATCCACATTGATTTTAATCCAATCCTTTGGAGGGGGGCACCAAGGGTGAAGGGACTCCCAAGGGAGATTAGTGCCCCAACTTACAAGAAAAGGATTAACATTGGAGGTAGCCAAATAAAGAGCATTAGCTACAACTAAAGAGCTCGGTATGGCAGTTTTTTGGTGCTGAATTTCATTTCTATTCTTCCATGACAAGTAAACAATTGTGCAATAGAGTTTCACCATTCCACAATTTTGAACCGTTAGATCCTTTAAACTATGCAAACAATCATCCAAAGAATTAAATAAAGGTATTTGAATACTCCATTCACGAATTCTCATGATTACCTCAATCAAGTATTTACAATTAACCATGATATGCTCATAATACTCAATGGAATCACAACCTCTAGCACAATTTATAAAATCTGAAATTTTTCGGTTCTTTAAAAAAACCTTAGTTGGGATTGGCTTTTTGCCAAGTCTCCACCAAAAAGTTTCCACTTTCTTGTTTAGTTTTAGCTTCATCAACCAATTAAAGAACCCATATTCATCATCACTTAATCTATTAGAGACAATAGATTCAAAAGACAGAGCTGTAACGGTATTGCCCGAGCACCAATTAATCAATTCAATGTTGTCATGAACCTCTATATCAATGCTGATTGGGAAATGATCTCAATAATTTTTTGATGGAAAGCTATTTGCAATTTGAAATAATTCCAATCTCCATTGTTTAAAAGGAACTCACTAATTGTGGCATTCTCAAGATAAACACAATTGATAAAAGTGGGCCAACGGTTTAAACATTTATCATGCAACCAAGTATCATTCAAAACATTGATACTCTTTCCATTGCCAATGTTCCACCTAGCAATATTCCTCAAAGCCTTTCCTCCATCTAAAAGGATATGCCAAGCTCTAGAGCCAGTTTTACGGTGAGCTTCATGTAAAATGTCATCCCCATATTTGTGCTTCATGGTTTTGTGAAATAAGGAGTCGGGTTTTTAAAGAAAATTCCAAGCCACATTGGATCTAAGAGATCCAATTCTAGATAAAATGGAATGTAAACCCTATCACCATTTTGTTTATGCCAAATAAAGTTTCTACAAAGCTTTTCAAGTTCAAGAAGAACTCTCTTGGGAATTAAAGAATTTGTAATGAGATAGTTTGGCATAGAAAGTAAAGAGCTCTCAATAAGAACAATTTTACCTCCCAAGGAAAGAGATTTCCTGCTCCAAGCATTTAACCGATCCAAGACATTGCCAATTAGCTCCTGAAAATCAGCAATTTTAAGTATTCTAAGAGCCATCTTCACACCAAGATAAATCATTTCCTTCACCATTTTAATGCCCAGCAAATTGGTGATTTTCTTCCTCATTTTCTTTCTTACATTTTTCCCAAATAAAATCTGGGATTTGTTAAGATTAACTCTTTGGCCAGACCAATTGCAAAAGTCCTCCACAATTTTCTTCATCAACTTTGCCAAAGAGGAAGTGGCATGAGAGAAAATTAGAACATCATCAGCATATAACAAATGAGTAATCCTAGGTCCTCCAGAAGAGATTTGAATACCAAGATTTTGTCCTCTTTGATTAATAGCATTTGACAACAGTTGGGAACATAAAATAAAGAGATAAGGTGAGAGTGGACATCCTTGACGAAATCCACTATAAGCCTTAATCCAATTTGAATTAGAGCCATTAATAGAAATAGAAAATCTCACCTCAGTAACACATTCCAGAAGCAAATTAGAAAAGTAGTTGGGAAAGCCATACCAAATAAGAGTGTGATGAAGAGTGGCCCAACCCATACTATCATTTGCTTGCTCCATATCAAGTTTGATAGCCATAGCTCCTTTTTTATGCTTGGAAACTTTGAACTTATGAAACATTTCTTGAGCTAAGAGACAATGTTCAGAAATAGATCTACCAGGTATGAAAGCCATCTGCTCTTCTGAGACCAATCTAGAGATAATCTTCTTTAATCTATTTACAAGCATCGAAGCAATAATTTTGTAGTTCATTTGACAAAGGCTAATGGGACGGAAATTTGCTGGAACCAAAGGATTTTTAATTTTAGCAATCAAGATAATAAGAGTATCCTTCCATTCTCTACACATTCTACCAGTTAAGAAGAAGTTGTTAACTGCATTCCATAAAGTGTCCCAAACAATGCTCCAAAAGCTTTTGTAAAAAGAGGAAGTAATCCCATCTATGCTAGGGGATTTATTATTACCTTGCTGGAAAACCGAGCACTTCAAGTCTTCAACCGTGAAAGCTTCATTAAGCATAGAGTTATCATCCACCATAATTTTCTGATTTTGTAAAACTGTTGGCCAATCCGTCAGCTTGAACTCTTTAAATTGCCATTTTTTTTCAAAGAAATCAAAGAAGACTTTTTGGATTTGATCTTCATCAACTACTAACTCATTGGTTTCATCCTTTATTTGATTAATTCTGTTTCCACTATTACGGGCAGTAGCAAAATGGCGGAAAAGTTTAGAGTTCATATCACCTTCTTCATGCCATATAGCTTTTGCTCTTTGGTTCCACCAAGTAGATAACCTTCTTAAAGTGACATTGAATTCATGAACTTTAAACCAAAGCAATTTGAGATCCTCCTCATTCCAATCTTCACCCAAAGCCTCCTTCTTTTGAAGTTCTTCAATCTCTTCCTTCAGTTTCTCTTTCAGATTTTTCAGATTTTTACATTTGTTTCTACTCCAAAAAAAACAAAGCTTTTAGAGTTCTATTGGTCTTCTTTTGAAGAATTTCACTCTCATTCCCCACATCTTTCTTTTTCCAAGCATAATTAACAATGCTCTTACAAGCTGGATAAGATCTCCAAGTGTCTTCAAATCTGATAATCTTGGACTTGATTCTGAATTCAGTATCCAATTTAAGAAGAATTGGACTATGATCAGAAGCAATTCTAGCAAGGTGTTTAGTAATGGCTAAAGGAACTTTCTGAATAGCTGAAGAGTTTAAAAGACAACGATCTAGCCTTTCCCAAATCCGAGAGGTCCCCTCTTTATTATTACACCAAGTAAACCTTGGTCCAATGTAGCCAATGTCATGGAAATCATAGTTCACCATAAAGCTTTTCATCTCTTTAGGACCTTTAGAAAAAAGAAATCATTTACCTCCTCTTTTATCTTCTTTGCTTAGAATACAATTGTAGTCACCTCCAATAATTGAGGGAGTGGAATCCTCCATCCAATCTTCAAGTTGTTTCCAAAGTTTACCTCTATCCACACAAGTTCTACTACCATAGATAGTAGCAATTCTCGAAGTTCCCAAAGTAGGAATTAAGAGGTCACCAATAATAGCTTGAGAAGAAGTATCTTTAACCATAAAAGACACCAATTTCATATTCCAAAGTACCAAAATCCAACCAGAAGAACCAATGGCCGGATGATGCCAATACTCCCAATCCTTTCCAATAAAGCAGTCAATATCCTTTCTAGTAAAATTTGAGACCTTGGTCTCCATAAGACCAATAAAGAAGACATTATGATCCCTCACTAACTCCTTCAAATATAGGGAAGCTTCTTTCTTTCTAGCTCCCCTACAATTCCAAAACAAGACAGAATTCATTTAAACAATTAAAGGGGATTTCTCCCCAATAAAGGAACTCCTTCTTCCATCTCTTTTTTTATTTTTGAAATCAGGTTCAACCGGCCCAAGAGATTTCAACTCTTTGGCCAATTTGGTCTTTGCATTACTACTTTGAACATTCACCTCCAATTGAGCACCTCCACTACTAGCTTTATCTAGTTCATTTCCTTTTGAATTACCATCTTCACCATCATCCTTATTTTCATTATCTTCATCACAGTAGGAAAGCACAAAAAAGCTGTTAAGAACTTGAACATCACCTGATTTTTTTCCTTCATTACCATCAACTGCATACTTTGCTGAAATTTCCATTGCCGATCCAGCCATTCGATCAACTCCAGCTTCTTCACCGAATTCTTTAGTTCCCATCTTCAAATTGCCATTCTTTTGAGCTTGCAAAATAACATTGTTTTCCTTATGCATCTTCTCTCCCACAATATTATTTATTGAAGGATTTTAGTTAAACTTTTTGCTGTTTTTGAATTGCACATGAATCCATGGCCCAAATTCTGAACTGTTAACAGAATTTGATCCATTAGATACTCCTTTAGCTTCCACAACATGGTCTTCATCTGATTTATCTTTGTTCTGATCCAAAATGCCAATAGAGACATTGTCCGGGCAAGAATGCATTTCATGTCCCACTTTACCACATTGATAACATAGGAGATTTATTTTTTCATACTCCACACGTTGGAAAAACCTTCCAGCCACTCCTTCTACCCATACTCCATTGTGTAACTTTTTCTCCAACTCAATTCTAACACAGATACGTGCAAATTCACGCTTACCCCAACGAAAAGTGTTGTTATCAAAGAACATAGGAGTACCAACACAAGAAGCAATTCTTGCCAGATTTTTTTCATCCCAGCAGTAGAGAGGAACATTCGGAAGTCTGATCCAAACAGGGGCAGAAATACCCTTAAAAGAATTTGGATCAAATTCAGGGCACCATCTGTCCATTCTGACGATGAACCCATTAACATACCAAGGTCCACCATTAAGGATTTCTTCCACCGCCTCATTCGTTCTGAACGAGTATAAAATCCAATTCATACCCATAGATGTCATGTGAAATCCCCCATATCTACTCCATTGCTTTTGCAATTCAATGCTACATACCGAAAACTGGATGTTACTGCCAAGCACTTTAATCACAATTGAGTTTTTCAGAACTTCCATGTTCTTGACTTCCGTATCAGAATCCATCTTCACCGCCACTCCATCATCAGTGAATTCAACTTGATCTTTGCTAAAGGCTATCTTGATGCGCTTCGGTTTCGACCAAGCATCAACAATCTCGTTCTTGTTTCCCAAGCTGTTCGCCATACCCTGATTATCCTTTACAGATAAAGGATCTTCCGTCGTCTTCAATAGATCATCAGTCTTCAGCCCGATACTATCAGCATTCCGATTTTCCATTACCAGAACATTCTTCTCCATATTTCGCTCCTTCTTCAGATCAAGAATTCTAGAAAAATTGTTCCCGTAAAACCAAATTTTCCGGCGCAATCGGATCAAGAACGGCCAATTCAGCAAGTTCACCATCCATACAATTAGAATTTTCACACCCATTCACCAAAATGCTCTTCCCTTTGCCTTCAACAACTATCGGACGGCAATGGGGTTTCAAACCTTCTCTGATCACAATCCCACTGGACGACTTCCCATTAGCTCGCTGAGAGCCCATAGATCGCTGAACATTCATGAATTCAGCGATGAAGAAAGCCGGCAAACGCCGGCGCCGCCGCCTCCTTTAACCGCGGATAACCCGCGAAGAATGAAATTTCAAAAAATAGAACAAATTCTCTCACTAGAAAATTACAGAGCTTCTCTCACTAGAACTAGAGCATTTGGTATCGAAAAACCCTATTTGTTCTCAGCACAATTTAATCCTTCAAAAGGAAAAGACTAATAGACTAATCCTTTTCTCATATATCATCTTCAATCTCTCATAAAAAAAAGCATCAATCATCTATGTAGAACATAATTCTTATTTATAAGAAAATTTTGACATCTTTTCGATTTTAAATATATCTTTTCATAAGCACCTCTTTGTCATTCATGAAACATTTTTAATCAATATTAAAATGATTATTATTATGACACATCATAAAACTTATCTTTAATGACATATCATCATCTTTATACTTTAATATTAAAAGATATTTAATGATAATTATCATGACACATCATGACATATTATCAACATTATCTTTAATAACACATCATCACTCTTATCTTTAATAATAAAAAATATTTAATGACAAGTCATCATCTTCTTCGTGAAATTTTATATAATAAAAATAAAAGGTGATCATAAAGGCATTACCAATATAATCATAATTTAACATTTATATTATGTAACATTCTTAGGGATAGTGTTCAATTAATATGTAATAGTGATTAGGTGACGAAAAAAGGACCTATGGACCTATAATTTAAACTTTAATAAATTTCACCATTAATTTAACTCTTAAATCAATAAATAAAAATTATTAATTTCAATATTATTCCACAAGAAATATGAAATTGTACTACGGAATTTATAGTATAATTTACTCAATTTAAAAAATTGAATTATCCAATGATTTAATCATTATATATAAAAAAATCATCCACAAAAAGTTCATAATTAGAGCTACGGTAATTCTCTTACCTCACTAATTATATATTGATCCTTGAATTCCAATTAATTCTTTGAGGAACAATAAACTTTTTGACCTCTTAAAAAAATTTGAGCTCTCAATTGTTCAGGTCCTAAACTAATTATCAAGGGAACTAATTTTCTAACTTTTAAAAACTAAAGGAATGGATTCCATATATGTATATTAACATTCCCAGCAATTTGTGTCATTATGTTTATGAGATTCAAGGATTGAGTTTATTTCTTCGAAACTATTTTCGAGAAAGTCAAAAAATCAAATGTCACAAATAGGAGTTTATTAATAACTCAGGATTAAGATTATTTTATATATGATCATCTTTATGATTAATTTTAAATTCTCTATAATTAAAATAGAATTTATTAGAGAATTCAAAATTTATCTGGTCCAGTTCTATATAATCATATTATATATAATACCTCCATCCTTAATATCTCCATATCGAATAATCCGTATAAGATTATTTCATTCTTAATGTTGATGGACCATACTAATAATATTTAATTATTAATTCCAACAATAATTAATATTTATGAACTTGTTTTTATTATTATCTATAACTCAATCCTCTTGTATATAATTATATACTGAATTATGGTTACATAAATAATCATGGAATAAAAATATTATATCAAATGATAACGTCGATTATATCAAAAGATAACATCGATACATGTTAAATAAGTCTTTAAATATTTAGTTCCATATAAAATATATTACAATAATATTTATTTTGGCCACATTCCCTAACACTTCAATAGTAATCTCAGAAGGAGCATATTTAGAAGAAACAAAGTTATTAGTAATTATAGACTTGACCACTTTAGACTATAGTTAAGTGAAGGAAAACTGCATATTATCCAACTAATAACCAAACTTAATTTGTGAGCCCTTAGTAGATAGGGGCTGGTTAATAGTTAAATGAACATCATTAGAGAAAAAAAAAAGATCATCTATTCTTCTATTCTCTTTATGGAATAAGAATTTTTAATCAATTTTTTACTCATTGTTCTTAAGTAAGATATTTAGATCACAGAAACTTTATAATGAGCATAATTTTTTGAATGCCTAACACATGTTTAGAAATCTAGCTCTAAATATAAGAAGTTAGTAGTTTAAGGACTTTAGATTGGGGAAAATATACCTTAAACGGATTTACGTTCAAACATATACTAAGATAATGTTTGAAGACATAAGATCAGAGGAAAATGATTTTTAAAGGATTCTTATTAAAACTTAGAGAATGATCTATTGCAAGGGCTTCTAATTGGGAGATATAGACTTTTGATGAAAATTTAGACTTTAATTTTAGAGGATAAAGTAACAGAGTTTCAACTTCACCTAAGACCAAATCAACATATGTTGGCCTTTTATTTATTTTATGGGCATTATAATCTAAAGAAAAATTTAAATTTACATTCAAAATAATAAACTAATATGGTGCCTACCAAACCTAAGAATAAACTAGTATACACTTGTCATCAAATTATTTTTCATGATTTACACTCAAAAGAAGAAATTTAGGAAAAAGTTCAAGAGAAGAAACTGATAGAGTACAAACTATCCTAAGAAAAAATAATATACTCTGGCCTTTGATTTATTTTTTAGAATATATAATTTACAACAAAAATTAATTAAACATGAAAGACATGCAAGACAGTAAACTGACGGAATTCTTACCTAACATAAGAACAAATCATTATATGCTGGCCTTAGATTTATCTTTTAGAATTTATAAACTAAAATTAAATTTAAAGTTTACAAGAAAGATAATAAATTGATAGAGAGCTTACTTAACCCCGGACCAAATCAATATTGGTGTTGTTAGAATTTTTTTTAGAATTTACAAACTAAAGTCAAAATTTTAGTAATCATGTAAGATAGAAAACTAACAGAGTTCTTACCTTACCTAGGACCAAATCAATAAACACATGTATTCAATTTAATTTTTAGGATTTATAATATAAAGCTAAACTTTAAATGTACATCAAGACATCAAACTAACTTGGTGCCTATCGAACATAAGATTAAATCAATAAACAATAGTTTTTGACATATTTTAGGATTTACAATCTAAAGCAAAATATTTAAATAAATATACATGGCAACAAACTGACAGTGTGCTGACTTTCTTAAAACCAAATAATTACACATTGTTTTTCAAATGCTTAGGAATTTATAATTTATACTAGAAATTTAAATAAACATACAAGATAAAAAAACTTATGAGGTGCCTACCTAACCTCAAACCAAAAAAATATATGTTCATCTTTGATATATTTTTTTAAAAATTTGTAATCTAAAGCCAAGAAATTAAATAAGCAAGCAAGATAATAAACAAACAAGTTGACTACCTCACCTAGAAACAAATCAGTATACCCTTGTATTTGATTTATTTTTTAAAATACGTATTTTAATGCAAAAATTTAAATAAACATGCAAGAGAACTAACAAACAAAAACTTTTTTATTTTATTTATATATATATATATATATAATGTAGTCTTCACTAAAGATGGAGAGAGGAGTCTATCCCAATGAAGTCGCTAGGTAAACAAGTAGATAAGTTTTATTTATTATAATGCATTTTTGGCCAACAAGATTCTATTTAACATGTCTTTGATAAAATCCATATAACTTAACATTATACCATCCTGATTGATTTAGTAAGGTTTCACTATTAATTTGAAGAAAGAAACTCAATTTACTTTCATATTCAAACACAGTATTACATGTATCAAGCTCATCTAGAGTTGTAAAATATATATACACTAATCATTTTGATTATGAAACTAAATTTTGGTATAAACCTACAGTCTACATTCATAGGATTCTTCCCCTACCATAGAATTCACAAATATATGGTTTGTTTTTTTTATTGAGTTCTAGACTCCTTATAAGGACACCCCTTTAGTTATTCACATATCTAAAGAAAATACTCAAGATCAAAGTTAAGGCTAAATTTTCTAAATTTATATAGGTTTAATTAAAATATTTGGTTTAAGAGAATAAACAAAAAAAAATAAAAATTTATGATTATAAATTAAGTATTTATACTTTAGAATGTCATTTAGATTTAATATTTAATATTCTTATTTTAGAATTATCTCATAACCCTTTAGAGAACAAAAGAGATTGAATAGTGTATACAATATAGATATAACTCTACCTAGAGTGGTATGCCAGCTAATAGTCCTAAAAACTAAATAATTATATTTTATATCCAAGATTAGGTAGCTCTATCTTGTGAGTTTAGGAGATTTAGTTAAAAATTGAGCAATCTACATGAAGTTATTGAGAGAAAGGCTGGTATTTCAAATTTCTATTTCGGCAGTTCTTATTTTTAGCAGCTATTTTGTCCGGCGGTCTGCCAGCACTCTGGCGGACCGGAGGGACGTTGATGGAGCAAAGACGTCTCCTCCCTATGGAAGCTTGGAAGAATTATAGAAAAGGTTTGGCTGTACGGATTCTTGATTTTTCAGAGGTTTTTAATGGAGGTTCTAAAGTTTTGGAGGGGTTCAACTAGAACTTCAAAGGTTTTAAGGAAAAACTGTTGATTATTAACTAGGGTGGATTTTTGGATAAAAAGGAGATACCCATTCTGGTTCCTAGCAAAGGAAAGGATGTTGTCAAGGAGGATTGTCTGAATAACTTGAAGGTTTCGCCAATTCTGGGCATGAAGGAAAATGTTTTTGGTGGTCTGAATTTAGAAGCCTCGTCATCTGCTAGATTGAGGACATATTCTAACAATAGTTTTAATACAAATCTTTTCTGTCATTACCAATTAAAAGAGACTTTTTCATAAATGATCTGGTGGAAAATAATACACGAGACATAATCAATGTGGAAGAGGTTTTGTCTCAGAAGAAGAGTGATGTTTATCCTGAAGGAGGTCTAGGAGCAATTTTTACAAATGCAACTTCAATAGTGAATAAGGATAGCAATGTGCGATTACAATCGGTGTGGAGCAAAAAACCGAACGTGAATGTGGATAACCTGGAGCTGGGTTCTTTTTTATCTGAAGATGGTAAGGTGGTGATTCTCCAGGCGGAGAAGGAATTGGAAAGTGCCAAAAATTTAGAAAAGGCTATTATTATTAAGACTTTTGGTGATAATATTCCATTCCATGTGGTAAGCATAGAATTAAGAAGACAGTGGGATAAGTTTGGGAAATTCCACATCATCGGATTGGGTCTTGGTTGGATTCTATGCTCTTTCAAAGATTCTATAGCTGTAGAGAATGTTCTTTCAGGTGGCCCTTGGCGGGTTAGAGGTCAGGTGGTCGGACTGGACAAATGGTCAGCCAATTTCAATCCTACGTCTCTTAAAGGCATTTCATCTTCTGTGTGGATTAGATTTTCAAACTTACCTCTTCAATACTGGGATGAGGTCAACTTTTGTAGAATAGCTTATCTGGTGGGCAAACAATATCTTCTAGATGGGAACATGATCCAGTGGAGCAGAAGGGAGTTTGCTCGGGTTTGTGTGTGCATTCCTTTGGATTTGAAACTTTCTGAAGGTGTATGGGTGGAAGGATTGACGGGGAAATTCTTTTAGAAGGTGGAGTAGGAAGGGGTTTCAAAAATTTGTGCTGAAAGTGGAAGGTTGGGAATAATGTTAATGCTTGTGTTGATTTGAAGAACAAGGTGGAAGCTGGTTCCAATAATGTACAGCCTGCAGTGGTGAACGGTGGTTGGGATCCTCTTAAAGCTAGTGCTAATTCACTTAATGTTGGAGAAAAAGTTGATAATGAATCCTGGACACTTGTTAAACATGGTAAAAAAAGATTTAAAAAAGTTACTGATAATAGAAGATTTTTTAATAAAAAAATTTCAGTCCCAATGAAGAAGATGTTTATTCCTAAGATTGGTATTTCTAATCAGAAGAATATGGATAATTTGGATGTTAATAAATTGGGTAAAAAGCTAGCTGTTGTTATTGAAGATACTCTTTTACCTGAAGTTGCTTTGAATGAAGTAATTGAGATAGAGATTCCAGTTGCGGAAGTCATTCCAGAAGCCAAACAGGGAGATGGAACAGAGGTTAATTTTGATGTTGAAATTCTTAATAAATTTGGTGCTTTATCTGATTTGGAGGAGGCAAGTAACCTGAAGACATTTGATTATGAAGAGAGGGGAGGTGCAGAGTAAGGAGAAATCCTAAATACTTTTAATGGCTTCAATTTAAGTGTCAAGGATAAGTGTGAAGAGCTTCAGCCAGGGACTATGCAGAAGACAGATAAGGGACAATATTTTTCAAATTTGACTTTGGTTGGAAGTCACTCTTATGAGAAGAAAGCTAAGCTGATTAAAGAGCTTAAATCCCTTGGTTCGGGTAATACCATTCCTCATAATAGAAAGGAACAAAGTGGAAAAGCTAAAAAGGTTGGGGGTCCTTCCCCCATCTTTAAATGATGACTTCTTTGCTATTTTGGAATTATAGAGGAGCCAAGAAAGTTGAGGCAGCTCTATATCTTAAGGAGGTGATCAAGGATCATAGGGTGTTCTTTGTGGGTTTGTTGAAGACGGAGATTAGTTCTCTTGATAATAGTCAAATTCTAAAATTTTTGGGCAACACTTGGAGTTTTTTTGTGGTTCCTGCAACTAGACTATCTGGACGTATAATAGTGTTATGGAGGATAGATTTAGCTGACTTTTTAGTTATTGTGGCTTCATCCGAAATGGTTGTGGGTAAATTGGAGGTTGTCGGTAAAGGTAGCTGGGTTGTAGCTTCTGTTTATGGTAGTACTGATGCTCAAGAAAGGAAGTTGCTGTGGGATAGTCTTGAAAGGCATTGTTCAATTGATCTACCTATGGTGGTAGGAGGAGATTTCAACTGTTGACTTTCCCAAGCTGAGAAAAGAGGAGGGAAGAACTTCAGCTTGACTCAAGCTTCCAAGGATTTTCATAGTTTCATGATTAATAACGATCTTCATGAGGTTAGATCAATGGGGCCAAGATTCACTTGGTGTAATAATAAATCTAGAACTGCTCAAATCTTGGAGAAATTAGACATATTTCTTATTAATTCCTCGGCTCTAAACATCATACATCTTGCTCTAGTAAAACACTTACCTCGTATAGCTTCGGACCATTGTCCTATACTGTTGGATATTTTCAAACCGGTGGAGTTTGTTAAAAAAGATATCCGATATGAAGAAGTATGGGCTTCTTATCATGGTGCAGCAGCCTTAATAAGAAAAATCTGGGCGAAAAAATGCATGGATGACTCGGCCTCTATTCTCAATTTAAAGTTTAAGAGAGCTTTAAGAGCACTCTTTTTTAGGAGTAAGGAAAAATAAAGAAATCTGAACCTATTAAGGGACAAGTTGAAGAATGATATTCTGCAAATCCAATTGGAGGAGTCGGAAGGTTGGATCTCTTTTGAAAGATTGCAGCTTTTGAGATTTAAAATCAATGAACTCAATATTACTTTGGCTCGCCTCAACACTTGGTGGAAACAAAGAGCTAAAGCAAGGTGGATGGATGAAGGTGACTGTAATTCATCTTTTTTTCATGCTTTTGCAAATGCAAGATGGAGTAATAACTTGATTAGTCATATCAAGATAGCGAAAGGTGTGGTATCAGAAGATGAAGCTATGATCAAGAGAACTTTCTCAGATTTTTTCAAGTTGAAATGGCAACACAGAAAATTCTCAATGGATGGATGGCCGAATCTGTTTGCTGTCATTAGTAATGTTGACCAAATTATGCTTGTTGCTGAGTTTACAAGGGTTGAAATTCAGGTGGTCATGGAGAATTCTGAGAAAAACATCTCTCCGGGCTTAGATGGGATTACAATCTCTTTCATCAAGTATTTTTGGAATGCGATTAAAGAAGATGTATGGACTGCGATTATACATTTCTTATTCTCTGGTGTTATGGAGCGGTCTTGGAAAGAGACCTTGATTGTATTAATTCCAAAAATCAAATGTCCTCAAGAG
This sequence comes from Dendrobium nobile, assembly GCA_022539455.1. Taxonomy (NCBI): domain Eukaryota; kingdom Viridiplantae; phylum Streptophyta; class Magnoliopsida; order Asparagales; family Orchidaceae; genus Dendrobium; species Dendrobium nobile. The sequence goes on along the minus strand of CM039718.1, from coordinate 33,401,345 downwards.
CCTGCTAACTTCCGTCCTATTAGTCTTTATATGACTATATATAAAATCATTACTAAAATGTTTTTAAATAGATTGGACAAATTTATTCATAAGGTCATTTCGGTGGATCAAGCGGCTTTTGTAAATAGTCGATCTTTGTCTGATCATGTGCTATTGGCTCAGGAGTTTTTAACAAGTTCAGATGGTCCAAATCTAGAAGTGGATTGCTAGCAATTAAATTGGACATGGAGCAAGCTTATGATAGTATGGGATGGCAAACTTTAAGGTAAGTTCTTTATCATTTTAAATTTCCTAATAAATATATGGAGCTCTTATTGCAATGTGTTCTTAATCCCAAGTATTGCATTTTGATTAATGGGAGGAAAACTGGTTGGATTGAAGGAGAAATTGGATTTAGGCAAGGGTGCCCTTTATCCCCATTTTTATTCATTTTATGCTCTCAAATCTTATTTGATGCCTTATGTTTAAGGAGTGGTATGGGTGTTTCTATTTCTCGGTTAGCTCCAAATGTATCTCACTTACTCTATGCGGATGATATCTTAATATTCTTGGAGGCCAAGATTATAGAAGTTAAGGAATTAAAGAGGTTAATTTCCAACTACTATGATTGGACAGGTTAGAAGGTGAATAACTCTAAGTCCATGGTTCTTTTTGGTAAGCATACCAATAAAAAAATTCAGAAGAAAGTTGTAAAACATCTCAATTTCAAGCAGGTAAAGGAAATTAGTTATCATGGTGTAAAAATGACTTTGAGAAGGTTGGGGGCATCGAATTTCCAGAATTTATTGGAGTCGGTTGCTAATAAATTGAATACATGGGAAAAGAAATGCATTTCGTTGGAAGGTAGATTGGTCTTAGTTAAATCTTCTTTCTTATCATTACCTTTGTTTTTATCATCTCTTTCCCTAGTTCCATTGAGCATTTTAAAGGAGTTTGATAAGATGTGTAGAGGGTTCTTATGGAGTAAGAATAATGGTAATGCTAGTCTACGTTATGCATCTTGGGAATTACTGTGTAAGCTGAAAAATGAAGGTGGTAGAGGCTTGTTCTCAGCAGTTTCTAAGATTGGTCACCTCCGGGCAAAGTTTTCTTGGAATTTTTGCCTAAGACCAAACTCATTATTGAATCAAATTCTGAGAGAAAAATATGGAGAAGATGTGTGGTCTACCACAGTGAAGATTGGGTGTTCACCTACTTGGAAAATTATTACTATGGGAGCAAAATATCTTAGAAACATTGTTAGATGTAGTGTTTCAAGTGGGAATTCTATCAATTGGTTGTATGATTCATGGATCTTGGACAAATGCATTGCTAACTGGCCTACTTTTTTTAATACACAGGGTAATTCAGATTTCAATCTTAGCTCTTTTATTACTAATGGCCATTGAAATTTGAATAAACTGAAAATGGTTTTTGGAGAGCAGCTGATCAATCTCATTGCAAAAGTTCCGATTGTGGACTTCAAGGATTCAGATCAATTGGAATTAAATGGTAAATTTTCTGGAAAATCCATTACTGTAATGTCTTTTGAAACTGCTATGGTTCAGGAGGAGAAAATTGCTCATTGGAATTGGATGAAGAAACTTAAGTTAAAACCGAAAATTGAACGTTTTTGGCGGAGACTTTGTAAGAATGCCATTCCATCTAATGCCTTTCTTGTGAGCAAAAGGTTAAGCATCTTTCCTGGGTGTCCGAGGGGATGTGATGATGAAGAGGATAACAACCATATAATTAGGAGATGTTCTAAATTCTAGAAGGTGGTATCGTTACTGAATAATTGGGGATTTCAGGTTCCAGTTTTTGACAGCTTTGTTTAATGTCTGGAAGGACTTCAGAGGTTTGTAGGGGAAAATGCTCTCATTGCAAATATTTTTTGGACAACAGTATGTCTTGTTTGGAAGAGTAGGTGCAGATTGGTGCAAGGTGAAAATGAAAAGTCCAACAATTCCATTGTTGTTAATGCTGTCTCCTTTGTTGTTAGAAGTAATTTTTTAAATTTCCAACCGGAATACTGGGATGCTAACCAGCATTTACTATTTCATCCTTAGCATCCCCCTCCTCCCGAGTGGATAAAGATACATGTAGATGCAGCTCTTAAGAGAATAATGTAGCTGGAATTGGTGGTGTTGCTAGGGATGAGAAAGGAAGATTTCTGCTTGCTTTTGGAACTCAGTTATTGCACTGGGACGTGGCTCAGATGGAATTATTAGCTGTTTTGTATCTGAAAAATGTAGTCCAGGATTGGATGTTTGAAGTGCAAGGTGTTATCATCGAAGGGAACAACTTCAATATCATTAAAATGCTTCAAAATTTGGTCAAGATCTGGAAGGTTAGTAGATTAATTGATGAAAATTTAGCCTTTTTACAAGATTTTAAACAGATTGTTTTTTCTAGTTCTAGTAGATATGGTAACAAATTAGAAGATATTTGTGCTTATCTGGCTCTAGATAGATCTTTTTTGTGGGAAGATCTTCATTTTGATTTGATTCCTCCTTTTTTGTATTGCTTGAAGGAGGAAAATATTGATTTATGTGTAACTTGATTAGTTTGTATTTGCTTCTGGTTTTCTTTTAATGCAATTTCTGCATTTTCTTTCAAAAAAAGATTTAGTTAAAAAAAATTAGAAATTTTAATATACAAATGAATTTAAATAGTGTTATAAAATGATGCATAAGAAGCAATGTATACTTTATTATTTTTATAACTCTTGACAATGTACGACTCAATCTAGCTAAATAAGAATCCAATACAAATGCATTTACCTATACCTTTATATTTGTATTAAAATTTTAATTTATTTATTAATTGGGTTGACTAAAGTGAGAGATATTTTTTTTACTTGAGAATATAGTGCTTTCTAATTTTTAAATTGAAGTTAGATGAAATTAAGTTGGTTTTTTTCTTTAATTACTTATTATTTTTATAAAATTATTTGAATTAAAATTTTAAGTATTTAGGCTTTTTTGATTTTCGATCCAATAATTCTAAATGACATAAAATAATCCTTAGAGGTCAGTAGTGACCTGTGAAGATTATTAAAAGAGTTTGAAACCATTTGGTATCTTTTTATATTTTTAACTATGTCAATTACTTATTTAAAAAAATTATTTAATTTAACCTTTTTGGATTTTTGGTGTGGCATATGTATATATATATATATATATATATATATATATATATATATATATATATATATATATTGGTTAAAACACACGGTGGGGCTGTTGGTGGAATTTTGAAAAACATATTTCGAAAATATTAGTTTTCTTTGGGTATTTTAAGATTAAGGATGAGTTCTAATTCTAAGGCCGAATCAACTCGTTAGAAAGAATATATCACCCCCGGGGACGAAGATAAGCTTTCATAACGGTGTTCAGGCTTAGAATTATGTAAACACATCTTGAATATTATGATCGGGTTCTAAAGAGAACTTCATATGGCCCCGAGGGAACAAAATAGAGTTCAACTAAGTACCCAATTACAATATCCAAGAAGTATGATCGTCGCATTCACATCCAAAGCCTTATCGAAGAAGGATGTATCTCCCCAAAGGGAAATGACACCATTCTACGATAATTCTTCTAATGCAACGACGACGATCATTCTTTAACTTTTCCCAAAGAAATCTAGTGAAATTTTAAAATCAATTTTAAAATCAGGTGTGTGGGGTTCCAAATCTCCTACGAGCGCAAGCCCTCGTAGTTAATTACATCGTAGGGAGACAAAGTCTCCTACGAAAACTCTCGATTAAAATAATGGCAAAATTTTGTTAGAATTTCTAGGAGTGATATCAAAGTATGAATAGAATTATTGGAAAATCAAAAGAGAATGGATCAAAATTGAGCAGTTATTAACGGAGTCAAAGGATGAGAGGTAGGGGACACTTTGAGATTCCAGAACCATCCGGAAGTGTCCCAACTTAATCTAAGTGTTGGGCTTTATGTTTTAGGATTGAAATGAAGCTTTAATTAGAGTTAAGTATTTTATTAGAAATTTGGGACTATATTCCCGAAATTTGGGGTCTTATAATCAAAGATCTGCCCCGGATCCTAAATCTATTTTGGACACTGGACCACAGTCGTCCGATCCTAACTAATGCAGTGCAAGGTCTGGACTTACCCCGGCCTGGATTGGGGAGCCAGCTAACCACCTAATCGATTTAAAATAGATGAGTCCGGTCTTTTATGAAAGAGTGGTAGGGACGTTGTAATTAAAGTTTTAGAGGGTCGGGGCCGACATCTAGAGATTCTCCTATTTGGCCCCTTTAACTTATGTTGGGTGCTAAAATGCTAAGGACTATGCAATTAAAATTTTGACTCTTTAAGTTTGTATCTAATGCAATGCATGCTAGTTAACAACTTCCAATCAAGTATGCTTGAAATTTTAAAAACAGGCTTATAAAATAGTTTTTTTAGAAGACTGGACTTCCCCAGGTCCGGCACCTCGTCCTCATAGGTCAGACTATCCGGACTCTACCCGCAGGCGGGGAAGGGTCTAAAGCAAGGAAAGAGTAATGCAAAAATATGCATGCGACCCCGGGGGCGATCCCCGGCTAATTCCCTAGATTCGTTATCTTTCTATGTTGTTTAGACTCACTAAAATTTTAGACTTTTAAAATTATGAGTAGAAAACTTTCACACCCTCACGAGCCTCACGTTTCCAGGCGAAAACAAAGAGCGGCATGCAATCGCCAAAAAACTAGTAAAAACAAGTAATCCTAGAGGCAATCAAATCATCACATCAAATATAAATTAATTAATAAATGTCCATAGGCAAATTGCCTTGCTTATTACAAACCAGAATATTGCAGAAAGTAAAGTGGCCGGGCACCACTGACAACAACCCGGATTCTAAGCCTAGTAATGACGCAAGTTATTTTGAGTGGGATACTCTCAATCTTCAAATCTTCGAATCTTCAATTTCATTCTTCTTTGGACTCCTTTTCTTCAAGCTTCTTGGAATCTTCGTAGTAGATTACCCAAATGGATAAGAGGGCACTTCCCTTTAAGAGGGAAGGCCACTCTTTCCTCTTTGGGTAAGGAAAAGGTATGATCCAAATTTGGATTTCCAAATGGAAAAGGAGTGTTCCCCAAAGGGGTATCCTTTCCTCTTTGGAATCCAAGCTTTGGATCTATGTATCCCAACTCAAAATGAACTTTCACAACACTTAACAATTATACAAATTACATTGATATCAAAATAAAAGATCTAGACTCACCTGCAGGGTTATCCTAAGCAATTAATATATATATAAAGCAGTTATTCCCAAGCAGTTGTATATGAGCAGAAAAGAAAGTAAACACACTGGCCACGCTCTTTTTATGATTTGGGGGCTTTAGCAGCTGAAGCACCTGTGCAAAGAGTTTATAATATTTGTGCATTTTTTTTATTTTGCCCCCTTTTTACATTGCCCTGCATGAGCGTGGCCACCTGCAGAAAACTGTGTCAACATCCAGATCGTACCTAACCTAAGGGTAATCTAGTCGCCAAACACATCAATCCATCCACAGAGTACAGAAAAAGTAAGCAGACACAGCAAAGAAATTTCATCCACAACATGCAGTGAAAACTACGAAAAATCCGGCACACAGCAGTAAAGTAAACACCGGCCTAACCTAGATCTAGAGTTGGTTGTCCTAGCACATCATCTAAAGTGTGTGAGAAAGGTCGTGTGGCTGGGGTAGATTCTAAAGTGGGTTATTAATTAAAGTTGTTTAAAAGTTTGAGTTTGTTAAGGCTTAGGAGGGAATTTAGATTAAAATTTAAGTATTAATGAATTAAGAATTTTAATTAAATATATTTTAAAAGTTAATTGATTACTACCTTTGTTTCACACCGAGGCCGTGAGGTTTATTTCACCTTCCTTGGGGCTAAGCTAATAGCCTCGTAGGCCTGGGTTACCCAGTAGCAATCGGGGTTGATTAAGTTATTTAAATTGGTTGGAATTAAAAAAGTGGATTAATATAAAAATGAGTTAATTACTGATTTTTAAAGTTGATTAATTTAAGTTTTCCATTAATTGATTCGTGGCGTTGTGCCACCAGGCTCGAGGAACCAGCCTCCTTAGGACACTTAGCCCCGCAGCCCGGAGTAGTCCAGCCGATAAACCAAATTAATGTAATTGAAATAGAGATTTTAAAATGTTAAATAATTAAAAATTAATCCATTTTAAGGTTTGACACCCTTTAGAATTCATTCGTGGCGTTGTGCCACCAGGCTCGAGGAACCAGCCTCCTTAGGACACTTAGCCCCGCAGCCCGGAGTAGTCCAGCCAATAAACTTCAACTTTAGGGTGGTTGTTGTGTTTTGAAGGATTTGTTAAGTGTTTTAAGCATTAAACCAATATTTTTGAGTTTTAGAATGGTTTGAGCTTTATGAATTTTTGAATACCTTAATGATTTAATTAAAGGGTTGAAAATTGACTTTTTGATTAGGTTCAAATTCTGGAGTGTTTGTATTTTATTAAAATACTAGACCTTACTACGATCAGTTAGAAGGTTAGTACGTTGAAATCGGATTTTTCTACATTTTATTACGAAGGTTTGAAGTTTCGAACTAGTTTTAACTACGGTTTGACCAATTTGTTGACTTTTCAAAATATTGCAAATTTCTGGAATTTAATATTTTTAATAAATACTAGATATCACTATGAGTTGAATGCAAGTGAGTTTGGGTGATTTGGATTTTATTAGAATTAGTTATGGATTATCGAAGTTTGGATATTTTAATGAATTTTAGGAATTTCTTAATTAGGGGGCCTCTTTTGTGATTTTGCTTCAAACAAATTCCCAAATCTCTTGAAAACACCTCCAAAGGTCAGGAACAACCTAAGGAGGGATCCCCAAGTGTTAGGGAGATTTTTGGATTTTTATATTATTATTAATTAATTATCTTAATTAAATATTGGTTGCCACTTAAAATTAAATTAAGGTTTAAATTGCTGTCAAATCAAGGGGCTTTTAATTATCATAGATTAAGGACTGAATTCTGGTCAGTTTGAGGGTTTATACATATTTTTTGGAGTTAAAATAGATTTATTACATTTTTTTAGAAGTTTAAAGGGTTAATTAAGGGTTTAAGACTTAGAAAATTAATTAGGGAACCTAATGACCTCAAAAATCAGTGAAAATTTCTCTAGGGGCTGAGGATGTCACTAAGTTCAAATGTTCAAAGTTTCAACTCAAGGGGAAGTGAATCCTAATTATTGAAATTTTTCTAAGTTTTCTATACATGGGTCCTTAATTATTGTCCTTAATCATGTCACTAGTTTTGAATAGGTTCAAATCAAAGTTCCTCTAACCCTTTGAATAAACATGGCATGCATACACAAGTTGCAAGCAAACAAGTCCTTAGATCTAGGAGAACCTAGACTAGGTGGTGTGTGTACCTACTCATGCAAATCAAGTTAAATCTTAATTAATTAAAGAATTAATCAATGAATAATTATAAAATTAATTATCCACTGATTAATCAGCATTCCCCATTGAATTCATGCAAACACAGTAAAGCTCCATTTAAAATTTCAAATGAATGTTTGAATGCAATACAAGTTAATTTAAATTCATCATTATTTTAATTAAAAATACCTTTACACTTTAAATCTTAATAACTATTAAAATATAGGTCAAATAAATCTGAGAAAATTACTGGAGATCAAAAACAAGTCTGAAATAACTCAAGCCAAATTTTGGACTTAATAGGGTTTTACTTATTCAAATATAAAATAAAAATAAAAAAAACATATTATAGAAATTAATTTTAAACTATACAATGTTTTTATTTAAAAATAATTTTAGAAAATAGAGGATGAAAAACTGAACAAAATGAGCTATTATACTCATTTTTTGGTTCAGTAATTAATTTGCTATAATTTTTTGAAGTTATGCTAATTAAAAAAGGATTTAAATCTATTTATTAATCAAACGGCGGCGCCGGCGAGACGCGTGGCGCGTTTTGGTTTGTCCAACCAGAACGCGGCGATAGCGGGACGCCACGTGGAAGGCGGCGGTCATCCACGCGTCGGCTGCAGAGCGCGGGACGCGGTTTCACTTAACCACGTCAGCGAGCACTGCGGACCGTTCGATCGAACGCCTGGATCGTTCAACGGCGGGGATCAGATCCCGTCGTCTGACCCGATTGACCAAGATCCAACCGCAGAGAGTTCGTCCCGCGGTTTTGGATGGACGGCCGGGATCAAGCCGAACCACAGCTTGAGCCACGGGATCGGGTACACGGTTGATCAACGGGCGGAACGGCGCGATCAGATCCGTTGATCGAGAGATCAACGGACCAAACGGGGCTCAGTTCATGCAGCCAGCGAACCGAGCCCTAGAACCCATTTTTTGACTCGTTCTCTTGATCCCGTGCACCAAATGAATTAAAATTTTAAACTTAGAGTCCCTAAGTGAAGAGAATCAATGGGGAATAATTTATTTTTCTTAAAACAAGCTTAATAAAAAGCTAATTAAACTAGTGTCCCTAGGGCTAGGGTTTGAGTTTTTCACCTTGATTTTGGACGGATTAGACCGTTTATGGGTTTGTTGCACTTGTAGACTGTCCACGCTCCTGTTTATAGAAGACTTCTCGGCTCGAAAGCTCCTGGATCGAGTGCTAGATCTGTTGGAACGGGTTTGAGCTAGGATCGCCGGGATCTCGCCGGAAAAACCCTTTGACCGGAGGGATTTCGGTGGGAGGGTGTTGAGAGATGTCTGGGGATCTCAATGGAACAGGGGGCAGGACTTGAGAGAGCTTGAGTAGTGAGAGACGGTTAGGGTTTGAATGTCATGCATTAGGCCCTTTTTCCCCTATTCAAACACCCCCAAGCCAAATGGATGGCTGGGATCGACTCACAAGCTCTCCAGATAATGCCACCTGTCCCTGGGAAAGCTGGAAGGCTGCGGAAAGGGCTGGACATGCCTCATTTCCATTGGATGGACTTGGGATGAGTGGAGGAGACATTGCCTAAAATTGCCTAAACCAACCCCTTAGAGCAGTTTAAACAGGGGTTAATCAGAGAAATAAAGCAAAAAGAGGAGTTTAGGCATGTGGTATAGGGGGGAAAAGGGTTCTTTTTAGGGCTTTGACCATGAGAAAAGGGTTTTAAGGGAGTGTTGACCATTTTGACCAGTCAACTGGTCAATGGCTGCTGATGTGTCACAGGAGCAGGTCATGGAACCTCTTCAAATGGCTGGATGGGTTTAACTTGGGCTGGGTTCAATTGGTTGAAGGGTTTGACCACACAAATGGTTCTTTAAGCCTTGAGTTGACTGGTTGACCAGTCAACTCCCTCAAGGGTTATGGAATTTTCAATTAGGTGATTCAAATGAGTTGATTAGGTGGATTGGAGGGTGGTTCCAAGAGCCATGTATGTCAAATAGATTAAGAAGGCTTAATGGGCCCTTAATGGGCTTCTAGGCCAAAACTGGTTGACTTAGTCAACCAGTTGGGTTCAAGGGCTAGAGATGGATTCAACAAGTTCAGAATGTCATCCTGAGTCCATTGGATGTGGTCCCAGGGTTTGGAGGGGTCGATTTGATCAAAATCACCATTTGAGCCCTTAAGGGCTTGTTTGGTCAACCTAGGTTGACTTGGTCAACCAGGTTGACCCAGGGTCTGGGTTTGGGCTCAACAGGTTTGAAATGATGTTTTAAGGTTTAATGGAGGTGGTTGGATGGCCTAAAGAGGTCATTTGGGTCAAAACACATGTTTGGTCCCTTAAAGGGCCCCTTGGGTCAAACCAGTTGACTTGGTCAACCAGGTTGACTCAAGGGTTGGAAATGGGTTCAAAAGATTTGAAATGGCATTTGAAATTTGTTAAAGGTGGTCGCATCCCATTTGGAGCTCATTTGGTTTGAAATCCCCATTTGAGCCTCATAGGGGTGTTTTGGTCAATTTTGACCTATTGGTCAACTATGGTCAAAAATGGGTTTGAAAAATGCAGTTTACTGCTCAATGGGTTAAAATCAAGGGTCTGGAAGTGATTGGAGGCTTGGATAAGGGTTCCAAGGTCAAGATCTCAAAGGGGTTAGGCTCAGTGGCATAGGCTGTAAATATTTGAAGGTTTTACAGCCTTTGAATTTTAATTCAGATTCTAGGGTTAGAGACCTCAGAATGAGCTCAAAATTGGAGGGTAGCCTTTAGAGACATGTCTTATCACTTTGCAAGTGATAGACCCTGAATCAAAGGCCATTTGACTGGGTTTTGAAATGTTTGAAAAATCTCTGAAAAGGGTGTTTAGGACAGGGCCTTAAGACTTTGAATTTGAGTTTAGACTTCTGGATTTGGAATGGATTTTAAGTTTGAATGATTTGGATTTGAATTGGATGGAGTTTGGGATTCAAATTGGTCATAGGTAGGAATCAAATTGAAATTGAAATGGATTAAATATAGAAATTGATTTAAAATTGAGGTTGATCAAAGATGGAGTTTGATTTGAAGTTGGAGTGATCCTAAGATTTAGGAGAGTTCTAAGATCTAGGATTTAAAGGGATCCTAGGCTCTAGAATAGGCTCTAAAGTCTAGTTCTAGGAAAGATCCTAAGATCTAGAGTGGATCCTAGGGTCTAGGATTAAATTTAGAATCTGGAAGGGTCTTAGTGACCTCATACAAAAATGAGGTCAACAAATGGACCCCCAATGTGTGTGGTAGAAGGAACTTCTGCTGCACACATTGGCGTTGACCGAATGGAAGTAGAATTTTGAGAATGGAAGGGAGATCATCTCCCAACCTCAAGCCTATAGGATGCTAATGGAAGGCTTACACCTATTGGATAAAGAAAACTGGTAAAACCAAGGTAGGGAATATCTAACTTTGGGTCTAAGGAAGGGCATCACCCAACCTTAGGTCTACAGGATGCTGATAGAAGACTTACTCCTAGTAGACAAGAAAACTAGAGAAACCAAGGTAGGGAATACCTAGCCTTGGGTCTAAGGGAGGGCATCACCCAACCTTAGGCCTATAGGATGCTGATAGAAGACTTACTCCAATAGGCAAATTAACTGGAAACCAAAGTAGGGAATACCTAGCTTTGGGTCTAAGGAAGGGCATCACCCAACCTTAGGTCTACAGGATGCTGATAGAAGACTTACTCCTAGTAGACGGATCAACTGGAAACCAAGGTAGGGAATACCTAGCCTTGGGTCTAAGGAAGGGCATCACCCAACCTTAGGCCTATAGGATGCTGATAGAAGACTTACTCCAAATAGGCAGATTAACTGGAAACCAAAGTAGGGAATACCTAGCTTTGGGTCTAAGGAAGGGCATCACCCAACCTTAGGTCTACAGGATGCTGATAGAAGACTTACTCCTAGTAGACAGATCAACTGGAAACCAAGGTAGGGAATACCTAGCCTTGGGTCTAAGGAAGGGCATCACCCAACCTTAGGCCTATAGGATGCTGATAGAAGACTTACTCCTAATAGGCAAAATTAACTGGAAACCAAAGTAGGGAATACCTAGCTTTGGGTCTAAGGAAGGGCATCACCCAACCTTAGGTCTACAGGATGCTGATAGAAGACTTACTCCTAGTAGACGGATCAACTGGAAACCAAGGTAGGGAATACCTAGCCTTGGGTCTAAGGAAGGGCATCACCCAACCTTAGGCCTATAGGATGCTGATAGAAGACTTACTCCTAATAGGCAAAATTAACTGGAAACCAAAGTAGGGAATACCTAGCTTTGGGTCTAAGGAAGGGCATCACCCAACCTTAGGTCTACAGGATGCTGATAGAAGACTTACTCCTAGTAGACAGATCAACTGGAAACCAAGGTAGGGAATACCTAGCTTTGGGTCTAAGGAAGGGCATCACCCAACCTTAGGCCTATAGGATGCTGATAGAAGACTTACTCCTAATAGGCAAAATTAACTGGAAACCAAAGTAGGGAATACCTAGCTTTGGGTCTAAGGAAGGGCATCACCCAACCTTAGGTCTACAGGATGCTGATAGAAGACTTACTCCTAGTAGACAGATCAACTGGAAACCAAAGTAGGGAATACCTAGCTTTGGGTCTAAGGAAGGGCATCACCCAACCTTAGGCCTATAGGATGCTGATAGAAGGCTTACTCCAAATAGGCAGATTAACTGGCAAACTAGGATGGTGCCACGAAGGGCGTACTCCACCACTAGCGAATGGGAATCAGGATGGTGCCACGAAGGGCGTACTCCACCACTAATCCCCGGGTCAAATGCTAGGGTAGTGCCACGGAGGGCGTACTCCACCACTAGCGGGTCTAATCCTAAGGGAAGGAAGGACCTAACCTTAAGGAGAAGGCGAAGAGCGTTAAAAAAAAAGAAAAACCTTAAAAAAAAAGGTAGGATCAAGTTGTAAATCAAGAAAAGGATGTTTTATTAATTGATAAAATGAGCTACATCAAGCATAGTATTTCTTAAGGAAACGCCCATTAATAGGTAGCATTGGGTGGTTCCCTTTACAATCTACTAACTGATACGAGCCTCCTTCGTAGACAGTCTCTATAACGAAGGGTCCTTCCCATGTAGGTTCAAATTTGCCTCCCAACTTCCGATGGGCCAAGATAGGCCTCCGAAGGACCAATACCAAGTCTCCCGCTTGGAAGGTCCTAGGTCGCACTAACTTATCGTGGGCTTGAACCATACGGGATTTATACAACTCTAAACTTTGTTGAGCTTGGAGACGTCGCTCTTCAAGGCCTTCGAGTTCTTCCAATCGTAGTCTTGCATTTTGTTCATTGGTAATTTGATTCTGAACTGCAATTCTAAGCGAAGGGATTTGTATTTCCAAGGGTAGAACAGCCTCAGATCCATACACTAGTGCAAACGGGGTGGATTGGGTCGGGGTTCTATAAGTGGTACGATAAGCCCACAGAGCTTCCACCAACCGCTCATCCCACTGTCGTTTGTTATCATCAAGGGTCTTTTTGACAATTTGCACCAAGGTTTTGTTGAAGGCCTCGGCTAATCCATTTGCCCGAGGGTAATAGATCGTCGAGTATCTCCAATCAATATTATGGCGCCTTACAAAGCTATTGATTTTTGTAGACTTGAATGCGGACCCATTATCGGATATGATTCTGCGGGGTACGCCGAATCGATATACAACATGGTCACGAAAGAATTTTAAGACATGGTGTGATGTTACGTTTCGTAGGGGAATTGCTTCCGCCCATTTTGAAAAGTAATCGGTTGCAGCTAATATGAAACGATGACCTCTCGCGGAGGGAGGGTCAATCGGCCCAATGATATCCGTGCCCCAACTTTCAAAAGGCCACGAGGCTATCGTAGGGTGTAACACATTAGGCGGCTGATGTAAAACCACACCATGGACCTGACATTGATGACAGTGCTTTGCAGTATTCATGCAATCGTCAATCATTGTAGGCCAGTAGTATCCAAGTCTTTTAATCTTTAATTTCATTTTTGGACCCGATTGATGAGCACCGCACAGTCCTGAATGAACTTCATTAACAATTTTCTGGGCTTCTCGCTTGTTCAAACAGCGCAGCCACATGTGATCGAAAGACCGACGGTACAACAGATTGTTAACTAGTGCATATGATAGGGCACGTTTCTTAATCTGGTTGGAGAGTGATTTATCCTGAGGAAGCTTCCCTTCTTTAAGGTAATCGACTAAGGGTCGCCTCCAATCGCCTTCTTCGTCAGTCGTCAAAGAGGCAGAAAGGATCTGAAGGGGAGTCTTACTAATATGTTCCAAATCTATAAGAGAAAGAGTCTTACGACCCTGTATCTCTATAGGGATGGAATCCTCCTCAGGACATGCAAATTCCTTTGCAAGTTTTGCTAAGGCATCCGCCGCAGAGTTGCTTCCACGGGGAACCCTATACAAAGTAGCAATGGGAATTTGTTCCAACAAGTGAAGCGTGTACTGGTGATATTTTAGGAGATTCGGATTCAAGACTTTATAAGTTCCGGCGACTTGGTTAATAACTAGTTGGGAATCTCCAAAGATCTTAATCTCTTTAATCTCCATTAGAATTGCAAGTTCCAAACCAGTTATCAGAGCTTCGTATTCAGCTTCGTTGTTTGTGCAAGGCTCCGATAAGTGGTAGGAAAAATGCATCATTCCTTTTTCTGGTGTAATAAAAATTAGACCGACTCCGGCCTTTCCAGGAATCACAGATTGTTGGGTCGCAATCCTACAAGAGGATGCTGCCCCATCAAAATATAATTCCCAGATGGCCTCGCTAGATTTCCCCAAACTCATGATTTGTTCGTCGGGTAAGTCATCATTCAGAGGAGAATCTGCTGGCAGCGGGTGTGCTGCCAGAAAGTCGGCAACAGCCTGTCCTTTCACAGCACGAAGAGGAGTGAAAGTAATCTCAAATTGCAACAATATCATAGACCAACGGGCTAAACGTCCTGACAACGTAGGTCGGGTCATAAGATATTGCAAAGGATTAACTCTCGAAATTAAACTCACTGAGTGTGAAAGCATATAATGCCTCAGTTTTTGGGCTGCGAAGACTAAAGCAAGACAATGCTTTTCAATTGAAGGGTATCGAATTTCCGTAGGAAGAAGTCTTCGACTAAGATAATAGAGAGCATTCTCCTTGCCTTCGTCGTTGACTTGAGCCAGCAGGGCGCCTAAAGATTCATCTAAGGCTGCAGTGTAGAGAATTAACGGCTTTCCCGGAATTGGAGCTGCCAAGACTGGCGGGTTAGAAAGGTATTGTTTGATATCGTCAAAAGCATTCTGACACTTCTCGCCCCATACGAATTTAGTATCCTTTTTCGCAAGGACAGAGAAGGGTTGACATCTCCCGGAAAGATTAGAAATAAACCTCCTTATATATGCCAATCTACCTTGTAGAGACCTTAACTGAGTAAGGCTCTTAGGGGATGGCATATCTAAGATGGCTTCAATTTTAGCAGGATCTATCTCAATTCCGCGGTGCCTTACTACGAATCCTAAGAATTTTCCCGAAGCGACGCCGAAGGCGCATTTCAAGGGGTTCATTTTTAAATCGTAGCGACGCAACCGTTCGAAAACAACTCTTAAGTCATACAGGTGAGCCTCTTTAACCTTGCTCTTGACAACTAAATCATCAATATAACATTCAACTTGATTATGAATTAAGTCGTCAAAGATACGGGTCATGGCCCGTTGGTAGGTTGCTCCGGCATTCTTCAAGCCGAATGGCATTACCTTATAACAAAAGATTCCAATAGGGGTTCTGAACGCCGTATTTCTCTCATCTTCAGGGGCCATCTTGATTTGGTTATAACCCGACGAGCCGTCCATGAATGAGAAAATAGCATGTGAGGAGGCAATGTCCACCATGAGTTCTGGTATTGGTAAAGGGAACTCATCCTTAGGGCATGCCTTATTCAGATCCCTATAATCGACACAAATCCGAATCTGACCATTTTTCTTTCGAACTGGCACGACGCTGGCCACCCAAGAGGGGTATTGTTCCTCTCGAATGAATCCGGCCTCTGCCAATTTTTTAACTTCAGAAACGACTTGTTGCTCAATCTCTAAGCGCATGCGTCGAGGAGCTTGTTTAACAGGGATGGCATCATGCCGAACCCCAAGTTTGTGAACTGCTACCTCAGCAGGCAAACCTGGCATTTCGTCATATGTCCAGGCAAAGCAGTCCCTAAACTCGAATAACAATTGGATTAAGTCTTGAGTTTCACCCTCGCTTAACAGAGTACTTATAAAAATCGGACGGGGGTCATCATCGTTTCCTAAGTTAATTTCTCTTAACTCATCGACTGTCGACTTAATTTCCTCTTCAAATTCAGGGGGTGCATCCCGAACTTGAAGATCATCGGGATCGTCTAAAGTCTCCAAACAGAGTCCATCCAAAGGACAAGGAGGATCTGTAGGGACATTTGGAGAATCAAGATGGTAAGTTATCATTAGGCAATACTCATCATCATCAAATGAACTAACGGTCCCAAAGCCAATACCACTTGTTGGATTTTTATTTACTTTTGTTCGCCAAATGTTCTCGTGGTATCTAGCTTGACCCTTAGTCCATCGGTATGGTACAGAACCTTTAGAAAAAGTATTTTTTACACAAACAGGGAAGTAGCCGAAAGGTAATTCCATTAATTCATTAAAATCTGCCTCCTCAAGGGTTACATCACCTTCGTCCCTTGCGGAGGAGGAGCCAGGAAAGAATTTCTGGACTTTCTTAACTTCACCATCCAAGTTGGGGGCCACTTTGACTTCCAACCCTACAACCCTGCCTGCCGACAGTGGGGTCAGAGAAAGGGCCTCAATCCTTCTAGTGAGCTTTTCATACATTGTTAATTCAGGCTCGTCACTTTTAACTTTTGAAATATCTACCTCAGGGTCACTGTCCTGGTCTAAGGTGAGATCAAATTTTGGAGGAGTATTTATGTTTTGATAATCGAGAGAGAGAGCAGCACCTTGACTTTCTAGCTCACTATCGGAATCTGATTCCAAATCAATGTATACGGGTGCTGTTCTTCTGTCTAGTGAAGCGCGGCCTCGACCTCGTGCCCTTAAAGCCATCCTCCCACCTCTTTGAGGTAATGTGCTTGGAGGTCTAAGGACAACAATATCAGAGTCGTCTTCACTACTCGATTGAATCATTTCTTGATTGATATTATTATCTTTTTCTTTCTTTTGGTTGAATTTTTGTTCAACCATTTTCTCCTCAAATTTGATCTCTAATTTAGAACGGGACGACGACCCTTTTGGTACAAAATATGCAGCATCTTCGTAGATCCCAATTTCTTGAATTGAGAATGGTTGCAAATCACCCTTAATCACATGTTCAATGCCATCTCGTTGATACTTAATGCATTGGTGCAGGGTAGACGGAACCATTCTATATTCGTGAATCCAAGGTCTACCTAGAAGTGCGTTAAAGGACGTAGTCGAATCAATTATATGAAATTTAGCTTCAGTTTTTAAACCTCCTATTTCCAGGAGTAGAGTGATCGAACCTAAAGCTCTCTCGCCCTTCTCGTTGAACCCACGAAGCACCAACCTGTCGGTTGAAAGCTTGCTAGTATCAACTCTGAGATAAGCAAGGGTCTTTATGTTCATCACGTTGACCGATGCACCCGGATCAACAAGGACTCTTGATAACTTGAAATTTCCCACATTTACAGTAATGTAGAGGGGACGATTGTGGTCAGCAGTTCTCAAGAGTAAATCTTCGTCTGAAAAGGTAACCCCAGGGACCTCTTTGAAGTAGAGAGCCTCACCTTCTGAAGTTGCAGCCAACTGTGTTAAGCAAATCTCGGGATCGAGAAGTGCTTTAATTAAAGACTCCCTCATTTCTTTGGAAAGAAGGAGGGCGTCATAAATACTTAATTTTGCTGGCAACTTCCTAAGGTGGGCTAGAACATTGTAATCAACCTTAGGAACGACAGACTCGAAACCCGGAGGAATTAAAGGGAATTCTGGTTGTTGAGGAGAATCCGGACTTAAAATTTCGAATGAAGGTTGCTTGCCTTTATCCTGAGGGGGCAACCTAGGGGGTAAGACTTTACCGCCACGGAGTTGCACCTGCTCGATGTTTTCGGGCGGGCAAACTAGGGCAGTGTCTACACACACCATAGGTGTTGGATCATCATTTTCTGAAAGTGAGTCAGAATCTGAAAGTTCTATCAAGATAGGATTTCCCTGAAAATTGATTTGAGGGAAATCACTTTCTGATAAAGCTTCACATTCGACCTCTTCTTGAATAGTCGATTCGGGGAGGTTGGTTTGACTAACCTCAATATTTGGTTCATTAGGAGTTTGATTCAAAGCAGGAGAGTCATCAATTTGCATTTGAGATTCATGGTTAATCATCAAGACAGAAGTAGAAGGATGTTTTTTATTCATCTTTTGACCCTTCGCCTTTGATGGGGCAAAGTAAAAGTCAGATAACAAAAGAGGGGAAAGGGTTTTAACACCACCATCCGCCATTCTAATACATCTCTCATCTATACACTTCCTCTCTACAAAATCAGATTTCTCTTCTTTCACATTTTTCTCAGTAGTTCCTAAGACTACTGGAGAGGGAAGTGGCTCAACATCCTTCTGCGAAGCATCCAGGTCAACTTTCCACACCGGGGCCTGGGCTATCGTAGTCAGCTGTTGAGAAAGACGAAAAGACTTGTTAATCGACTTTTTAAGTGCCCGGGACAAAGCAATGTCCCAACCATCTTCAATAAAACAAGAAGAGTTAAGAGGATTACCTGAAATGGCCTTAATTGAAGCTTTTTCTGGATCGACCAAGTATTCCTTAGGTATTATGATATTACCTTGGGTGTAGTTCCTCTCAAGCCAATCTTTGAACACAACGCAGTCCTCAAGAGGGTGACTAAGCATCCTGTGGTACGGGCAATACTTGGGATCATCTTTCTTGCTCTCATCCTCAGGCCTCCTAGCCTCTGGCAACTGAAAATCTGGTTTCTTTAACAAACTTCTGAAGATCTTCTTAACTGACTCCCTTTTAAATGGATAAGGCTTTGCCAATCGCTCTCTAAAAGGGATGAAAGAGGGATCTCTAGTATGTTGAGGAACTATCTGAAAGGGCTGCTTCTGAGGCGACTGTGGTGGAAGTGGAGTGCTAGGCTGACTAACCATTGGCCTCTTTCCTTTATCTACTGCTGAGACCACAGCTTTCTTTTCAAATGTCTTCACCAGTTTTGGACCCTTCCTTTCCTCAGACTGCTCTCGTAAGAATGGCATCCTAGGAGCCTCTTCCTGCAAATTGCTAGCCTTATTAAGAAGTTTCTCAAAAGTTTTAATAGTGAAACCCTTCAGGAGAAAAGCAACAGGACCGTGGATATTCTTCAACAGAATCTCCACAGCATGTTGTTCTTGCAGCTGGGGTTCACACTTCATCGAGAGGTTTCGCCACCTCAAGATGTACTCAACTAGAGACTCTCCCGGCTTTTGCTTTTCAACCACGAGATCGCCCACAGTAGTGCGTTGTTGCGCTCCAGAAAATCTCTTAAGAAAGAGGTTTTCTAGGTCGCTAAAGGTTCTTACTGAACCGTTGGGCAGATCGGCGTACCATTCAAAAGCAATGCCGGATAGACTACTTACAAATTGGCGAAATAGTAGAGCATCTGACCCTCCTGCATTGCAACAGCTTGCTCGGAAATGGGCTAGATGCTGTCTCGGATTTTCAATTCCGGTGAAAACTTTAAAAGTTGGTGGCACGAAGCCCTTTGGATAAGGAACTAAGTCATATTCCTCGGGGTAGGGTCTACCCTTTGAAATAGACACCGTTCCTTGAGCATGGGCTAAGGCCTCCCTTACCTGGTCCTCAATTAATTGCTTGATATCCTTCTGAGGTGGGATCGGAGGAATAGTGGAAACTGCAGGGTGAACTGGAGATGTCTCTACTGGACAAGGGAGAGTCACAGGTGGTGACTCGAGAGGTCTGGAATTAAGTTCTGCCCTTTTGGCCCTTTCTGTGAGCTCTCGAGCTGACTGGTGGATCTTAAAAGACTCTTGTTGTGATTTGTCCAACTTCTCTTGCATTTCTCTAACTTGTGACATCATGCTAGCGAGCTGAGTCTCCAAGTTTTTTATATGTTCTTCATCTCTATCTTTCACAGACTCATCTGACTCTGACTCAACAGCATGCGGATCATCATCCTTAACAAATCGGCGCTTGCTGGGCTCAGCTTCTTTATTAGATCCTCTAGTTTCGACCACATGAATGCCCCCAACATAATCATCTTCATCTCCGAGGAGATCATCCATATCAGGGTCGAAAGAAGCCGTTCCTTCTTTGTTCAACAGGATATTTCTTATTTCTTGGACTACCTCCTCGACCGGTCTATCCCCAATTGACTTAGGGTCAAGGGGTAAGTATCCTTTATACTCAGCCATATCAAACAACTCTTCAGAATCCATAAGGGCGATGATTTCTGTAAGCTTTGGATTAGGATCTGGTTGAGACTTTGTATCCGGTTCATCTTCCATTTCTAAATCCTGGTCAATTCTCTCCTCTTCGACTATCCCAGAGCTGGTAGTCAGAAGAGTGGCATCCTCTACAGGGAGAGGGACATATTCCTCAGGAGAAGTAGGAGCTTGTAAGGTGATAGTTCCCACATCTGGTAAGGTAAGGTCCTCAGACACCTGACTAAGGGGCCTAGGAATGACACTCGGACTTTGGGGATCATCAACTGGGGTAACAGGAATGGTGATTATTGGATCCGGGGTCAGACTGGCTGTGGTAGGGCTGTCAACTGTAACAACTGGAGTACTAGCCTGAACATCCATCAATTCAACTGCACTCGGAGTAGGGTCGACTGGAACTCGTTGGAGCTGCAGAATGAACTTAGAAGTTCTAGGAGGTGGTGGTAGATTCTCCAATTTAGTTCTTTTTGGCACATATCTCCTTTCAGGAGATTTAGGTCTTTTTCCTTTAAGGTCCACAGACTTTTGAACTTCAACCCCCTTTGGTTTGACAATCACAGAGGCCAATCTTACAGGTTTATGTGGGGGTACCGGGGGTCTACCAGTAGAGTGGCGGCCTCTCTCGGACCCAGTCAACACAATACCCTCTGTTTGAGAGGACAGAGGGCGTGGCACCCAGTGATATCCATCAACCAGTACCGAAGTAGCGGGCTGTCTAGCATACTTCTTATTCTTCCTAACGAATTGAGGGGTTAAATTCTTCGCTTCAGATACTTCTTCCTTCAGCACTTCTTTTTGGAAGCGATGTGAGATCACTCCCTTTAACTGTTTCACATACTCCTCTCTAGTCTGTCCGGTCTGTGCAGCACAGGTGTGAATTATATTTCTCAAAGTTCTTGCCTTTTGAAGATGTTTTTCTTTTTGAGTCTTCTTGGTCGAGTAGTCGACCGGGCATGGTGGAGAACGGGCTATCCTAGCTATCCTCTCCTCCCCTTGAGCTGAAGCCAGGGGGTAAAAGCGACTTCCCTTCAGGAGGGGAGAGGAAGCAGGAATAGGTAGCTCCTCAACAGCCTCAGGTTCTACTTGGGCCAAGGTCTTAAAAGGTAGGACTCTCTTAGCCTTAGAGATTTTCTTTCTAAGTCTCCTCAAGTAATTCTTCTTCTGATTTTTTGTGGTAAATCTAAGTCCAGAACTAGACCCTTCTTCAAAAACAGACTTAATTTCAGTGGAAGGCTCAACAATTGGTTCGGGTTGTTTCTGATCATCACTGACTACTGGCAAGGTGGGTGCAGATCCCACAATTAACTCAACTACTGGGGGAGTTTCCTTACTGGCATCTAGGCTCACAATCTGGTGTCCATCCATAGAGAGCTCAAGAGTACTAAATCCCATTCCAAAAATAACAGTGCTCCCTTGGTCATTAACAGTCGAATACAACTCTCGGTCAAAGGAGAAAATCAGTTGGCCAGCCATTTGAAATTTTCTGAAAGTTAAAGAAGATGATTAAAATTAGATCTTTTGAAAAGAGTAGTAAAAAGCATTTTATTATCATTTTTTTTTTGAAAGTATGACATATATTGGCCCACGAGGAAATCGTATGGGGTAACATATGTCGACTTGGAGTTTAAGAAGATTTTTGAGAAAATTTTGAGAATTTGAAATGGGTTTTCTTACAAGTTCGAAAACACAACGGACAGAGTTTCCCCTTGCCCGAAGGCTTATGGAATTGTGAGAAAGCCCAAGTAAAAAGAATAGTTCAACCCTCCCCACACTTAGAAGTTAAAGGGGAAATGAGGGGGTTAAAACTAACAAGTTTGGAATGAAATCAAAAATTTTGAATGCTTTTTAATTTTAAGGATTTATATGTCGACCGAAAAATTTATTGACCATAAATCCATAAAATTAAATTAAATTAAAAAAAAATCCAGAGATCTGATTTGACACTGTCGCCTCACAAGCTATGCTGGGGCAGAAGGTCAAAATCAGAACAGAAATTTAAATGAAATCAAATTTAGAGGTAAAACCTCTCTTTTAATATTTTGTTATTATTTTAGATGTTGGCCACACTAACCCAAGGAAGAAATGAGTAAGGGACCAACAGAAGAAATGATAGTTAAAACTACCGATGAAACAAATTTTTGCCATTATTAAAGATGGAGAGAGAGATTTGTCCCACCGGGCGTGCCATTTTTTGTTGGTGGAATTTTGAAAACATATTTCGAAAATATTAGTTTTCTTTGGGTATTTTAAGATTAAGGATGAGTTCTAATTCTAAGGCCGAATCAACTCGTTAGAAAGAATATATCACCCCGGGGACGAAGATAAGCTTTCATAACGGTGTTCAGGCTTAGAATTATGTAAACACATCTTGAATATTATGATCGGGTTCTAAAGAGAACTTCATATGGCCCCGAGGGAACAAAATAGAGTTCAACTAAGTACCCAATTACAATATCCAAGAAGTATGATCGTCGCATTCACATCCAAAGCCTTATCGAAGAAGGATGTATCTCCCCAAAGGGAAATGACACCATTCTACGATAATTCTTCTAATGCAACGACGACGATCATTCTTTAACTTTTCCCAAAGAAATCTAGTGAAATTTTAAAATCAATTTTAAAATCAGGTGTGTGGGGTTCCAAATCTCCTACGAGCGCAAGCCCTCGTAGTTAATTACATCGTAGGGAGACAAAGTCTCCTACGAAAACTCTCGATTAAAATAATGGCAAAATTTTGTTAGAATTTCTAGGAGTGATATCAAAGTATGAATAGAATTATTGGAAAATCAAAAGAGAATGGATCAAAATTGAGCAGTTATTAACGGAGTCAAAGGATGAGAGGTAGGGGACACTTTGAGATTCCAGAACCATCCGGAAGTGTCCCAACTTAATCTAAGTGTTGGGCTTTATGTTTTAGGATTGAAATGAAGCTTTAATTAGAGTTAAGTATTTTATTAGAAATTTGGGACTATATTCCCGAAATTTGGGGTCTTATAATCAAAGATCTGCCCCGGATCCTAAATCTATTTTGGACACTGGACCACAGTCGTCCGATCCTAACTAATGCAGTGCAAGGTCTGGACTTACCCCGGCCTGGATTGGGGAGCCAGCTAACCACCTAATCGATTTAAAATAGATGAGTCCGGTCTTTTATGAAAGAGTGGTAGGGACGTTGTAATTAAAGTTTTAGAGGGTCGGGGCCGACATCTAGAGATTTTCCTAATTGGCCCCTTTGACATATGTTGGGTGCAAAAATGCTAAGGACTATGCAATTAAAATTTTGACTCTTTTAGTTTGTATCTAATGCAATGCATGCTGGTTAACAACTTCCAATCAAGTATGCTTGAAATTTTAAAACAGGCTTATAAAATAGTTTTTTAGAAGACTGGACTTCCCCAGGTCCGGCACCTCGTCCTCATAGGTCAGACTATCCGGACTCTACCCGCAGGCGGGGAAGGGTCTAAAGCAAGGAAAGAAGAATGCAAAAATATGCATGCGACCCCGGGGTCGATCCCCGGCTAATTCCCTAGATTCGTTATCTTTCTATGTTATTTAGACTCACTAAAATTTTAGACTTTTAAAATTATGAGTATAAAACTTTCACACCCTCACGAGCCTCACGTTTCCAGGCGAAAACAAAGAGCGGCATGCAATCGCCAAAAAACTAGTAAAAACAAGTAATCCTAGAGGCAATCAAATCATCACATCAAATATAAATTAATTAATAAATGTCCATAGGCAAAGTTGCCTTGCTTATTACAAACCAGAATATTGCAGAAAGTAAAGTGGCCGGGCACCACTGACAACAACCCGGATTCTAAACCTAGTAATGACGCAAGTTATTTTGAGTGGGATACTCTCAGTCTTCAAATCTTCAAATCTTCAATCTTGTTCTTCTTTGGACTCCTTTTCTTCAAGCTTCTTGGAATCTTCGTAGTAGATTACCCAAATGGATAAGAGGGCACTTCCCTTTAAGAGGGAAGGCCACTCTTTCCTCTTTGGGTAAGGAAAAGGTATGATCCAAATTTGGATTTCCAAATGGAAAAGGAGTGTTCCCCAAAGGGGTATCCTTTCCTCTTTGGAATCCAAGCTTTGGATCTATGTATCCCAACTCAAAATGAACTTTCACAACACTTAACAATTATACAAATTACATTGATATCAAAATAAAAGATCTAGACTCACCTGCAGGGTTATCCTAAGCAATTAATATATATATAAAGCAGTTATTCCCAAGCAGTTGTATATGAGCAGAAAAGAAAGTAAACACACTGGCCACGCTCTTTTTATGATTTGGGGGCTTTAGCAGCTGAAGCACCTGTGCAAAGAGTTTATAATATTTATGCATTTTTTTTTTTTGCCCCCTTTTTATATTGCCCTGCATGAGCGTGGCCACCTGCAGAAAACTATGTCAACATCCAGATCGTACCTAACCTAAGGGTAATCTAGTCGCCAAACACATCAATCCATCCACAGAGTACAGAAAAAGTAAGCAGACATAGCAAAGCAATTTCATCCACAACATGCAGTGAAAACTACGAAAAATCCGGCACACAGCAGTAAAGTAAACACCGGCCTAACCTAGATCTAGAGTTGGTTGTCCTAGCACATCACCTAAAGTGTGTGTAAAAGGTCGTGTGGCTGGGGTAGATCCTAAAGTGGGTTATTAATTGAAGTTGTCTAAAAGGTTGGATTTGTTAAGGCTTAAAAGGGAATTTAAATTAAAATTTAAGTATTAATGAACTAAGAATTTTAATTAAACATGTTTTAAAAGTTAATTGATTACTACCTTTGTTTCACACCGAGGCCGTGAAGTTTATTTCACCTTCCTTGGGGCTAAGCTAATAGCCTCGTAGGCCTGGGTTACCCAGTAGCAATCGGGGTTGATTAAGTTATTTAAATTGGTTGGAATTAAAAGAGTGGATTAATATAAAAATGAGTTAATTACTGATTTTTAAAGTTGATTAATTTAAGTTTGCCATTAATTGATTCGTGGCGTTGTGCCACCAGGCTCGAGGAACCAGCCTCCTTAGGACACTTAGCCCCGCAGCCCGGAGTAGTCCAGCCGATAAACCAAATTAATGTAATTGAAATAGAGACTTTTAAAATGTTAAATAATTAAAAATTAATCCATTTTAAGGTTTGACACCCTTTAGAATTCATTCGTGGCGTTGTGCCACCAGGCTCGAGGAACCAGCCTCCTTAGGACACTTAGCCCCGCAGCCCGGAGTAGTCCAGCCAATAAACTTCAACTTTAGGGTGGTTGTTGTGTTTTGAAGAATTTGTTAAGTGTTTTAAGCATTAAACCAATATTTTGAGTTTTAGAATGATTTTGAGCTTTATGAATTTTTGAATACCTTAATGATTTAATTAAAGGGTTGAAAATTGACTTTTTGATTAGGTTCAAATTCTGGAGTGTTTGTATTTTATTAAAATACTAGACCTTACTACGATCAGTTAGAAGGTTAGTACGTTGAAATCGGATTTTTCTACATTTTATTACGAAGGTTTGAAGTTTCGAACTAGTTTTAACTACGGTTTGACCAATTTGTTGACTTTTCAA